>OX456523.1:242761437-243961437 GCA_949748255.1 Eustalomyia histrio
AAATCTACTAGAAAAAACTTATTAGTAGAAATTTGGTTTTTATTTTAACAAGAAAATCGACTTTTAAAAAATTGTGCATAATAAAACGTACTTTTTTTGATCAAAACGTACTTTTATAAAATCTTTATTATTTATGGACTTTAAGAAATTTGCTTGCTTTCCTTGTTTATTATTTTTTAAGCTTTTTTCTTTTGATTTTATTTCCATTTCTTATTTTTGCTCTCTCTCTTTCTCTTTGTTTGGCATTTATTGGCAGTGATGCCAAGTTAGCACTTTTCGGGCATAATAAGTCCTTTTTGATTGCTTTCAACGCGTATTTTTTCATTTAGCCCTTTTAAGGGCTAACATAGCTTTTTTGTTATCTTTTTTAGCCCTTTTAGCTCTTTTTGAGTCATTTGTTAATTTTGTCCATAATCTGGCAACATTTTTTCGGTACTTTGCATAAAGTTTTTGCCAATCGTTTGAATTTGTTTATAAATTTCTTGTGTAACTAATACATTTTTTACACAGCAACTTGTAAAAAAGTATTTTTACAGAAATTTCCTTCAAATTTACAACCAAAAATATATAAAAGGTTGGAGAACTAATCCTACGAGGCATTGAGATTGTACAAAAAATTATATAGTTTGTGTACAAAATACCCAACACGATTACCAAGCGAGTTGTACCAACAGTTGTGACGTGTATGGCTTGCATTTAATACATCAAATTGTTTAAACCATATAAAATAGGTTTGAAAAGAAGCAATACCTGTTGCTCAAATTACAAAATACAGTTAAGTATTTCAGCAGAAATTAATTCAAACCAAACTTATGAAAAGTGCAAGTTCATATAAAGACAATTTTATGGCCCGAAGATGAGGAAGAAAATTCGATTTTGTTGGAAAACGAACATTTTAGCGATCCCCAAAAATTTTAAATTAGCAAAAATACACGTTTTGTTCTGCAACTGGTCTATTTTCATTAGGATATGATAAATACAAAAAAAAATTTTAACAACTCCTAATTAAAAAAGAGATATCTAAATCTATTAACCCAACAAACAATACGTTCCGTTTACGTACCGTTTTCGGTTTGTCATAAACGGAATCCAACTCCATTTACGTATCGTTTTCTGGATCCGTGAGCGGACCAGAAAACGCATTTTAAGGAACATCGAAACTGATTAGAATTCGTTCAAATACCGTCAATGACTTACCGTTTTCGGACCGTATATATCGGATGAAAAACGGAATTGTCCCTTAAAAGTCCGTCAATGACGGACCGTTTACGGACCGGATATATGGGATGAAAAACGGAGTTGTCCCTTAAAAGCCCGTCAATGACGGATCGTTTACGGACCCGTATTCGTACCATTTTTTTCAACAAAAAACGGATTTATGTAAGTGACTAAACTTTTTTATTTAAATTATAGTTAGTTTTTCTTTTAATCTATTTATAAGAATATGTAATAAAATAAAATAACAAAAAAAAAAAACTTTTACAAATTTAATTAAATGAAATATTCCTCTCCATCATAACTAACATCTCTATCCATCACTGCTGTTATGGCCCATTGAATATCATGAAAAAAAAGAACAAAATTTTAATTAAGAATTAATTAATGGCTTTTACGAAATGATGTAGCATACAAATCAAATTTGCAAATTTTTTTTAACAAAATCTATTGGCAGACAATATTTTAATTTGCATAAATTTTCGCACATCACCGTAAAATATGTTCTAAATTTCATAAATATTTACCTCATAGATATCACTTAAATTTATTTTCGGTGTGAGATGTAAGAGCATCTGCTTTTCTAAACTTAAGCGCGCAACCCGTAAATTGATCACATACATGTTTTTATTATTCGCGTTTGACACCAAAACGAATTCAAAAGCAGCGAAAATTCAATTATACGGTCCGTTAATGTTCCGTTTACGTACAAGCTTTGACGGATACGTATTTACGGTCCGTAAACGTGCAGTTAAAGGCGGATTCATGAATCCGTACGTATCGGAGATTTGGTAAAAATGTTTCTTGGGTATCTTTTTAATTTTTTCTTTAACTAAACTGAAGAAAAAAAAATATTTCCTATAAAAAAAACGGATTTGCGGTTTTGACCCATATATTAACAAAAAAAATGTACATTCTAAGAATATTTTTGTAAAAAATTGATATATTTAACAATTTTTAATTTTTTTTTTTTCAATATAAAAATGAAATTAAATATAAATTAAAGCTTGAAAATTTGTATTTAAAAAAATTCTATATCTTTTAAATTCATTCATATCCACTTATATAAACTTGTCTTAATACAAATTCCTATTTTTTTTTTTTTTTGCAAAAAGAAGAATATAATTTACCAACACACTTCTTTGGCATGACCTAGAAAACAAACCAAACTGACCAAAATAATAGTCAAGATAATAAAGAAAAATACACTTTTAGCTGTAATGACAAATTATGAACTTCAACAGAACAATAGAAAACCAACAAATAACAAAAACCTTTATCTATTCAAAAACACCCCGTTATACTTCTAAATATTCCATTCATTTTTAATACATCAGTGTATATGTGTGGGTGGTATGTGTGTGTGGGTTTGTAAAGTTGTGCACTTCATTTATTGTTTTCAAAAGAGACACATTCTTCTTGTGCTTCTACTACTACTACTAATTCTTTAACTTGTAAAGTATGTACAAAAAGTAGCAGGAAAGTTTTTTTTATAAAAATATAAATTTAACCCTTTTTGGATCTTTTGGGGTTGTTTTTAAAATTTATAAAATATCTAAAATTTGTCATATTTTATAATTTTTCTTTGTTAAAAGATATTTTATATCCGCAATACTGAGAAATAGTAGATACGAGTGCCCTTTCACCTTTATTTTTGCAAAAAAAAAAATATATTATTTAAACAGAGAAAAAACAAGATTTTTTCTAAGGAATTGTTACATATTTTCACAAATATCTAGAAATTTATATAAAATTTTAGAATTTTTATTTTAAAATCCGCATACTCTTTTTTTTTTTTGTCCTCACTTTACTCTTCAAACAAATACTCAGTAATTGTTTACAAGTGATTAATGCTTTTTTAGTTAAGCTAGTTTTAGAAACAAAACCACATAAACACGTTTAAAGTTAGATATATATGGGACACTTTGAATTTTCATTTATACAATGAAAAATACTCAAACCACATTCCATTAGAATTTGTGAATTTTTTGATAAAAAAAAATAAGTTTATATTGTTGACCAATAGTGTTTTAAACATTTGATTTATGACCATATTACGTTTTGATCCATATAAATAGAATATTTTTATTTTTTCTTTCTCTAAATTTTAAGGATTAGACATATCTACGGTACTAAAACCCATAGTATTTTTTTTAACTATTTTTTTATCAGTTACAGTGTAGAAGGCGGAACTAGTTTAAAAGGGAAACACAAAGTTTTTATGACAATTTTCTACCAAACATTATGTACTTGTATTTATGACAATACTTAATATTTTATTAAAAGACATTTAACCAAAGAAAAAAACAAAATAAAAAACAATTCAACTTAAACAAACAACAACCCAAAAATATAGAGTGGGTCTATATTGGAGGGTCAATTGTGAAGTGATCGATAGGTCAACTTGGTAAAAAATTAAAAATGAATTTTAATGCTGAAGACTACTTTATGATAGCGTTTTCATGAATTGAGAAAAATTGTTCAAACTTTCACGATGAAATCAAAAATTTGGAAAAACAATTGTCATTTTCAATATTTTAACCAAAATTTAATTTGAAAACTGTTGTGTTATTAAATTTCTGAGACCCTGCTCGTTTTCCACCACGAAATATCTATAAAATTCACGCTTTTCTGTAACTGGCAAAGTCGCATAATTTGGAGGTCTGTGTAATTGCAGAAATCGACACCTAACGATAAATATAGACAAATTCGATAAATTTGGATAACTACGAATGGTATCTAAGAACCGATATAAATCAATAGAATCGATACAAATCGGTAAATATTGAGAAAAACGATATGTGTTAAAAAATTTATATAGATAAAAATTAATAAATTTGATAAAGACGATAAAAACGATAAGATAAAATCGATACTATTGATAAAACTCGATATAAGCCGATGAAAACTAATTACTGCTATCGAATCAATAAATATTGATAAAAATCGATCAATTAAACCCATAAATATCGATAAATATTGTACAAATCGATTTAATTGATACATATCTAAAAAAATCGATAATTATTCATAATTCCAATATAAAACGATAAAATCGATTAATACCTTTAATTTTAAAAAATATCGATCAAATCAATAAACATATACTACCTACAATTATCGATAAATACCGATAACTAATGATATATATAAAATATGTTTAAGTCAACAAACATCGATAAATATCTATCAAATCGATATGTATCTATCTAATAAATAAATATTGATTAAATTGATAAATATAGATACCGAAATCGATAAAAATCGATATATTTTAATGAAATAGATACATATCGACAGATATCTAACAAATCGATACATATTTCTATATCGATCGATAAATATATAAATATCGATAAAATGTATAAATTCGATAACAGTCAATAGAAAAAACTATTGTAATATCGAAAATTTTGAATCATTTTGATGAAATCGATTCATTAGGTGTATATTATTTTGATGAAAAAATCAATTTCAGCCAAGTGTCAATGAAATCGATAAAAATTTATATATATTAATGAAATCGATATCATGAAATTCAAAACAAATTTTTAAATCAATCGATAGATATACTAGTCAAAAATATCGATATTTATCTATAAAATGGATAAAACTCGATACAAATAATTAATAGCAAAATATTTGAAACATATTGATAAAAATCGATTTATACATGTATTTTGATAAAAAAAATCGATTTAAGGCAAAAATCAATAAAAATCTATCAAAATTATCGATAAAAATTTAATCGATACTTATCGATATATTTATAAAAATCAATCGATAAAATCCTTAAACACCTACCCAATATATGTATGCATGTATCTATGAAATCAATAGATACTCCTATCTATACATCGATAATCCACTCAAGAGAGATGTAGCTTGTTAACGATACCAATAAATTGCAGAGCGATGATCTCAAAGCCTTACAAGGTCATCCCGAATTCAAAATTTTTATAATTTTTTTAACTTTTTATTTTTAGATTTTTAAAAATTTATTTCCTTTTATTTAATCATAAATATTATATTTTTCTTTTAAATTGAGCTTGAGATCTTGTTTGTATTAAAATAATAATGATTATTTAATTTTTCAATATTTCGTCACCAAATTGGGTGACTTCTTTAGGGAAATATTTTTTTTATATAATAAAATTATATAAAAAAATTGTTTCCTTGAAGAAGACGAAATATATTTTTATACAAACAAGATCTCAAGCTTAATTTAAAAGAATAATTTAGATTTTTATCTTGAAAAACTACATCTTAAATTTTTACTAAAATGGTTATTTTTTAGGATTGTACAAAACCCATGCAGGAGCGATAGTGAATTAACATTTCAGCGATCGTATTATAATTCTCCAATAGGAGAATCAGTAAGCATCAACAGCATTATACTGATTTTAAGCCATAAGACCAAGTCTTCAAAAGGTTTTGTCAAAAAGTATAATCGATTTTCATTCTGCATTTCAATTTGTTTCTTTTAATGGTAGTGAAAAGTTCTCAAGTATGCTATCAGATCAGTTGAATATCAATTAATGTCCACAAAATGGATAAATATCGATAAAATCGCTAAATACCCATTTAATTTATAATTATCGATAACAACAACCATTATTAATAAAATTAGCATTAAAATTTTAATAAAAATATTAATTTAAATTACTTTCCAATTAACCCTCATACATAACTGGTATATGTGTTGATATCATTTTCCTGTATTTAACTTTTGCCATTAACGCACATTTCATAGCAACACTCAAAACAAAAATATGAAACAGAAACCGGCAACCGAAAAGTTGTTGTCGTTGTTCTATTCATTTTATCTTCTCCTTAATATTGATGTTTACCAGCTTAACTTAAATGCAAGAAGATGAACAAGAAAATCTAACAGCACTACAAGGATGTGAGCAAACAACAAAAAAAAGAAAGAAAAGGAACATATATTGTCCGTATTTCCGTTAGAAAACTAAATGAGTGTTTTGCAAAATGTAGAAAAAGGAATAGAAAGAAGTTAAAGTACACAAACTTTGTTGGCAATTTCATGACTCATTTAACTGATTACAGATGTGTAGATATTGATATGAACAGACTCAAAAACACTTATCCATGCACATACATACATATGTGTTTGTATGTGTGTGTTGGTTAGTTAACCAAAATGTATAAAACGTTGTGTTCATTTTAGTTTTTCTTTTTTTATTTTGTTGTTGTTGTTATAGTTGTCATATACACACTTGTATAGACAATTACTTGTACATTGTAGTTTCAATTTTATACAAATTTATATAATAATAAACATAAGTACGTGTGTTTGTTGTGCATGTATAAGTGTATGTGTGTGTGTGTGCATGTGTGTAATTGATACTTTTACCGAGTAAAAGTTTTAAATGCTGTCATAAAAACAAAACAGGAAACGGAAAGGCATTTCGTTTGTTTTGTTGTTGTTGTTGTTGTTTGCTAAACCAGTTATTATTGTTAAAATACAAATACCACACACACACATATATACACGTGATTACCACATACTCATATGAATTGATAAATCCTAGGCCAACCCAAATGGAAATTTTTCTACATTTTATAACTGGAGATGATGAATAAAAATAGTTTATAAAAATGCAATGTATTTTAAATATCCTTATTCACATGCATTTATTATGAAAAGTTTTTAATTCTCCTTGCTTAATCCAGCATTAAATTCCACAATTTTCCAACGAGATGCACGTTTATTACCTGTCTGGTAATTACATTAACCACTACATCTCTCCATTGCCATATTAAGCCACATACTTTATCTTTGATTTACCCTGAAAATTGTTGTTAACTTTAAATTTTTCCAATTGGGTTATTTAACAAGAAAACGGGCTAAAGATAATGATGATAAAATGTGGTCGCCAGAGCGGAAATTAAAACATATGTAGTACTTATGCTTAATATTTAGGAAATGCTTACATATGTATGAAATGAATGGTTACGTTTCACATATTCAAATGAATAAAATAACGTACATTCCATTGAAGATCATAATAAAATATGTATATTAAGTAGTCATTTTAATTCAAATTCAAGGAAAAAAAATTGTAATCAACATTTAATGTTAAAAACTTTTTTATGGATGTTTTTTCATATAATCTCGTTTTATAGTAAAACTATATCACTTGCAGGGATGTTAAATGATTCGGAGAACTATAAGGGAAATATCAAAAACTCGGTTAAACATGTTCAGAAAAGTTGAGTGTGGAGTTTTTTACTTTTCGCAAAAATATAAAAACGTTAAAAGTCGATTCTTTACCCAGGAGGTTTTCTTGACAGAAAACGTATTCAAGCTGACAACTGAATTTGTTGCTCGGCTGCAACTACCCAATTGGTGTTGAAGCCATTTAAATTTTGTTATGACAATCAAATTAATCTTGCCTTAATGGATTTTCTTTTGTTGCAACCAAAAAATTTGGTTACCACAACCGAATCATTCGATTGGCCACAAAATTTGTTTATCAGCACAAATCTGTTTTCTCTGTGCAGTACTTGTTGCATTTCTTTAACATGGCAAATGTAATTTTTACCCTTTTTTTGTACAAATTCTTATGACTTTGTATTCTTTTTTAGACCAATTTATGTAGAAACATTGATTTATACACAGTATTCACACTTTCATTGCCACTTAGCGGGGATATTTATAACTAGAGTTCAAAACTTTGACATAATAAAGGTAACGCTGGAGTTAAGATTTTTCAAAATCTAAATTTTGTAATTTTTCTGCTTCAAAACTCTAAATAATATACAAAGAGGTTTTAAAAATTATTCATTTTACGAATTTCGAAAATTTTTTTTAAAAAATTATGCATTTTACAATTTGGAAGATTTAAAACAATTCCCCACCATACGAGTATATTTTAATGACTACTGACTTGATGACTATTGACTTCAAATTGATGCTTATACTATTTGAAGTCAATCTGCCGATGTCCATATGTCTATTGAAATGGCGATCAAAATGCCGGAGGAGTTGTTAATTTTTAACTGGATTAATGGACATCAGCCCAAGCAGTTTGGTATTAATTCATATATGCTCATATATATGATTTATATGTATATGCTCATATAAAGGGTGGTTAAATTTTAAGGGCCGATGTTGATTTTGAATAAAACACAAATTATTTAGGAATTTATTGTCATTTCTTTTTATTATAATAATATGGTATGGTTCAATTATGCATGGAACAAAATATCGGCCAAATGGCCGCCGCGACCTCGGCGGCACACGCCCACCCGATGGTCCAAATTTTCGATGACGCTGAGGCATAATTGAGGTTATATGCCATTAATGTGCCGAATTATCTCATCCTTTAGCTCTTGAATTGTTGCTGGCTTATCGACGTACACCTTTTCTTTCTAATAACCCCAAAGAAAGAAGTCCAATGGTGTCAAATCACATGATCTTGGCGACCAATTGACATCGCCATTACGTGAGATAACACGGCCATTGAATTTGTCGCACAAAAAAAAACCATTGTTTCGTTAGTTGTATAGCAAGTGGCACCGTCCTCAATTTCTGGCTTCAAGAATTCCGTTATGATCTCGCGATAGTGAACACCAACGGCGAGTCGTGGTTGACGGCTATTCTGCCACACTATCGCGAAGAACAGCAATGTTTTCCGCAGAACGAACCTGGCGAGCATGCACAGGTATTTTCTCATTTCCTACAGACCCGATTTGAAGAAAATGAGCACAATTATCCTGATTGTGGAGACATTTGGTCAATTATGCCTACCAAAAAAATCACAAAGTGCATTTTGATTTGAACGCCCATTTTCATAATAAGCCTGAATAACTTCAACGCGTTGCTCGATTGTGTATCTTTCCATGGTTCAAATTGAGTTAGTCTGAAATTGAGAAATGTCATTTGAAATGCCGAAAAAAAACTTGACGTTTAGGTGTGGTTCACATGCAACATCGGCCCTTAAAATTTAACCACCCTTTATATGAACACATTTGCCATGTACGGCCATATACCCTTAAATTTCGAATCCCAAGATCTATGGTCACATATAAGACCATGTATGGACATATATGAGCATATACAAGCCCATTTATGAACGTTCGTACATATTTCGATTTACACATGGGTTTGGTGAAAAAAAAAAAATACTGGTAAAAAACCAGACGCTTAGATGTTAATAATATTTTATATTCACCTCAAATTATTTTTAACTCAAAAAAGATTTCTTTCACCACACACTAGTTACTTCTCACCTCAAAAATTGTTTTTAGATCCAAAAAAATTTTTTCATCTTAAAATAATTTTTTTTTCTTCTCCATAACATTATTTAGAACAAAAATACTTTTTATCTTAGGAAAATTGTAAAAAATTTAAATATTTTTATTTTATAAACAAATATTAAAAACAACATGTAAAAATTGGTAAATTTCAGCACAAAAATTGATTAATAGCCTTTTTCCACTGAGCTACATCTTAGATCTTTCATCAATTTGCAAAGATGTTAACATCTTCTCATAAGAATTATACAGGCCAAAAATACTACATCTTTCTACATCTACAAGAGATGATCCTTTTTCATTTTGTTCCATCTTACATCTTTCGTTATTTTAAGTGTCATCACTAAAAAAATGACAAAAAAATCGATTTTCTTTGTACCATGACTAGCAAACTGACATTGCAGAAAAAAACAAAAAAAAATTATTCAACAAAGGAAAATGAGCGGCACATGTAAGAATTTCATTCTTATGTCTACCAAAAATTCTTCTTCATCATCATCTTCTTCCAGAATGATCTTAAATATTTCAATATACTGCATTAAAATTCGGGTTTGTTCTAGCAAAGCAACAACTACTCCAATGATTAATGCTTTCTCTAAATCTATTTTATATTTTTAACAAAAAATATGCATGTTTCACGTTTTCAACATCTTCCACGCGTTTAACAAAGATGTTGTTCAGTGTAAAAAGCCTATAACGAATGAAAAATTGAAATATAGATGAACATGCTTGGGATTTTATATAATCAAACATTATTAATCATGACACCATATGATCTTATATATGACCATATATCTTCGAATCCGAAACTTGAGGGGATATGGTCTATATATATTTGCATATATGATCATATGTCAATATATATGGCCATATACCCCCAAATTTCGAATACAATATATGGTCAAATATAAGATCATGTATGGTCATATATTGAAACATATATGGAGGTATTAGGTCATGCATGTCATATATATTTCAATTTTTCATGGAAATGTGAAAAGGTATTGTTCAAAGTTGTCAAAATTACTATGACGAACTTAGATAATACTTGTGCCCTTGAGCTTTTAAAAGAAAAAATGTTGTGCTTAGAGACACATTTTGGTCCAAAAATTGGATTAAAAAAGTCCAAGTCTTAATGTATCGCATAGAATAATTTAGCACTAGATCTATAGAGCGGGTCAATTTGGCCGTTTTTGAATTGGAAAGAGAAAGACTTTATAAAAATTGTTTTAAAAAAATTTTAATTTGGTTATTTCAAGATTTGTGGCAACGGTAAAAATTACAGGTTTTCGTTTTATAAAAAAGAAGATTTTAAAATAATAATTTTAAAAAAAATTTTTATAAATGCGCAAATAAATCAAAACATTGCTTAGTACTGAATACAATTTTTTTTTTTGCCTGCCATCGTATTTAAGTGATTTCCTTATGACGAACTCATCAACTCCTCAGCCCAAATTGCTTATAGTACAAACTTGGTTTTTGCTACGAAAGTTCCTTTAGAAAAAGGCGTATAAAAGCCAGAAATTTTTTATACTTAAACTGAGATTGGCGAAAGGGGGAAAAGTTTACCCTTTAATGTCCTAATCAAATCTCATTGATTAAAAACCTGAAGTTCGTAAAATTGGGTTCTTGCAATATTGGCTAACTAACCAATAAAGTACTCTTAGGAATTTCTACTGGAGACATAGACTCATACGTCTCTCAGACGAAGGTTACAGATATTGTGATCGGTTTAGTAAAAGCAGGTCGGGAATGGGCAGTATTTCTGCCCTGGATTGGGGGTTGAAAACAAGAAAAGTCCATACCATATCTTTTTATGAGGAGAAAATATTTAAAAAAATATTTTGTTCGATGTCTGGTCAAAACAAGAAAATATTTACAGTGTACTATATTAAAATGGAATTCAAAGATTATATTTTCCACCACAAACAATTTCCCATTGTGTTTAATGTTTTCTATACAAATTTTTCCATTCTCATTTTATTATTTCTTTTGTTAATTCCTTCTATTGTTTACACTTTACTTATTAAGTGACCTATTTTTTTTTTAAATGATTTTTCTAGAAAATCTTGTCATGTCATTCATACGGTGTATATGATTAATTTGCTTTTAATTAGTACAACATACGCAAGAACTAAATATATGTAGTTTTTAATGAATTAATGGCAGATTTTGTTCAAGGTCTTCTCTGCTTGATTTGTTATAAATAGAAAAAAAAAATCTGTTAAATCATCATTGACATGAAACACATGTACAATACATACAAACATGGTTACTTACCAAAAATAAAAAACTTTAAAACAAAGTATGTATTCATAACTGGACAAAGTATTACAAATTACGGTTAAAATGATGAAAAGATAAGTGGAAGACAAAAAAAAAAGTTAAATTTACCCAAAGTTTACTAAACTAATAAATTAAATCAAGCAAAATGAAAAAAGGGATGTTAGATAAAAATTGGAGAAAAAAAAGTTTCAAAGAAAAATATGGGAAGCCTACCAAAGATAACACAATGATGGGGATGAAACTTGAAATCTGGCATCTAAGATTGATTGGTTTCTTTTTATGAGTAATTTTTGAAAAAGGTGACAAAAATTTGTACTTTTTCTTTTTTTATAATTATTCTAACATCTTTTTATAAAGAATTTGGTGTTAAAGGAAAAAAATTATAAATACTATTCCTTAGTTTGGTTCTATTTTTGTTGGTGTTTAGTTATTGTTGTAAAGAAACAACTAAAATTTTTGATTCCGTCTAATATTATTCCTTATTATACTTTGAACACGTGTTTTTCCTTTTCTCAATATTCGTGTTTTTTTTGGGATTTCAACGAACTTTTTTAGAAGCCTTTTTTCTACTTTTGCAACTTGGCAATTCTATTGAAAAATATAGACAGTCTTGCATGCCAAACTTTCTCTTTTGATGAGTACAGTATTTTTATTTTTCCCATGTAAAAATCGAAATATATATGAGCATACATGATCAAACATGGGCTTGTATATGATCATACATGGGCGTACATGGTCATATACGTCCATACATTGTTCAATATATGACCATACATGATCTCATATATGATCATATATCTTCGGATCTGAAATTTGAGGGTATATATCATATACGTCCATATGATCATATACGAGCATACATGAATAATATATGAGAATGTATGATAATATATGCACATATATCACCATATACCCTCAAATTTCGGATCCGAAGATATATGGCCATATATGAGATCATGTATGGACGTATATGACCATGTATGCCCATGTATGATCATGTATATTCATATATATTTCTATTTTTACATGGGTTTTGAAAAAATTTCGGTATGCTGCCAAACAAAAACAAAATATCAAAAAAATGTTTTTTCTTACCTCCGTTTTTGCTCCCCATAGCGACGGAGATGACACTATGATGCCAAACTTAAATTTGAATTATCTATAACCCCTAATGAAATAATACCCAAACAAAAAACTGAAATAGCTCTTAATGAAATAAAGCCCAAGTGAAAAAATTACATAATGCCCAAAAGGAATAAAAGCTTGGGATTTGTTTGATAGTTAAATAACTCCCAAAAGAAGAAATATTAAACAACTCTAAATAAAATATTCTAAAAAAAAAAACAAATGCAATAAAATCCAAAAACTCCTAAGGAAGAAAATGTCTCAAGGAATTATCCAGCAATTGTGTTTACTATATAATTTTTTAAATCGATTTTATTTAAAAAAATGTTAAAAAGGCGCTGCAGGGGAAATGTTGGATTAGTTTCAAAAGTCGAGCAAATTTTTTAATTTTAAATATAGAATGAGGGTAATGTATTCCCCCCACGGACATAACTTGTAATTATGATTTGGGGGTTATCGTCTTGAAATCTAATTCAAAATGGGGACTATGATCAACTGGGTTTTGATCACAATTCCTAGTTAAAAATGAATATATTCCCCATGGGGACACAAAAAATAAATATTTTTTAAAAAGAACGTATTTCCCATTGTGCATTTCGACGATAAAACAGGGATAATGACAAAAAATGTTTCCGTCATAATCCCCAAAACAGTTCGGTTTTAATCCCCATACCGCTTTGTAAACGGTCATATTATCCATTTTTTTTTTGGGGGGGGGGGGGGGATTATGAACGAAAAATTTTGTTTGTAATCTTCAAAATAGATATAGGGATACTGTCCGTGGTGTTTATGGCCTATAACCGTTGATGAACAGCAGTTATTTAAAGAATTCTCTTGATACAACAGCAAGCAAAAGAACAACAAAAATGTAACTTTAAAAAAATGAAATAACTCCCAAAAGAAATCAAAATGAAAGAATCTTTAACAAATTTTAATTTTGTAATTTTTTTACTAGGGGTTTTCTGCATAATGGAATAATCTCCAAATTTAAAATGTAATAAACTTCAAAATAAATTATTTTTGAGGACTATTTAATTTTATCATTGGGGACTATTTCCTCAACATATCCAAATTTCTTTTAAATATCGATTTATGGGAGGCTTCGCTTATAAGAAAAATGTTATTTTGTTAGGCATTTAAAATTAAAATTGTACACTACAATCATTTTTTTAAAGAAGCTTATTAATATATTCTTAAATATGTTCTAGAAAGAAGTTTGTTTTTTGCATGAGAAAATGCATTAAATTTTAAGTTTAGTAAGCGTCATAGCAGAATCTGAAGTATTTATTTTCTGATCAAATTAAAAATATAAAAAATCTATCGATGGACTTAAAAGTTAAAACTGAAAAAGTTCACAAGTACTGCCAAAATATTTAAAATATTCATTTAGGAAGGCTACCGGAAATTTTTACCTGGGGCGTTTTCAAATAGTTTCTAAGAATACATTTACATAAAACGGACAGTTAAAACAATTACGAATGTACTTGAAAAGGCGTTGACTGTACTTTTCCGAAAAATTATTAAAAATATAGTCACTTTTAACTTTTGGGGACTTTATTCATTTTTTTGGAGTTTATTTCATTTTAATTAGCCTTTTGGCGGAAAATAATTTATTATGACAAAAACCTGTGACAGTGAAGGTTATTTCATTTTCCAATTTGTCAATTTATTTATTTTTTTTTTTTTTGCAGTCTATGGACACAAAACTGCTTTTGGGTGTTATTTCTGTTGTCTCTTGGGACTTGTTTAATTTATGGATTTGTGTGTTATTTCACTGGATGTTATTTCGTAGCGGCGATTTCTAAGCTTTGTAAGTACTTTGCTGTACACTTTTAACTTTTGAGGACTTAATTCATTTTTTTGAAGTTTATTTCATTTTAGCCTTGTTAGAGAAAATTATTTATTATAAAATAAACCTGTAACATTGAAGGTTATTTCATTTTTTATTTTGGCAATTTATTTTTTTATATATTTCAGTCTATGGACACAAAACTTCTTTTGGGTGTTATTTCTGTTGTCTCTGGGGACTTGTTTAATTTATTGATTTGTGTGTTATTTTACTGGATGTTATTTTGTAGCCTCAATTTGTAAGCTTTGTAAGTACTTTTGGTGTACTTTGTTAGTAGATTTATGTCATAAAACCCTAAATGTTGATTTTTATTTCTATTTCTATTTTATAACAAAATTTTTATAGTTTTGTCTATGAAATTTTTATGTTGTAACCTTTGAATTTATAGCACTTTTTAGTAAAATTTACAACAGTTTTATTGACAACTCTCTATAAATTTTAAATATACAATAAAATTTAAGTTGCTGCTGTCAATGAAAATTTGTTTTATGAATTGTCCATGAACATGCTGTCATATAAAATGCTGCCTGTAAAAAAAAACTGTAAAAATTTTTAAATAAAACCACAATAAAAGTAACATTTCTTTATATTTTTTTTATTAGAGTTTTTTCCTTTTTATTATTTTATTGTTTTTAATAAATTTAACATATTTTTAATTTATTTTTTTTATATATTTTTTGTTTTTTTATTTTGCTTTCATTCAAATACGTTCCTTATTTAATTTTCATTTAAATATTTCTTTTCAAATATTTTTCAATATTTTTCATTACTATGTAAACTTATTTAAATTACAATAATTGAAACATACTTATTTGTTTTTTTTTTATTATTTTTTTTTTCTTATTTAGCAAGTTTTAGTTTAATCAAACATTTTTTTTTTTCTTTTGGTTATGAAGTTTTGTGTAAATTTGAAATTTGATCTGATCTTTATCTTTGAACATGTTTAAACATGCATAAATTTGTATGTTTATTGTTGTATTGTGAAATTTATTAGTGGTATATTTATTTTTTTTTTTTAATTAAGCCATTAATAACATTTTGGAATAATTTAGGTTTTTTAATTTACTTTTTTTTTACTTAAACATTTTTTTTTTTTAGATTTCTTTCATTTTTTTAAATGCATAGTTTTTTCTGTTTTATAATTTAATTAATGGTATATAATTATACAATAATATAATATTAATTTTATATATATATTAGGGTGGCATTTATTTTTCGTATTCAGTTATTTTAGAAGAAAAATTAGGATTAGAGTGACATGAAATATAATATTTACATATGAGCAAACGTAAGGTAAAGGTTTGGAAACCAGCTTCCTACAAACTAATAAATTTTTCATTAAATTTAAGAAATTTTTCCTTTAGCTTGTAAAGAAAACTTTATTAGTTTACTGAAAAAAAAATTTACTTCATTTTCTGTTTGTGTCAACAGTCTGAAGTTCACTTATAAGGATTTTTAAAATAATCAAAAGAAGTACTTACAAAACTGCCTTCATAGGAGCACTTTTTTAAGCAATTAAAACTTATATTTTAAGATAGGGTTTGATTGCCCACTTTGGTAGACAATAAAAATCAAGTTTTAAAAAAAATTTTGATTCCCAAAATTATTATTCTCAAAAAAACAGTACTTACAAAACTGCTTACAGGGTAGGACTTTGGTAAGCCGGTTTGCTTTTAGGTTTTTAAAGCAAGAATAAGGATATTTTTAGCAATCGTTACAATGGGTTACAAAACTGCTTACTAGTAAATATGTTGGTAAGTAATAGAATGATAAAATTTAACACAAGTTTTATTCCAAATGTGTTTAAATTTAAAAGCAATACTGATTTTCGAAAAAAAATCAAGTGCTTACAATACTGTTTACCAGTAAGCACTTTTGTAAGTAGTGGATATTTTTCCATTTTTTAATTCATTTTCTCTACAAATTTTGTTCCATAAATGTTTATTTTAAAAGTTTGTAACGATTGTCGTAAAAAAGTTAATGGTTTACAAAACTGCTTACTAGTAACTACGTTGGTAGGAAATAGAATAAACAAATTTAGCAACAGTTTTCTTCCAAATTTGTTTTTATTTAAAAGCAATATCGATTTTCGAAAAAAAAATCAAGTGCTTACAATACTGTTTACCAGTAAGCACTTTCGTATGTAGTGGATATTTTTCCAGTATTTATCTATTTAAATCCCTTGAAATCAAATTACTGTTACAATATCTTCAAGCAGTTTCCACTGCAAAATTTTTTCCAAAAATTTTGGTAAAAAATATATATTTTAAAATTTTCGTAAAAGTTTCCTGCAAAATATTTAACAATAAAAGAAAATGTATAAACATTTAAAATGAAGTATTAAACCTTTACACAAACGTAGAATACAGCTTATAGAGAATCTCTATATTGAGAAAAAAAAACAATTTAAGAACAAGTTTTATTCTATATTATATATTAACAAAAAAGAATAGGAATTTTTGTAAAAAAGCAAATCCCTCAAATACTACTTACCTGAAAATACTTAAGCAAGGAGTTAAATATTTGTAGTGCTATATTTTACATGCATATTATTGCTGCTTTAAAAAAATTCTTACAGTTATTAGACAAAAATTTTAACCCAACAATCAATTACTTACAAAAATGCTTGCACGAAACGACTGTGGTAAGTTCTTAAAATAAAATTTTTTAAACAAATTATGCTTAAACAAAGTTATTTTTAAAGGCAACACCGATTTTCAAACAAAAAATCAAGTACTTACAAACCTGCTTACCGGTAAGCACTTTGGTAAGTAGTTAATTTTTTTGCAGTTTTCACTTCCCATATCGATTTTCTGTTATAATCTTCTAAAATTATATTATTCGGTTAAGAATTTCCAATTTTGAAACAAATTTAAACACTTTTTTCTTAAAATACATTTAAATATTCTACAATTTTTCATTATTTACCAAAATTATGGCAGAAAATCTAAAGCTTTCACATTACACAGTTTTGCTAATTTGAAATAAATGGCGTTTAAAATTATATAAAATATATTTTATATTAATTAATTGTTTAGTAATTAAAAATAATTTAAATCTGTTTAACTGAAAAGTCCTAAGAACTTGCTTAATTTTGTTTCATCGTTATGATTTTTAAAGTAATTTTTTAGCAAAAAAAAAAAAGCATCACTAAAGCAGAAAAAGAAGCAATTTCTTAAAATTATTTTCACTCCTATAGAATCTAAAAAAACTCCTCATATTTGATTTGTAAATTTTAGTCACAATTTTCTCCAAAAGACTCTTCGTGTTCTTATGAAATTTAACTACTACCCTAATATACATTTATCTTTTTTATTTATGTTTATTTAATTTTTTCACATTTTATGTTTTTGTTTTTATAATAATTTACAATATAGATTTTTTTTATTTGTTAGTTTAGGTTTTTTATATAATAGAGTATATTAAATTTATGGTTATTATATATTTAAATTTTTTTTTAATTTAATATTCACCATTATTAATATTTAAATATAGATACATACATTTTAATTTACAATTTGTCATTTTATTATTTATTTAAAAATGAAATGATAAAGAATAAGTACATAGAATAGATGAGATATCAGACACACTCACACACACATATACACATATAAATAGTATATACAAATAAATAAACATAACTTAAATACAAATAAATTAAATCCATATATTTATAATAAATTATTAAAACAATTTAATTGTTTTATAATAATGAAATATATTAATATATAAATACATATTTTATTATTGTAATTAAACAATACGTATTTAATAAACTTACTCAGCTTTTGAGTACTTATATGTTGAACTGTGATGTGATTAAATTTAACCACAAGTAAATTTATTGTACATTTATTTAGAAGTTTAGAAGTTTAATTTGTGGAAATAAATAATTATTTTATATGTACTTTGTTAAGTTGCTTTAAAATGATTACATTTATGTATTATATTCATTTAAAATCGATTTATTTTATAAATTCGTTTATTTTATTAAAATTAAAAAAAAAAAAAAATGTTGAACAAAATTTCTTTACAACAAAGAAATGTAATTTAATTATTAACAACTTTGTTGTATTTATAGCATATATTTGTTATACAATTTATATTTGTAGGAAGTATTTAAAATAATAAAATAATTTACCGGAAAATAACATTTATAAAGATTTTATTTTATGTACATTGATAAAGAAGGCCGCCAAGAAGAATTGATCATAATTGAGTGTTTTATCATTATGAAGAAAATTTAAATTATATTGAAAGTATTTAAATTGTCTAATTAATATTGATCTATAAATTTTGCACCCACCATCAAATAAATATTTATATATATAAATTTATTAGTCTTACGGTACGTATGAGTTATATTTAATTGCATGTTTTAATAATAACACTCATACGTCTTAGTGTAACACTTTATATATACGTATGTAGTAGTAGTACAGTGCGTATGAGTATTTTTAAAAGCATTTCGAATTTTTCAATAAAAAATTATGATTAAAGTTCAAATTTTTTATAAATATAATCGAAGTATTAAAAATTATCAAAACTTAATAAATGTTTATTGAAAATGTTATTTTTAACTGAAACCCCCTCCCCCGCCCCCTCCCACTATACGATGAATTTTATTGTTTGAGTTTATATTTATCAATAAATATCAAATAAAACATGTATGTATGAATTATGAGTGAACTATAATTGTTATAATTAATTTAGATTGTTTAGGGTCGTAAATAATAATTTGTTATTGTTGTGTCATGTTGTGTTTTGTTGTGTTTTGTTAAAATGTGATTTACTTATTACATTAAAAACAACAACAACAACAATAAAAGAAGAAAGAAAAAACAAATTAAAATACAAATATTTTATGTTTAACGGTAGATAATTTTCATACACCAGCATATAATTAATATACTAAGTATGTATATCTAAACACACGAATATAAACAAATTAATACATATGAAAACACACACTTATACATGAGGCTTTCCATACCAACTGCCCCGCTATAGAACAAAGTATATCGTATCAATGTCAAACTTACAATTTTTAAAATTTTTCTCAAAAAGTGGGCGGAAAAGGTGTGGCTCAATATTAATCAATTTAGCGTTAGTGTTTTAGGAAATTCTTTGAATTTGACCCAATTTTTTGTATTGGTATTTTTATTTTTTTCTTCTTTTTCTTATTATTTTTTTTTTTGTAATTTATAACTCAATTTATCTAAAAATTGGTAATTTTTTTATTAAAAAAAAATCTTTAATTATTATCAATTTAAAATGTTCTTCGCTTTGGAGAAACATATCGTTGAATATTGTCTACCTTAAATATTCAATACAAAAGCAAATATTTATTATATTATCAGTTAGTACATCAATACGTATAATCTAATGATAAAAATTATATTAAGTAAACGTACTGATGTCCTAATTGATTATAGAACAAAACTTAAAGTTTTATTGAATTTTTGAAATAGACAATATCCAACCAATACAGGTTGGTTGAAAAGTACCTGCGCTCACCAAGAGATGGCACTGCTAGCTCCAAACTTTTTTTTTCTCAAGTTGGTATAACTGTCCTGAGAACACATGCAAAGTTGCAAGTCATTCTGTTAATTCTTTCTTTATTTACAAGCCATTTGAAGTTAAGTGTCATTGATTTTTTGATTTTTTTTAATACGGAAAAAATTTAATATCATGCAGTCATTAGATTCTTTGTTTTGAAGGGTTTAAAAGCAAAGGAAATTTATGAACAATTGTTAAAAGTGTATAAGGAGTCCTCACCTTCAAAACACACCGTTGAATTTCGGGCTGTTGAATTTAAACGTGGTCGTACCAGCCTTAAAGACGATCCACGTGAAGGAAGACCGAAAACTGCAACCACATCAGAAATCATTGAGCAGGTACATAATATGGTTAGTGAAGATCCAAGTTTGACTAAGCGTGAAATTACTAATGCCATAGGCATCTCAGTCGAACCAGTACTCCATATTTTACATGAAGAATTACGTATGAAAAAACTGTTTGGAAAGTTAGTGCCGCACACATTAACAATTCAACAAAAACTGGATCAAAAAAGAATTTTTCAGCGTAATTTGGAGCGTTTTAAGCCGAATAAAACCGACTTCTTGCATTGTTTTATAACTATGGATGAGACTTGAATCTACCACCAAGATCCTAAATTGAAACAAGAACGTTTACAGTGGACTGAAGCTGGTTGTTCAGCTCCAAAGCAGGTGAAGTCACAGCGATCAGCAAAGAAGATTATGGCATCAGTTTTTTGGGAATTTTGTTGATTGATTATCTTCAGAAAGGTAAAGCAATCAACTCTGAATATAATTGCAGCCTTTTGGATCAGCTGGATGAAAAAATTCGTGAGAAAAGACCTGGTTTAAAGAAGAAAAAAAAACATTTTTCATCAAGACAATGCACCTGCTCACAAAAGTGTTTTGACGATGGCTAAATTCAAAGAATTCAAGTACGAATTGCTTGAACATCCACCGTATTCACCAGATTTAACTCCCAGTGACTACTATCTCTTTAGACATCTAAAACAATTCCTTCGTGGAAAGCATTTTTCTTCGAATGAAGAGGCCATAGCAGCCGTAGACGGTTATTTTGCAGAGCTTCCGGAAAACCATTATAAGGATGGGATAAAATTATTGGAAGATCATTGGAACAAGTGTATTGAGCTTCTAGGAGATTATATTGAATAAAAAAATATATTTCGTAACAAAAACAGTATTCTTTAATTTCGAGCGCAGGAACTTTTAAACCAACCTGTGTTTCCTTCAAAAGGAAGCTGACTCACACTCTGAAATGTTCTGTATTAAGCACAGAAACACAGCTTAATTTTTTATAAAATAATATAAGAAACATTTTTCATTTGAAAAAAAAAATCTATGATCTCGAACCAGACTAAAAATACATTTTCATACATATAAGTATTAAAAAGATCAACTATAAAATATAAACTTCATAAAAAAAAAATATTTAAAAAAAAACTTGGTATATTTTAAGATAAATTAAGTTATCCGTTACACTAAAAATACCGAATCTGAAGTTTAAAAAATTAAATTTTTCCAAATTGCCCCTATAAAAAACTCCATTCAGTACATCAATCTTCTAGCATTTTCCCAATTCCATTTAATTATAATAAATAATATATTAAAAAGAAGCTCTCACATTTTGCACCATAAATCCTGTAAATTTAACTTTGAGACAATAAAATATTTTTATTTTATATGTATGAAAATGTATTTTTAGTTTGACTCGAGATCATAGGAAAAGTTTTTTTTTTTTTTTCAAATGAAAAATTTTTTTCCTTATTTTTTAATTTTAGTAAACATGGAGAATACACAGAAAAAGTTATTAGACACCAGCCGAATGGAATGCATTTTCCGGTCAGCTACGACTTTCATCAACATTCTTTGTGCCGAAATACCAATTGTAAATATCTCTGAGCTGAAGAGTTGGTGTGAAAAGTTACATATGTATAATTACACATTTACATGTAAGTGTACACATTTTTTTTAAAACCTTTATCATACAAATGTTGATATTTACATTATATTTGTATGTATGTTCTACCTATTCTTGGTATCTTATAATTAATTAAATTAATGTCATCTTATTATGATAATCTGTGTTTATCATCTTTTATTTCTTTATTATCCTCTTTCATATATTTTTATAATTTTTTTTTTTTATTATTTGATCAATTTTGTTATCTTTGTTTTAAGGTGGTATTTATTTTTTGAAAATATTGTTTTGAGAATTAGAAGAAGTAAGATGAATTTTCAGTGTAAATTAAACATTATTTAAATTATCAAATAGCTAAGACATACCATAGACATAGTGTTAAAAATTTTTCGGATAAAAACCTTTCTAAGTTTTCAAAATGTTAGAACTCGAATAAAAGTTTTTAATTCAATTTTACCTAATTAATATTTAGCTAGAAATAAAATTGCAATTAGAAAATATTACCGAGGTGAAAAAAAAAATTTTGTGGTGAAAGCATTTTTAGAAGGTGAAATAAAATTTGAGGTGAGAAAAATGTTTGAGGTGAATATAAAATATATTAATTTTATTTTTTTTTATTTATTATTAATCATAAATATGATCACAAATTATATCCTTATACCCTAACCGAGCACTAGCAACAAAGGTTGTCGGCTTGTTGTAGCGTAAACAGACCAGAGGAATAGAATCCACGACCCCCACACTAGCTAGCACGCTGCCAACTAGCCTATAAAATTCGCTTTCGGTAAAAAAAAACAAATATTACAAAATGTTTTATTCGCTAATACAAAATTGTATTCAAATATACAGCAAATTTTATCTTAGACCAAAATTTTTAAAGATTTCAGTTAAATTACATTAGAAACCCTTTATATATTGAGATTATTCGGTATTTTTTATATAGAAAAATTTTCAGATTCATTAAAAGATTTGTATGATTTTTCTTATTGAAAAAAGATCATACTTTGACTCTTTGACGGAAAAAGATAAAGTAAATAAATACACCCAAAGTTGAATTGTAGATGAGGGTTGAGCGGGTATTAAATCTCTTTTAGTTGAAAAAAATTATTTAAGGGGCAAAACTAAAATCTTTTTTACAAGCATTATAAGAGATAAAAGGGGATCCATGGAGTAAATTTATTGTGCATAATTATTACTACACATATTTGCAGATCACGAAAATTAAAAATTAATAAAAATCGCTTTGGCCAAAGCTGTAATATAAAAAGGCGCGGGCCAAAGGTTGGCATTTAATGACATTATCTACACCAAAATATGTGAAAATTAAATGGTTTTGGTATAAAATTTATAAAAAAAAAGTTATGTAAGTAGCAAAATTTATCTTAACATATAAATTTATTAAGGTTCATCCAGATCCCCCGTGCCCTACCTCCCTTCACTATTTATCCATTGAAGTGTCTGTATGAATATTGTTTTAATTTGTCTACATTTTTTTGTAACAAATATGAAAGTTTTAAGAACAAATTCTAAAAACCTCAGTTTTTGAGATCCTTCGGAAATTTCAGAGGTCTTTAAAATATCCTATAAACATTTCCGGACATGGTTGTACCCAAACGAAAGATAACTGCAGCTAGAATGCGCATCCGTAAAAAAGTTAAAGATTGGAACTACTTCTCGTCAATATTGAGTAATAAATTATTTATTCCTATTTTTTGTTTACAAGTGTTATCTTATGGTTCACAAATCACTTTTATACAGCAAAATTATATAACAAATATACAGCTACACATAGAAAACAGATTCATTATGACAACCAAATTTTTTGCCAACCAAATGGTAACAGAAATTCCGTTAGTACAACAGAATTTCGGTTGAAACCAAATATTTCAATTGTATCGGGAAAATATTTGGTTGAGACAACTAAGTAATTCATTTGCTGCAACCAAAATATTCAGTTGGCAAGAAATTCGGTTGTCACGATGAATCTGTTTTCTCTGTGTAAAAATAACCACAAAAATAAAATATAAGAAATTACACTGCACAAAAATTTCAAACCCGTAGTTCTGACGATTAATTTTTGTTAAGGAGACCAAAAAAAAATATACGTGTGTCGGCGTTTTGATAGTTTATGTACATCGGAATTTCATTTTAGAGGCGGTTTAAGTTTCCCAGCCCTGCCTTGTTTTTGCAACATTTCGGTATAAAATACTATGTTTTCTTTACATCTGAGTTGCAGGGTATGTTCAGCAACTTTGTAGATAACGGTATGACAAATATTTTTGTAGAATATATTAACCCTCTAACTCCCCCAAATAACGGCATTTTTTGGCTTAATTCTAAAAAATTATAAAAACCACCCCGAAAAAAGGGAAGGGCGAGGATGAAATGTTCTACAAAAATGTTGGCCATAAGATTATACTATATATGTCAGAACACACTAAAGCCCAAAACTTAACACAAATACCAAAAACCAGACAAATTTAAGGTTGCTTATCAAATTTCTAGTCAGATTTTGGGATGACCTAAATATTATATAGGTGATCCTAAAATCTGACTTATAATATGTTGGTCATACCAAAATTTGACTAGAAATCTGATGAGCAATGTTGAATTTGATTGGTTTTTGGTGTTTGTGTTAAGTTTTGGGGTTTGGTATGTTCTGACATATATAGTAGATTTTTATGACCAACATTTATGTAGAACATTTCATCCACGCCCTTCCCCTTTTTCGGGGTGTTTTTTTATAATTTTTTAGAATAAAGCCAAAAAATGACGTTATGAGGGCGAGTTAGAGGGTTGATATGTTTTACAAAAATATTTGTCATACCGTTATCTACAAAGTTGCTGAACATACCCTACACCTCAGATGTAAAGAAAATTTAGTTTTATATATCGATATGCTGCAAGAACAGGCCAGAGCTGGGAAAATGAAATTCCGATGTAAACTATCAAAACGCCGATACACGTATATTTTTTTAGTATCCTTAACAAGAATCAATCGTCGGAACCCCGTAATTTTTTATTTTTTTGTATTGAACTGTGTTATTAAAGGACCACACTACATATGATTAATAAAAAATTAGTTATACATAAAAAAAACTCTGTTTTAGCGTTAGTTTTATTAAATAAATTCAAACATTTTGTTATACATAATAAGTCATAACTTTGGAATTTATCTATAGATTTTTATAAAATATATATTGTTTATTTGTTGTAGACTTAACAAAAGAAAAGATTCTTAGAATTTTCTGATTTTCTTATTATAAAAATCTATAGATTAACAAAGTTTTTAATAATAAAAAAAATATTATCTTCACATGAAATTGAAAAGAATATAAATTTTTTAAGATCTTAGAATTTCTTTGTGTTAGTGCATAAAATTCTTAAAATAAATGCAAATATTGTTTTTCGAAAATAAAAATATTTAAAAAATTTCCCTCTAGCGAAATAAAAATATTTTGTGTTATAACAAAATGAGATGCTGTGCAGCAGTGATTTGAAGTAAATAATAAAACGAACATTTAAAAACAAATTTATAAAATATCTCACAATTACACAAAAATTTATTATGTTGAAAAAAATAAATGCCACCCTACTGTTTATATACATATGTATGACATATTTATGAATATGAATCACTGTCGTACATATTAAGCCTTATGTAAAATTTTTGCTGTTGCATGAGTATTTTTAATTTTATTTATTTTTTTTATCTTCTCAAAAAACAACAAACTAGCAGAGATTTTATATTCTGTGTATGTAAGAGCGTAAGTGTATGTGTGTTTGTATGTTCGTGTCAATATGTCTGTATGTATATTAAGTAATAACATTTTATAGTTATTGCTGTTTGCTTTTGTATAATTTTCTATTTATATTTGTTGTTGTATTTAAATTTATTTAGTAGTTTAGCAAAAGTATTATTTGGTTATTTTCATTTTTTTTTTTGAGTTCTAGTGAAAAATTTGTTACACTAACCTAAAAATTAAAGAGACCGGCTCATTATACAACTACGTTGTTATAGCTTGAATTTGAAAATGTTTAAAGTTGATGCTGATAAAAAAAAAATACTTGTGTATAACAACCACAAAATATAAGTTTTTCAATGATTTTTTATTTTTTTGCACAACATACATAAACTATTGTTATTTGCGCTACTGACCTTGAACAATTTTGTTTTGTAATTAAATTATTGAAAAGTAAAATAAGAAAAAGTTCAATTTCCTAATTTGATTAATACCTTAAAGTTTTTGTTAAAGAAATTTTCTCTATACAAGGCTGTCATAGCAATTCCTTGTTATTTCAATAGTAAAATTTTCTTATTGAATTGTATTCATTGTTTACGCACACAAAAGATTAAGTGACCTTTTTTTCCTTTTTACCTTGTACCTTGTTTCGAAGTATCTAAACAACTGATAAATGTATTGAAAGGATAATTGGTTTAAAAGTTCATGGTTCATAGCTACATAAATACATATATTTTATATAATATTTTGCATTAAATAGCAATTTACCTGGCAAATAATCTGCTTAACATAATATTTATATTAAAAGCATGAATTTGATAAAGGTTAAAAACATCAATAAGGGATGTTTAATAAAATTTCCATGAATTTTCAAATACATTTTAAATGTCATTGTTTTGTTGAGTTTGAATAAAGTTCATATTACTTTATAATAATTAATAATGTATTATTAAAACTATATATTGATCAATTCAAATGTTTTAATTAAATTCAAAATGTGTAAACAATTGATATTATAAAGGCCCAGAGCGAAGTGACTATATTAATACTAAACTAAATACAAATTGTCAAAGAGAGTTTAATATTTCATTGGAAATTATATGAAAGAAATTTCATAAATCCTAGTAAATCTTAATTTAGTTTAGATTAAGTTAAGCCAGTTCGCACACAATCTAACTTGTATATGGATGTACTATCGACTAAGGTTTTCAATATATTTGCTTATGAAAACTTCTTTAAATTAATATTTTCCATAAGAAATTAAGACAAAAAAAATACTTTATTTTTTATTTTTTTTAAACATTTAATTATGTTGTTAAAATTTCCTACATACGTATGATTAACATTTTGTGGCATAATATTACTAACACTCATACGTACAAGTGCACGTAAGCCCTGCGTAAACGTATGATTAATAATTAATTGTGTGCTATAACGATAATTCAACGATTATTAAGGAATATCAAATGATATTTTAAATGATATATAAATCGTTTAAATTGAAATGAGACATTTAGAAATTAATGCATGATTTCTAGGGCAAGGAATTCCGAAAAATTTCTTGCCAACTGAATAGGTCGGTTGCAGTAACCGAATTATTCGGTTCTTGTAACCAATTATATTCCTTATCCAATTGAAAAATATGGTTTCAACTGAAATTCTATTGAATTAACCAATTTTTGGTCGCCACAAACAAATATGTCGGTAGCTCCAAGCAAACCATTCGGTTGTCACAATGAATCTTTTTTCTCTGTGTGATATCCGAACCGAATTTGTAGCCAATCAAAAGGTTCGGTTGTGACAACTGAAAACCAATTGAGACATGAGTAATTTGACTGTGACAACAGCATTTCGGTTGCATCAATAACTATTCGGTAGTCACGACTACAAAATTCGGTTGCTGCAACTGAACCATTCGATTGGCAACAAATTCGTCTGTCAGCACGAATCTGTTTTCTGGGTGTAGTTTTTGAATTTACAAAGTCTGGACTTTTTCGATTTTAAACACGAAATTTTTAAGTCGTGACTTACAATGGACTAAAATTTTTCATAAAAAATCTAGACCTAATTTTAACTTAAAACTGTTTCAAGTTGTGAAACGAAAATATTCCGAAACTGGCTGTGGAATTCAAAAAGTCCTGCACTTTTCAATTTTCAAAAAATTTATCAATATTAAAATTTTCGGATTTTAAAAATTTAATTTTTCATAAAATGTATGTATTTTTGTAAAATTTATCAATAAAAAGAAATATATCGATATTTTTAAAATTTATCGATTTTTATAAAATTTTTCGATTTCTAAAAAATGTATGAATTTTTGGAATATTCATGTATTTTTATTAAATTTATCGATAAAATTGCACGATTTTTAAAAAATTTATTGGTTTTTCTTTTATCAACTTTTACAAAATTTTTAAATTAATTTTTAAAAAATTCATTAATCTATAGTTTTTGAAAAATTTCTCAATTTTAAAAAAATTTCTCGATTTTTATAAAAATCGATTTTTAAAAAATTTATCGATTTTTAAAAAATTTCTCGATTTAATTGGTTTTTCTTTTATCAACTTTTAGAAAATTTTTAAATTAATTTTTAAAAAATTCATTTATCTATAGTTTTTGAAAAATTTCTCAATTTTAAAAAAATTTATCGATTTTTAAAAAATGTATTTTTAAAAATTTATCGATTTTTAAAAAATTTTTCGATTTTTATAAAATTTATCGATCTTTAAAAAATTTCTCGATTTTATTGGTTTTTCTTTTATCAACTTTTACAAAATTTTTAAATTAATTTTTAAAAAATTCATTAATCTATAGTTTTTGAAAAATTTCTCAATTTTAAAAAAATTTATCGATTTTTAAAAAATGTATTTTTAAAAATTTATCGATTTTTAAAAAATTTCTCAATTTTAAAAAAATTTATCGATATTTAAAAAATGTATTTTTAAAAATTTATCGATTTTTAAAAAATTTTTTGATTTTTATGAAATTTATCGATTTTTAAAAAATTTTTGACATTTACAAAATTATTCTATTTATTATCATTTATAAAATTCATTAATGTTTAAAATATTTATTGAGTTTTAAAAAATCAATCGATGTTTATAAAATTTAAATATTTGTATAAAATTTTTTGATTTTAAAAATTTTTATCGATTTTTATAAAATTTATCGGTTTTTATAGGATTTTTCGATTTTCAAAAACTTTATCGATTTTTATAAAAAAAAGTTTTATAAAATTAAATGATTTTTAAAATTTATCGATTTTTAAAATTTATCGATTTTTAAAATTTATCGAATTTTAAAATTTATCGATTTTTAAAAAAATTATCGATTTTTTTTAAAACCGATTTTTTTTATCAATTTTATACAATTTTAGCATAATAATATAACTTTTTTAAAAAGTGCTACCAAGGTAATTTATCTCGGTTAAATAATACAGAATCCAAATACAAGATTGACCTTATATTTTTTTAGTGCCATCTCCGATTATTATTGTTAAGGTAGGTAGAATGGTAGGTCACCTATTGCTAAAAATAACTGGGATAAAACTGTTTCTTGTTAAAGCTTTTTAAAAAGCTCTACAGTACCATTTGACAATATGACACAATATGTGGTGTTAGGGGGGTAGACAAAAAGGTAATTTTTTGTATTTCTTTGTTCGGTAGCACATTAAAAATTTTCGATATTCCAAAAAAACCATCATAAAAATTATGTAATCGTCATAAGAAAATGTTTGATATGGATATTACCCATGATTTTACACAGGCTTGCCAAGTTATAAAACAACGTAACAAAAAAAAATGCTTCAATGCTTTCAAATCCAAAAAATCACTAATATCGGAAAAAGAAAAAAATCAACGTGGTGTTAGTTTTCATTACCTTTTTCCTTTAAAGTTTTTGAGTTAAAAAGAGATACTTACAATTAATACTATAAAAATGTTGAAGAAGGTCGATGTTGATCAGACAATGTAATACACTCGTTAAAAAAGTATTTAATAATTATTTTCAACAAGTACTAAAAAATATTGCCGCACAACAATTTTGTATTTCCCTTTTCCTAGAAAAACATTATTTTTTTTCCTTTAATTAAAATTGTCTATATTTGGTTGTGTACCAACTTTTAACTTTTGAAAAAAAAAAGAATAAAAAATTTCCATGCCATTTTAGTTTAATTAAAACTTTTATAATAAACTCTTTTTTCATTTATAAAACAATATATAATACCAAGTAAAGTAATAAAACCTTTTTGTTTAAAATTAATTTCATTAACTTGCAATTAATTCCTTTTCTTATTTACTCCCGACATATTTAAAAGGCAGTAAAAATAATATGTACCTTAATTTTGTGGTTGTATAGAAACTAAATGTTTAAAATATTTTATTAATCATTTCTAAATTTTAAACAACAGCTAACAAATTTTTAAAATAATCATTTAGTTTAAATAATGTAGTATACTAAATTATTTACATTTATAAAATTTACAATAAACATTTATAAAATTTTCAATAAACAAAAGAAAATAATTACAAATATGGTAAACAACATATGTACGAAAAGGACGTACATACATACTTAAAATTCATTCATGCACACATATCGCCTCAGACATTCTTACATATTTTCAATTCATTCAATAATATAACATTCCTTCATGCATTCCAAATTCATTCATTCATGATAAATGAATTTAAAGTAAGTAATATGTTTTAATTTAATTTATAATTTCTATTTATACACATAGAATTATTTTGTTTTCTTTCTTTTTTTTTACTTTTTAAGCAAATATATAAAAAAAAAATATTACTCATACAACTGAAAATTTATATATAAATATTTATGTACGTGTTTATAAGTGGGGAAAGTTTAATTTAAAGATAATAAACTGCTTATGATGTAGCATTACTTTTATTGATTTTTTTTCCAAATATTTAAAAGCAAAAAATTTCATATATTTTGGATAAAAATGTATTACATTTAAAGGGAGACCTTTGTAGAGATACAATTTTAAATTTAAATATTTACTTTTTAAAGAAATTTTCACAGTTTTAAATATTTTTTTAAAGATTTTTAAGCTTTTTTTACACTTTTTATGCATAAAATTCCCAGTAATGTTTGCCTAAGGCCGGGACTAGAGGATTTCTACCCTGTAGTTTTTTCAGCAATGTCATCTTAGTTGACTCTTACCCAATAAGATATTCTATAGTCCGAGGCCCGATCTAAAACTTTCAACCGTTTTAAAAATAATTTTGAAAAAATTACAAAAAAAAAGCCAAAAACAGATATTTTTTATATGAAAACTTGGAAACCCTGACCCTGACCCCAAAACTAAATTTCTTCAACTACAATATAATTTGGAATACCGCCTTTCAATAGCAAAAACTTCATGATCGGTTCTTTTTGTCATCATCAAATCCTACAAAGTCTTCAAATCGGCTGTAACGAATATTTTATATCCTCCAGCGATGACTGTAAAAAAATTTCGCGAAAAATGTCTGTAAAATAATTTTTGCGGAAAAAATCTGTTCCGAAAAAAATTTTTGTGCAAAAAAAATTTTGTGAAAAAATATTAGGGAAAAAATTGTGAAAAAATTTTTTTCATGCAAAAGAATTATTGGGAAAACAATTCCAAAAACAAATGCTTTTTTTGCGGAAATCAAAAAAAATATTTCCGTAAAAAATTGCGTTTTTTACTCAGCGAAATCAATTTAAAATTGCTAATTTTTAACCCTCCAATGCCCTATTTTCTTAAATCAATCAAATTTATGCCTTCAAATTTAACTGACAAAAAGATATTAAAATTTTGTTTATATCTTTATTTAGGCGATTTAGCACAAAAAAAAAATTAAAGATGAATCAAGAAATCCAATAATCAAATAGTTTCAAGTTGTTGCTAAGAATAACACTATCAGTAAAATAAAATTTTAGAAGTTATGGCAATTTTCGCTTTTAGGAAATTGCGAAATTTAGCGAAATGGACACCAATTTTAACGAAATTAATTCTACTTACTGTAACGAGGAGATTTCCTCCGTTAGCTGGGGTAAGCTCGCGGGGGTAGAGATTGTCACAGAAATTTATTTGATCCAGTGACCGAGAGACGTGATTTTATACGTTACAAAGGTTAATTCATTTATTGAGGTTAGGACTATAGGATTAATCGAGAGAGAGGGAATGAAGGGGCGACCGGGGACGGCACGCTTCCGCTGATGAGCTACGTCTAGGGAAGGGCAGCGACCTGGAACGGTACACTTCCACTGACGAACTGTTCGAGGATCTTCACAGAACCTTCCAGGATATTCGCAGGCCTTCAAGGATCTTCAAGGACATCCGCAGGACCTTCAAGGATATCAGCAGAACCTTTACCGATGTTCACAGGACCTTCAAAGATGTTTACAGGACCTTCCAGGATGTTTACAGGGCCTTTAAGGATATCCGCTGGATCTTCAAGGATATCAACAGAACTTTCAAGGATACCGGCAGGACCTTCAAGGATATCAGCAGGACCTTCAAGGGTTTTCGCTGGATCTTCAAGGATATCAGCAGGACTTTCAAGGATACCGGCAGGACCTTTAAGGATATCAGCAGGACCTTCAAGGCTTTTCGCAGGATCTTCAAGGATGTTTACAGAACCTTCAAGGATATTCGTAGAATCTTCAAGGATACCAGCAGGACCTTCAAGGATATCAGCAGGACCTTCAAGGCTTTTCGCAGGATCTTCAAGGATATTTACAGGACCTTCAAGGATATTCGCAGGATCTTCAAGAATATCAGCAGGACCTTCAAGGATATCCGCAGGACCTTTAAGGATGTTCGCAGGACCTTCAAGAATGTTGACAGGACCTTCAAGGATATCAGCAAGACCTTCAAGGATATCAGCAGGACCTTCAGGGATATTCGCGGGACCTTCAAGGATATCCGCAGGACCTTCAAGGATGTTCGCAGGATACTTACAGATTGTCAAAGGATGCTCGCAGGATTAGAATTTAATGTTTAGTAGTGAAATTGCCTTGTGTTCTCGTTCACGGCTTCTGGCGACTGATCCAGATTTGTTCGATTTTGCTATTTATTTACCCCTAATGGCAGCTAATTTTAGTTGTCGCAAGTATAATAACAATGCGTGTAGAAAGAAACGGGCGACGCGACTTCTGTCGTTATATTACTGCAAAGGCTGAGTTTATTAGATATGTTTAATTTTAAAAACAAAATCTTTTGGTTGGTTTTGGAGTTAGAAGGATATTTATAAAACGTGTCCTGATGGTATTCTGTGAGTTCTAGAGTAAAAATAGTAACTCATTTTACAAGTAGAGACTGTAAGATACCTTCACTATAATCAATAATGTATGCCCGAGCGAAAATATGTTTTTGATGATTTTTTAAATATATATATATTTTGTTTTTTTTTTTTTTGTGTTAAAAAGTTATTTTTTTTTTTAAATTTACGAAATTTTAACTTTACATCCTTCTCGCTTGAAAATCGTTTGTAGAAGTAAATAAGTTTTAAGGCAGCAAGAGTAATAAATTATGTATTCCATCGATATAATATAACAGCTTTAATAAAAAAAATTCAATAAGCCGAAAATTATTTAATATCTGAAGGCCGCTTTTTGGCGGTTTGGAGTATTAGAGAGTAAATACCAAACTACTAATAAGCGGAACATTTCGTTATACTCCCTTAGATATTGCAATAATACAACATCTAATAGAATAAAAAACTAATTGAGGATAAAATTAAGAAGTCTTTGCAAATCCATTTCTCTTCTACTTGCGGAACCATACTTTTGCCCGGCCACTGAAGGCACAATAAAGTCGCTAATAATTTGGCGACGATATAGGTATTGAAAATAAGTTAAAAGTAAAAAAAGGTTTCTTTTAGGTAAACTTTGTGTTACACGAAATTATTTACGCATAAATTTGTTCTTAAATTTTTTTAGCTTTAAAAACACTTGTTACCACAAGTGTTTTTAAAGCACTTGTTACCATAAGTGTTTTTAAAGCTTAACCTCCTTGTGGTCATAAAGCAAGTAGATTTTAGACAAACAAAAGAGTTTTGAGTTAATTTTTCCAAGCGTTAAATCCCTTTAAATAAGTTTTCTCTTATTAGCACACCATTTGAAAAAGTAAGACAATTCTTGAGATATAAATTGTTATTAAATTTTTTTAAAAAAATTCTCCAAAAAAAAATCCAAAAAGTTAATAGTTGACAACACCTAACTGATAATAAAATTACCTTTGTTTGGAATTTAACTATCAGTTACCATAATAAATTTTTAACAACTCCCCACTTTTAAATCTAACTTATATCAAGTAGATTTTCAATTTGAATTTTTTTTTTTTATTTTTTATAATTTCCTAGATTTTTTTTCATCATTTTCGATGCTTGAAATACATAAATTACTTATCGCAATATCAGCTAAGATTGAGTAGTTATTATAATAATATTTATAATATATAGTAGTCATAGTAGTTGTGGTAGTTGGTAGTGTTAGTTTTTGTTTTTATTTTTAAGAGTACTTTTAGTATAAAAAGGAGCGCGAGGAATAATTCATATGTCATCGTATACACCCATAAAATTGGACTCACCTTATGTCGGATTCACTAAAAAATGTTGAAGTTGATTGTAGGCATAAACGTTGAACAGCTAAACGATGTTGATGATGTTGATGTTGATGATGAGGACAACATAATGAACTTGGACAATTGTCAATCAAATATGATGGTGTTGCTGTTGTTGCTGATGTATTCGTTGATGTTGTTAGTGATGCTGATGTTGCATTTTTAAATAAATTAAATTCTTTAGAATACAATAGAAGACTCCAAATATCCCAGGAAGAAGAGAGGGAAAATGATAATGATGGCATTGTTGTAGCCGAAGCTGATGTTGTTGACACTGATAGACGTTTACACGTAGAGCTTACAATAGTTGTTGTTGTGTTGTTGTTTGTAGTAGTGGTGATGATGGTGTTGTTTTTATTGTTGGTATTTGTATTGTATGTTTTTGATATTGTATGTGGCATATAATTATATTCGCGCAATTGCATATAGTAACAACATGTTGTTGTTGTTGCTATTGTATCATTATTGTTGCTTATATTCCTTTGTTTTACTATTGCCGTTTCTATTGTTGATGCTGCTTTCCTTTGGTTGTTGTTTTTCACACTTAACACTTTAACTGCTATGCCTGCCATCATCAGTTGCAGATATCCTAACAATTGCATGAATGTTTCTATCACATGACCACAGATGTGGCAGCATGTAGAACAGCCGGTAGCTTTATGTAATGCCTGACATATGCTAAGGTATACAAGTACATTAACAGGTACACTAAGATATAATGACTTTGAGACATTCGATGATGTGCTAGTCCCGCGCGCTGCATTGCTGCTGGGAATTCCCCTGGAAACAGAATGAGAAACACCTGTTTAATTTACATCTTTAATGCTGTTCTCAAACTCATTCACATTTGGTTAATAATATATATTTTTTTTATTTTTTATTTTTTTTTTTTTTTTAAATAAATTCAAAATGAGTTTATTTTTAAAAAAATATATTTACATTTAAGCTAGAAGAAAGATTTGTTAGCATTAAAAAAATATTTTGAAATATTAAATTTTAAGGTCCTTTAATAAAAATACAAGATGAGAAAATTAAAAACTGAATGCTTAGTTTAACGATGTATTGCACCATTTTCTAGCCTAGTGTTTTTCACTACGAGGCGGTCTCAAAATTAGCCGATCTAACGTAGTAGTTTGAAAAAAAATACTTCGGTGAAAAGTGGCAACTTTATAAAACATGTATTGTTCGTTTCAAGGCGCCATGTTGTTTATTTATTTCCTTTTTTTTTATAACGCAACTTAGGCGCCAGATTTATCTACCTCGGATTATTTTTTATTTCCAAACTTGGTGGTAGAAGATTTGCTAACATGAAGTGGTAAGTCTGCGGTTGACGGCTATTTTAAGGAGCTAGACAGTTCTTAATATTAAATATAGATTGGAAAAGTGTATTAAGCGAAAAGGAGATTATGGTGAGAAATAAATCAAATTTTTTCCCAAATTTGTTGCGTTTTCTTTGGGACCGTTCTCTTTAAATTAATTAGCAAAACAAATTTTATTTCAAAATTTTTATAATTTTGATGACATCAGAAAAAGGCCAGTATTTGGCCCCTGTCCGTTTTTATTCTTCAGATTTAGATTTATTTTATACACTCTGACTAAATAAATGATAATGACTAAATAAATGATAATGAAGATTATAAATTTTCAGAAAGAAGCAATCTTTGGCGCTAATATTAATGGGGGGCAAATGTAGCATTTTCGTAAACACATTGTTTTAAGTTACATTGACTTATAAAATCATCTTCCAGCTTGAATCAAATCAGAAATGCTCAACCTTTGACCCCTGTAAAATTTGCACTTTTAATTTATAGGGGCCAAAGGTTGGACTTATTCATTACTAGAAATTTATTCATTAAATACTCAAGATTAGAAATTTTCAGAAATGGACAACCTTTGGCTTCTGTAATTTTTTTTATAAGATTTATGAAGGCCAAAGGTTGGACTTTTGTGTACACAAATCCCAAGAAAATACCAAACTTTTTAAAGATTTAGAGGTAAACCACTAATCGTTTATTCCTAACTGCTGGATTTACACAGAGAAAACAGATTCATTGTAATAACCGAATTTCTTGCCATATGAATAATTTGGTTGGAGCCAACGATATGTTTGTTTGTCGCAGCCGAAATTCGGTTAGTGCAACAGAATTTCGGTTGAAACCAAATATTTCAATTTTATCAGGAAAACATTTGCATGTGACAACTAAATAATTCGGTTGCTGCAACCAAAATATTCAGTTGGCACAAAATTCGGTTGTCAGGATGAATCTGTTTTCTCTGTGTAGAAACTTAAATTTTGACTTATTGGCGTTGAAATACACTCAGAAGGGATTTTTGAAAAAAATCTTTACGGGACAAAAAGAGAATAAGTCTTTCTCTTAGGCCAAGTTTTTGAGTTTTCCGTTAAGCTGGGCTTAGTTAAACCAAGAAGGATTTTTTTCAGACATTTCAAAGTTTAAATAAAAAAAAAATTATTAAAATACAAAAATCTTTAGGAAAAAATAATTACATTTTCTTTTATACACTCACAATATTATTTCGTTAAAAATAATCTGAAATACGTATTAAATTAAACGAAAATACAATCAAAATGAGGACTACTGATTTTTCATTACATTCAACCTTTTTTGTTGTTTATTTTCAATCATTGTTTAATAATCGACAAAAGTAGTAAAAACAATAGAAAGTCGTTTAAAATAACCATCAATTTTTAACTAACAATATGTAGAAAAACAAATTATTTTTGTGGTTTGTTTTTCAAATTGATTTTTTTTTTATTTGCACACACAGATGTATATATTTTTATTTTCTATGTGTGTAGGTATATTTGAATAATTTCTTGTAATTTTTATTGAAATGATTTTGTATATAAATAAACTATTTTAATAAAAAAAAACAAAAAGGAATGATATGAATTTTTACTTTTTAAATATTACTTTTTAAATATTACTTTTTAAATAAACTGCAGTCGGTAATGGAAGTATATTGTAGTATAGTGATTTTAAAGTAGTCTTTTATAAAAACTTAGCGGCTCAATTTTATTTTATGAAGTCCCACTGTACTTAAGTGATATAGGCTATATAAATATATATTAAAATAAGGAACTTCATTATTTCGAGAGACAGTTTGAAAAATAATTTTTTAAATACAAAATTTTTAGTTCATTTTTAAATTTATAGATGGGTGCGAACAGAAAGATTTCTAAATTTCTTTAAAATTTTAAAATATATTTAAATATTTTTCAAAGAAATTTTAAACCCTTCTATCAATTTGCATTTAGCTTAGAATTTTTTTAGCCACCTCACACAGGGCCTAAGTATATTTTTAAATATATTTTGAAGTTATTTCTTCTTTTGCAGAGACAACATGAAATTTGAAAAAGGTACCATTTTATGCTTTGATTTGATTATATTTTCTTCAGTTCTAACTCAATTGCTTAAAAAAAAATAAAGAAATTTGTTACATACAATTATTTCCAATAATTCATCTATTTTATTAAGCAATTTATTTCCTTTTTTTTATAGCTATTTAGATTTCTTAGCAATATTTTTGTAAATTTATGAATAAACAACACTTATGCTTATATAGCAAAATGAAAAAGGAAAGCAACATCCAGAATAACTTGAATGGCTTCATTCATTCATTCAATCAAACAACTAACTACTAGGTATGAAAAAAGAAATGATAATCTTATGATTTGTCATAATAATTCCCTATAATAATCAGTAAGTAATCGGATAAAAGGTGATGTCCAACCACAACAATATTTAGATTTAGTAAAAAAAAAAAGAAAAATCAAATAAAAAAAAATCATTCAAGAGAATGTAAGACACAGAATGAACAATCATAAATGTTGTCCCCTTAAATAACAGACAAATGAAAATAGAAATACAATAATACTCCAGCCATACAAAAGAAACCATTTATGCCATAAATATGTACATGGTACTTTGAAGTACAAACAACCAACAACAATCAAAACTAAACAATAGAGTAAAATATAAAAAAAAATATATATATACTTATATATATATAATCCCCAAATAATTGTGGTATTTGGGTCACAGCACCAATTTCTTTTAGTGTTGGTACTTAAATATACACATGAATAGAAAACAACTTGTATTCTATTACTGCAATTTCCTCCATTACAGTCATATTTAAAAATGTTTTCGTTTTTTTTTTCTATTTCTATTAAGGGCGGGTAAGTTATCTAACCAAAAAAAAAAACAAAAACCAGATTTAAACATTAACCACAGATTTTTCCATACAAATTTAATATTTATAACTATAGTTTGATTATTTTTGGATAAGTTAGGAGGGTTACACTTCATCTATAGTCTGTCATTATCCTTTGTATATTCAGTCATTTTATACTTACCATTAAGCACGTGTACTGTTACACTTTTTGGTTTAGCATTCGATGGATTGCATTGATAATGTCCAGAATCTGATGGCCGTGCAGATTTGATCAATAAAAATGAGGTTGTTGTTTCGCCTTTATTGGTGACAACTGAAACACCACCCCGCGGTGAATCATAGTTGATAATCTGTTGGAATGATGTTAAAAAAAAAAAGGAAGAAGAAAATGAAAAAAGAGAAATAATAATAAAAATATATTTAACGACGGATTTCAAATCCTAGGAAAATGAGTTTTTAAAGGTGTTATTTTGAAAATACTTAATAAATACATTTTAAAGAATTAATTATAATTTTGTTTTTGTTTGAAATTGTTCCAAAAGAAAATGAATTTCTAAAAGGGATTGGCTTTTTAAAATTCTGTGATTTGGGATTTAAAAATAAAAAAAAATGTATTTTTGGGAAGTATCGGGGAAACGGAACTATTCGAGCCTGCAATTTTTTACATTTCAGTACAATTTTTTTAAGAAAATAAGTAAAAAAAAAATAATTAAATTCTTAATAATTAAATTCTTACATAAACCAGTCTTCCAATTAATTAAAAAAACGAAATAAATTAAATATACAGTGTACAGCAAAAGTCATGTTACCCTAGTTATAATAAACAAATCTTTCGTTATTTTTAAAAAAATACGTAACAAAAGATATGACACTTATTTTTATTTAATATGTTAACTTATATACTATAGGGTGATCCATTTCGAGATACTTTTTTCAATAGCCTTTTTTTGACAGATCACGTGTGAGTCGTGTCATGCTGTCATATTATTTTTGTTTAGTATTATTTGGCATTTCATAATGGAAAGACTTACGCCTGAACAACGTTTACAAATCGTTCAACTTTATTACGAAAATTCATGTTCTGTGCACTTCGCTCAACTTATGGTTAACATAATCGGCCTACTGAGCGTACTATTCTCAACACCATCACCCATTTTGAGACCCAGCATTTATTATTGGATAATATTCGAGCGAACAGACCGCGTCCAGCACGCTGTGAAGAAAATATAACGGCCGTAGCTGGGAGTGTACACGAAGGCCGTGAAGAGTCGATTCGGCGCCGTTCGCCATGATAATCGACTATTTTTTGCCTGAAATTGAAGCTCGTGATCTCGGCGACATTTGGTTTCAACAAGACGGCGCCACTTCCCACACATCGCATCAATCAATGGATTTATTGAGAGAACACTTCGTTGAGCACATAATTTCACGTTTTGGGCCGGTCGATTGGCCACCAAGATCGTGTGATATCACACCGTTAGACTTTTTCCTGTGGAGATATGTAAAGTCTAAAGTTTATGCGGACAAACCCGCTTCGATTCAGGCCTTGGAGGAAAGCATCACGCGTGTCATTTGCCAGTTACCATTCGAAATGCTCGAACGAGTCATCGAAAATTGGACTCAACGGATGGACCATCTGCGATGTAGCAACGGCCAACATTTGATAGACAAAATCTTCAAAAAATAAATGCCAAAGAATGTTCTTTCAAATGATAATAAACATTCCCCATTAAATTTGAATTTTCTGTTTTTTTTAAGTAGGGAACCTCGAAATGGATCACTCTATATAACAAATCAAAATAATATTTCACTTATTTATCTAAATAATAAAAAAAAATAAGATCATGGCAACTTTATATTTTTGCACAGCAAAAATCATGGTACCCCTGGAAAAAATAATAAAACTTTATTAAAATTTTGTGATTTTTGAACTGGATTGCTTTACCTAATACTTAGTAGGAGATGCCTTAAGTCGTAGAACTTCAATCAACCATATCGGCATTAAGAGCACACGCTTTTTTCGGTAGTTTTGGTACATTTTACCGCCATTCAGTTGAAAGTATTTTCTTTAGTATGATTTCGTATGCGTTTTTCTAAATTATCCCACAAGTGATCACTAGGATTCAAATCGGGACTTTAAGGAGGGGTTTTTTAGCATATGTGGTGTGTTATTTGCGATCCACATATTAACGTCAGCTGGTGTATGCTTAGGACCTTTGTCCTATTCAAAATAATAAATATCTCAAATATTCAGTTTTCAGCATTCTGATTAAGATTTTTTATCAGAATGTACATGTAAACCGTTTTGTCCATTGTCTCCTCATTGATCACTAAACTGCCAACACTGGCTGCTGACCTGTAACCCCATAAAATTACTCCACCCTCTCTCCATACTTCAAAGTTTTTATAATATTCTTTGCACTTTTTGCGTCACACCAATTTTTGAAAAATTTGGGGAGATTTTGTATTTTGACAGGGGTACCATGACTTTTGCTGTACACTGTATGTATTATTACAAAAATTGAAATAATAAGAATTCAGCTCTATCGATATTTTGTGTTCAAACATTATTTTTTAATATTTTTACATTTCCTAAATGGAAAAAAAATCAATTAATATTCAGAATTTTCTACGAGTTGTAGATTTTGTAATAGAATTGTGAATTGCATTTCAGAAAATATCAATAATTCTTAAGAAATACAGCTGATAGTTTCTGAAATAGATCTTTTTTTTATTCTGATCTGTTACTTTGATTTTTGAAATACAATTAGAAATATTATTATTATGAAAATCCCGATGTTTGAGAAAAAAATTCCCGGACTCATTCCGGGATTCTTTAATTTGGGGTTTACATCCCTAGTTATGGGTCAATTACACAGAAAAATTACTCAATTACACTGTACAACAATTTTGAACTTTTTACGGGATTCTGACAATGGATTCTGGTGGAGGAGACAAAAAATGTACATTTTGAAAGATTACATTGGAATTTTATTTTATTTTTTCCCTTTTGGCCTGTTTATGCCGCACGAATATAATGGTATTTTTTGGCTCTATTCTAACAAAAACACACCTAAGAAGTGGGAGGGCAGGAATGAAATGTTCTACAAAAATGTTAACCATAAAGTTGTACTACATATGTCAGAGTACACCAACACCCAAAACTTAACAGAAACACCAAACACCAGTCAATTTTAAGATTGCTAATCAGATTTTGGGATTACCTAAACATATCCCGAAATCTGACTCATAATATGTGGGTCATACCAAAATCCTACTAGAAAACAACCGTTATGTGAGGTAAATATGTTCCAAAAAACATACACCATACCTCAGATGTAAAGACACACCTCAGATGTAAAGAACACATAGTTTTATATACCGATATGCTGCACGAACAGGCCAAAGGGGGAAAACTTTAAAACTCCCCAAAATAAAATTCCGATGTGATTTTTCAAAACGCCGACACATGCATTATTTTTTTGTCTCCTCTACCAGAATACATTGTAAGAACACCGTAATTTTTTGTTCGTGTTTTACTGTGTTATTTTATAATTTTTACTTTAAGGTGTCATTTTGTAGGTCAATTTTTTAATTTTAGAATGAATCATGGTTGGTAAACGAAAAGGCGCTGTTATCGGTAACAGTAATGTTGTTTTAGATTATTTCGGTAAAGTTATTTTAAGGTTAACGGTATTTCAATTATATTGGTAACGGTATTTTAAGCCAAGGTAGTCAGACCAAATCAAGTCTATTTATTAATATATTTTGGGTGGTATTTCCTGCCAACTATGGTACGAATCTTATTAAAATAAATATGATTCTACTTAAAGTAAACATTTTCATATTTAAAATAATAGTTTAACAGTTTTGAGTTTGTTTTCGCATTTTAAAAAGAAGTAGAAACTTATTTGAACTAAGAAAAAAAAAAACTAGTAAAAAAATTATAATCGGTCAAGCCAGACCAGTAACGACTTGGCAAGGGTCCTGGTTTTTTTTTATATGAAAAATATGCATAAAATTGCTGAAAAAGTGAAACACATGTGTATTTTAATACAATTATTTTAATTCTAATCATATTTATTTAAATAAGATCCATACTTTGTAAAAAAAAAATAAGATGTCAATTCAAATACAATATAATAATTTTTTTTAACTATAATTTTTCTTTATGTGTAAAATTACTAGTAAATGAGGTTTTCTTTTAAGTATGTAAATTTAAAAAAGTTCTCTATGGCTACACTAAATTTCAATCCGAAAAACGAAAAACATATTGAGGGTGTAGTGATTTGTAAAAGAAAAAAAAACAGAAAAAGGTATACACCAAAAAAAGAAAAGGATAAAAAGAAAGGAAACCCATAAAATAAAATTAAATTGATGAAAAGAATGCCGGAACTATTAGTATCTACTGCTGCAGTAAAAACAGGATTGTGTTTAAGTGTATGAAGTTTTTTTATTTCTATAAAATGACAATAACACACCATCTTCCACACTCATGCTGATAATAAAAAAACCCTTGGCTAAAAGAAGCCATTGAAATTCAAAAAAAAATAATAGAGAAAATACATTTCAAGGACTTACAAAGAAAGATAAAAAAGGATTAGGTTGAATGTTATACATAACAAATAAAAAAGAAACACCACACTTAGTTGAGCACCGTAAAAGCGAGGTGGAAATTACTAAAAAAAAAAGCCCAGACAGAGTTAGGAGGTTTATTGAAACTTACCGCATTGTTGTGATTCCAAAATATATAAGCAGGCGGTTCGGGTGAATTTAGTATAACGCAGGTTAGATTTATAGTTGAACCACTTTCTATATAAAGATCAGGAGCTCCTATAATTTCTGTTGAGGGTTCTGTAACAAAACCAAAGTAAAATTTAAAAAATTATTTAAAAAAAATACTTTTTAGTTAGTTTTAATAAAATAAAAACCTAAACCAATACCTAAAAAGCCATAGAAAATAAGTATGTCACAAATTTAATTTACCATTTTAGGATATTAACTGCAGGAATGATGCATGAAAAGCACTAAAATTCATAATCTACATGTACTTCTTTTTTCACAGAAATTTTAATGATTTGGACATTGAGTTGTTGAGTAGAAGGGGAAAACTTCCACATTTTTCATTCATTGTTGAATCAGTTCAAAGGAAACTCTTTTTCATTAGTTGAAAATAAAAATAAATTTACAAAAAAAAAAAATTTAATTTTCTATTGCCTTCCCCGGGTATCGAACTTGGGACCTGCCCTCCACCGCTGAGCTATTCTTTAATATGAATGTTGATGAGTTAAAAATACCACTTTGTTAGATGCACTGTAATTCAATATTTTTTACGAAACATTATTCACAAGTGCGTATAAAACAATTTTTCATCACTTTCTTCAAATTCATTTTTAAAAATTGGAAAAATATTGAATTTAAACAAATCTATATATAAAAATAAGTTGCATTGTGTTAGAAATGGATGTTCACTGTAATGTGCAAACCGATTTTTATTCTGGAAATTTCCCATGAAAAGTGACTTCAATACCAAGGTTTTTTAGTACATGGGCATGGTAAAAAAATATTTTTTCTGTAGTGAAAAAGTTTTAAATTTTTATGTGTGAAAAAGAATCAAATTTAATTATTTGTTTTGTTTTCATTTTGCTTTTAGAAGTTTTCAAATTATTAAACTTCAAAAATTTCCATTCTTACGTCAAAAAAAACGTATGTCAAAAATGGGCTAGTGAAATTTTATTCACCTCAAAACTGTCAAAAATTTACCAAGAAGCATACTTTGTTACCATTTCACACACACCCTATGTATTGGTTCATAAGAAAATATATGCAAGGTTAAGTTGCAAATTGGAAGGGACAAGAAATTGAATGGAAAGGTAACGAGTGGAATTAAAACACTAGACAAAGGAAACGAAATGGAATGAAACAGGGAACGAGTGAAACTAAAACACTAGACAAGATGATTCGTGTAATGAAATGGGGAACGAGTGAAATTAATCCACTAGGCAGAGTAAAGGAGTATAATGGAATGGGGAGCGAGTGAAATTGAAACATTAGGGCAAAGGGAAAGAAATGGAGTGGAAAGGAAAGGGAACGAGTGGAATTGAAATATTGGACAAAGATAATAAAATGGAATGGGGAACAAGTGATATTAAAACAGTTAACACTGGGAACGTATCCCCTTGAATGGCCTATAAACAAGAAAATTTTAAACATCCACTTCAAAAGCTTAATCAAATTTATTTAAATAAAAAGAGAAATCATTAGAAAAAAATCTGTATTTTTTCTTAACATATTTAAAACTACCGATAACGAAGTATCGGGCTTTTAAGCTAGTTAATTATAACCCAGTAAACATGGCAATACGAATACGATTCCCCAATCATATTACTTGGAAAAAGAAATTTAATGCCGCGACAATTGCTTTTGTATTGCCAGAAAACGTATTCAGAAAGTAATACGAGGGCGGATCAATAAGTCCGTGACTTTTTGAACTTCCCTCGTAGTTATATGAAATGCAACACTGCTCCCATCAAGTACCACCTGTTAATAGACTACTGTCAAATTCAAATAGTTTAATTCCAGTATTTTCCACTGACCTAATGTCTGAATTTGTTAATGCATTGTCTTCCAATTGCCTTTTCCAAATTAATAATGTTGTCAATAAGTTTGGTAAATTACTGGATCTTGTTTTCGTTAGTGAACCCAACGAATTCTGTATTTCAAGAGCATCGCCTATATCATTTCCTAAAGATCAGTATCATCCAACATTAGAAATTACCTGTTTATTTTTTTATACAGTTTGCAGTAATGTTAGGAAACAGATTAAGGAGCTTTGCTTTAAGAGAACCGATTACAATGCACTCACTTCTGCTTTGTCACAAATCAACTGGAATGATGTTTTTGCTTTATGTAATGATAATCTGGATCTGATGCTGAAGTCATTCTATAAAGTTATATACAATTGTTTTACTAAATCTGTTCCTAAGACTTTTCCAAAAAAAAAGTACTGGTCCTCCTTGGAATTCAAAACTTCTTTCTCGCCTAAAAAATAAAAAAACTAAGCTATTTAAGAAATATAAAGAACATGGATCATTGATCAACTACACGAACTATATAAAAGTTAGAGCTGAATATAACAAATCGAATCGTTCTGCTTATAATGATTATTTAAATAATATAAAGGCTAAGTTAAAAAGCGACCCTAAGTCTTTTTACTCGTTTGTTAATTCTAAACGACGCTGCATTGGTTTTCCATCCTCAATGAAATTAGATGACATCGAAGCATCAGACGATATCTCTATAAGTAATATGTTTGCTGATTTTTTTGCTTCAACATACTCCACAACTAAATTCAACAACACTTCTCAATATCCTTTCATTATCCCGGAATCACCTATAAATATTTCATTTATTAATGAACAGTTTTAAGCGACTTGTTAAAACTAAAATGGTCGTATGCTGCGGGGCCTGATGGAGTTCCAAATTGTGTGTTAAAACGTTGCGCAAATCTTCTATACATTCCTCTAACATTTCTCTACAATAATTCAATTAGACTGGCATATTTTCCTGATGTTTGGAAGAAATCCTTTATAACTCCAATTTTTAAGTCTGGAAGTAAATCCGTAGTATCAAATTACAGAGGAATAGCTAAATTAAGTTCAATTCCAAAATTATTTGAAAAATTGATAACCGAGGCATTATCATATCAAGCGTCTTCTATTATTTCACAACAGCAACATGGTTTTCGTAAATCCTGCTCAACAATTACCAATTTACTGGAACTTACAACTTTAGTCAATGATGGCTTTGTTAATGGAAAACAAACTGATGTTGTTTATACTGATTTCAGTAAAGCCTTTGATAGAGTAAACCATGATTTATTACTATAGAAGTTAGACCGTATTGGTTTCAGTTTGACGCTTCTTAAATGGATTGGTTCCTACCTAAAAAGCCGTAAACAGTGTGTTAAATTTCGTACTGTACAATCTAATGTTATTAATGTCACATCTGGTGCTCCTCAAGGCAGTCATTTAGGTCCGCTTTTGTTTATACTCTTTATTAATGATCTTTCATCGGTTTTACAATATTCTAAATGCTTGATGTATGCAGATGATGTCAAAATACTTCTTTCCTTTAATAATTGTACTGAGCAAAGGTTATTGCAAATCGATATTAATAATTTTACTACATGGTGTAATTTGAACCTAATGGACCTTAACGTAAAAAAATGCAAATACATGGTGTTTTCAAGATCTCTTCCTGTTAATGGTTTGTACATGATGAATGGTATGCGGCTAGAGATGGTTGAAACATTTAATGATCTTGGTGTTTTATTGGATAGACGTTTGGATTTCCGAAATCATATTACTAAGACAATTAATAAGGCAGTTGGTGTATTGGGGTTTATCAAACGCTGGGCAAAAGAATTTTCTGATCCTTACATTACAAAAAAGCTGTTCACTACTCTAGTGTTGTCTGGGATCCTTTCTACAACGTACACTCTAATTCTATTGAATCCGTTCAGAAACAATTCCTTATATTTTGCCTCCGTGGACTTGGTTGGAATCCTACTGTGCACTTACCTCCCTACAAAAGCCGTCTTGCGCTTATAAAGCTTCCTACACTTTATAGTCGCCGTAAAATGTTAAATGTTACTTTTTTAATAAATTTGATTAATGGAGATTTACATTCAGATTTTCTAGTTAGCAAACTCAACATAAATGTTCCACATCGCTTATCAAGATACTATCTATTTCTTAGTGTTAAATACTTTTCTACAAATTATGCTAATTCTGATCCTTTTCGCCGTATTTGTATCGAATTTAATCAATTGTATCATATCTTTGATTTTTATAAGAGCTTAGATACTATTAAAAGAGACATTATTCTTTACCTTAATAATTAAAGAACATTCTTATCAATTTCTAGTTTATTTAAAATTATATTACTCCCTCATATGTTTGTATTTTTTATCATTATTTTATTGTTATCATAATAGTCTGTAAGGATGTTATTTTCCATAGACTAAATAAATAAATAAATAAATAAATAAATAAATAAATAAATAAATAAATAAATAAAAATTTTGAGCAAGTTTTGTCATTTGCGTTTAACAGCTGTTCAAAACATACAACCTCGGGGATTTTTTTAAAAATGGAATGAATTTCGAGTGCCCATTAAACATCATTTTTTGCGAAAAAAAAAACCATCAGTCAAACCAAGCAAAAGCTTGATAAATACTATGGGGACTCTGCACCATCGATTTTAATGGTAAAAAAGGAGGTTTACTGAATTTCGTTGTGGCCTTACAAGCATGGAAGATGTCGAACGTCCTGGACGCAGAGTTGAGGTCTTTACACCCAAAACAAATGATCGGAGATTGAATGTGCGATAGATTGTGGGCATAGGCATCTCACATGACTCAGTGGTTTCAATTTCAAGCGATCGATTGGGCATGAGAAAGCTTTCCGCAAAATGGCTGCCGCGTTTGCTCACAATCGGCTATCAACGAAATCGTGTGACAGCTAAGTTGCCGCAATATCTTCTAGATAATATATCTTTGAAATGCATATTGGGAAATAAAAATTTATACACAAAAAAAATCTAAAAAAAAAAATATTGATCCCGTTAGGATTCGAACCCGCAATCGTTTGTTTGGATGTAAAATGTTTTTCATTCAATTTTTAGGATTTCTTTTAGAGCAATAATGCTTTGCATGCAATAATTTACCGACACTTTGAAAGCAATTAAGTGTTTTTTTTTTTAAGTGTTTTTTTTTAAGTCGAGAAATTGGAATATATTAAATATTATGTGAATATTTGTTAATTTTTGTGTGTTATTTGTAAAAAAAAAAAAACTATGACAAAATGTTATGCCACATATAGTGACTTTAAACGCAACGTCCCCTAAAAGGGACACTGCGTCCGTAGTACAATTGTGATACGATGATTGAGTAAATATATTTATAGTATCGGAAATATTGAATGAACTGGATGCCCTTGGCGATAATTTACACAATTCCACCATCAGATGGAGCATCAGGCAAATCTTAATCATTTCGGTCCAAAATTATTATCTACAAAATGTGAAGTAACAGGAAGATAGTGAATGGAATGACAGTGATGATGAATTTAATATTGTCGCAATTGTAACAAATTTTGATGTCAATGAAATAGGATCGTGCAAACGATTTACTACAAGTGTTTCATCGATATAATATGGAAATGGAAAGCGTTGATAAGATGAATCAATTAGTTGCAGTCTACCGCTCGCGAATCACACAAAGGAAATGGTGGTGGCCAATATTTTCATATCTACCTGATGCCTCAGTTGTTAATGCATGGCTGCTAATGAAGAAGTTACATCCCAATAATCCGATATGTGTGTATTTTCTTATTTTTCGAAATTGAATACTTTAAATAAATTGAATTGCATATAAAAACTTAAAGTTTGTGTTTTTTTATTATTGAAATTGGACATAAACTCTTTACATTTGGGGGCTCAACCTTCGGAAAAGTTGCTTTCAAATCGGCTCACATTTATAAACTGTACAAGTGTTCATGTAAAAGAATGCAATTGAAAGCAAGAAAGATTACATATTGAAACTGTATATAATATGTTTATAAATGATTTCAAATAACGGATTTAAGAAATCAGGCGACAGTAAAGTCACTAACAAAGTGACGACAGATACATAATATGATGGCAGAACCACCTTATTGAATATTCTAAAACTGATAAACGATGTGGACATTGCGAAAAGTACAAACTTTATTTGCCACAAATGTAAAAGAGGGCTTAACCCCAAAGAATGCTTAAAAACTTATAATACGCCTAGTGAACCTACTGAGCAGTGTCCCTTATAAGGGACGGTCCATGATTCCAAAACTATACGTTTTTTGAAATAAAATATTTTTAAAACGAATTATTCAGATAATTTTTATTAATAATTAGTGAAAATTATTTAAGAAAAGTGGTCAGAGAACTTCATCCACTAATGGGTTAATCATAATAACTTCTAAATAGCAGTAAAAATATACTTACAAATACTTTTGAAGCATAACTTTAAATTGTTTGTTGGCTACGCTCTAATGGTCAAAACATCTGAAAAGTGGCATTCAGATCTTAATAACATTTTATTATAGAAATTATAGAAATTGTGTTATATCGTTAAAAAAAATAATTTTTTGATTTGCTTGACTTTATAATTATTTTGTACAATAAATGATTTTCAAGCGAAAAGGATTCCAGCAAAAACTTGACACGTTTTTATAATACAAAAATAGAATTGCATTTTTTTTCTCTCTTCCGAAAATGCAATAAAAGAGGGCAGTTTTCGATGTAGTCGCATTTTTGTGGTAATTTATTGTGGGACATTGCGAAAGAATTCAAATCCGTAAATATACCAAAATATTTTGAACTACCCATGTAAAAATCGAAATATATATGAACATACATGATCATACATGGGCTTGTATATGATCATACATGGGCATACATGGTCATATACGTCCATACATGATCTTATATATAACCATATATCTTCGGATCCGAAATTTGAGGGTATATGGTGATATATGTGCATATATTATCATATATGCTCATATATTATTCATGTATGCTGGTATATGATCATATACGTCCATAGACCCTCAAATTTCGGATCCGAAGATATATGATCATATATGATGTCATGTATGGTCATATATTGAACAATGTATGGACGTATATGACCATGTATGCCCATGTATGATCATATACAGGCCCATGTATGCTCATATATATTTCGATTTTTAGATGGGTACTGCTCCCCAATATTAAGCCATAAAATAAAATACATAATTTAGAAACATGATTAAAAGGACCTTGACTTCAGATTTGTATTCAGAAGGCCAAAATACTTTAACAAAGTTTTAGTATAAGTTTGTGCAAAAACCTTGTTAAGTAGTGTAATTTCATACATCATTTATACGCAATTTCCTTATGATTATATTAAGAAATATATTTAGAAAAACAAAAAGTAAATTAAATTTGTTCTTATTACTTACCCACAACATTCAGGTGTATGTAATGACTCATATGTGGCGTTGTTGACACTTGACACTCATATATTCCCGAATCTCTATGTTGAGGATATTTGATTTGTAATACCCAGTCTTCTGTGTGCACCTGATGTAAAGCACGAAATCTTTGATCTGATGTGTAGGTATAACGGCCCACCGTTAATAAATGTATATCACGATGTCGCACCCAAGATACTTGTAACAGCATCTGTGTTAATCAAAGAAAGCCAAAGAAAAGTTGGTGGTTAATTTAAAAGTTTATAAGTGAGTAAGTAAGTAAGGAGTAATAGAATATTCAATTCTTATGTTTACAGATTTCCATTACAGCACTAAAAAAATAAAAGAAGCCACTAAATATTTGACTAAACCAAAGTGTTTGTACACACACACACACACACACATATATATTGAGTTACTAAAGTATTATCTGTCTGCTATTCGTTAGTATACAATTTTGCAAAATGTATTTGATAATACTTTTTCAAAGATAAGAGATGGTGTCCTGGGGAAAAGGATTATTTTTTTGTTGTTAGTAAAAAAAAAAAGTTAAGTTTTTATAACTACTTTGTAAAAATCTACTTATAATAACCCCTTCTTAAAAAGCTTAACAAAATCTAATTGTAAGTGTTACACCTTGGGGATACATTCCCTGTATGTTAAAAGAAAAATATGTTCAACCATAAAAATATATGCCAATTTAGATTTACGTATTCACGTGTGACATAGTTAATGTGATCCAAAAACATACAAACTTATACATACGTCTACATAAATATCGTATATTTACAATATAAAGTTGCTTTACATAATACAAATATTTTATATACAAGGGAATAGATATTCGTAGTTTAAACATTAAAATGTTTTTACAAGTTCCTAGAAAAATGTTATGATATAAAATTTGACACAATTCTTGATTTTCTAAAAAAAAAAACTGCAGCCTACTGGACATTTTTCAAACGTCTGCAGACGTGTTTTAAAACATAATTTTTCATCTTAAGACCAATACTTTTTTTTAAAGCTGGACACTATAAAAAATGTTGTTTTATTGTAAATTTGTAATCAGTTGATCGTAGAACACGTTTTCTTAAGCTTTTAAGTTTTGAAACATGAAAACTTAAAGAAATATATAATTTTATATTATAGCGGAAGAATTAATCGAAAGAGATATAATTATTTTTATTAATTTAGAAATGAAAATGTATAAAAAACAAGTAAAAAAGGCTTAAATTCGGCTGTGCCGAATCTTTGTATACCCTCCACCAATGTTCAATATTGTTTTTGATACAAATAATGTAAAAAACTTTTGAAGTAAAATTATGGAGGTGAAAAAAATTTTTTGAGGTGAAAAACTTTTTTGGATGCGGAAACGAATTTTTTTACGTGAGAAAAATTTTGGGGTAAAACAATTTTTTTAGGTGAAAAAAAATTTTTGTGGTGAACAAAAATTTTAGTGGTGAAAAAAATTTTTTGAGGTGAAAAATATTTGAGGTGTACAAGATATTATTAATTTCTAAGCGTTTGGTGAAAAAATATGAGAAAATATATATTATATACCAGTCGCTACTATGAAATTGTACTAAAATACACCAATTTGTAAATTTAGAGGTATCTTCACATTTTCATCCATAACTTTTTAACCGCTGGACCGATTTTGCTCATTTTCAATGCCAAACTGCTCGGGAGGATGTACAATAATCTGGGTAAAAATAGGCATCTCCACTTGCGTCTTGGTGTCGTGATCGCGATTTCAACAGACAGGCGGACAGACAGACGGACATCGCTAAATCGACTTAAAATTGCATAAGGATCACGAATATATATACTTTATGGGGTCTTAAACCTATATTTCATCATATTACAAACGGAATGACAAACTGATATATACCCTCACCATATATGGTGAAGGGTATTAAAAAGTTTTTTTTTCATTTAGTTAAAAATGTTCAGACAGCTGTACCTGCTATATCTTAGAATCCTTTCATCCTTTATGCCCTTGAACAAAATCTTTTTCTATTATTTCTTTTAGAATCATAAAAAAATTATTTTATAGACTTCTGACCCTATATTTTTTCGTGGGACTGAGGAGGATATGCTGTTTTTCTTAAATGGAGATTTTCTAAAAAAAAACCTTATCATTACTTAACATTTGAAACAACCAGATTTTTGCTGCAGATGAATGAAAATACAATAACATAATACTTGCAGAAACTCTTTCATCTCGCATCTTGTAAAAGGCCCATGTTAATTTTAAAGCTTCAGATCAGATATTAGTAATATAAATCAGAATTTTCTTAATACTCATGTTAAGACATCATATTTGACAAAAATTTAATTTTTCTAAAGGGCTAAACAAGGAAGTCATGATTCGGATAAGTCGGAATTTTCTAAATTCTCAATATTTTGGTATTTCTTTAACCTTACACTCAAGAAAAAAGGCATGAACTAAAAATTAATCCAAAATTTCTTTTGAAATTTTTTAAAAATTTTTCTCATATTAGGTAAAATTTTATTAAAATTTAGAAAAATTTCCTTAAAGTTAATAAAAATTCTTATCTTTGGGTAAAAACGAAATAGTTTATATACTTAAAAATAGTTCATACCTTTCTTAAATAATATTTCTTGATTTTAGGAAAAAAAGAACAACTATATTAAATAAAAATTTATCAATTTTTAAGAAAAACATTTCAGTTTTAAGAAATTTGCATAATAAAACGTAATAAAATTAAGTTTAGTTCAAAAAAAAATTAGATCATAATTTACTCCCATTTAGTTCAAAAAATGTGTCTAACTTAAAATGAGAAAAAACTTAAACTTAATGTGTGTTCATTTTTTTTTTTTTTTTTGCGAGAAGTATAATTAACTAAATTTTAGAAAGCCATTTTAAATTCAGTTTTATGAATTGTTTTCTAAAAATTAGTTTAGGCTAGTTAGTTTCCTAATTAGTTTTCCTAATTTTCAAAAAAAAATATATTATTAAAGGAAACAAATTAAAGTAACCATTTAAAAAAAATTATCGTGCATGATTATAATTTTGGGTTGTGATCGTGCGTGAGTCAAAAGTGGCTCACGTGCCCAACTCTAATATTAACATCTTAAATATTGAACTTTAAATAGCTTAAAATATATTTTTAAATTGTGTTAGCAAAATATAAAAAATTTGGAATATGCGCTTTTATACAATAATTTTATTTGCCGACTACAATACAAAATAACACAAGCACATTTTATACATTACGGAATAATGACATTGCTCCTATTGAACTTTACTTTTATCGAAGGTACTAAAATTTTTTTTTTTTTTCAATTAATGCAATAATGAAAAAAGTTAAAATTTGTATATGTCAAATAAAGTTTAAGCTAATTACATCAACTTATGACATTTATCCATTTTCCAATAATAACAAGAAAAGTAACAGTGATATTTTGTATTTTTGCAACAATTTGCTCAAATTAGTTAAATTAAGAAGACAAAGGACCCCCAGTGTTCCTTAGCCATAGAAGCCGTGTATCACTTAGGGCGTCCCTTTTTGTAGTTCTCTCAAGCAAAACCGTTACTTAAATTAAAGACAAAAATTAATAGCAAAAAGCTTGTTAAGATCAGTGTCCTCCGAAAGTGAGAAAATACTTACAAAATTAGTGTACAGTACTTTAAAATGGTAAAATATATTACCTTTATCATAGAAACAGTTTCATATTTATTAGAAAATTTTTATCAAATTTTAGGATAATTTTGCACTTAAAAGAAGTTCTTGTTAACATGATGTTAGAAAATATTTTCTTATTTTTAAGGAGTTAATTCTTAGTTTTTAGTAAAAAAAATTATCTAATGAATTTAAATAAAATAATTTTTCTTAAAATCAAGAAAACATTTCCTAGCTAACAGTAAAATTATCGATGATGTATGAACTAATTAGAAGGAAATTTTACTGTTTTCTAATAAAAATTTAGTTTTCAGTAGCAAAAATTTTCTATAACCCATGTAAAAATCAAAATATATATGAACATACTTGATCATACATGGGCTTGTATATGTCCATCTATGCCTATGTATGATCATATACAGGCCCATGTATGATCATCTATGCTCATATATATTTCGATTTTTACATGGGAATTTAGATATTTTGACCAAATTTTAAGTAAAATTTGTTTCTTAATTTCAAGGAAAATTTTATTATTGGTAAAAAAAAGTGACTGGCGCCGTTTTCATTTAAATTTTTCCTCCAAATAATTTAGTTTTTCTAAATTCTAGTTAATTTTTTTCAGTGTACTCTACATTACAACTGACATAAATCGTAGTTTTCTAAATGCTTATGGTAAGACACCATATCTTACTTAAATCGGGTTTTCTAAAAGCTTATGTTAAGACATAACATTTGACATAATTTCTGATTTTTTTATAAATGTTGAAGTTGTCTTGGAAATAAAGTTAATGTCTTTATATTTGTCATAAATCGTAAATTTTTAAAAGACATCATTTTTAATTTAAATCGGTTTATTCTAAAAGCTTATGTTAAGACATCACATTTGTCATAATTTCTGGTTTTTCTTAAAAAATGTTCAGATTTTGTAAAAGCTCAAGTTAAGGCATTATATTAGGCGTATAACAGGATTTTCTTAAAACTGAAGTTCAAACAACATATTTGCCATAAATGTAGAATTTTTAATACCATAGCATAAGTTAAGACATAATAATTGATATAAAGCTCAAGCTAAAACATCATGTTAGACATAGTTCGGGATTTTGTTAAGACTAAGAATTTGAAATAAATTATTGCTTTCTAGAATTCTAAATCTAAGATTTCTTTGGCTTAATTTGAGAGGATTTCAAAAAGCCTAAGTTGAGTCGTAATATTTGGTATCAATCGTAGTTTTACTAAAATTAAGGCTAAACAATATGTTATGATAAAGTTAACTCTTCTGTATGAAGCCCTGCATTAATATTGAGACTTAAATAGACATAAAATGTAATTCTAAGACTTTAAATATAACAACAATTGTGGTTTTCGAAATACTATTGAAAACAAGTCAGTCTTTAGAAAAACGAAATTTTAAAAATACCTTTGATGTTTAGTTTTTTGTTGCCACCAAACACAGATATGGTATCAATGTCATTGCAAATAAAATCTATTGCCATAGAGGGTTAATGTTTCCGTAGTATATTCGTCTTTTTTTTTTTTTTTGTAAAAACTATTTCACAGTTCACCTTTAAATGCAAGTTTATGTTGTATGATAGGGTAGTTAAGAAAAACATAAACATATTTGTCATGTTTACAATTCGCAGGTGTGTTTGTTATCGTGTGTCAGTATTGAATAAGTGTGCCTGTGTGTGTAAGTGTGTATGGCTGTGTGTGAGTCTAAATATGTATATACAAGGTGGCGCAAAAGTAATCCTCCTATCAGAAAATACTATAAATTTTGCGATTGGCCCCTAATGTCATTTCTGTTTTGACATTTGTGTAGTAAATACATGCAAAATACACGTTAATAAACAATGTTACGCTACACTGCTCCAGAACGCGGAATATTTATTTGAGCAATAATGAAGATGATTTTTCATCACAAATAATCATGAGTAATGAGGCCCATTTCCATCTTAGCGGGTACGTAAATAAGCAAAATTTACGCACTGAAAATCCGCGTGTAACCCACGAAGAGCCATTACACCCGCTCAAAGTCACTGTATGGTGTGCTGTTTTCGCTGGAGGAGTCATCGGACCTTTTTTCTTCGAAGACGTCGCGGGCCAAACGGTTACTGAGAGCAATGATCAACGAGTTCTTTTTGCCGCAACTTGATGTATTGGGATTGGAAAACATGTGGTTCCAACAGGACGGTGCAACGCCACACACTGCACGTGCCACAACCGATATGCTGAAGGCTGCATTTCCCGGGCGCCTAATCTCCCGTTTTGGCGATTTGCACTGGCCAGCAAGATCGCCTGATTTGATCGCTCCAGACTTCTTTTTGTGGGGCGTTTTGAAGTCGCGGGTTTATGTCAACAAGCCTCAGACTCTTGCAGCTCTTAAAGACAATATCCGTCAAGAATGTGAGGACCTATCGACGGAAGTTTTGGCCAAAGTGATGGAAAATGCCATAAAAAGGGCTCAAATGACAATCAACTGTGGCGGCGGCCATTTACATGACATCATATTCTCGACTTGATGTAAAAAAAATTAAAAGACCAAATAAAAATAATCCACAAGAAGAATCAAAGTTTTTCATTTTTTTTTACAGCCAAAAAACATCGGAAGGTTATTTTTGCGCCACCCTGTAGAAGGCGTGCATCAGTGATAAAAATGTTTTTATTTTATATTTTTTTTTTGTACATTTGTCGTCTGTCACCTGTGACCCATGTTAATGTAACAATAACAAATACACCAACTGCTACCTTTGCTACTACTTTTTTTTTACCGTTGCCTTGTTGTTTAACAAACACACGTAACGAATATTTATCATTCTCTCCCCAAAAAGTTTATTTTTAAATAAAAAAAATAACGGAATGTATTTTCACACACCAACTTCATATTATCATCAACGTTGTTGTTGTAATTTTTGAATATTTCCAAATCAATGTTCATAAGTTGATTACTCGAAATTGCGAAAATTTTTAAAACTTGCAATAAGTATTAATTGTGTATGTTAGAATAATGGTTTGCAAACTAAGAAAATTTTTAATTCAGGGTTGTCAACTTATAACTCTTAATACATGTATTGGCAATTTTGGTATATTCCCTACATATCACGACTTCACATACATCGGTTATGTTGTTTATGTTAGTAACCCTGGAAACAGTAGAATTTTTTTTTTTTCAAAAGAATAATTATCACCTGTCAAGCATACACGTTACACGTTTATATGAATGTTATGTGTGAGCATTTACATCTATTCTATCACCACCAATCTAGCAAAACAAAGCAATATGATGGATGAATGAACTTAAAAACATATGTTTTATAAAAATCACTTAGAAATGTACTTATGTATGTTGGCATTCGCCAAAAAAAAAAACCAAACAAAAACCAAAAAAAAATCCATAATGGAATACATGTTGCATATGAATTTGTTTTTTACAGTGGAACTGAAAATTACAAAAAAAATAATAATAAAATGCATACATATACACATTTTCGTATCAATTGGGAATTTTAAAGAAGCTTAAGGTATTATTGGATTAAAAGAAGCTAAAACAAAGATACCAATTTTACTACGAATTGTGGACAAAAAGATGCAAATGTAAAGACAGCAATGTTGAAAGTAATCGTAGCTTAAGAGAGAAGTATCTTTAGGCAAACACTTTGACTTTACTGAAGATCAGATTAAAAGAATCTTAAGTAAAATTAAGCATTTAAACTAGGAATTATGCATTAAGACTGGTTTATGCTAAAACCTAAACTTTAAAATAAATTATAGAGATGATTTCGTTAAGACATCAAATTTGACATTGATGCTGAATTAAAAGCAGATTTAACATATATTAAAACATAAGTTTTAACTTTGAGAGAATTTTACAGGAATTCCAAGCCAAGACTACAATTTTGATATTAATTATGTTTTAAGAAAAAAACTTAATATAAGACATAAATTTTGACATTAAATATGTCACCATACATTTTTATATAATACTATAAAAGAAGCAACGATTAACACATAAATTTCTAACTAAGAATTGAAAGGCAAACATTTTCTTATCGATTGGAATTTAAAAAAAAAAACTTAAAGTAGGGTCTTATTGTTTACATTAATCGCAGATAAAAAAAGCTTAAAGAAAAAAAAAACAATTTTGTTATGAATTATAAAGCAAGAAAAGTGAGTCTTTAGACATTAAGAGAGAAATATGGTAAGGCATTAAATTTTAATATTAATCCTGGGCTTAAAGTAGCAAAAGTAAAGACAATGATTTTGAAATGAATTATTTATTAATAGAAGTTTATGTTAAGACATCAATTTTGACATAAATCGATGTTTAACTGAGACTTATGTTAAGGCATAAAAGTTAAAATTAATCCTGTATTCAAAGAAGCTTAAGTACCGTTATGGTATATAAATCGTGACTTAAGGAAAGATTATGTTAAGACATATATTTTGTTGTAAACAACAATTTTATTATGAATTGTGAATTTAGTAAAGTGTATGGTAAAACATCGATTTTTACATAAATCGTAGAAATGCTTATGTTAAGACCTTAAATTTGACATTAATCCCGGTTTAAAGTTAACTAAAATGAAGGTAATAATTTTGACACATATTATTATTTAACAAAGGCTAATGTTAAGACACAAATTTTGGCATCGATGCACGTTTAAAAAGACAAGAAAGACATAAGACATAAAATTTGACATTAATCTTAGTTTAAAATAATCTAAGGTACCGTTATGACACACATAAACGGAAGTTAATGGAGGCCTATGTTAAGACATTTATGTTAACAGCGATAGAATTTAAAATAGCACCTTAAGTTAACCCTTTCGATCCGGATGGTACATATGTGTACCACTTAAAGTTTTAACGTCTCGAAAAGTTTTAAATTAAATGTTGCTGTGTTCTGAAATATATCACATCATCTTTAAAATTCTGTGAATTTTTTTGAACACTATTTCCTTTCCAGCCTAAATTTTGCCTACATTTTGTTGGCAACAAGTTGAAAAGGAGTGAAGCAGAAAATGCTCAAATTGGCAAGACACCAAAGAAGTTTTGGTACTAAGTAATTGTCACGACGCAACATTAACAACTGTTACAAAAACATTGAAAATAGGCGAAAAGATTAAGGTCCTATGTCCGAACTAAATTAAATTTTATAGCGAGATCATAACAGGCGTTGACTTGGCTGATCAAATGTCTGGCCTTTACGAATATGATCGAAAATTGAATATGTGGTGGAAGAAAATTTTTATCTTTTGATAATGAAGACAGCCGTGAATTTCTGGGTCATTTATGAATCGAAAATAATGCTATTCAAGTTGTTTAGCAGAGACATTGATCCAGGAAGGAATAAAAGCTACAGCCGTTCGTCGATCAATAAATCGATCAATACATAAAAAATCGATAAAATGTGATATATTATTTGCTATACATCTTTTTGATTTAGTTTGTTTTAACGGACGGTTGGTACTTATTTGTACCACTTAACATCCCGAGTGGTACAATGGTTTACCACCACTCCCCCAGCCCTCCAATTATTGTTTTTCAGATTTTCATTAACCGATGTCTTATTTATTACTTAAATAACCTACTGCCACCAAAAATTTCATTACATTATTGCTATTCGAATGTCTGGTCTAAAGGGTAAATACATCAAATTTGATATTATTAGTAGATTTTAAGATGCTAAAATTAAGCCCTCAATTTTTAAATAAATCATGGCTTATTTAAAGTCAAATCAATATTGATTTTAAAGAAGCCTAAGATAGAACATTAATATAACATTCATCTTACAGTAATCATGGTTACAAAGCAGCTAAATTTAACATATTAATTTCGACATCATTTACATTTTCAAATATGTTCAAGTTTAAAAATCAATTTGAAGGTTAATCGTGATTAACACAAGCTGAAGCCAGAACACACACTTTAGCACTAATTGTAATTTCAAATAGCCAAAGTTAAGACATCAATTTTGACAACAATTATGTTTTAAGAAAAAAAATCTATGTTAAGACATAAATTTTGGCATTGAATCTGTCACCATATACTTTTATACACACATGTTAATACTACATTTTAATATATATGAATAATTTTTTTCTTTAATTATTTTTACATAAGTTCTACTGTATTTTGCCGCAAGTACAACTAACTAATTAATCACATAGGCGGACATATTATTTTATGGTATAAGACATTTCCCGTATGTATTAATTTAAGCAATCAAAAACTGATTTAAGGTAATGCCTCTCAATATAAATATATGATTGTGCACACACACACACAAACATATGCATGAGTAAGCGTAAAAATAATAATTTGGGGAATATTTTGCAACTTAATACTTTAATTGTTAAGGATGGTTTTACTTAGCAAATACTTACAGTTTTATTGCCCAAATTTTTAACACGACAATTTAAATATGCTGTCTTGCCCAGTAAAGCGGTGACATTCTTTGAAGCAGCCTTATCAAAATAGGGGCCATTTTGTGTGGCTTCTGTTTGCTCTATGGAGTTACGATTGGAACTGGATGATTTATGTGAGCTGCTGGAACTACCACTTGAACTGGGGGTATGTGTTGATGTAGTGGTAGCATGGCCACCACCGCTACTAGCTGTACTACTGGAGCTGGTGGTTGTGGTGGATAAACTCGTTGTTGTTTTTTGTGTGTTATTTATAACTGCAGGCCCAATATTATTATTGTTATTGTTGTTGACATTGGAATTTCCGTTGCTAATATTATTGGCATAACTATGGCTGACAGCATTTCCGTTTCCGTTGCTGATATTATTGTTGCTACCACTACTACTGCCACCACTGCTGCCAATTTCATTCAATATAGCATTTGCATTATTATTATTATTGTTTATACTATTTGTATCTTTGGGCTTAAAAGATTCCCTTTGAGCGGCTAATGCTAAAAATATACAAAAAAAAATAAAAAATAATTATAAAAGATTAATTTGAATTTTAGATTAAATTTTTTTATTAAAACTAACATCAACCAACGTCCTCACATAGTCTGCATATATTTTATATTAAACCCACGTGTTTAATTTTTTTCCAACATTTCATTATTCCTACTTTCGTTAGGCTCTTATGATTATACCCTGATAGGTATGCTATAGATAATACAATGTACATCAGCCTAGGGATATACTTAATATAGACTACCACCAATCATTTGTTATATTTACACCCAAAAAAAAAAATGTATTTATTAGATTTATGTTTTTAGTCATTAATATTGAAGTGAATCTTAAGCTCAGGCATTAATTTAATGTTAAATAAACATATATTGAAAATTATAATATAAAACATACAATAGACAGTCATGAATTTTGACAGAAATTAAGAGTGTTACAAAAATCGAGAATAAGGACATGCATTTTGACAAAATATCTTTAGTTTTGTAAAATAAAAATATAAAATTTGCCATAAATTTAGATAACAAATTATTACATATGTTTTGAAATTAATTATGGTTTTATACAATTTCACACCATGACATCAATTTTGACAGTAATTTTAACTAAAATTTCGACATTAATTCCTGCATAGGAAGTTCATAAATCTTAAGTTTATGAAATTCCTATTTAAACTCTGGGAGAAGGGAACCCAGCATGGGGATTGCATTATAGAGAATGGTCTTATTGTTGAGAGGCTTTCGGATGCGATGGAAGTTATGCCCTTATATGACACCTTGTATAGAATTCTGAAAATAATTCAGAATGATTATAGCAAATAGGGAGGACTTGGATAACCCAACGAAACTATTGAAAGTAGTACATATAACGGCACTGAACCCGGTTGTTTTCTGGACAATGAGAACTTATATTCTAATGAAATGCGCGAAGTAATGACAGATTTTCAGACTGAAATATTCGCCATTTTGGAAGTGGTAAACTTAATAAACGGTTAGCGATGAAGGGATTAAAGTATCGATGTCTCTAATGACAGTCAGGTTGCGCTTAAGACACATAAACCTCCGATAGCTTTATTCAATAATGTTCCAAATTATCGGCGCTCACTCAACAATGTCTCGGTGGAAAACAGGGTCTCTCTTCTGTGAGTTCTGGGTCAGCGGTAATACGGGCAATTAAATTGCTAATTAATTGACAAACATTGACTACCACGGATGGCATTCCGACGGATTCCCTCCGATCTAAATAAAATTCCAATATGTGTCATAGAGGAGAAGAAATAAAAGACACGTTATACAAAAATTACCTGATTTTGGTAGGAACATGTAAAACATGTAAAATGATAAAATTTGGAATTTGTTTTTGTGGATCAGAGTACACCTAGTTTTATTCAAATTAAACGGAACCCATCGATATACCTTGTTTGGCTGTCTCGACTCCGATAAATCTGGAACTGCAGCTGAGTGTTAACTTTTCCATGGATAATCCGTTGGATCGATTTTTTTTTTAGTTTATTAATTTATAAACAAAAAGTTTAGTCAAATAATAAATTAATTATAAAATCATTCAAAATTAAATTTACATTTATATTCATATTTATACAGGGTGTATAACTTTAAAATGCGGTATTCACAACAGATGGCATATTTTTTACACATGGTTTGTGTCTTTGATTACTTAGATGCGATTATAAATATCTGTCATTTATTAAGTAAGTGAAGAGTAAGTGAAACTCGTTAAACGAAATAGTGTAAACAACAAAGATTTTTTTTTTTGATTCCATTATGTCGAAGGTTGAGCCAACAAAACATTATTTTCAAGAAGTTTTGCTTTACTTACTATTAGCTGAAGCACATCGATTGCTCACCAAATCTTATCAAAATTATGTTCCATCGATTTTGCCGTGTAAAAGGATGGTTTCAGCGGTTCAGAAGTAGTGATTTTGACACAACAGGAAAAGACCGCAAAAAAGTTCAAAGATGATGCATTGGAGGCATTACTCGATAAAGATTGTTGTCAAACTCAAAAAGAACTTGCAAAATCATTTGAAGTCACTCAAGCAGCAATATCAAAACGTTTGCAAGCAACAGAATTCATCCAAAAGCAAGAAAATTGGTTACGAGTTGAAGGCAAGAGACGTTGAAAGACGATTTTTCATGTCGGAAATACTGCTTGAATGCCGTAAAAAGAAGTTATGTTTGCATCGAATCATTACTGGCAATGAAAAATGGATCCATAATGACAAATTGCATTCAAATAGCCAAATCAACGTCAAAGTCGAATATCCATAATGCTACGATAATGATCTATATTTGGTGGGACCAGAAGGGTCCCATGTATTATGATTACAGGGGACCTGCACCGAACACAATTGAGTTTGAAGCGAGCATTGGCCGAAGAAGGCTCGGAGTATGCGGCCAGACATTTAGCCGTTATATTCCATCATGACAATGCTTGGCTACATATTGCAAGTTTGGTTAAAAACTATTTAGAAAATAGTGGTTTGAAAGTTTTATCTCAACCGACTTGTAGTCCAGACCTTGACCGGTTCGACTAACGAAATAAATCGATGTGTGCAAAACGTTCTCACTGCAATACACTTCACTTCAGAAGAGGGTATCATGGTTGGGAAATTTTACCTTGCCCCGTCCGATTACATTTATTTCGATCGCTGCCGAATGCTCTCACTGGAATACGCTTCACTTCAGAACAGGGTATCCGAAATTGGTTTGATTCGTTATTGACCTCAAAAAAATTAGCAGTTCTTTTGGCCCGGAATCCATATGTTGACAGAACGATAGTAAAAGGTCATAGCCAAGGATGACCAATACTTGAATAAATGTATATTATACCAAAGCTTAACACAAACGCACATAGTTTTCCAAAAAAACCCTCATTTTTAAGTTATATGCCCAATAAGAAAACTATTTCCATTGAGAGATGGTCGAAGGGACTACCTATAAAACCTAGTAGCCCAGAAAAGAATTTGTGGGACCCAAAGCTTTGATACTTTTTACAATGATGGATTTAATTACACTTCTAATGACACTGAATCTGACCGGTATCCAGAAAATGAGATTAGATACACCCATGGACAATATGGTCATAGATTTTCAGAATGGGATGTTCGCTATTTTAGATGTGGTAAATTTGATAATCCATTTGGAGTAGAGGCGTAAGATTATAGGTATCTATAGCGACAGTCAGGCTGCGCCTAAGGCACCTGAATCTACGATGGCTGCAATTAAGATTGTTTGAAGGCTCTATTGAGAACAGGGTATGTTTTCTGAGCACGGTTATTTACACTCAGAAAAAAAAGTTAGTAGAATAATTTGTAAACGGTTTTCAATCCCACTTTACTATTTTTGTACTGATTTTTAGTAAAAAAAATTATTATTTAGCAAATCTTTTTGCTATTTACATTTTACAAATTACAGAATTTTTACAGAATATCTACAAATTTTCGTTGCTAATTTTAGAAATCATTTTACAAATTTTTTAAAACCGATTTGCTAAAATTAGCAAAAAAAATTACTAATTTTAAAAAAGTCGATATTGAAGGAAATGTTATTTCTAATAGTTTAAACTTATACATACAAACTTAAATTGCCCTAAAATGTTACATAAGATTAAAAAAGGGATCGGAAGTGAAGATACCGACTCATGTCTAAAAAGAGGACATCCACTTAAAATAGCACTAAGAAGGGTTTTTTAGTTCTAAAAATCAGCCCTAAAAACAATTAAATTAAACCTTAAAAGTAAAAAAAAATTGACTAAAATATTTTTCAAAACAGAAATTACCAAATTAAAACAAAATGATAAATTAGTTTATGTTTTAACAATTTTTAAGATTTTTAAGCCTTTGATTTTCTTTTCATTTTGTATAAAACATCTTTTAAAAAATATAACCAAAATTTTTGATGCTCGATAAAACAAATAAATCTAAAATTTTGTACTAATATTAATAGTATTTAGTAATTTTTTTTTTGCTGATTTTAGCAAACAGATTTTAAATTCCACTTTACAAAAAGTCTACTAAAATTTAGTAGCGGCTACTAATTTTTCTACTAATTTCATTATACTACATGTCAGCAGACATGTGTTGCTAGATTAGCAAAAAATACCGCTGGGCTCAAATTAGCAGAATTTCCCGTAATAACAGCAAAATTTTCAGTTGCCATTACAGACTTTTTTTGGTGAGTGTAGGAACCTAAATTCATCCTGAATAAATCTGGAACCACAGCTGGGTGCCATATTGTCAATATAAAAACTATTTTATATGGGAAACGGTCAAATGGAACTTTCCTGCAGAAGGATGCAATGCTTTGTGTGGGACACAATGCTTGTACTCGCCATATGATTATAATTGACATTTTTACTGATCCCTTGTTCGAGCATCATGTTTGGAGGAGGAGAATACGATAGAACGTTTACTTTGTTACTGATTAGCTTTCTCTAGAGCTTAACAGAGCATTTTGAACTCTCTCCTTGAGTAACCCCAGTCGCATTATCTCTTATTCATTAGGAACACAGATGAGTTCTGGTCAGAGACCTATTGTTTGTTTACTTCAATCCAACTTCTCTGGTCTTATTATTCATTCATTTTCATTGTATTATCATTTCTAGGTTATAGTACAAGGGACAATTTATAGTCTGAGCGCCATGGGTTTGTCACTGTCCAACAAAGACCCATTTGATCTCAACTTATCTGTTAAAATTTCTATTTACATTAAACATTTTTCTTTAAGTGTATATTGAGTATTCAGGCAACAAATTTATATTTTTTTCAGCCTATTAGAGTAGCATGTAGAGCTAACATAACAAACCAGTACGCTTCTCCTACCTTAGATAAGCCTAGGAGCTTTATATGTTTGTCCATTTGTTTTATTACGCTCGTCCTTAAATTTGTTGTCAGATTTTTTTTCTTTTTTGTATTTTCTTGATTATACAAAATTTATTATCTTGTCATCTTTGTAGCACTAAATACATTTATTCTATTGTCAATGTTTGTACATGTAGGTAACAAATTCATGAGTAAACAAATAACGATGGTAAATAATAATATTTGTAGACAATAATGTTCACGGTAACGTATAGTGTGTATTTGAGTCAATCAAAAAGTTGTCGAAAGTAAATAAACTAATGTCGAGTTTATAGAATGTTAGTTAAACTTGATTTCGTTAAAGCGAAATTCAATTTTATCGGCTATAATAAAATTTATTAACAAAAATTTATCGGTACAAAATAGCATTTTTAATCTTTAATTTATTTCAATTTATATTTCCTAGTTTTATTTTGCATTGCAATATACTCATTTATAAAATCATAAAATTTTTATGATTTTTACAAATTACTAAACCATAAACAAGTTCTCTATTTCAACGTGTTTTTTTTTTCAAATATTTAACGCATCCTTTGTTTGGGGTTTGCTTATCTTATGCCATTTGACTTTGTATCATATTTTTTTTATGAAAAATGCTTGAAGCATTTTGGGTTTATTTTTGCAGTACAGATTTGGTTTTCCATTTTGCGTACGTTTTCAAAATTATATTGGACAGCAGAATATAAACGGACAAGATAGTTGACAGATAAGATTACAATTTTAGCTTTGAAGTTAATTTAAATTGACAATTACCTGGGAATACCACCAAAACAAACACCGGATATAAGCATGATGGTGATTATCAAGGATGAAAATCACAATCTTATATAAATGACATTGTGTTAAAAATCTGTTTTGAAATGTAAATTATTTTCAATTTTTGTACTTTATCAAAAGAGTTTAGCAAAATATGAATAATTAATATACAAATGGTGTCCTTAATCTTTTAAAGTGCAAGGACGCGTAAAATCAGCAATCGCATGAAAGAATATTTTTGTTAATTCAGTTTTTTAAACGAGCAATTTAATTTAAAGATTAAAGAACAAACAAACATATTAATTTAAAAATTATGAAAGATATTAAAGCTAACAGCAATGGTTGTTGTAAATACCCTGTAGGAAGCCTGGGGTCAAGTGTCTACAAGTCACCACTTTTGTCGACTATTTTGGACGACTTTTTGGTGACATGTCCACAAATCGTCTATACTTTTTACATTCCTTTTTTGCAGCTGCAATGCTGTGCGTGTTCTTGATTTTTTTATTGTTTCATTTTGTTGAAAATACATGTGCATAGCTGCATGCAAAATTAAAGTTTTTGATAAAAATATAAAGAAAAATGAATTCAAATGGTAAATATACAAATTTGAACAAAATATATAATGAGCAATAGAAATTACAAAAAACTTTTGAAAAAAACAATCAATTTTGTATAAAAATAACAAGAAATGAAGATTTTAAATTTGAACGAATTTCTTTTTTAACTTAAATGAAATTTATAAAAAAAAATATTAATAAAATATCTAATTTAACAAAATAAATGCACCTGTTTAATCTTATTTCCTTCCTAGTAAGGAAATCAAGTAAAAAGTTCAAAAAGTTTAGACTAGAATTACTAATTAGTCAGTAGTTCTGGTAACAAAGTCAATAGTGAATCAGTACAGTTTCATTATCGACATTTCCTACCGGGTAGCAATAGCACAGGTCGACATTTTTTAGACCTTAGAATAGTAGACGAAAGAATACTTTTGTGAAAGAATTTTTTGAGAAATCCAGACTTGGAAAAGGAAAACAAACTAAGTATTATTATGTTTTCATTACAAAAAAGCACGGGTTTGGCAGAATAGAGTAATGTAATTACAAGATTTGGCACGCTAAATCCGGATTCCAATAGGTGAGTAGAAAAATCTCAAATTCGCATTTTTGGTCAACCGAGACAACCACAAACATCAAATAAGAATTCAGCTCGCAAAAATATATATTGTTACAGTAATGTCTGTTATTAGAAATTTCATCTATTACAGCTTGAAAAATCTAGTGTAGTAATAGCTGGAAATAACTAGAATACCTGGCTACTCATATGAATACGGGTACTTGGTGATGCAGCAAGGCAGTTGATAATAAAACGCTGAAGAGGAAACATCGAATAATTCAATTGTGTATTATGTAGCAGTGTAGAGTTTTAATAAAGTCTCTTGTGTAATCATCTTAAGTTTTTATTTATATTATTTATTATTTATAAGAATTTCGTTTGTGTTTATTATTTGCAATAAAAAAAGAACTAGATTTATTTAGAGGAAATAAATCAACGATTGTAAAATGGAAAATCGTTACAATATAATAAACAACTTTAAATTTTGGAAAAATTAAGGAAGTGTTAAGGAAGCACACTCTGTAAATTTTCTTCTTTGGAAATAAGATAGACAAGAAATGAAAGGTAGTAAAAAATATGAAGAACCTCAAATATGGCAACACTGTAATTGCCCGAGATAATAAATTTAAGAACAGTTTTTGCTCACCGGTGCCATGTAATAAAGCCAAAGGCAATAAAGCCATAGGCAATAAAGCCATATGACCTTATTTCACATCGCAATGGGAAATAATGCCATATGGCTTTATTTCTACAGAAGGAGTGAAATAAAGTCAAATGCGTTCGTCAATTGAAGTGGAAATAATGCCATACCAGTGTAAAATGCAATTAATTGTAATATTTACACATATATTGCCAAAAAAAAAAAAAAATGCGTTGTTATTGTCAAGTGTTGAAAAAGACGTACAGGCGTTGGAAGGATGCCGGCGTGCCGCCGGCGCGGCAATTACGCGCCGTATTGCCTTTTGACATATTAAACCATTTTTTTTTCTGGCGACCGTTAGTTTATATGAGCAACTTTTTCTTCCCAAGCGTTGTGCCCAATTTGTCGTGCCCATTACCAAGGATGGCACGCACATTCATATATTGTTAATTTTTAAAAAATCGATTCACATTTCCATTTGTTAACTGAACTTATTGTATTTTTGTTTTTTTTGTAATTAAAAGAAATCAAATACACCATAGAAAAATTGCACAGAAAATTCTCAAAGGTGCAATAATGCCATAATGGCTTTATTTCACTTCTCCGTTGGAAATAAAGCCATATGACATTATTTCTCAATGCTGTGTGAAATAAGGCCATATGGCTTTATTACACGGCACCTTGCTCACCATCTGATGAAGAGTTTGCGAAATTGTAGAAGCTTTTTTAGTTCATATCCCTGTTTTTTTATTTTACTTCGATGGATTTAAGTGCTATAGAAAATTTATAGAACCCTTATTAAGAACATACATTTAAAGAAATAAATAACATCATCGTGGCTTCATATAGGCATCAATAAAAACATCAATTTTGACATTAATTATAGCTTCCATAGAAGCCTGGATTTGTTAACAATCGTCGTTCCGTAGAAGCCTACATAAGAACTTCAACATTGACATCAATCAAGGTTCTTTATAGGCATCAATAAGAACATCACCTTTGATATCAATCATAAATCTCGCCTAAATAAAGACATCAATAGTGGTTCCATAAAAACTTCCCACATAAAAACTTCAACTTTGACATCAATCGTGGCTCTATGTCGGCATTAATACGGACATCACCTTTGATATCAATCATAGCCCCGTAGACGCCTAAATAAAGACATCAATAGTGGTTCCATAGAAGCCTACATATGGACATCAATTTTGATATCAATTGTGGTTCCATAGGAGCCTTCATATGGACATCAATTTTGACATCAATCGTCCATTGATGACGTAATAGAAGCATAAATTTAAACATAACTTTGAAATGTTTACATTGACATAGACCGTGGTTCCATAGAACCTATAAAAGAATATCAACCATTGTTCTACAGAAGCCCATATAACGACATAAATTTTAGCATCAATAATAGTGCTATAAACGCCTGGATAAGAGACAGTTTGACCACTCCGTGACATTTTGCACATCCCCCATAGCTAATTATAACTCAACACTGCTCCTGTCAAGTAACATCTATTAATAGACTGCTGTCATTGGTTTGGGTAATTTAGTATAAATTTGACAGCCATAGAAACCAGACAACATCCTGAATTTCGATGAAAATTAAAAAAAAAATGAATTTCATCAAGCATTATTTTTTGCGTAAAAAACCATGACTAAAGCCAAGGAAATGCTTGATAAATAATATAGGAACTCTGCACCGTCTTCAATACTTAAGAGTGGTTTACTAAATTTCATTGTGGTTGTACCAGCACAAATTACACCGAACGTTCAGGTCACCCAAAAAAGGTCGTCACGTCAGAAATCGTGAATAAAATCCGTGATATTGGATGATCATGGAATGAAAGTGCGTGAAGTAGCTGAGGCTGTATACATCTCTGCTGAGTGGATACATCATATTTTACATGAATATTTCAATTGCTCACAAGCGCCATGGAAAAAAAACACATAAAATAGAACACGAACTGATAACTCATCCAGCATATTTCTCCAGATTTAGCCCCCCCTCCCCCCCAAGGCGTTTATTTCCTGTTTCCAATCCTGAAAAAATGCCTCTTAGGTAAGAGATTTGGGTCTAATGAAGAGGTCATCACTGAAACAAACGCTTATTTGGAGGACCTTAGAAATCGTGAATAAAATCCGTGATATTGGATGATCATGGAATGAAAGTGCGTGAAGTAGCTGAGGCTGTATACATCTCTGCTGAGTGGATACATCATATTTTACATGAATATATCAATTGCTCACAAGCGCCATGGGAAAAAAACACATAAAATAGAACACGAACTGATAACTCATCCAGCATATTTCTCCAGATTTAGCCCCCCCTCCCCCCCAAGGCGTTTATTTCCTGTTTCCAATCCTGAAAAAATGCCTCTTAGGTAAGAGATTTGGGTCTAATGAAGAGGTCATCACTGAAACAAACGCTTATTTGGAGGACCTTAAGGAAACCTAGTATTTAAAAAGAATAAAAAATTCGATAATTGTATCGAGCTGAAAGGGAACAATATTGAGAAATAAAAGGAGTCCAGGCAATGTGTAAACGTTGTACAGCAAGATATGATTTCCTGAATATATTCCAGCCCACAGGTTAGCCAACCATTATAAGATTTGATACAGCGGAACTAACATTGGCCTTGTCTCTTTTACCGAACGACCAATAGCTCTTACTCTCCCGAGAAACAAAAAGAACTTTAGCATGAAGACGCTGTTCGTAATGTAATTTTTCACGCCAATACACAGAAAAATCAAGTGCCAGAAGAATTAAAAAACAGTATTTTGATTGCGACACAAAATAATTTCGGTTAGCACAACCAAAATCAAATATGATTCCTCAATATTTCGGGTGTAGTCACCAAAATTTAGTAGAACTAACTAAATTTGTTCGGGTGAAAACCAATATTCAATTGTACCAATCGATTTTAGTAGTAGTAACCGAATTTCAGTTGGAAACTGACAAAATTTTTCTTTGTATTTAGTAATTTGACGTTAGGTAAAGAAGGAAATGAAAAGTATACACGGAAAAATAAAATTTCAAGCGAATTGAAAAATTTATTTTGGTTGCGGCAACCAATTAATTCATTTATGATAACCATATGAAAATGATTGTAGCAACCAAAAGTTATTGAAGTTCACTCAATTTTATTGTGAAACCGGAATTTAGTTGTAGTAACCGAATTTTCGTTGTGAAAACCGATTTTAGTTGTAGTAAACGAATTTCAGTTAGAAACTGAAAAAACTTTTCTCTCTGTGTAATAAACGGTGGTTAAATTTTAAGGGCCGATGTCGAATGTGAACCACACCTAAACCTCAAGTTTTTTTCTTCATTTCATTTGATATTTCTCAATTTCAGACCAACTCAATTTGAACCATGGAGAGACAGTTATTCAGGCTTAGTATGAAAATGGGCGCTCAAATCAAAATGCACTTTGTAATTGTGTAATTGTGGGATAATTTTGCACATATATCTGCAAATCGGATCTGTACGAAATGAGAAAACACCTGTGCATGTTCGCAAAGTTCGTTCTGCGGAAAACATTGCTATTGTTCGCGATAGTGTGGCAGAATAGCCGTCAACCTTGACTCGCCGTCGGTGTTTGCTATCGCGAGATCATAACGGAATTCTTGAAGCCAGAAATTGAGGATATGGATGTGCACGATATGTGATTTCAACAGGACGGTGCCACTTGCCACACAGCTAACGAAACAATGGCTCTTTTGCGCGACAAATTCAATGGCCGTGTTATCTCACGTAGTGGCGATGTCAATTGGCCGCCAAGATCATGTGATTTGACATCGTTGGACTTCTTTCTTTGGGGTTATTTGAAAGAAAAGGTGTACGTCGATAAGTCAGCAACAATTCAAGACCTAAAGGATGAGATAATTCGGCACATTAACGGCATAGAACCTCAATTATGCCTCAGCGTCATCGAAAATTTTGCCGATATTTTGTTCTATACATAATTGAACCTTACCATATTATCATAATAAAAAGAAATGACAATAATTTCCTAAATAATTTGTGCTTTATTCAAAATCAACATCGGCCCTTAAAACTTAACCGCCCTGTGAAAACATTCTAACATCTATAATTGTTTATGTCGCATCAAGGATTAAAATTAACAATTTTATGGGTTTAAAATGTTGTATGTCCTTTGAACTATTTTCGTAGTTATGTATCGTATATCTCAAACTCACCTGAATTTCCCGATAATACAATTGATATCACAAACAACATTGTCATCATAATACACGTCAAATCATGTCTTAAATATAAATTTCTCCATATCTTTCTATTTCTATGTATTTGTATTTGTTTATTCCCTGTTGATGTTAAACTTTTATTTTGTCGTCGCTGATATTTCGCTCTATATCGACAACATTCACTGCTACAATTTTCCGTTCTTAAGAGCGACTCTACGGGAGATTGACGCTTTAAATGAAATGCTTCCATAATATTTGGGAAAAACAACGCCAAGTTTCTATTATTTTGACACCTGGCTTTTATTTGTTGTAGTTGATGATGTTGAGAAAAAAACTTTTATTTTCTTTATTTTCTCTCTCTCTCTCTATTATGGCAAATAAGCCTTATTTATACAGACGGCTGCTGGTGCTGCTGGTGCTGCTGCTGCTGCTGGAGTTAATGTTGGTGGTATGAGGACTGCTGCTACATCTCATTAAGCTGGTTTGTAAAATATGATGCCAATGTAGTAGTAGACCTAAGCAGTTGTTGTACATTTTTGTTAATGATGAATGTTGTTTATTTTTATATATCAAAATATGGTTTCCGTTCTTGCTTGTTTGTTTGTTCGTTCGTTTTTCTTTCTTTTTGTTTATTTTGTTTATTTTGTGGTGTTTGTGGTATTTGCTATTGTTGATATTATAACTTAATCTACAAATATTTCTCCATTTTGTGTTTCTGTTTAGCTGTCCATTGTATTATCGATTGTCCTTGTTATCTGCAAACACATAGAGAAAAGGTATTTCTTGAAATTAGTACAAGGTTAGTTAAACATTAAAATATGTTAATCTAATTACAATATAAATTATATTAATACAAAACATGTGCCAAGTCTTAAGTTTTAGAAGGAAGTTAAACAAATTGTTTATAAGATTAGACGAATACTAAATACATAATTATATTAACAGCATTGTCTTGCAATGACTATAAGTATTTCAGAGTTTATTTAAATTAATTTATATATCAGTTTTAATATAAATCTTTGCTTTATATAAATTTATCAAAATGTGTGAAAAGTCGCATATCAATTTTCCAATTTTATATCAAAAGTTATTTGTCAAATTTCATTGACAAGGTACACTCAGAAAAAAAAGTTAGTAGAAAAATTTGTAAACGGTTTTCAATCCCACTTTACTATTTTTGTACTGATTTTTAGTAAAAAAATTATTATTTAGCAAATCTTTTTGCTATTTACATTTTACAAATTACAGAATTTTTACAGAATATCTACAAATTTTCGTTGCTAATTTCAGAAATCATTTTACAAATTTTTGAAAACCGATTTGCTAAAATTAGCAAAAAAAATTACTAATTTTAAAAAAGTCGATATTGAAGGAAATGTTATTTCTAATAATTTAAACTTATACATACAAACTTAAATTGCCCTAAAATGTTACATAGGATTAAAAAAGGGATCGGAAGTGAAGATACCGACTCATGTCTAAAAAGAGGACATCCACTTAAAATAGCACTAAAAAGGGGTTTTTAGTTCTAAAAATCAGCCCTAAAAACAATTATATTTAACCTTTAAGATTTTTAAGCCTTTGATTTTTTTTAATTTTGTATAAAACATCTTTTAAAAAATATAATCAAAATTTTTGATGCTCGATAAAAAAAATAAATCTAAAACTTTGTACTAATATTAATAGTATTTAGTAATTTTTTTTTGCTGATTTTAGCAAACAGATTTTAAATTCCACTTTACAAAAAGTCTACTAAAATTTAGTAGCGGCTACTAATTTTTCTACTAATTTCATTGTACTACACGTCAGCAGACATGTGTTGCTAAGATTAGCAAAAAAATACCGCTGGGCTGAAATTAGCAGAACTTCCCGTAATAACAGCAAAATTTTCAGTTGCCATTACAGACTTTTTTTGGTGAGTGTATGAGTACCCTACAAGAGATTGTGTAAGTTTTGATACCAAAACCATAATTTATTTTCAAATATAAAATTTAAGGAAATAGAATTTATTAAAATTTTAACATTAGTCGTGATTTTATAGAATTTATTAACACATAAAATTTTAATTTAATATATATATAGTTTTTTAAAATTCAGCAAGACATAAATTTTGACATAATTTTATATGATTTAAAAAGACAAGCATTTTAACATCCCAATAAGCATTTTGGATGAAATTAAATCTAAAATCATGTGTTATTCAAGTCATGTTTTCCAATTTCAAGCCTTGATTTATAATTTAACTGTCATTTAATTCAATAACATATTCCATTAACACGGACACTGGAATTCAAGTCGAATATTAAGTTTAAACAACATAATAATAACACTTGTTTTCAAGCCCTAAATTCAAGTTTAAGAAAATCTATAAAAACACGGTAAAGATTGGTTTTGGTTCAATTTATTAACTCTTTTTTAACATACACACGTTTTTATAATTTAAGTTTTGTATATTCCCCTTTTTTATTTAGAAGCGTAGAAATTTGTAGAATCTTCCTTAAATAAGAAAAAAAGAAAGTGTAAGGACAGAGTTTAGCTTCAAATAAATTCCATGGAAGAAATTAAGATTTTATAAAAATCTTCACAGGATAATTGTAAGTTTGAACAAATGTTTTATTTTTTTTTTAAATTTGACAATAAACGAAAACATGAAACAACCCAGCAAAAATAAAGCTGCCAAAGAAGCAATAAAAGCATCACTACTATGGCAAAGGCATCACTTCTTTTCTGATGGTTTCATCGATGAATTTAACATTAGCGTCTCATAGGATGGAAGCATTCAAATGTAGCTACTATACTTTACTCTAAGGAAGCAATGACGATGCAATGATTAGATATTCTGATGCATGAGTGAAAAATGTTCATATACTTTGTGGTATTTAAGCTTTGATGAAATAATTCATAAGAATGCAGAAATATAAGTTTAAAGAAGCGAAATTTATGCATTGATATACAAATACTCTTTATTAAAACAAATAAATAATTCTGCATTAGTGAAAAAGCATTTTTGAAACATATTTCAAAAATTTTAATGAATTTTTAGACAAATTTTAAAATATTTTTGGATAATTTAAAAACTGGTTGTACAATTTGAAAACATTTTTAGATAATTTTAAAATATTTTTGAACAATTTTAAATAATTTTTGCACAATTTTAAAACATTTTTGGGAAATTTGAAATAATTTTTACAGAATTTTAAAATTATTTTGATAAATTTTGAATTAAAACTGGAAATGGTGTAGTGTTAAATAATAAACATAATGCAAGAATTCACAGATTGCGTCGTCATAAATATTTAAGGCTGAAAAAATGCAAATGACAGGCCGGCTAGTTTCAAATAAAAGTTCAAATAAATCTGTTTTTCTTGATTTTTCAAAACTTTTATCAAAAATTGCAACCTTGCATAAATTCTAACCTTATTAAATTTCGAACTAAAATATAAAAAATTATTTAATAAAAAAATTAAAAAATATATAAAAATATAAAAAATAATTTTTTATTACCTGGAACTTAATAAAAGAACTATTTTTTCAATTTGAATAAATACTTTAGATTCAAAAAATATACGATATACTATAACATATGCTTTAGAAGTAATGAAAAGTGATTTTTTAAGATATGCATCGGGTTTATATCCAGATCACTGCATTTGAAATATGAACACATGAATTCTTTTGGAAGTGCCTTAGAATAACACCAAAAAATCATAAAAGAATGTCAACTGAAGTTTAGGAAGCAATGAAAGAAGTTATAGTCACAGAATTACTACAATTTTTTTTTGCTGGGAAAGTATTTATTTATATGAACCTGATTTTGAATGTAAAAAAATACTTAAAATAAAGCACAATACAAGCAATATTTAAAGCACTTGAATTTTTAACGTATCAATGTTTATTGCGTTCAATCTCGATTTTATAGGATTTAATAAGACATAAAAATTTACACAAATCATGCTTTCAGAGAATATAGCTAGACATAAATTTTGACATCAACCTTGTTGTTATAAAATTCATATAAATGTATTATACTAATCGTGGTTTTGTAGAATTTATAAAGACATACAATTTGACATCATTAACGATTTTGTAAACCTTAATAAGATATGAATTTTAAAATAAATAAAGATTTCAAAAAACTAACCAAGACATACAATTTTACATTAATCGGGATTTTATACAATTTAATAAAACATAGACTTTGCAATTAAATCGTAACTTATATAGTAAAATTAAATAAGACATCAATTTTGTCATTAGCCATACCATTTCATGTTTGGGATAATATTCGAAATTTTTTTCGATAATTTTTTCTATAATTGAACTGAGAGTTATGACCGAATATTTTTCGGACATAAATAGATATTTTACATAGAGAAAAATGAACGTCAAACCCAGAATTGTAGTCATAATCCTTACAAAAGTTCAGACGTCAGTTCTTTACAAAAAGCCTTTATATATAAATTTCGGTCATTATCCCTACAACAACGCAAGGCTTTACCACAGACTTCTACACAACATTTTTAAGAAATATTAGTCTTCTAGTCTGAAATAATTCCATCAAATTGCGTTTCCGAAATAAAAGCCTTTAATTTTTTGAACCTGACTCAGGAGAACATAACCCAGCAAACAATACGTTCCGTTTACGTACCGGTTTCGGTTCGTCATAAACGGAATCCAACTCCGTTTGAGTGCCGTTTTCTGGATCCGTAAACGAACCAGAAAACGGATTTTAAGGACGGACTGTTTTCGGACCGATATATCGGATAAAAAACGAAAATGTCCCTTAAAAGTCCGTCAATGACGGACCGTTTACGCATACTTTTTTAAGTAAATTTGAATTGACGTGACGAATCAGCTGATTTATTCGAAATGAATGAGTTAAAAAGAGACAAAGAGAATGAATGAGAAAAGTACTTTAACTGTCATATAATTTATTATTTTTTAATCACCCCCAAGATCAATCGTATTAATAACAATTTGAAAGAGTATACCAATTTAAAAGATTTACAATAAGTATACAGAAAAAAAGTCTCGTCAAAACAGTGTTCCTCAAATAGCTTTTAAATTGTGTACATTTTTTTGGTACCAATTAACTAAAATCACGTACATCGCATTAGACGTAAGACAAATTTGACAAAATTAACATGTGAGACGAAAAAAATGTGTAAATGTTACGAGCTTAAAAATTTTTTTGACAAAGCGTGAAAAAAACCCAGACAAAATGGAAAAAGTCTTATAAATTACATATTTCATTTTTAACATATTTTATTTCAACACTTTTTCTCAGCTCATTGAGCCTTTATATATAAATTTCGGTCATTATCCATATAATAACGCTACTCGACAAGGCTTTATCACAGACTTATACACAACATTTTTAAGAAATTTTGGTCTTCTAAAATTCCATCAAATCGTGTTTCCGAAATAAAAGCCTTTAATATTTTGAAACCTGACTCAGGAGAAAATAATTTATGGCTCAATATTTTCAGATTTGAATCCTAAATAAAAAAAAAAACTTCAAATCTTTATAATTTTGAGTAATCCAAGTTTTTTAGAAGTTCAGATTAAGATACGGATTTGGACAACTATTATGGTGTTATTAATGCTTAGGATGTTCATAAATTTTGACTAGTTTCTTGGTTTAAAAGAAGTTAAAACTAAGACATGTATTTTGACAGCAATTGGTGTTTTTAGCAGTTAAATAGAATTTTAAGTTTTACAACAATCATTTGCATTTTGACAGTAATGCAAGTTCTTAAAATGTTCAGATTAAGATACGAATTCTCGTATAAGTGATAAAATTTTACCACTTTTTCTGTTCATATTAAAACATGAATTTTGACAGTAATCAGGGGTCTTTATAAAATCATATAAAGACAGGGATTTTGGCAGAAATACAAGTTTTTTAGAAGTTCCGATTAAGATACAAATATTTACAATTATCTTGGTGTTATAAAATCAATAAATACGTTAGTTTTGACTACTTTTGTGATTTTAATTAAGACATAGATTGGGGCAAAAAAAAACTAGTTTCTCAAAAAGTTTGTATTGAGAAATGAATTTTGACAACAATTTGTGTTTTTATTAATTTATATTAAGACATAAATTTTAACAACAATCTTGATGGTATAGAAGTTAAAGTTACGTTATAAAATTTGACTACTTTTTCTATTTGATAGAACTTCTAATTATCACATGAATTTTGACAGGGTTCTATACAAAATTATATTAAGATGATTTCTGACAGTGATCCGAATTTTTTATAAGTTCAAATTAAGATGTAAATTTGGTGTTATAAAATTTTAGTAAATACATAAGTATTGACTACTTTTGTGTTTTAAAGCTAGTTTCTCTAAAAGTTCATACTAAGACATGAATTTTGACATTGATAAAGATTCTTATATAAAGACATGAATTTTAATAACATTTTTAACGTTATAGTAGGTTTAAGTAAGGAGTATACATTTTAACTACATTTTTAGGTTTTATTAAAGTTCAACTTAAGGCATGTACTTTGACATGAATCAATCACATTTCTTGAGAAATTTAAATTAAAACTATTAACTACGATTTACGATGTAGTTGGGTTGAGTAGTCTGTATCTCCAGCACCTCGACCAAGTAGATCTATTATGCACCCTCAAGTATTTTCTTCAGTTGTTCTCCAGTGCAGCCTTGAGTAGCAGTACAATGTTCTTCACTTCCAGTTTCTTGTATTGTTCCTCCATGATAGCAGGTCTGCCAAATGTAATAAATCGTAGGTATGCAAAGGCCATTACATGCTCCATGGTCTTCTCATCTTCCATAAAATATCTGCATGTCGTATCTCGATCATGTCACATTTTATTTAGGATGTAATTACATGGATAGTGTTCTGTGAGTACTCCGCATAGGAGTCTTAGATTTAGTATGTTCATCTGAAAGGTTTCTCTGCCCCTCTTTTCATTGTATGATAAGAACTTCTTTGAATGTTTCAGTGGTTTCTTTTTGTTCCAATATTCAATGGATTTCGTCTTGATCAGATTTGATCTCATATTTGTGATGTCCTTTTTCGTGAAACCAAATTGAGGACTCGGGCCTATAAATGGCAGTTCCGCATCTAGTCTAGCTTGTTCATCAGCTTTTTCATTGCCTTCATGCCCGCTGTGACCGGGTACCCAAATATGTAAGTGTTACCTTATTATTGGTCGCCAGTTGGTTAAGGGCTTTATGGCATTCTAGCACTGATCTATGGTGATAGATGTGGTTTTTCAGGATCTTTATTACAGCCTGACTGTCCGACATTAAGTTTATCTTTGTTCTCACAACATTCCTTTCCAGAAGTTCGGTCGTTGCTGTATAGATAGCATATAATTCTATAGTAAATATAGTTGAATCTTTGCGCAGAGGTATGTGAATTCTGCACCTAGGTCCGTATACATCGGCTCCAACTCTGAAAGAAGTTTTGGATCCGTTAGATCAAGTTCCCATTCTTCTCTTGTTGAGATTTGAACTTTGTACTATTACCTAACGTCTTAAAGAGTTAAAACAAGTTTAAATTATATATTTTTATAAAATTTATATTCAACATTTATTTTTGAATTAAAATTCTGTTTTAGAAATTTACAAAATTTATTTAAATTTATCTCTTAAAACTATAAATTCATATACATATGTATACATAAATAAATCACAAAAGCTTCATGTGGGGCAAGAGGAGTATAAAATATTTCCTGCTGAGTTTAATTTTTAGTCAAGTTGAATTATTACATTCATTGTAAAACATAATTTAAATATGTGAGCCATACGAACATTTAAGTAATGGCTTTAGAAAACTGAAGATGTGATATGTTCATATTTGTACATAATGCCAATGTCGATTTAAAATTAAATGAAAAAAAAACTCCTGTCATAATTATTTTTAATCTTTATTACACTGACAACACAAAAATGTTACAGCAATGAGAAAATATATAGAAAAATATTAGCAAAGCTTGATTTACATATAACGGGTGATCCATTTCGAGATACTTTTATCAATAGCCTTTTTTTGACAGATTACGTGTGAGTCGTGTCATGCTGTCATGTTATTTTTGTTTAGTATTGTTTGGTATTTCATAATGGAAAGACTTACGTCTGAACAACGTTTACAAATCGTTCAACTTTATTATGAAAATTTACGTTCTGTGAGGAATGTGTTTCGTGCACTTCGCTCAACTTATGGTCAACATAATCGTCCTACTGAGCGTACTATTCGCAACACCATTTTGAGACCCAGCATTCATTATTGGATAATATTCGACCGAATAGACCACGTCCAGCACACTGTGAAGAAAATATAGCGGCCGTAGCTGAGAGTGTACACGAAGACCGTGGAGAGTCGATTCAGCGCCGTTCGACATGATAACCAACTATATGATGCCTGAAATTGAAGCTCGTGATCTCGGCGACATTTGGTTTTAACAAGACGGCGCCACTTCCCACACATCGCATCAATCAATGGATTTATTGAGAGAACACTTCGGTGAGCACATAATTTCACGTTTTGGGCCGGTCGATTAGCCACCAAGATCGTGTGATATCACATCGTTAGACTTTTTCCTGTGGGGATATGTAAAGACTAAAGTTTATGCGGACCAACCCGCTTCGATTCAGGCCTTGGAGGAAAGCATCATGCGTGTCATTCGCCAGTTACCAGTCGAAATGCTCGAGCGAGTCATCGAAAATTGGACTCAACGGATGGACCATCTGCGATGTAGCAACGGCCAACATTTGATAGACATAATCTTCAAAAAGTACAGGTTGGTTGAAAAGTTCCTGCGCTCGAAATGAAAAAATACTGTTTTTGTTACGAAATATATTTTTTTATTCAATATAATCTCCTAGAAGCTCAATACACTTGTTTCAATGATCTTCCAATAATTTATCCCATCCTTATAATGGTTTTCCGGAAGCTCTGCAAAATAACCGTCTACGGCTGCTATGGCCTCTTCATTCGACGAAAAATGCTTTCCACGAAGAAATTGTTTAAGATTTCTAAAGAGATAGTAGTCACTGGGAGCCAAATCTGGTGAATACGGTGGATGTTTAAGCAATTCGTACTTTAATTCTTTGAATTTAGCCATCGTCAAAACACTTTTGTGAGCAGGTGCATTGTCTTGATGAAAAATGATTTTTTTCTTCTTTAAACCAGGTCTTTTCTTACGATTTTTTTCATCCACCTGATCCAAAAGGCTGCAATAATATTCAGAGTTGATTGCTTTACCTTTCTGAAGATAATCAATCAACAAAATTTCTTTTGCATCCCAAAAAACTGATGCCATAACCTTCTTTGCTGATTGTTGTGACTTCACCTGCTTTGAAGCTGAACAAGCAGCTTCAGTCCACTGTAAACGTTCTTGTTTCAATTTAGGATCATGGTGGTAGATCCAAGTCTCATCCATAGTTATAAAACGACGCAAGAAGTCGGTTTTATTCGGCTTAAAACGCTCCAAATTACGCTGAGAAACTTGTTTTCGATCCAGTTTTTGTTGAATTGTTAATGTGTGCGGCACTAACTTTCCAAACAGTTTTTTCATACGTAATTCTTCATGTAAAATATGGAGTACTCGTTCGTCTTAGATGCCTATGGCATTAGCAATTTCACGCTTAGTCAAACTGGGATCTTCACTAACCATATTATGTACCTGCTCAATGATTTCTGCTGTGGTTGCAGTTTTTGGTTGTCCCTCGCGTGGATCGTCTTTAAGGCTGGTACGACCACGTTTAAATTCACCAGCCCAAAATTCTAATGACTGCGCGATATTCAATTTTTTCCATATTAAAAAAAATCAATGACACGTCAACTTCAAATGGCTTGTAAACAAAGAAAGAATTGACAGAATGACTTACAACTTTGCATGTGTTCTCAGGACAGTTATACCAACTTGAGAAAAAAAAAGTTTGGAGCTAGCAGTGCCATCTCTTGGTGAGCGCAAGAACTTTTCAACCAACCTGTAAATGCCAAAGAATGTTCTTTCAAATGATAATAAACATTCCCCATTAAATTTGAATTTTTTCTGTTTTTTTCTTTAAAAAAGTAGGGAACCTCGAAATGGATCACCCTTTATAAAAAAAAATAAAATATGTAACAACTTCCTGGGGAGAGGGGAGTGATCTTAGATTTTATCTAGAAGAAGTCACAGAACTAGCCTAAAGTGGTATGTGCTAGGTTAGTTTTGTGATATGTTTCAAGGTACTAATTTCAGCCTATTAGATTTCCTTTTCTCAAATTATAAACTAATTATGAAATTTTGTTATAGATAATTTTTATAATTATAGCATAATGAATTCTAGGTTTTTTTTAGAAAAAAATCTTTCAAAGGATCTCTGCCATAAATTCTAAATCCTTTATCCATAATTTATAGCCATACTGTAACTTTAATAGTTAAACTCTTCTTTATTTTTTTTTTGTATTGTATGAACGCGTTCATACAATACATAATTATTTTGTATTATAATCATAAAACTACAACGTTGTCATGGCGTCAAGGTTGTGATTATTTATTAAGATATGAATATTCAAACATCTAACGAGGCAACCCAGCCCAAACTCAAACTCAAACTGAATTCCAAACCCCCCTTGATAACGTGCCATGTTATGACAATACAATACATTTGTGTTGTTGCAATTGTCCCTATGAAACGAGACTATTGTTGCTGCCAAAGACAATGGGTAACAAGGGAAATATCTTTATATTTTTTATTTCAATTTTTTCCATTTTTTTTTTTATAAAGTTACTATGTTGTAGACTATGGTTCTGTCATTATCTTTATACCATTCCATTGTACTTATAAGATTTCATTATCATATAAAATTTACTATGTATGATGTCGTCCTATAATATACTGTAGGTATACTTTTATTTCTCCCATTTATTTTGTAATTTTTTTTTTTTTTAGTTCAACAGCCATTAAGATTTTTTGTTGGAATTTTTATTTGTATTTTTTTTCCTACAAAAAGAAAAAAATAAAAAAGGATTTCTTATATAATCTTTAACAATATGGGCAAAAGTTAGTTATCGTTTTTTTTTTATAATAAACTTCACTTAATAACAGCGAGACAGTAGATGGCAACCAACAAAAAAAAAACGAACAAGAGTTTTTTAACATAAAAAAAGAATTATGTAACAATGAATTACATAAAATGACTTAAACTCTATTAAAAATGGCCCTTTCTCATTGTTAATACTCTGACAAAATTTTATGTATTTCATAGTTGTAGCGTATAGTCATTAATTTTAAATTGTTAAGAGAAATTCTTTCATAGTAATTTGCTAGACAATAAAATAATTATTGAAATATTTTTACTTCATGCAAGTAATAGAAAACAATAAGTTAAATATTGTTACGATTTTACCCTTTATAAAATCGTTGATTTATTTACCTTTTAAATAAATCGAGTTCTTTCTATATTGCAAATAATAAACACTGTTTGAAACTATGTATAGCTCTATTTATTTATAATCGTCACTTAAAATTACAGAAATACACTCTAACAGTACACTTTATTTACACGATTTAGATAGACTAAACGTTAGCCACACTTTAGTTCTTCACACTCTGCGTTTTACTTATCAACTGAACTACTGCGTCACTGAGTACCAGTATTTTTATGAGTAGTCAGGTATTCTAGTTATTTCCAGTTTATTACGAAACTAGAATCTTCCAGCTGCCAAAATTTGTGTAAAGAAATTTCTAGTGATAGAAATTTCTTGTAACAATATGTTTTATAAAATACTTGGGTTCATGTTAGAGTATTCTAAAAACCGGCCTTTTGAAAAAACCGGTTTCGGTTTTCTTCGAAAAATCGGTTTCGGTTTCGGTTTTTGCAAAAAAAAAAACCGGTCGACAAGGTTTTTTCGTTTTTTTTTTTTAATTTGAATAAAAAGCTTATATAATTTGTTAATTGTTTTTATTACAACCAAAAAAAAAAAGAAATTTAATATATAAAGTAATAAAAATAAAAAAATACATTCTTTGAAAAAAAAAATATATATATATTCATTTAAATTTAATTTTTTTATTGTATTTCATTTCAAAAATTTATTTATTGGTTTTAATATTTTTTAATATAATATCTTAAAAATTAATATTATAAAACTATATTCATATCAAATGAATAGAGATCATTAAGTTTGTAAATTAGGAACGTAAGTAATTTGAACGTTTAAAACGTTTGGCATTAAATAAGTTTTTTTAATATTACATTTTAAATATGTAAACATAAAATCTATTTTTCACTTCTTAAATAATATTTTAGAAATAATATTCAATTTAAATGTTTCGTTTTAAGACGATTTTTTTGTTTGCTTTTGATAAAGCTAGAAGTGAAAAATACTCTTTCACTAATAGTAGATGTTGGACAAATAGTCAAAAGACAATTATATAAATTGTCCAACTTTTCAGTTCTTTTGTCGCATTTATCAAGATATATGAAATTATCCTATAATGATGAATGATTTTGTACAGTCTCTTTTTTAGGACTTTGAATACTGTTTATTGTGTTATTTAGATCAGAAATTAAACTATTTGAATTTGGAATATCCAAATTTTAGTTTTCATCGGAATCTATCAGACTTACATCTAAATCTTCATAACCAAACAAACGATTATAAAAGTGTTCGGAAAAAATAAAAGAGACCAAGTAACCCAGTTAATGATGTAATTAAAAAAACCGGTTAACCAAACAAAAAAGACCGGTTTTCGGTTTTCTTCGAATTTACAAAATATTCGAAACCGATCGGTTTTTAAAAATAAAGAAACCAGTTGACCGGTTTTCGGTTTCGGTTTTTTGAATACTCTAGTTCATGTGTTATGTTTTAAAAAATAATATTTTTACACTCAAAAAAAAAAGACATAAACTAAAATGTAATCAAAAATTTCCTTTAAAATATTTCATTAATTGTCCTTAATTTAAGTAAACTTTTATTAAAACTTAAAAAAAAATTCTTAAAAAGAATAAAAATTCCTAAGTTTGAGGAAAAACGAAATAGTTTATATACTCAGAAATAGTTCATATTTTTCCTAAGTAATATTTTTTGATTTTAGGGAAAAAACAAGTCAATTAAATAAAAAATTTATTAATCTTAAGAAAAAACATCTTAGTTTTAAGAAATTTGCATACTCAAATGTAATAACATTAAGTTTAGTTCAAAAAAAATTTAGGACATAATTTACTCCCTGAGTTAAATCGAGAAAGTACTTGAACTTAATGTGTGCTCATTTTTTGTTCGCGAGTAGTAAAATTAACTAAATTTTAGAAAGCCATTTCCAAATTCAGTTTTAAAGTCTACCACTATCTAATTTTGAAGAATTGTTTTTTAAAAGTGAGTTCAGACAATTAAAAACATAATATAATAAATTTTTTTCTCTGTAATAATAAAAATTTACTTAATTTTAGAAACTGATGAACTATTTCTAAGGAAAATTTTCAGATAAATTTTAAAAATTTAAAAAAAAGAAGTCCTCCGAAAGTGGGAAAATACTCAATGAGTGTAAAGTACCTTTACCATAGAAGCAAGATAAGGATAATTTTTTCTTAAAAGAAGAGCTATTTAACTTGATGTTAGAAAATATTTTCTAATTTTTAGGGAGGTATTTTTAAGAGTTTTAGTAAATACAATTATCTAATGAAGTTAAATTAAATAAAATTTTTCTTAAAACCAAGGAAACATTTCCTAACTAACAGTAAAATTTTAGATGATGTATGAACTACTTAGGAGGAAATTTTACTGTTAATAAAAATTTAGTTCTCAGTAGTAAAATTTTTCTATAATTTAGAAATTTTGAACAAATTTTAAGTAAAGTTTGTTTCTTAATTTCAAGGAAAATTTTATTAAAAATTGGTACCAAAGACACTTTGGCGCCGTTTTCATTTCAATTTTTCCTTTTAATAAGTTAATTTTTCTAAATTCACGCTCATTTTTTTTTTGAGTGTATTAAAGGAATTTTTAAAATGTATTAGTTTAGTAAATGTGGGTACAGTTAAATTTAATGACCTTTTAAAGTTTTCCTATTTTTTTTTTTTTTGTTGGCTAATACTGTATGAAATACGACTCAAAATCCCAGGTGAAAGTTTATTTAAGCTAAATTTAGTCTTAAGATAGTCACCACGAAATTGTATGCGAAATTTTTTATTAAACATTTTTAACTTATCACTTACCAAAAAAAAGTCTGTAATGACAACTAAAAATTTTGCTGTTATTACCTAAACTTTTGAAAATTTGAGCCCAGCAGTATTTTTTGCTAATCTTAGCAACACATGTCTCCTGACATGTAGTACAATTAAATTTGTAGAAAAAATTAGCTGCCGCTACTAAATTTTAGTAAACTTTTTGTAAAGTGGAATTTAAAATATGTTAGTTAAAATCAGCAAAAAAAAAATCTAAATATTATTAATATTAGTACAAAATTTCAAATTTATTTTTTTTATCGAGCATCAAAATTTTTTTATTTTATTTATTTTTTTTTTCGAAAAATATTTTAGACAAAATTAAAAAAAATCAAAGGCTTAAAAATTATAAAAACAAACCAATTTATCATTTTGTTTTTTTAATTTGGTAATTTCTGTTTAGAAAAATATTTTAGTGATTTTTTTTTTTTTTTTGCTTTTAAGGTCAAATTTTAATTGTTTTTACAGCTGATTTTTAGAACTTTAGAAAAACTTTTTAGTGCTATTTTAAGTGGATGTCCTATTTTTAGATATGAGTCGGTATATTCACTTCCGATCCATTTTTTTTTTAATCTATGCAACATTTTAAGGTAATTTAAGTTTTCAGGTGTAAGTTTTAATTAGAAATAACATTTCCTCGAACATCCACTTTTTTAAAATTAGTAATTTTTTTTGTGTTAATTTTAGCAAATCGGTTTTTAAAAATTTGTGAAATGTTTTCTGAACCTAGCAACAAGAATTTGTAAATATTCTGTAAAATTTCTGTAATTTGTAAAATGTAAATAGCAAAAAGATTTGCTAAATAATAATTTTATTTTACTAAAAATCAGTACAAAAATACTAAAGTGGTTTTAAAAACCTTTTACAAATTTTTCTACTAACTTTTTTTTCTGAGTGTTTTTCTGCCTTTTTTAATGGGTCATTTTATTTCTTTTTCAAAATATTAACCTAGAATATTCAATTATTCAGCATTCCATATTAATTGATTAATCGTTAAAAAAATTATTCGTATTTTTTAAACTATTAATCGAATAAAATGTTAAAATTAATCGATTAATCGTTAACATTTTTGATGCAAAATTTAGATTTTTATTTTGTATTTTTTAATAATTTTATTAAAAAAATTAACAAAATATTATAAAAAATGTATTAGTTAGTATAACCTAAGTTAAGCTTTAACTTATGTATATTTCAATACAAATTTAACCATCATAACAACAGTTAAGTACTAAACTTTTGTTATTTTTATATTATTGTAGAATATAATATTTAGTTTTTTATATTCGTTCCTTTCGTATGCAGTAAACACATAAAAACGCAAATAAAGAGAAAAATTATGTGCCTTCCCTCTCTATATTTGATTCTAGTAAATATTTTAAACGCTTTGAAAATTTTTGGAAAAAAAAATTGTAAGGGAGTTTGCTAAATTGGCTTCTGAAATGCTCGTATGTATAGAAAATTGTTTAGTCCTCATTTAAGGCGGCCATAGACTTCGTTCTCTTCTGGCAGTTTTAACCGCTCGGGTAAAACTATACGATTAAACACGAGCAACGAGCATATGCATATACTGCAAGTCAAAAAAAAAAAAATTAGATGAAAAAGAGTCAGCTGGCGTTCTAATATTACCTGATACTCGGCTTTCATAAACACCGTCATTTTTAACAGTGTATTCACACACTCGAGCAGTTTTGAATTAATATGTTTGCAAATGGACAGTTAAAATCAAGTTGCGACCAATATTTTTAACACGTTCGAGAAGGACAGATTTTTGACACACACCGACAGCTTTAACCGTGCAGTTAAAACTGCCAGAAAAAAACGAAGTGTACGGCCGCCTTTAGAATTCTTTAGTTCTGATTAAAGATTAAAACCAACTTATTTGTAAGTTTCTTTGTTTATTTAAAAAAAGGAACCTCTGGGAATGGTATTATGAATCTAAAGTGATCACTGAAAAGCTTACTTACATTGAGCATTTATTATTAATCCTTTCCCTTTATATCAGCCTTAAAAAAAAAATCTTGAAAAATGTATCTTTAAGAATTTTTGTAATTTTTTAATAATTTCGATTAATTGATTAATCGTTTTAAATTTATTTTATTATTAGTTATTTAAAATTTTTAATATTTCAGAAATTATTATTTTTTTTGTAAAGAGAAGCAACACAGGAAATTATTCCTTCTAACTAATGTTTTGTTTCTTTTTTTTTTTTTTGTAAAGGAGAAGAGCAGAGATAAGATCGGATGAGATAAAGGTGGTGAAAGTTAAAAGGCTTTAAATTTTTTTTTTTTTTTTTTTAACGTTAGACTAACACTCAGGGGATGTCCCCTACTAATACAGTGCATTGTGTTAGAATTAGGAAAATATGTTATGAGAGGGAGGAAAGAGGGAGTAGTGTTTGTGGATATTTGCCTTGAACTTCTCTAAATTGTAAGTGACAGGGAAGACCTCTGCGGGGAGTTTATTCCACATACGGCTTGTACGACTGATAAACGAATTTTCTCTGTAATGCGATGTGCGGTCAACGGGACAATCGACTACAAACGGATATGGCAACATTGTAAATGCGCGAGATGATAAATCTTGGAACAGTTGTTGCTGGCCATTTGATGGAGAGTTATCGAATATTGAGGTTTTTTAAATTCATATTCCCGTTATCTTATTTAACTTCGGTGGAGGACGTTCCGATTTGTATGAGGGATAGAAAACTTATACATATTAATTTTTTAAATTGATGCCGCAAATGCTTTGCCAAGATTTGAAATAAAAAGTTTCTTAGTTCTTGTTTAGCATTTTAAAAAAACCGATATCGATAAATCAGTAATTTCTATGAAAAACTGTCAAAAAACACATCCAACTTTATCTGATATTGTATTCCATACATAATTGCCGGCATTAAATAAAACATTTATCAATATAAAATCCATTCTCGTTCATTTAATCAAAAATTATAAACAAAGTAGTATACCTTCCCGGACAATATTCCTGTGAAGATTTTCATAAAATCTTGATTTCTTCCATGGGTTTTAACAAAAAGGTAAGCCACATTTATTTGAAGCTAAATTCTGTTCTTATATTATCTGTTTTTATATTTAAGAAAGATTCTACAAATTTCTACGCTTCTAAATAGAAAAAAAAATATTGAATAAACATCGAACGTCAAAAATTTAAGATTAAATATACAAAACTAAAATTACAGAAATGTATGTTAAAAAGAGTTAATAAATTATACTAAAACCAATCATTACCGTGTTTTTATGGCTTTTTTTATGGCAAAGTTTAAAAAATACATCCAACTTTAAAAAGACGTTTGCTGCTTAAATTATTGACTCTGCTGCCAATTATTATAGTTTTCCTTCGTTTGTAGCGCTTTTTTTTACTTGAAGCGATTTTAAGAAATTGTTCAGCATGTATGCACCACTGTTTTATATGTTTACTTTTTATTTACTTGTAGTCTAGACTTACAATAAATAACATATGTTGACATAAATTGCAGCAAATGTCAAAATTAAAAAATCGCTAGTGTGACCCACTATGTCGCAGTAATTCTCCAGCAGTATTCTTTAGCAATAATTGAAGCAGGACCGCGAATAAGGTTGTAAGCGACAAAATTTAAATTGTTGAGAAATCGAAGAAAACATTTTAGAACTTGTGGGTATATCCCTCTGACTGACTTCTTTAGATTGCATTTTGATAACGAAACCCTGCATAATTTTGCAGAGAGAGAGAGCTATTCTAACGGTAATCTGGAAAAAACAGGTTTTGTAAAAATTGTCGCTTAAAACGTTATTCGCAGCTCAGTTTCAATTGTTAAAATAAAACTTTAAACTAACTGCCATTTTCCTTTGACAATTATAAAAAAAGACGCCACAAATAAAAAAAAAATTAGAAAAGTGATAGAAAACCAACAATAAATTATTAAATTTAAAAGAATTAAATAAATTTTAACAATTTATAAGGAACAAAATATAACAATTTTTTCACTTTATGAGTGTAGTTATAAGTAATCATTGAAGAAACTTCTTCATTGAAATTTTTCATACATATGAGTTAACATAAATACGTGTTCTCCACCCTTAACATAAGCTCGGCAGTTAGCAATTTTGTATCGTAATTCTGTCGACGCATTTTACTCATTCCTAAGATTTTTATTTCTAATGTAGATGGGGAGGTAGAAAAAAACACTTTTTTTGTTTACAAATTGTATTGCTTATTCTCTCTAACATTTAATGTTTCATTCCATCAATTCTATAAATCAATTTAATACGAAAAATAACAGATGTCATAACATACGGTCTTAAATAGAATTAAAAATAGAAAAATCAAATATACTACTAATTCTTATTTAGAATCTTTTTTTTTACTGATTTTTCGATTTATATTGTTCTAGGTATGTCATACCATTTAAAAAATATATTAAATTGTTCATACTTTATAAAGGCGTGTTAGTATAAGAACTACGTATTTTATTTCAATAATAAAATTCCTTGACGTATGAGTTATTAAATCTAATATTACGTATACGCTACGTAAATATACAGTATCATTTCTGCAAAAACTAATAGAATCAATCCAATTGAATAATACGGATTTCTAGTGTTTTTCTGAAATTATATAATTTTCTTTTACACTTTAAAATGTTATTTTTTTATATGAAATCCCCTGTTTCAACAGGCACCTTATAAAATATTCCTTATCACTTGATCAGTCAATTCAGTCAATATTGCCTTATTAAACTTTATATTGTTATTAAATAATTTAAAAAATTACTTTGTTATTACTTCATTATTATAACATAGACAATTAATGGTATGTAAATAATTGTATTAATAAAAAAAAAACAAGTAAGAGCGGCTAAATTCGGCTGTGCCGAATCTAATATACCCTTCACCATGGTTGGGAAAAAACTGAAGTTTATATATGGACATATATGGAATGGACAGATTTATATACGGACGCCTTTAAGAGGATATTAACCATTTAGTTTGGTGATAAAACTTGGACTCGGAAAGATTTATGGTTCCAAAAAATAGGTATTTAAAAAAAATTTATGTTGTGGGCATAACTTTTTGTATCTGAACCGATATTTCCGAGTTTTTTCAACAAATATGTTATACTAAAGATTTTCGATCTTTTGCTATATAAGACGTATCCATAGGTCATATTACAGCTCTAGAATAGTGTTTGTTGTTTGTGTATAAAAGGTGAACAGGTGAAAGAAAAGAATTTCAACAAATCGTTAAAAGAAATCACTAGAACTGCATGTGTTTTATTTCTACAAAAACGTTTGATTTAGCTGGCAAATTTGCATTTGGGATTTTATTTCGCTTTTTTATTAAAAAATATTTTTAATTTCTTTAGCTTAATTTTAAAAATTTTAAGGAAAATGGTTTATAATTTTTTTTTTATAAATTATTATAAGTTATGACCTAAAATAGTTGCACTCAAAGGGAAATTATGTATAAAATTTTCTTAATATATGAGAAATAAAATGGTTTAAAAATCTGTTTATAAATTCTTTTAAATCGGAGCAAAAAATATAAATAAAAATGTTTGTATTTTGTTTGTATCAGAGGGTTTTTTATTTTATTATTTTTTATATAAATTAATTATTAAATGTTAAAAAAAAAAAACAAAAAAAAAAAAGTCTTAAGAAAATAAAAAAAAAATGTACAAAAAAAATGAATTGACCGGGATTCGAACCCGCGGACTTAGAGAAAAAAAAGTATTTCTGACATAGCGTCTAGACAACTGAGCTATTGAAGCTCACACAAAATCATCGTTCAATAGAGATTTGTTTGGTTTTTATTTAAATGACAAATCTTTGTATGTGTTTGTTGTTTGTGTATAAAAGGTGGAGATGAAAGAAAAGAATTTCAACAAATGGATGTGTTTGTTATGCGTTAAATTCTACATACATATTAAACAAAGGGATTTTACGGAAAAAATTAGAGGTAGTCCTGGTTTTTTGCTAATATCTCAGCCATTTGTCAACCGATCTGGCACATGTAACAGAAATAAATAACAATCAAGTCCTCATCATGTTTGGATTCTTCGGAAAAACCCATTTCAACACACATACGGACAGACGGACATCGTTAAATCAACTTCACTCTTCATAAGGACCCAGAATATATGTATATACTTTATAGGGTCTAAGATCAATATTGTAGAAATTACAAACGGAATCACAATCTTATATATACCCTTCCACCTGTGGTGAAGGGTATAAAGATTGTTAATTAAAAATGGTTAATTTAGCCTTAAACTAATCAATGTTCACTTCATACAAATGAAATATTTTATTGATTTCTTATTTACAATTTTTCGAAATAACCGTCTTCAGACATAGATTATATACAAAAGGAACACAGAAAAAAAACTTAAAAAGAATTTTAAACACAAAATTGATTATATCAATTATGAAATGTTGCACCTATTACGAAAATTATGGTATTAATTACTTAAAACTGTAATTATAATTTAAACAATTTTAATGTTGTTATGCATATAAAATTTGAATTTAACAGTTGGTTAAATTTTATATGGACATTTCGTCAGCTTATTATTGCTTTGACCTATAAGCCAAATAGTTGTTATCGAGAAAACCTCCAGCAAAGACACACATTGCCAAGTAATTAAGGTAGTAAGTAGCCAACAAAAGGTTTCACTAGTTACCAGGCTTTTTACTCGCTTAATTGCATTTGTTAGCGGTGTCCCAAAAATTCATGGATGGTCATTACCCTCTCGCTTACAAAAAAAAAATGAAAATAATGAGTAACCAGCATGGTTACTCATAGTGAAGAAATAAGTGGTTACTTACAATGGTAAAGTAACTACTACTACTACCTACTCGTAGTGGACCTTTCTCAAGTAATGTTTTCTTACTTAAAGAAACCGTTAAAAATCATTTGGATTTAAAATTATACAAAGAAATATTTAAAATACATACTTTTTGCATTCAAACATTTCAGTTTATAGGTACAATGCTATTTCACATTAGAAACCCTTTAAAGTTTTATAATTTTTGCAAAATCGTCTTTTACAGCAGATAATTTTCTATTTTGTTATATTTTTCAAAAAAAGGCTTAAGTTCGGCTGAGTCGAATCTTTTAATATCCTCCATCAATGTCCTAAAAAATGTTCTCTACTATTTTTGATACAAATTTTGTAATAAACTTTAGAAGTAAAATTATGAAGGTGAAAAAAATTTATTGAGATGAAAAACTTTTTTTGGATGTGAAAACAAAATTTTTTGAGGTGAAAAAATTTTTTGTGGGAAAAAAAAATTTAATGGTGAAAAAAATTTTTTGAGGTGAAAAAAATATTATTAAATTCTAAGCGCCTGATGAAAAAACATGACAATATATTTTACTTTCCGGTCGGTACTATGAAATTGTACTAAGTCCCATTTCACACAGAGCTACTTTTTTGCGCAACTCTTAAGTTTATTGGAGAGAGGGGAAAGAAGAGTGGTAATTGGTAGGGAGTTGCTTGTTCTCGACAATTCGTTTTCTTTTTTCCTTCTTCGTTTTGTTTTTTAATTCTTCGTTTTTTTCTCATTCATTTTAAACCAAATGTTGACGAAAATTGCTGAAAAAAGTTTCTCTGTGGAACATAAAGGCAACATTAAAAGAGAATTGACAATAATCGCCGCAACAAAAGTTGCTATGTGTGATAAGAGACCAAAATACAGAAATTCGTATGGAAAATTTAGAGGTACCTTCACTTTTTCCCTCATAACTTTTTAACCGCTGGACCGATTTGGCTTATTTTCAATAGCAAACTGCTTGGGAGGATGTCCAATAATCTAGGTAAAAATGATCTAGGTAAAAAAAATCCCCTCGTGCGTCTTTACGCAGTGATCGTTATTTCAACAGACATACAGATAGACAAAGAGACACACAGACAGATATACAGACAGACATCGCTAAATCGACTTAAAATTGCATAGTGTAGAAAACTGCGTCTCTTAAGAATTTAAACTTTTTTTAATGGGTTAAATTTTTGTTTGAAAACACTTTGGGTTTGTTTGAAATTTTTGAGCTGAAAATTACTTCAAATTTGTTTTATTTCACTTGAAAGTTTTCAAAAATTTTTCATTTAGGAATTTAATTTTTTAAACTTCAGACGTGACAAATAACATTCTTATAAATTTTATAAGAGGAATAAAAATATCGAATCTACAAGGATCCTAATATCTTTATTGCAGTATAATTAGCGTGCGAAAAGATAATTATATTATCGAATGTGGGATATGCTTAGAATTTAATTTTATTTCTTTTTGCCAGATTGTATGTTGTCATTTAAGAGGTCAAGTTCGTGGTATTTTATTCGGAATCTATTCTCCCCAAAGGGGGATATACATGACCAGCGAATTGCTATACCACTGCTACCCGTATTAAATAATTATCGGATCAATAGTATTACTTATACGTAAGAAAACATCGTTTATATAATTATTTATTCAAGTAACTTGGGCATCAACGTTAGGAACATCTCGTCCTTTGGATTTGGCGAAGTTACATATCAATTATTGCATTAACGTCATCGAATTTAAATATTAATCGTCAATATAATTTTGTTTTATCTGTTACGCTGTAACTCTATATCGAATATAACTCTATATCGAATTTTACTCTGTAATCTAAGCCACGGTTTTACGCGGAAATTGGTTATTACTTTGAAGTAATCGAATTTTATTTATTAATATTTTTACAAGGGTTTTTACGTCCCGATTATAATTAAAGAATTTCGACGTGATCCTTTATATTATTTTTTTTCACATCTCGTTAATTAATTGATTTATTGTTAAACTGCAAATACCGTAAATTGTTTTAATTCAAGTTGTATAATTATTTTTTTTTTTAATTTATTATCTTAAGTATCCATTCGGATCGATACTTTTAATTTTATTTTTTTTTTTTTGTAAAATTCATTTATATATCTGAACCTTTCATTTGTATTAATTCCATTTTTAAATATAAAAGCATCAGGTCTACTTCATCGCCGTGATCACAGCCATGGAAAAATCTGAGTAAGTTAATGAATTTTTTTATCCTTATTTTAACAAACATACCTTTGACAATTAGATATATAAATCTATTTTCTACATTCCTTTTATAAAAATTAACATTTTTTTCATTTGCTTTTAATAACCTTCTTTAATAAATTATAAATTTTAATATGACTTGCTAAATATTGTTTTTCTTTGGTTAACGAAACTCAAGGCACAGATAATGACACAAAAAGTAAAATAACAATTTGATACCATGTTTTCATCTACGATTCCTCTCCTACTTTTCTTTCACTATCCTTCTATTAAAATGTGTAACGACCTGACCAAGATCTCCCCCATTTTGCTCTAAGCACGGTCGAGCATTTCTTCTGGTCAAAAGGCAATTTTCGTTACAATAGGGATGTAATATAGGTCTTAGACCTATATTTCGACATGTTACAAACGGAATGCCAAACTGATATATACCTTCACCATATATGGTGGAGGGTATAAAAAAAAAAAGGTATACGAATTCGGTACTTATTTCAGTAACTACCAGTAAATCATTATTTTGCATGTATATAAAAGTACTTCTACCATCCGTTATCAGTAGGTCATTATTTTGTTTTTTAAACTAATGAAAAAGGTAACGACCTGTCATTACCATGTTTTTGCTGGAAACGGCAAAGAAGATTAAAATTTTTTAATTTTCATACTCAACAGAAATTCGCTACTACCTCTTTAGATTTATAGCTTAAAGTTGAGTGTTAAAGAAAGCAATATAGTTAGCGAAACTTCGAAAGAATGGTATTGATAACAATATGTACTAAAATATGCAAAAAAAATATACATTTATAGCAAAATATGTATTAGAAGATACATTTAAGGCAAAATATGTACAAATATGCATTAACAAATCGATGCCATATTCTTGCAAATTTGTTGAATCCCATTTATTTGCGATCGTATTTACATGAACTTCCGAGTCCTATTTATAATGCCGCAAATACCGCTACACAAGTCGCCTACATAAAAAACTAACACACACACACACATACAACGATAAATATTTTTACACCAACCTTAATGCACACACAATTAAAATTAACGCATACTATTATCACAATATTGTGTGCAAGTCACTTGTGTCGTCTATTTGTTCTATAAGTAGTACATAGTAATACATGAAAAATAATTTATTTGTAAATGTAATTCTATATTAGACTACACCTGAAAGGGTTAAGTTAATTTGCATAATATTTGCCATGTAACATACGATAGCAAACATTAATAGACGTGGGCAAAAATGCATCAAAAGTTATTTTTGTATAAATTCATATGAACTGCAAAATAAGGTCAATATTTTTAATTTCATATTAATCTGAATATTTTGTTAATAACAGAATTTAATATTTTACATATAATTTACATTTAAAATTTGTAAACTATTACTATGAATTTAATTTAATATTTGTTAAAGAATTTTCATTCATATTCAGTAGCCAATGGGGTTACTAGTGTGCATTAATATTTGGAATATTTTATGTGCATAAAATATGTATTAAATGTTTAAAGTTAAAGTTTTCTAAATTTGCAATTTATATCAGCGTTTTTAATACAATAAATATAATTTTAATAGTTATTGTCTAAAAATGTGTTTTAAAAATTTAAGAATATCTTTAGTCATTGTCAGAAAGTTAATAATGGAATTTTCTGTTAATTTTGTCTTCGTGATAAAAAAAAAATCTAAAAATATTTATAAATTATTGTTACTGCTTTTTTTATAAATTGCTTATCATAGTTAAAGTAAAAAACTTAACATTGCAGTCAGTAGTAATAGTTATTATTTTATAGTTGTTAGTTTAGCTAAAGTTAAAGTCGTTAAAAATAAAACTTTTTTTCAATTTTCAAGCGAAATTATTTCATTGAAAAACTTTTTAAATGTTGAATATGAAAAAAAAAATAAAATAAAATGCTCTTTTAAATTACTTAAAATATCCTTAAAACTGACTGGATTTTTTAGAAAGTTTTTTGTAAAAAAAAATCATTTAAGAGGTTATTTTTTGTAAAAACAAATGCTGTTTTCTTTTCTGATAAAAAATATTGCCTTTTTGCTGCCCTATTTTACAAAATGAATTTTTGTGCGTAGTAATAAAAAGTAAAAGCGGACAAATTAGGTATCAAATTAAAGGTACTTAACAGAGAACTGCATTTGTTGATTACAAAACGTTCATACGCAATCAACACAAGAATAAATATGTGTTTGCGTTCAAACGCTGAATATACTCCAACACACATATTTGTTGATGATTTTAAATCAATCAAATGACGTGCAAATTGTTTTTTTACTGATTTATAATCATCGGTCGTTGTTAAACCATTGATTTTATTCTGTTCATTCGAGCCAACAATAATTATTTTAATGTAGAATAAATCAGAAAAAACAACAAACAACGTGTATGAGTGTAATCATAATTAAAACAAAATAGTTTCTTATTTATAAAAAGGGGGTGGTTTTGTAAAAAAAAACATATTTCATAAACGTTATATGTATATTAGGGTGGGTCTAAAATACGTTTTTTTAGAATTTTTATTAGGAATACCAAAAATATTGTTCTTTGTGAATATTTTTTTTTTTTAATTTAGGTCGACATCTCAGGCTCTCCCAATCCGGTTAAAGTTAAATATTGCCTAATTTTCCAATCATAATAGATGAAAAAAAAATTTAGACAATATTTGAATTTTTCCGGATTAGGCAAGTCTGAGATATCGACCTAAATTTTTTTTCAAAAAAAAATATTTTTATTTCACAAAGAAGAATATTTTTAGTATTGTATTACTAATAAAAATTCTAAAAAAGCGCGTTTAAGTCCCACCCTAATGTATGTTTCTATTTTGTTGTAATTATGAATAAACTCATATGCGTTGTTTGTTGTTTTTTCTGATTTATTCAACTCTGACTTTTTGTTGAGTGATTACATTTGCAGTAAACATAATCGACATATGGTCCACACTGATCTCAATTACGCGTTCAGTAACATGATGCTGAATTTATTCTAAAGTGAATTTTGTTGAATTATTAAATGTGAACAAGAATTTTTGTGTATGATTAAATGAAAAAAGTTGATTTTGCAGTTCTCTGGTACTTAAAAATTAAAAAAATTTTCTTTTTTTTTCTCATCCCTCTTTAGCACGATACTTTTTTCCCAGCGATATTCAACAGCTTTGATACCCTGTTTATAGGAGAAAACAGATTAATTGTAACAACCGAATTTCTTGGCAACCGTATGGTTTAGTTGGAGCTACTGATATATTTGTTTTTCTTAATCGAAATTCGGTTAATGCAACAGAATTTGGCTTGAAACCAAATATTTCAACTGTATCAGGAAAACATTTGGTTGGGACAACTAAATAATTCGTTTGCTGCAACCAAAATATTCAGTTGGAAAGAAATTCGGTTGTAACGATAAATCTGTTTTCTCTGAGTGTCTAGCTCCTTAACATAGCCATCATATGTGAAATACTAAAGCGGCGTCCAGTGTTCCTAAACATTTGTGACACAAATGTGATAAAAATACTACATTTCGGTGTATACAGTTTACATGAATCCACACAGAGAAAATAGATTCTTTGTGTAAACCGAATTTTTTTTGTCAACCTCATGGTTTGGTTGTCAGTTAATACAACAGAATTTCGGTTGGAACATAATTTTTCAATTGACTAAGGAATACATTTGGTTGCGACAACCAAATATTTCGGTTGCTGCAACCAAACCATTCGCTTAGCAAGAAATTCAATTGTCACAAATAATCTGTTGTTCAACTGTTACACCCAGAAAACAGATTCGTGCTAATAACCGAATTCGTTGCCAATCGAATGGTTCAGTTGCAGCAACCAAATTTTTCGGTTTTTTATTGAGGCAATCAAAATACTGTTGTCACAGTCAAACTACTCATGTCTTAATTAATGATCAGTTGTCACAACCGAAAAATTCGATTACCACAACCAAACCATTCAATTGGCCACAAGTTCGGTTGCCAGCACGAATCTTTTTTCTCTGTGAAGATATTTCTTACAAATATTACAAATCTTTTTTTAATATCGTTATTTGATTTTTTTTCAGCTGTTTAAGCATTGATTTACTACCGTTTAAATGGAAGATAAAAAAACCGGAAAACCCGGTTTTTCGTAATAACCGAAACCGGTTTTTTTAAGCGATTTTTCGAACAAACAAAAAAATCGGTTCTAATGAATTGTGCAAAATTTAAAAAAAATGTATAATAATACAGAGTGATCCATTTCGAGGTTCCCTACTTTTTTAAAGAAAAAAAACACAGAAAATTCAAATTAAATGGGGAATGTTTATTATCATTTGAAAGAACATTCTTTGGCATTTATTTTTTTGAAGATTATGGTAACTGGCGAATGACACGCGTGATGTTTTCCTCCAAGGCCTGAATCGAAGCGGGTTTGTCCGCATAAACTTTAGACTTTACATATCCCCACAGAAAAAAGTCTAACGGTGTGATATCACACGATCTTGGTGGCCAATCGACCGGCCCAAAACATGAAATTATGAGCTCACCGAAGTGTTCTCTCAATAAATCCATTGATTGATGCTATGTGTGGAAAGTGACGCCGTCTTATTGAAACCAAATGTCGCCGAGATCACGAGCTTCAATTACAGTCATCAAAAAGTCGGTTATCATGGCACGATAACGGTCGCCATTGACGGTTACGTTCGCACCGGCATGTTTTTTAAAGAAATATGGACCGATGATTCCACCGGCCCACAAATCACACCAAACCGTTGTTTTTTCTGGATGAAGTGGCAATTCTTGAATCTCTTCAGGTTGCTCTTCGTCCCAAATGTGGCAATTTTGTTTGTTTGTGTTGCGAATAGTACGCTCAGTTGAACGATTTGTAAACGTTGTTCAGACGTAAGTCTTTCCATTATGAAATGCCAAAGAATACTAAACAAAAATAACATGACAGCATGACACGACTCACACGTGATCTGTCAAAAAAAGGCTATTGAAAAAGATATCTCTACTTGAATGACCCTTTAAATGCTTAAAAATTAATTTTTTAGCAAAATTTGCATATACAAATAATTATGCTGTTTTAGGAAAATATGCCAAAAGCTTGCATTTGAAGCAAAATCTAAAAAATATAATCTATGCCTTAAAAAATCGTTATCATTTTGTTAAAGTTTCTTTTTTAATTTGCAATAATTTTTGGTGAAATTTATTCTCCAGTTAACGATAACAAATATGTATTTACATATCCCTTGTATAAATATTCATCTTCCTTGTATAAATGTAATCCCATGCAGTAAAAGGTTAAAAATATGCTTATAAAATCACGTAAAATATCATTATCTTTAAAATACTAATGAAATAAATTTTAAAATTTCATCATACGTTATAGCGTAACACATAAATTATATTAACTGGTAACTATGACGCCAGACTTTTGTCTGTTAGGGTTTGAAATCTATTACATTTTTTTTTAATTTAAAATTAAATGTGCAGTAAAATAAAGTACCAATTCTTATATAATGTAATATGTAACTTGTGTAATCTTTATTAGTCAATAAAAAAAAGAAGTAACACAATTAATTTCAAAATCATTTATCAGATACAATTTTGTAATTTATTAAAGTAATTAATTTCCGTTATAGCTAATAATCTTTTAACAAAACTGATTAAATGCTAAAGCGGAAATGAGTTGAATTAGTGCTAACTGGTTAATAGATCCGATTATATACGTATGTATATCTAGTTTCATCTTAAGGCTATAAAAGTTTTATAAAAATTTGAAACTTTTTACATTTAGAGAACTACACTCTAATAAATTTGTATTTAAATTTGCAGCCATAATGGTAGATATACTCATGCCAAACTTTTAAATTTTAAAAATTCTTAAAATGTGTAAAATTTAAATATGTAGACACAAAATTATATACAAAAATATTGGTATTCAAACATTTTAAATTATTCTAGAAATACCCCAATATACCATATAGCAATCAAACTGCAATACAACTTGAGAATAAGCTTATATAAAAAGTGTGTTTTAAGCTTTTCTTAATTTCGCTTATTATAATGTTTAAAAAATGTGAATTCACAAGCAGTATTTAACAATGCTTGAAAAAAGATTTTTATACATAACTTTTTCTAAAGTATGCTTATGCTTATGCAATATGACGATTGAAATAGAAATATTTTACAATACAAAAATCGTTTTTTAAACGTTTTGTCAGTTAAAATTGATGGTTATTTTAAACGACTTTCGATTGCTTTTGTCGATTATTAAACAATGATTGAAATTAAACAATAAAATGGGCTGAACATAATGAAAAATCAGTAGTTGTCTTTTTGATAAAATTTTCGATTAATTTAATATGTATTTTAGATTGTTTTTAACCAAATAATATTTTAAGTGTATGACAACCGAATGTTTGTCGAATATCTGTTGTTTCAACGGATATCATTCGATTAGCTTTAAATTCGGTTGCCGGCATGAATGACAGGTTGGGGAGCTAAAAATGTGACGTGTTCGTTTATTTTGTCATTTACAAATTCTAGTGAAGTCTGTGGGTGACCCCGGGATACGTTCCTTCCTTCAAGGTTATACAAATTTTTCTTTCTTTGTCACTTTACATTAATTTAAACTAAAGGCAGAAACAGAATTAGTTTAAGGCCGAGTTTTTAGGATGTAGATTATCTTTAAACTCAGTTTATCGCAGTTTGTAACTTGAATACTGATTTTAAAATTTTTTTTATAAAAACTTTAATACTATTTATTAAATGTTTCATACACTCAATGAAGAAGTTTCATTAAAAGAAAACTAGTTTCATAAAAAGAACGATTCATTTCATTAATTTTAGGAAAATTATATATCACTTTGTAGAGCAAAGATTAATGAATTCCAATTTCTCTCTGTGTGAATTTATGCCATTAAGGGGATTTTAAAAACATTTCCATTATGTTTTAAACGTAACACAAATACCAAAAACCAGACAAATTCAAGATTGCTCATCAAATTTCTATTCAGATTTTGGGATGACCTAAATATTATATAGGTGATCCCAAAATTTGACTTATAATATGTTGGTCATCCCAAAATTCGACTAGAAATCTGATGAGCAATCTAGAATTTGATTGGTTTTTGATGTGTCTTAAGTTTTGGGTTTTGGTTTGTTCTGACATATATATAATAGAATTTTATGACCCCGCTCTTTCCCTTTTTCGGGGTGTTTTTTACAATTTGTTAAAATAAAGCCAAAAATATGCCGTTATGAGGGGGAGTTAGAGGGTTAATATGTTCCACAAAAATATTTGTCATACCGTTATCTACAAAGTTTCTGAACATACCCTACACCTCAGATGTAAAGAAAGCATAGTTTTATATACCGATATGCTGCAGGAACAGGCCGAAGCTGGGAATCTTAAACCGCCTCTAAAATGATATTCCGATGTAAACTATCAAAACGCCGACACACGTATATTTTTTTGTCTCCTTCAATCTTTGAAATGTATTAACAGAGAAAAACTGGTTAGCCAAAAATTAAACTAAAAATTAAAACTAAAACCCGATTAACCGATTAATCGTTTTATAGAAACACTAATGAAAACAGTACTTTAAATATTAGAGCTGAATTTCTTTTACTTTAATGTTAACTTGCATTGCAAAAAAATGTTTTAAAAATTAAAAAAAAATAAAATATTTTTTTTTTCTGGTTTTTTATAAATTGAATTGAAATTTATAATTTTTGTTACTACGATTAAAATGTTGCTGTTTTTAATGTAAATTTGTTGGTATTTCTTTAAAAAAAAAACTGCAAAATTTCTTTATGTGTATACGTTAGAGGTTTAATAATGTTAAATATAAAATAAAATATAATATAAATTTAAATTAAGTTCAACTATTAAAATAAAAAGTTTAACAACTTATGTGGCCCCCATTTAAGCTTTTTTTATTTTTTAATAAAACTTTAAAAGATAATCTTAATTAGCCGGGTTTTATAGGTTTAATTAGTGCTAAAATAAATTTAACATAAAAAAATAAACACAAATTTAAAACTTAATTTACAAAAATACTTTTAAAAAAGTTTTTCTTGAATACCTGCAGTTTTTTTTTTTTTTTGTTGAAACTAGAGTAGTATCCTAACTAACAATGGCGTCACAATAATATTTTTTGTGGGCTTTCATTTGTAATCCGTTAAACAATATAATGTTGGATGACATACATTTTTTGGAAAGTTTTTTTTTCAAAGTATTTTATTCAGTTTTATATCAACTTTTTAGTGCATATTTTGTGTAACTTTAAAACTCTCACTTTTTAATCAATTTTTTCCTTTGCGGTTACTGGCTTTCTATCTGTTTACAACCGCTAATATTTTAAGCTTCAGTAAGTTATCGATTGATGTAATGCACACAACATGATTAAATTTTTATGTAGCATACGAAAAGGGGTTAATGTGTATGGGTGTAAGTTTTATTTTTATTTTTTGTTAAGCCCCTTAAAATATACTAAGGTTTTAACACTTTTCATTAAAAAAAAATTGTTTATTTCAATTTTAATATGACTGCAATTGAAATTATTCACACACCAGCAGCTACGGTAGATGTTGTTAATGGTACATAACCTTGGAATACATATATTTTCATTACATATTTCTCCTCATCATCACTAGGAAAAAAAAAATAATTTTCATTTATATTACAATCACCATCTCACATTCTATTTTTTCACAAAAATTCACCTGCTTATATTTTTACTTTTTTTTCATATATTATTTATTATTCATAAATACATTTCATGCATTTACATTCTTAAAATGACTTCTTTTTTTTTTTGTTAATCCTTCTTATAGAAGGTAGCAACGAAGGTGGTGGTGGTAGCGGTATGAAAAAAATGACATTTGTAATGAAAACACGCGAAGGATCTCTTTTCCTTCGTATTGAATTTATATTAATTTATATTCAATTTTATACCTTTAATTTAATGCGTCATGTGTATTATGATTATTTCATTTTTATGTTAATTTTTCTAAAGAAAAATTCATTTAACCTTAGAATTATTTTCATAAATATTTAATATTTTTCGTTTTACACTTTCGTTCCAATTTTTAAGGTTATTTTTTTTTTAACAAAAAATTTCTTCTTTTTTTTTTTTGTCTTCCTACTTATTCTCAAATCATTAACTACAGTGGTCACAATTTATAGATTTTTTTTTCATAATATCATAAATGTTATTTTTAAATGAAATTCCGTTTTTAGTCGAGACGTCTTTACTACACAATTGAACTAGAAACACTGCCAGAAGGGATGAAAATATTTGCCAGTTGAGTATGGTTATGGAAATTGAGCATCATCAAGTCATTTACCGCACTCCAAAAAGCTTTAACAACAAATGTGGAAAATCCAACATGTGTGTAAAGTTTTAAAAGCCGCTCCGTTTTTTTTTTTTTGTTAATTGAAAACACATTAAAATGAGTTTTTGATTGGAAGAAAGTTTTATAAAGCTTATTTTTCCATTTTAGGTAATATTTAAGAGAAAAGCTTATATAAAATAATAAGAGAATTTGTTGAAAGTCATAACTTAAGGAATGTGCTTAATGCAACAGAAATGGGATAGCTTAAAAAATGGGGTACCGTATTTTCCTTTAATAATAGTTTTTATAAACTAAAAATAAGAAATCTTAAAAAAGCGTGGTTAGGTCAATTTTACATTTTCTTTATTTTTCTTAAAAATGTCAGCAAACCTGGTTATTATCAAATAATGGGTTGTATAAAAAGAAAACAAGAAAAATAGTGTTTGTTTGGCTAAGTCCACTCAAGAAATGACAGTTAAATTAACTGCATTTACAGTTGAAAGCTGTGCTCTACATTTGCTTTTAAATTACATGCAATATATAAAAAATCAATTGACAAATGTAGTTAAAACAACTGAACTAAATATGTTAAAAACAAGTAAAAAATGCTTAAATTCGGTTTTGCGGAATCTTTGAATACCCTACACCAATGTTATAAAAAAAATTTTTTCACTGTTTTTAATACAAATAATGTAAAATGAGAAGTAAAATTATGGAGGTGAAAAACTTTTTTGCATATGAAAACAAATTTTGTGGTTGGAAAAATATTTTGAGCTGAAAAAAAATTTTTGTGGTGAAGAAAAATTTTAGTGGCAAAAAAAATGGTGAGGTGAACATAAAATATTATTCAATTCTAAGGGACTGGTGAAAATATTTTACTTGGTATTGTATGCGAAATTTAGAGGTACCTCCAGTATATTCACTCATTATCACTATTTATCCGCTGGACCGATTTAGCTCATTTTCATTACTAAACTGATCGGGAGGATTAACATTAATCTAGGTAAAAATTAACACCCCGCTTGCGTCTTCGCGCCGTGAAAAGGACACGAGAATTGCAATAAAAAAGCCCAATAAATAAACAAAAATTTATTCAGAAATTAGGAGGGTTGGCAGGCAATACGCCTAAAATACCGTTATCGATTCAATACCCTTTCAACTCACTATCGTTACCCCTAAAATACCGTTACCAAAATAATGGAAAATACCGTTATCGCTACATACCGATACCGAAATAACTGAAAGAATCGTTATCCCTAAAATACCGTTACCGAAATAACTGAAAAAACCGTTATCCTTAAAATAACGTTACCGAAATAATAGGAAAAAGCGTTACCCTTAAAATAACGTTACCCAAATAGTAGAAAATAGCGTAACCCTTACCGATAACCGCATTTGTTTCGGTAACCATCCATTCATTCAAACATCATATTTTAAATGTTACCATATGCAGGTCTTTTTGGAAATTCTTAAAAAAAAAAACTGAAAAATCATTTAATACTTTCAAAATTCGAAATAGTTCTCCAGTATATAAGTTTTCATGCATTGGAGATCCAATACAATTTCCTGATTTTTATTTATAAACTATATATCGGTAACAACAAATATAAACTAAACAAAAATGTTTATAAATTTACTGCTCAAATACTGTAGAAATACAGTTGTTTAATATAGCATCTGTTTGAAATAAATGCTTTAAGCAACTGCTATAAAAATATTATATTTAGTTGTATTTTTAGATAACTGTGCTAACAGTTATGTTGTATTTTCCATACTAAAACGACTATAATTGCAACTTTGAACTGTAATAGTAACTGACAAACATTTGTGAGTGCATATGTTATATAATATCCAATAATTTTGACAAATATCCCACTGTGCAGCATTAAGCAAGTTGTATGAGTAATATGAGTAAACAGAAATGTTCGTTGATGTTGCTTACAGATAAAAAAACGCATTTTTAAATTTTTTTTCTGTATAAATTTATTTGAAAATTCTATTTTTAATTTTTTTTAGTTAAAAATTTTTTTCAAATTTTCAACGGCTTAAAAAAATTACTATAAAAAAATTACTGTAAAAAAATTGAAAAGAGTTTTTACATAATTAAAATTTATTTAAAAGAAAAATATTAAACAAACTTATTAAATATTAAGAGGAAAGTACAAGCTTTCCAAAACATATAGTGTGGTTTGTATGGGATGGCTACACTCAGAGAATCAGGTTGGTAAATTCAAAATTCTAAAATGCAATTTCATTTAAAATTAGCATTGTAGTTATTTTTAACTTTAATTTCAGTGTACACTTTTTCACCTGCAATTTCAATTAATTTTACTTATTATTAAGTGATCCAAAAATTTAACCATTTTTAGGCTTTTCATCAAAAAAAATGGTTTAGAGTGAAAAGTTGGATAACCCCAAATAGTTGTCTACATATATTCTATTTACCATCATAGATGTAACTTGCATTAATATCATCACCAAAAAGGAAATTTTATTCAAAAATTATTTAAGCCTTTAAATGGTAACAACGCAAAAAATATTGGTCTAAAGAAAAAAGTGCCAAAATTTGGAGTCACTTTTAAATTATTATGAAGATTAGAAATTAAAACTCGGTAAATACAGCTGCCAAAGTTAAAAAGGAACGACTTGTATAATCACTTATAAATTTTAGTAAAAATAGATTTATGTATAAATTCTTGGGAAAAATTAAACAAACATGTAAAATTATTTAAAAAATTAAGTAGTTGAATAAAAAAGTTACAAAATATGGTAATTTATAAATTTTGTGTTTTTAAAAATAACGGTAATTTGTAATGAGAAAATTGAAAAAAATGGTAATTCCAGAATAAAGCTAAAAATCTGATTTTTAAAAAATTAAAAATAAGAAACAATAATAAATTAAAATATATTAAGTAAATTTAATAAAATATAAAAAGAAAAGTATAAACTTTCTGACACCAAGTTTTGTTTTTTATATATTCGCTATATTTTCATATATAAAGTGATCCGAAAATTTTGAACATTTTGGGTTTTTGACTCATAAAATCGTGGAAATCCTAGATTTCGAAAAATACGTAAATAGGTGTCTAATAATTTATTTACTATCAAAATATACAACATTCATTAAGTTTTGTAGTTTTATCAATCTTTTAACTTATGTTAATTTTAGTCCTTTGTAAAAAATCGTAAACGTAAGATAAAATAAACCAAAAAATGGGAGACAAAGCGTCAAAATATTTACCAAGAAAATTATTTGTACAATTTTACCTTAGGTGTTAAATCAACAAACTTTTTATAAAAAAAAAAAATACTATTACATTTTTATTTTCAAGATTTTTTTTTTTTAATTTTTAACAGAGCATACTCGCAGAATATTTAGTACCTAACATCCCCTTTTTAGAGGACTAAAAAGTTTTAAATGATTAAAAAGTTTATAAAATTTCGTTGTGCATTCTTCATGTTTTGGGTTATTATGAGATCCGAAATTTTAGCTACTTTTGGTTCTTTGCCCGTAAATCGCTAAAAAGCGAAAACTTTGAAAATCGCTGAAATAGGTGTTTATTTATCTTTTATTTACTATCAGTAATTACTACTTCTATTATGACCCGGGGTTTCATGCTGTATAACTGAACTTTTCAATTTTTTCAGTTTATAAATTATTTTTTAAAAAATTATATATTTTTTTTCAAAATAAAACATAAAAAATCGTGATTGTGTTTAAAAAATGTATACTAAAATTTATTTTTGTTAAAAAATATCTCTTAAATTACTTTTACTATTTTTATTATTTTTTTTTTTTGATCACAAGTTTTAGCACTTTTTAAAAAATTGCTACACAGCTTTATTTTTTAAGACATATTATCTGTAAATCTCTTATGGGTAAGCGAATAGATATTGAGTTTTATATAAAAAAAGCTGTAATTTATTTAAGTTAAAATTTATCGAGAATAAAAATTAATTCTTTTGAAATGTCTGTTAAATATATTACCAAATACAAACCTTTAAATTTTTTAGTTTCTACAAACAAAATTATGTCTTTTGTATATTTAAAACTTTTCGGTTGAGTATTCGAAATTAAAAGATCAATTCAAAAATTATATTTCTTAATAAATTTTTTATTCTACATATTTATAGTTTTGTTTGCCTTATAATTAAAAAAAAATAAACTAAACCTCTTTTTTACTTATCTTTTAGACATCTTAAAAAAGCCTGCTCTCCCCCAGTGGCTCTTAAAGAGTGAGAGTATGGGGGAGCCAAATTCGACTTTTAGCTAAATTTGTTTGCAAAACAAATACACACTTACATATAACATACGTACATATTATTATTAAAAAAAAATTGTTACACCTGCATTTTAATTTTATTATTAAATATTTAAAGGTGCAAGTAAAGTCCATTCTTTTCATTTTGTCCTGCCATCAAATCGAGCTTGTGCAAGTCCAACTGTCCCACTCAAATATTTTATATTTTATATATTTGTTTTAATTATTTTAGAAGAACAGTGTGTAAACACACACTAGCTAAATCGATAGATTAACTTATATTCTATTGAAACACAAAGCGTTTGCTATAATTTAAGAATTAAATATACTTTTTGTTTGTAATAATACGTTTAATATTATGTAATGTTGTATAAGAGGGTAGACTATTTGATAAAACAGTTCAAAATGATAGTTAAGAAAGAGAGAAAAGTTAGAGTTATCTACAGTTAATACGAGATATTTATGTTACGAATTTCGTTTGATAACAATGCATATTATCAAACGCCCACGACTTTGATGTGGTAATTGGTATTTACATATTTTGTGACCTTTTTATTGTACGCTCTCTGTTTTCTTTTTTCCTGCCCACATTAAGATATTGCAAAATATATAATTCAAACTTAATTCTGCAAAAACAAAATGTTTGGACTAAAAGGATCCTAGAGATTTTAGTGATTTTAAAAAATTTTAATTTCTTGTAATTTCCATTAGCGTTTTGAATACATTTCACTTTTACTTTTTTTTTCAAAAATCAAAAATTAAAGTTATGAATGTTTCGTTTAGTTTGATTCGTTGATTTCAACTTCGTGACTCTTAAAGAGCATTAAGAATATAATGATAATAATAATAATAATAGTAACAATAAAATAAGTCGTTGTTGGTTTTGCGGGTATGGAGTTTAAAAATGTTACAATTAGAAAATGAGTTAGGCAAACGCAGGAAACGGGAAACATTAATGGTGGCATACCTCTGTGATGGTGGTGGTTATAAGCACATTTAATGTATTTCAATAAATTTGTGTAAAGCTGTCGGCACTAAGCCATTATATTTGATATTATGTTTTTGTATAGTTTTTGCAGCTAAACATGCCAGCGATGTATATTTTAGAGGATTTACAATTTCAATAACCATTTTTGGTTTAATAAGAGATTCAAAAGTTTCACCAGCATTATTACGAGCATCCTGTAAAGAGATAAGAGAGGAGAGATGCAAATTGTTTAAATTCTGATAATAATTTATTGAACCAAGCTTAAATAATACTTACTATATGAGCTCCATGATCTAACAAGATCTTGGCCAAATCCTTTGGACATGGCTGTGCTAAAGCCGCTAAATGCAATGGTGTATTTCCAGCATCATCAGTAGCATTTGGATCGGCTCCAACTTCCAATAAAGCCCTAGCCAAAAATGGTGAAGGAAACTGACTGGCCGGATACCGTCCTACGAGTGTACCTTCTCTATAGCAGGCATAATGTAGAGCTGTACGTTTCGAACGCACAGCCACATTTAGACGATTTAATTTATAGAGTGAAACCAAAATGTCTCGACTCATTTTAGGGCAAAATGTTTCATCTTCTATTAGCCAGGCTAAGAGGCAACCAATATGTAATGCGCTAACCAGTGCACGACTTAAAGCATTGGGATCATGATTGCAATCGTGTACATTTGTAATGGCCTGTGATTCCTGTTGTTGTTGTTCTTGCGTTTGCGTTTCTGAGGCTGTGGCACTTTTTTGTTGTTCCACTGCCGACCAACTTTGTCCTGCAATTGACGAGGAGACGTTTGCACCAGATTGTAGCATTTGATAGTTTGACAAACCTCTCTCAACCTCTAAGACAGCCTTATTAAAAATCTTTAGCATATCGCATGCCTCAATGGATGGCACAACACGACCACGTGGTAATAAGCGACCAGCTTCCATAAGCATAAAACTAAACAGTTCGGCAAATGATAGTAAAGAAGACTGTGTCATAGGACTGAGGGGTGGGAGAATTTTTTGTTGCATAGTTAGGGCATAAGTCCAAAGATCAATGCACCGGTCAAAACGACCTGCGTCGGCATAATGAGCTCCTCTGTAGAAAAAAATGAAAAATATTTATTATATATTATTTATTAATTTATTTATTTTATTAAACATATTATTACAAATTATATCTTAATAGCCTAACCGAGCACTAGCAACGAAGGCTATCGGCTCGTTGTAGCGAAAACAGACCAAAGCCTCTGGTGGGAATCGAACCCACGACCCCCGCACTGATAAGGTAGCACGCTACCAACTAGCCTACCGGGGCGCTCTATTTATTATAAAATAATGACATAAATGCCGCAATCTTTCCATAAATAAAAATTTTAATGTTTTATGAAATTTTAAAACTTCTTTATTTCAAAAATTTTAACAATTAAAAAAATGTTTAAAGTCATATTTACCCGCGAGAGAAAATCGAGCACTCCTAAATAGCTTAAACCATTCACAATAGAGCAATTTAGAGCTGAGTTTCTTCTATATCTAGCAAATCTCTCTCCCGTGTAAATGTGCCTTAAGAATTTTGGAGTTTTAAAGACTACTCAAAAAGTCCACGATTGGTACTTTTACTTTGTGAATTAAAATTTGGTGTATATGAGATATTGATACCTTAAACATTTTTTAAAACACATAAAAACCACTATTTTGTATTCTTCTACTTTTTTATTAATACTCTTTGAAACGATCGTACTTTTTGTACTCTGTGATATTTTGATACCCTTTTAGATTTATGTTACCTTTTGACACTGTGGTAATATGTACTTTTTGGGATTTGTATACCTTAAAAAATTTTAATTATCCAAAAGATCTACGATTAAATATTTTGGTACTTTTTTAATGTTAGTACTTTTTTTAAATTTAGGTACCTTTGAAGAATTGGTACTTTTTAAAGTTTGGTACTCCTTTAAAATTTCTATACTTTTTAAATTATTATACCACTAAAACCCACGATTAAGTAAGTTTCGGTACCTTTTTAAGATTGGTACTTTTTAAGATTTTGATAACTTTAGAAACCCACAATTTAATATTGCAGGGCAACCGTTTAAATATTTTACATTATAAGATTTAACTACATTATATAAAATTTCAATAGTTTTTATTTTTTGGTACTTTTTAGAATTTTTAAGCTTAATAGTTTTGTGTCATTACAAACGTTTTAAAATTATTATACCTTTTATTTATTAATGATTATTCAAAAGTTTGGTAGGTTTTCTTAATATCCGTACTTTTTAAAATATAAAGTAACCACGACTTCAATATTTTAGTAGCTTTTTAAATTTTAATATCTTTGGAAACACACTTTTCATTACTTAAGTAACTTTTATAAATCTTGGAATCTTTTTGGGACTTTGTTTACTCAAGAAAAACGAAATTAATTGTAATTATTCGGTACTTTAAAAACTTACGACTTAATTTGAGATTTGAGTACTTTTTAATATTTTCAAACTGTAATATATCTACTATTCAGTATTTTGTTATATTTTAAACACTTTGAGATTTTGGTATCTTTTTGAAATTTTTATATTTTAAAATATCCAAGTAAGTGACTATTAAAAAGTTGATACTTTTTGAGATTTTGGTACATTTACAATCACACGTTTCGGGAAAGTACAATAGAGTTTGATACTTTTTGATATCTTTCGAATTGAAATTTTATTTTTTTTTAACTTTGGTACTTTTTAAGATATTGGTGAATTTAGACGCCCAAGATTCAATTTTCCAGAGCATTTGAAAATGTGAGTTTCCTTAAAAACGATTTCATATTCAGGAACCTTTTTCATATTGATACTTTTTAAGATTTAAGCACATTTTAAATAATAAACTAATTTTTATAATTAAAGGTACGATTGCTTTCTTCAAATTAAAAGAAAATAATAAAATAATAATTTCAACTTACCTAAAGCGTATATAATAGCTTGTATCCGGATGTGTTGGACCTAATATTCTCTGACGTATTACCAAAGCCTGCATACGCATTTCGTCCGGATCCAACACTAACTCCTCTAAATCTTCAATTGTTGTCACCTCTGTGACATATTCATATGCCGCAATAGGTTCATTAACAACTTTTAAAATTTTCGGAACCTGATTACGTTCCTCCATGGCCCGTCTCCACAACGACAATGCACTAACCATATCGCGTTTCTTATCAACATATGTGGCACCCAATAATTCTAAAGCATCAATGCGACTGTCACGACTAACACTAGGTAGCGTTATTAAATGTTCGACAATGGGTAAGTGACCCGTTACACTAGCTGCCAGCAATGGTGTCATACCATAATAATCTACTTCCATTGTTGCACCATGCTTTAGGAGCAACTGTAATATTTCCAATGAACCCGATTCCGCACAATCGTGCAGAGCTGTGTTACCCTTAATACTACAACGATTTACATTTGCATTGAGTGACAATAAATACTGGGCAATTTTAAAGTGTCCCTTATAGCAGGCAATCATTAAACATGTATGGCCATGACGATTCGCTACCTCAAAGTCTGCTCCATTATGTATTAGATATTTGACAATTTCAAAGTGACCATCAAAGCAGGCAGCCCTTAACGGTGTTGAATTTGTACGTGTTGTACTGTTGACATTTGCTCCATGTCTTACTAGCAATTTAACTATGCCCAAGTGACCCGCAGCCGATGCACACCACAGCGGGGGAGCATCTTCAATTGGTTCACCATCAAAACTTACCGAACCGACCTGTTCAACATCTGCTTGACACCATGTCAATAAATATTCTACAATTTCGCTGTGTCCATTACGGCAGGATATAACCAGGGGTGTGGCTCCATTATATTTTGATGAAATGAGCATTGAAATCTCTGAAGCTGATCTACCACTGAGAGCACTCTGAAATGGAATAAGGATAAAAAGGAATGTTACATAAATGTGCTGTCTGTCTATCTGTCTTTTTTTTAATTTACAAAATTTTGATTATGACATTTATGAGCGCTTGCCAACTGATAAGGAACATTTTGTTTTGGCCTTTTTCTTATCTTTTAGAAAAAAACACGAGATAACTACAATTTTTTTCTGTGTAATTCAAAAATCGTTTAAATCAAATACCACGTAAAAAGAGGGTAAACGAGGGTAAAAGTACATTTTATTTGTTTAAAATATTTGCTATTAAAATAATCAATTTTAACAATCTTAAAACAAAAAACATTCAAGGGATTTCCCTTGATATTTGTCTTGACAATAGTTATGAATGGTTAAATTTTTAAACTTCAAATTAAACGCCACGAATATAACTTAAAACTATTCAAAAACAATTTTTCATTTTAATGCTTCCGTATTGCCTCTGTATACAACAAACTACTTTCTAGCTTTTGAGTAAATACTAATGTTAGCCCCACTATTAATTATAAACCGGTAACTCGTTAAACGGCTCTTCAATCATTTTTTTTACTGCACATTCTACCACACCAAATGAGTTATGTTTGTAATGACTAATCAGCATTTTATATTTTAAACTTGAAATTGTATTTTGTATAAGTTCTTCTATTTTTAAATGCTGGCTGCATTTCCAATAGAAAGCTGTTAGATTTTGAGCAAATTTTCTTAATAGAGATACAGTTAAAATCTTAACGGATTCTATCGGTTATCGTAAAATTGCAAACTTTTAACGGCAAAATAGTTGTCCGTACAACGAGGCTCTAATATAATTAAAATGCGCCTTTGGACGCATTTTCGATCTGTATATATTTTATCAGAGTTGGCAAGCAAAACCGAAATAACTAAAATACCCCTTAGCACAGCGAAATATATGTGTATACTAGGTATATTATATAAGAATAATATTTTAAGCCGATGTAACGATGTCCGTCTTTTGCCGAAGTTACTCATTTTTATACAGATTGTTTTCTTTCCAGGAAGTCTAGTATTGATAACAGCAAAATGGCCGAGGGCCATTGAATCTTAGTAGAAGTTTAAGTGTCGGAGTAGTTTGGTCGCTTTAAAAGTAGTGATTTTTAAATCGAAGACAAGGAAGGTAATTGGAATCTCTATCTACTTGGAAACGCTGAAATGGGAAGTCATACCCCAACAGCCGTATTCTCCAGATATCGCTCCTTCCGACTACTCCGGTCGATGATACATGGCCTGTACACTCACCAAAAAAAGTCTGTAATGGCAACTGAAAATTTTGCTGTTATTACGGGAAATTCTGCTAATTTGAGCCCAGCGGTATTTTTTGCTAATGTAAGCAACACATGTCTGCTGACGTGTGGTACAATGAAATTAGTAGAAAAATTAGTAGCCGCTACTAAATTTTAGTAGACTTTTTGTAAAGTGGAATTTAAAATCTGTTTGCTAAAATCAGCAAAAAAAATTACTAAATACTATTAATATTAGTACAAAGTTTTAGATTTATTTTTTTTATCGAGCATCAAAAATTTTGATTATATTTTTTAAAAGATCTTAAAAATCTTAAAAATTGTTAAAACTTAAACGAATTTATCATTTTGTTTTAATTTGGTAATTTCTGTTTTGAAAAATATTTTAGCCCTTTTTTTTTACTTTCAAGGTTAAATTTAATTGTTTTTAGGGCTGATTTTTAGAACTAAAAAACCCTTTTTAGTGCTATTTTAAGTGGATGTCCTCTTTTTAGACATGATTCGGTATCTTCACTTCCGATCCCTTTTTTACTCCTATGTAACATTTTTGGGCAATTTGAAGGAAATAACATTTCCTTCAATATCGACTTTTTTAAAATTAGTAATTTTTTTTGCTAATTTTAGCAAATCGGTTTTCGAAAATTTGTAAAATGATTTCTGAAATTAGCAACGAAAATTTGTAGATATTCTGTAAAGATTCTGTAATTTGTAAAATGTAAATAGCAAAAAGATTTGCTAAATAATAATTTTTTTACTAAAAATCAGTACAAAAATAGTAAAGTGGGATTGAAAACCGTTTACAAATTTTTCTACTAACTTTTTTTTCTGAGTGTACCAGCAGAAGTTCACCTCATATGAACAATGCAAAAAATGGGTATATGATTGGATTGCCTCAAAACACATGTGCAGTTTTTATACCCTCCACCGTATATGGTGAGGGTATATATCAGTTTGTCATTCCGTTTGTAATATGTCGAAATATAGGTTTAAGATCCCATAAAGTATATATATTCGTGATCCTTATGCAATTTTAAGTCGATTTAGCGATGTCCGTCTGTCTGTCCGTCTGTCTGTCTGTTGAAATGGCGATCATGACGCGAAGACGCAAGCGGGGGTGCCTATTTTTACCCAGATTATTGAGCATCCTCCCGAGCAGTTTGGTATTTAAAATGAGCAAAATCGGTTAAGCGGTTCAAAAGTTATGAGTGAAAATGTGAAGGTACCTCTAAATTTTTCATACAAATTTGTACAATTTTTCTGTATCTATTTTAGTTTTCTGATAAGTAAGTAAAAATGTTATTAAGTCTTCTTCTTGTTCGATTATATTTACTGTCTTACATACTATGAGAATAATTTCATTTTAGAGATATATGCGTGTTACTCTTAATAACTAAGTTAACGTTAAAAGCAACAATGTTAAAGTCGCTAACAGAGCAGCCCTCTGTAAATAACATTACTAAAACTAAATAACAAAAGTTTGTTACATAAATTGACAAAACATATTCATATTACAGTTCATGCAAAATTTAGTATATACGTATATCATCTTCAGCCCCTATGGTGGAGGGTATTCAAAGATTCGGCACAGCCGAATTTAGCCCTTTTTTACTTGTTTATATTCACCTCAATTTTGTTTCACCCCAAAAATATGTATTTTCATCACAAAAAAATGTTTCACCCAAAAATTTTTTTCACATCCAAATCATTTTTTCAATACCAAAATTTTTTTGTTCACCCCCATAATGTATTGACTTCTAATTATTTTGTAACATTTGCAACTAAAAAACAGGACGCGGATGATAAAGTTAGTAATAAAGTACTTTTTGCGGTACTATAAGAGCCCAAAAGTACTAAAGTTTTCCTTTAACTCATTTTTTTATTACTGACAAATGTTCCCTTTTTTAATTATTTATTTATAACAACTTTTTTGTTATATATTTTCTTGTAAGTTCCGTTGCTATAGAAAGTAAATTTTTGCGGGGATGATACTTTTTGGGCAACAATTAGAACATAAAAAGTACTTTCGTTCTTAAAAAAATTAATGATATACAGGAATATCGTTTGTAATACCATATTAAAACTTTTAATTTCTACAGATATGGAAAATATGTGGTTTTAAAAACAGTTTTCACATACTACTTGCCAAAATACTGCTGCAAAGGAAATTCCTTGTTTATCGATGTCAGCAATAGACCTCAGTTTAATCAATTGTACTCGTATTATCATTATCTGAAGTAATACTACTGTTCGTACGTGTTGTAAATAGCTCAATCTGATTTTTGCAAAAATACTGTATCAGAATAATTTTTTATTTTAATTTATTAATTCAATTTAAAATTTAAATTCTTTGAATGTTATTTTTGATAATATTTTGACTAAATGTTGGAAGTCATTTTGATGCTTAAAAACAATATTCAAGGAATTTTAAATGAAAATGCTCAATTAAAAGCACCTTTTGATAGAACATTTTTTTTTCTGGTTACTAAAATAATCAAAATAAGCGTTACCGATAACCATATCGTTTCGATTGTCAACCATGATTTTTATGCTGTTGTTTGTACATTTTTTTTTTTTTGGTTTGTTTTTAGTCTCATTCGATTTAAAAAATTTAAACTTGGCAATGAACTCGTACAATGTCAATGCATTGAAGAGTTGAATGAAATAAAATTTACAAAAAAAAAATAATACCAAAAGAAATACAAAAACTATATTTTTGTTTAAACTAAATGCATGTGTTTTCTAAAAATATAATCGGCAAAAATGCAAACGAACAAGACTCATCACTATTTAATTGAATGCACAAAAAAATGCCAACCACAACAAGGTAAAAATGTTATAAATCATATAATCAAGTTTTAGCAAAAAAAAAAAAACAACAACAACAAAAAACAAGAGGCAGGTATTTTTGCATACTATGCAATATAAAAACAATTCAAAAGATAATATCAATCAATAAAAAAAAGCATAAAAACATTTAATAGAATGTATTTAAATTTTTTATAGAATTAAAAATTTCTTAATTTTAGCATAATCGAAAAAACATGTTCTAATCAGGAAGAATAATTTCAAAACAACAAAAATAAAAATCCATCCCAACTCAACAAGTTTTCTGGATTTTATTTCACTTAACAACGAATGAGTGATAGTTTTTTTTTTTAATTTATACGCGATTCTTGTTATGACTACAGTACGCGTAATTATAATATATGCATTTAAACTTCATGCAATTTTTTTCATTTAACTTATACATATATATAATATTAATCATTGAAGGGTAAAATTACACAAAGCATGATATTACAGTTACATATATACCTTATTAAAAGTAAAATAACGATGGTTATTCTAGTAAAACATTAAATTAAGAGGCAAATTTTACATTCTGTATATTTTAAAAAACATTTTTATTGGCAAATAATTTGATTTGGTAATAATGCTATGATGTTAAAATTTTATTTCGCCAATTTTTCTTAAGGAAAGTATTTAAATACAATTTTTTGTACATATCTGTGTACTAAAGACATGAAAATATTTATTTAACTTGACATTCCCAAGTCAAACAACTTATTTAAATCTGGAGACATGTATGGTTTGTTTTAAAACTTCACATTTATGATTGAATTATGAAATCAATATTTAAAAACTTCAGAAATGGCAAGCATTAATTAATTTTACTCCAACACCTTTAAGAAAGCAATTAACAGTTTAAAGATGCATCTAATAAAGTTTTTGTTCTTAATTTGTGGTTTTACTGTACAAAAAAAAACCCTGATTTAACCTTTAATGTCGTTTATAATTGTAACATCATATTTTGTGTAAACTTAGCCTTTAATAATAATGGGTATACAAGGTAATACAGGTTGGTTGAAAAGTTCCTGCGCTCGAAATGAAAGAATACTGTTACCGTTACGAAATATATTTTTTTATTCAATATAATCTCCAAGAAGCTCAATACACTTATTCCAATGATCTTCCAATAATTTTATCCCATCCTTATAATGGTTTTCCGGAGGCTCTGCAAAATAACCGTCTATGGCTGCTATGGCCTCTTCATTCGACGAAAAATGCTTTCCACGAAGGAATTGTTTGAGATTTATGAAGAGATAGTAGTTACTGGGAGCCAACTCTGGTAAATACGGTGGATGTTCAAACAATTCGTACTTTAATTCTTTGAATTTAGCCTTCATCAAAACCCTTTTGTGAGCAGGTGCATTGTCTTGATGAAAAATTATTTTTTTTTCTTTAAACCAGGTCTTTTCTCACGAATTTTTTCATCCAGCTGATCCAAAAGGCTGCAATTATATTCAGAGTTGATTTTTTTACCTTTCTGAAGATAATCAATCAACAATATTCCTTTTGCATCCCAAAAAACTGATGTCATAACCTTTTTTGCTGATCGTTGTGACTTCACCTGCTTTGGAGCGGAACAACCAGCTTCAGTCCACTGTAAACGTTCTTGTTTCAATTTAGGATCATGGTGGTAGATCCAAAAAGTCGGTTTTATTCGGCTTGAAACGCTCCAAATTACGCTGAGAAAATTGTTTTCGATCCAGTTTTTGTTGAATTGTTAATGTGTGCGGCACTAACTTTCCAAACAGTTTTTTATATGCAATTCTTCATGTAAAATATGTAGTACTCGTTCATCTGAGATGCCTATGGCATTAGCAATTTCACGCTTAGTCAAACTTGGATCTTCACTAACCATATTATGTACCTGCTCAATGATTTATGCTGTGGTTGCAGTTCTTGGTCGTCCTTCGCGTGGATCGTCTTTAAGGCTGGTACGACCACGTTTAAATTCACCAGCCCAAAATTCAACGGTGCGTTTTGAAGGTGAGGATTCCTTATACACTTCTAACAATTGTTCATAAATTTCCTTTGCTTTTAAACCCTTCAAAACAAAGAATCTAATAACTGCACGATATTAATTTTTTTCCATATTAAAAAAAATTAATGACACGTTAACTTCAAATGGCTTGTAAACAAAGAAAGAATTGACGGAATGACTTGCAACTTTGCATGTGTTCTCAGGACAGTTATACCAACTTGAGAAAAAAAAGTTTGGAGCTAACAGTGCCATCTCTTGGTGAGCGCAGGAACTTTTCAACCAACCTGTAATGTCGATTTGGGCAACAGATGGCATAACTATCACATATGGTTTGTGTCAATAATAACAAATATGATATTTTGGAGGGTAAACATCTGTCATTATAATTCAGTTTTCGATAGACGCTAAGGTATAAACACACATTTTTTCCAATCGATATAATAATGTCGAATTTTGTGCCTTTAAAATAGTTTTGCGGGGAAGTCTGATAACCTTCTTTCATTTGAAAAAAACGGCTGCTGCAAGTTATCGATTGTTGATAGAAGCTTGCACCAACTCAAAAAACTTTTAAACGATGGTTTGCGCGATTCAAAAGTGGTGATTTCGACACAGAAGACAAGGAGAGGGCTGGTCAGACGAAAAAATTTGAAGATGAGGAATTGGAAGCATTACTCGACAAAGATTGTTGTCAAACTATTTTCTTACGTTTAAAAGCATTGGGATTCATTTAAAAGCAAGGAAATTGGGTCCCATATGAATTGATGCCGAGAGACGTTGAAAGGCGATTTTGCATGTCGAAAATGCTGCTTGAACGCTACAAAAAGAAGTAATTTTTGCATCGTATTGTTGCTGGTGATGAAAAATGGATACATTACGATAACCACAACTCAAAAAGTCATATGTATGTATCAACGCCGACGCCGAATATCCATGGCGCCAAGGTAATGCTCTGGTGGGATCAGAAGGGTGTTTTGTATTATGAGCTGTTGAAATCGGGTCAAACGATCATAGGGGACCTGTACCGAACACAATTAGTGGCTAACGATGGATAATACTTTGAATTATGTATAAATTCTTTTTGTTATTATAATAAATGCATTTTTCAAGCAAAAAAATCGACATTATTAACTTGTATACCCAATAAATAGTATATAAATAGATCAAAAATTTTGATTAATATAAAATAATGCACAAAATTGAAATGCGTCTATTGAAATTTCGCTTACTATATTGTTTAGAAATTTTACTAACTTCTAAACCGGCACATAAACCAGCAATACACATGCCTAAACAATTAAGCATCATGTATGTATGCTGTGAATGTCAGTTAAAGAAAAAAACCAAGGTTGGCAGGCAATACCACTAAAATACCGATATCGATTTAAAACCCCTTCAACTGACTAGCGTTACACCTTAAATATTGTGGCTGGAATAAAGAGAATAGCGATACCCAAATAACTGATACCGAAATAAATTAAAAATGAATACCCTTTAAGCAGAAATAGTTTGTACATAACATTCCGTGACGAATCAGCTGATTTGTTTTTAGTATGTCTGTAAAGTAGCCTATAGACTATCAAGCATCGTGGACAGCATTCTTGTCGGCTGTGTGAATTTGATCGTGTAATGTCTTGTTTGACAGATTGACAAGCATGTAGGACGAAAACAAAATTTTTAGATCTTTTTGCTTGTTTGTCAAGCCCGATGCATCGTAGAATGGCGTGTTTGTCAAACACATCAATTTTGTAAAGTTTTTTGCATAGCATTACATGCTATAAAAAGCTCTGATCTTTAGAGAATTTTTTTTAATGAAAATCATCCAACCTCAAGTGTATGTCAAAACAAATTTTATATTTGTCAAGCATGCTGAACAGCATGGTTGATCGTCTGTTGGCCTCTTAATGTAATATTACATTCCGGATGAACCTGTTAAGAACAGAATTTCTGCACTACGTTGTGGCATCTAAAGCAGCCAATAAGCTATCAAGCATGCTGACTCCGTGTATTTGTTTTTGTAATGGCCATCAAACAAAGTGTTATATTTTTTAATATGCTGGACTTGTTGTACAGCATGTTTGATCGTCTAAAGCCCCTTTAAGAACATTTGATTTCATTTACACTATACTAGTTCATTTTTGTAAGCGCTCCTTCTAGTTCAATTTGTTTTAAAAAAGCAGTTCGCTCTTTCAGTTCAAACGCTTTTAACAATTTTTTTAATCATATTGTTCAACTTTTTCTTTGCCTTTAGTTGACAAATAAATAAAATAATTAATTTCGAAATGAATGTTAAAAAAAAGGTATCTGTTGAAAAATGAATTAAAAAGAAATTAAATTTGTTCAGGTACAAAAACAATAAAATAAATGATTGAACTAAAATTAATGAACTAGATATTTTATTTAATTGAATTAGTTCATACACAAACGTCACAAAAATTAAAGCATAGTAAGTTGTTGATAAAGTGTTAAACTCCATATAAAAAAATGGATTTTTCACCATAATGCATTTCACGTGAAAATTTATTTTATTTATTTTCACGCAAATTTAATATACAATAGGTGTGTTCGACGTACGTTACTGCGGGTGCCCGCGGGAACCCAATCTTACCAGAAAGCGTTTCTTGTAACAAAAATTGGGAAAATGAGGGCGTTCATGAGAGAGTAATTGTGTTTCTCATTTTACCAGAAATTACCCGTACTTTTTGTTTGGGTAAAATGGTAAAATTGTCAAATCATCAGCTGTTGCTAATAAATTAGATGTTTTGCATTTTTGAAAAAAATTAAAGTTAAATAAAAATTCACTATAAAGAACTTTTCCTTCTTAATAATGAAAAATACATTTGAACATGTAAATAGATATTTTCAATTTCAAATATATTTATTATTTAACCTGTTTTTTAATATGAATAAATTTGGTGTTTATTTTTGGGTATGAAATGTGGTTTTGTGCGTTCGCAGTATTTTGGACATTTTTATGGTTTTGTGAGAGAATTTATTGCTTACTCTCATTTTAACAGACTTTACCTCGTACAGACCTAATATGTTACTCGTACTATTATTTTTCCAGTAAAAAAAGTCACATTTGAAGTTTATTGAGATTGTGTCTTTCTTACAAAATAAAAAAATATTAATTTTTACAAATTAAATTACAATTTGAGAACATTAAAACTCGAGTGAAATTTTTTACGGGAAACACAATTTACTGTGCTTAGGTTTTAAAGCTATTTTAAAAAAATTAAATGGCGAATGATGATAAACTAATAATTTTAGTTCATGGAAATGACCTTATCTATAGCAAATTAAGCAATGACTAAAAACTTTTAGCTAACGCAGCTTAAACATTGTTACGGAACAGACTTACTATACACATAGAAAAATAAAGTTGCAATCGAATTAAAAAATATATTTTGGTTAAATAAAAAACAATATCGAAAATACTGTAAGCAAAATAAAGAAAATAACTAAAGCACCGTTATCGTTAAAATGACGATACCGAAATATATGAAAAATAAATGCCTTTAAAATACCGTTACCAAAATAATCTAAATTAGCGTTACTGATAATGGTATCGTTTTGGTTGTCAACCATGGTAAAAACTCGACCTTGATTATTTTTTAAAAAAGCGCTGTATAACAACTAACATCTCAACCAGTTTTTTTTTTTTTTTTGTTAAGTTGACAGCTTTCAATTTTATATTTGTCTGCTTCTATTATAATTTTACTTGTTTAAAAGTTAAGAACAATTTATTTTTAAACTACACACGCTTAATAATAATTGATTATGATCGGGCTAAAAAAAATCAGACGCTTACCCAAAGTGAAATCAATAAAAGTATTTACGTTTTATTGTAGAATTCTATGATTTCCAATAGAAAACCGGTAATTTTGACGTGTTCTCCAAAAATAGTTATTCCACATCAGCAGATATAACTTAAAAGGGGAGGCAGAGAAAGAAATTGTTCATATCTTTCGACTAAAAATTTAGATATAACTAAGGATGGTTATCATTCCCGTTGAATTACCGTTACCGCTAAAATTTGTGTTGTATTTTTTTGTTTATTTCTTAACATTTTTTAATTTTTTTTTTTTTTTTTGCAATTAAATTTTTTCGGAAATTTTCAAACTTGTTTTATTGTGCTCTTTGTATTTTCCAATTATTTTTACATAACATAAAATACCCTGTTTTCCAAAATCCCCACAACATTTGAAATTCTAGAGATCGTTTTATATCTCACATACTCCCTTCCTATTACGTTCAAAATCCAAATTTTTAAGTTTATTGTTCTTAAAACAACAGTGAATCAATCATTGTTGAGAATTTAATAATAAACAAACAAACAAAAAAAAAAACAACAATATAATAGCATTTACACCCAAACCCTGCACAACACGGTAGTTACATTCATTCAAAACTCGTATGGAATTTGAAAATCGAAAAATTAAAATAAATATTTTGAGCTTCAATATGAACGTAGTAAAAGAGAAAGTTAAATGGGAAAGTTAAAAAATAAAAAAAAATCTAGTCTAAAGATCTCTGTTAAGGCAATCTTTTGATCAATAACTGTTGAGATCAATCAAACCTCGATGTATGAGGGACAGCTGTAACGATGGTCATAACTACTTTCCTTGTGATTTAGCAGCAGCAAAAGTTATAGTAACAGCACACAGTGGTTTAAAACCAACAAAAATTGGTAATATTATACAATTTGTTAACTACTTCGTTGACCACAAAAAAGGTCTCAATGATTTATTTATGTGCCGATTTCAATGATGATTTTCTGGAATCTGCATGAGATAATGCAATATGTTATCTACATATCTCTTATAGCATTTTTTCATTAAGCTACATCTTACATCTTTCATCAATTTGCAAAGATGTTAACATCTTCCCATAAGAATTATACAGGCCAAAAATTCTACATGTTTCTATATCTACAAAAGATGATCCATTCTCATTTAGTTCCATCTTACATCTTCCGTTATTTTAAGTGTCATCACTAAAAAAATGACAAAAATAATCGATTTTATTTGTGCCATCACTAGCAAACTGACATTGCACAAAATAAACAAAAAAAAATCTTCAACAAAGGAAAATGAGCGGCAGATGTAAGAATTTTATACTTATGTCTATCAAAAATTCTTCTTCATCATCATCTTCTTCCAGAATGGCCTTTAATATTTCAATGTACTGCATTAAAATTCGGCTTTGTTCTTGCAAAGCAACAACTACACCAATGATTAATGCTTTCTCTAAATCCATTTTTTGTTTTTTACAAAATTTATGCGTCGTTTTTTCTTATTTTTTGGACAGCTGAATAAATAAGAGATAAAAGATGTTCATGTTTCACGTTGTCAACATCTTCCATGCGTTTCACAAAGATGTTGTTCAGTGTAAAAAGCCTATTAGAGTTATTTGATCTCAAATATTGAAATTTTAATTTTTACCTTAACCCATATTCTTCTGAATTAAGAATTTGTGCAAATTGTGCAACGAAAATAAGCGTGGCCAAATACATGTGCCAAAATAACAAGATTTTTCTGGATTTTTTTTTTTATTCCGCCATTTGCTCTTACGAAGATATTTTCAGTCAAAGTCAAAATGTTGACTGAATGAATTTTTTTTAATGGATCCAGATTTATTGAGTATAATTTTTAAAATTAATTTTTTTTATAATTTGTGATTATAAGCTTCTTAATCAAATTCCCACATTAAACTTTTAAATACATTTGTGGCAACTCTGAAATCAATTGTTCGATCCGAATATATCGATTATTAAAGTTGTGTAGTCATATGACAATGCTAGAATCTTTTTACCTGTTTAGTAAAGAAAAATTATCGAAGTAATTTTTTTAGGTTTCTTGAGAAACCTATTTAGGTCTGGTAAAGTTGCGAATGTGTAAACTTTTCCACAAACACAACAACAAACACAAAATTATCCAAAAACGTGACAATTTCGCACTACCCACAATCAAGTGTAAAAATTTGGTTTTGAAAAAGTGTAAATTTTAATGGTGTTGCCACTATTAACCAAATTTAAAAAATAAAAAAGTATAAAAAAATGTAGAGAAAAACAAACAAAAAGTACTAAAAGTACTTAAAGTACCAACACTTCATAATTAGTTAACTTGGCACAACTTTTATTTAGGACAGGTAACATATCTAATAAATAACCAGAGTAAAACGATAACCGCAGATATTTCCATATAAATTTAACATTCATAATTATGGTGAGGCATTAAGCTTTGTTTACTCTGAGATAAGTTAGTAGGTCTTAGGGAACAGTTAAAATTTTCTAATGCCTTTATTATCTTTTTCTAAAAATCATTCTTAACCCAATCTCGCGGACAGTGATGACTTATGACATCATGCGCATTCTGTGAAATTTTTTGACTCCGTATGTAGGTCCATATTGTTGTGTAAAGGTTAAGTACCCGGAAATTTCCTCCGATTCTTACATGTGAAGAGCATGGGCCAAGTTTAGTGAAAATTGATTAATATTTAGACATAATTAACCTACACATGTCAAATATGTAAATATTTAATTATTAGGGTGAACAGCACTGCAAAAAGGGGACACTATATGGCAACTATCTGTAAAATATCATTGAAATCGGCCCTTATTTAAATATCTAAAAGTTCCGAAAGCCTTTTAACTATCGAGGTGGTCAACTGAGCGACTATAAAACTAATTTTCAAAAAATCTTACTCCTCTATAATTACCCTGCGGGAAAAGGACCTATCCCGAGACACGTCACGTGACCGGTTCATTGTGATAAGGATAGGTCACGGGACCGGTCACTTTAGCATGGGCTTGTCCTAGAAGGGGGTCAATTGCCCTCTGTGATATGTCACAGGATTGGTCTAAAAAAACATGTCATGACTTTTAAACCGGTCACGTGTCAGGTACTTTAAGAACCGGTACTCTTTTCACCTATCTCGTGATATGTATTTTCGGAACCGGTCTACTTTTCACCTACCACGGGACAGGTGCCAATTCTCAACTGACCCCTTTTTCCCGCAGGGTAGCTACACAAATTATTTTCTCAATCAGTCCAGTAGTTTACAAGTTGCATAGTTATTAACACTGTGCAGCCACTGTGCAGCAGCCATAATAGTAGTTAGTGTAAATAAGTGGCGGCCTGACTCTTCAATTAAAAATTAATAGATAAAAAAACAACAACCAGCACACATGTTATGCGCACACACACTATGTTCATATAAAACAGTTTATTAGTTTGTTTGATTGTTGTTACTAAGTTTCGTTTGAACCGGAATAGTTTACGAATTTATAATACTTCCGCTTTACTACCAACATCATACAACACCACTCACCATATACGTACATATATGTACAATATTTATGTCCAAATCTGAGTTAGTATTTTTGTTTTGTTTTTGTTTACATGGAGAGATAAAAAAACATGTTTTATTTATTTCTTATTAAATCTTTTTTTTTTTTTTGCCATTTCATACAAAAAAAGGCCCTTGGAATCATTTTGTTTTGTTTTTTAATTTTTGTTAGAAGGCAAACTATACTAAATATTTACATATGTATATGTATGTGCATATATGATGTTCTATGTACTCGTATGTTTGTATATGTACACTAAATAGTCCATTCTGTATCACTTTGTTTAATATAAATATTTAATAATACTAAAAACTGTAAAGACATTAGTTAAGAATCTTTGTAGAATTTTTAATATCGGCTAGAGTATGTTTTTATTTCGTGATTTCAAATTAAATAAATATTTAAAATTTTCTTGTCTTTTTGTTTAAGAAAATTTAAAAAAGATGTTAATAATTATTGCCATCAACAATGTCAATGCTGCTGCCGCTGCTTTCTTTAACCGGTGAATATTAATATCAGATCTTTGCTACATTGAGAAAAAGGTTTTAACACTAAAAATAATAATAATCAGTACACGCGGAAAAAAGACATTGTTTAATATGTTTACATATATACCATATATACACACAGAAAAGAGATTCATTGCTAAACACGATATTTTTGCTAGCATGGACAAAATCTCACATACGCCCACATTCGCCACATGCCGTTACTACTGGCACATTTCGCAATAAAATCTGTCCGGTACATTACCCATTTCATGTGGCAACTGTAGTGAAGTGTGTCATCACCAAAGAAGATAAAAAATAACAAAATTCTATGTATTTAAAGCAAAAAAAAGGCAAAAGAGAAAAAACCAAGCAAAAATAAAAAGATGGGGAAACACATTTTTTTTAAAGAATAAAACTAGCAAAAAAAATATTATTTTATACAAAAAAAGCATTGAGGCAAAAAACTATGAAAAAAGCATTTTCAAGCTCAAAAATTTAAAAAGAAACCTACTTTAAAGCTAAGAACTGAAATATCAAAAAAAAAAAGAATAAAGCTTATATGAATAAAAAACAGCAAAACAAGCAAATTAGTCTTCTCTGGTAATAACTATTGCCACATATTTATGCCAAAACTTACACTTATTTTATACTTCAAAAACTAAAAGGATTCTATAGAAAAATTACCAATGACGGTTATATTATTTTTTGTTATAAATAGACACGAAATCTTGAATTTCAAATTATACTTTAACTTAATTTGAATTGATATTTGTATTGGCGATTATAAAATTCGGAATCCATAGATATGTTATTGGGAATTCATACGCCTGCATTAAGAACAAGAAAAATTGGTAAAAGGGGTTGTAAATTAAATTTACTAGTTTTCAGCATTTTTTTTTTTAAATTTTGTTTTAAACAAAAACTTAAGTTATATTTTGTCAGCAATAAACTAACTTTGAACTAATTTTTAACTAATTCTTTTCTAACAAAACAATGATGATCAACATATTTATAGTGAGGAAAACAACCATATTAAAAAGAGGTAGATGTCTCAGCTTGCCTAAGTGTCGTACAGACAAAAATACAACCGTGAAAATATGTTTTATGTAAAGGGTGGTTAAATTTTAAGGGCCGATGTTGAATGTGAACCACACCTAAACGTCAAGTTTTTTCTGCATTTCATTTGACATTTCTCAATTTCAGACTAACTCAATTTAAACATTGGAAAGATACACAATCGAGCAAGGCGTTAAAGTTATTCAGGCTTATTATGAAAATGGGCGTTCGAATCAAAATGCATTTCGTGCACTTCGTGATTTTTTTTGGTCAGCATAATCGACCAAATGTGTCCATAATCGGGAGAATTGTGGGCAAATTTCAGCAAACCGTGTCTGTGAAAACACGTTTTGCGGAAAACATTGCTGTTGTTCGCGATAGTGTGTCATGAGGTCGGCATTTACCGTGAATGGTGTTCGCTATCGCGAGATGATAACGAACTTATTGTGTCCAGAAATTGAGGATATGACCCTGTATGATATGTGGTTTCAACAGGACGGTGCCACACTGCTAACGAAACAATGGCTCTTTTGGGCGACAAATTTAATGGTCGTGTTATCTCACGTGGTGGCGATGTCAATTGGCCGCCAAGATCATCTGATTTGACACCGTTGGACTTCTTTCTTTGTAGTTATTTGAAAGAAAAGGTGTACGTCGATAAGCCAGCTTATTAACGGTATAGAACCTCAAGTATGCTTCAGCGTCATTGAAAATTTGGACCATCGGATGGAGGTGTGCCGCCGATGTCGCGTCGGCCATTTGGCCGATATTTTGTTCCATACATAATTGAACCATACCATATTATCGTAATAAAAAGAAATGACAATCATTTCCTAAATAGTTTGTGTTTTATTCAAAATCAACATCGCCCCTTAAAATTTAACCACCCTTTACATAAGCCAAAAATGTGTGTTTCTAGAATATGTGAATATAGAAAAATAAAATTATGTGTTTACGCCAATTTATTGAAGTGTATTTTTATAGTTTAAATCCTTGACAAAAAAAAATTTTTGCCCTATATTATTTATAATTATTTTTTATATATTTTTAAATTTTAAATTAAATCATGTCGACTGGAAGTCTGGATAATTACTTTAATAAGTTTTGTGAATTTTCTACAGAATCACACAAAAAAAAACAATGTCTAGGTCTAAATTGTCCGCAAAAAAAAATTTAGCAAAAAAAAATTTTATTGGTTTTAGCAAGGATTTTTTATCTACAATCGACTAATTTGCTGAATTTACCAATATTTTTGTTAAAAATCAGCTCGCTGATTTTCACCAACACAATTTTGCTGACATTAGCAATTTTTCTCCAAGCAGCAGCATCCTGACTAAAATTTTGATAACTCAGTAACAATTTTTGCTGACATTCCCAGCAAAGCCATGGTATCAACTACTTACCAGCCTATTTACTCTCTTAATTACTCATGGGTACTCATTATTTTTTGGCTGTTGGTAAGCGAGAGGGTAACGACCACCCATTACTTTGTGTTTTTTGTAAGTGAGAAGGTAATGACCACTCATTACTTTTGGGCTCATCGCGAACAAAAGTAATTAAGAGAGTAAATAGGCTGGTAAGTAGTTAATACCATGGTTTTGCTGGGTAACTAACTTTATTTTTGAGTGTATATTGATCTAATCTAAAACAATTTGATCTGCCATTTTTTCGGATCAATTTAGATTCTTCTTAATCGCCAAATATAATACTGGATATAATTTGAGCGGATCAATTTATATCTCCAAATATATTGCTAGATCTAATTTGATAAGCCATTTTTCAGATTAATATAGATCTTTCTTAATCTGCAAATATATTGCTGGATCTAATTTGATCTGCCATTTTTTGGATCAAAAAACATCAGCTAGATATAAGAGCAGATATTAAAAAATATCAAATTAAATATGATTAAATATTGCGCCAGATCAACTTTTAACTTTTTTTAATCGGGTAATTAGTTTTATAATGACTTATAAAAAGTGTAGGAGTAATATAAAAGTAATTGGTCACTCTATTTTATTTTAATTTAAAAATTAAAGTCTCTCGTAGAGAACAAATAAACATTGATTAGTAAACATAAATGTTTTTTGACGGTTGTTAGCATGATCGCTTGTTTGTAAGTCCGTCCACAACATATTTTTTGTTTTTGTAGATACATGAAAAAAAAACACTCAAGTAAATCGGTTGATGACTCGTCGCTTATCATTCGTGACTATGATGACTATCGATCAAATAAATAAGAAAACAAGCAAAAAAAATTATAGTCAATCAAGGCAGACCATGGGTTATCCTACACCATATTAGGTCTGTACGAGGTAATTTCGGGTAAAGTCTGGTAAAATGAGAGTAAGCAAAAAATTCGCTCACAAAATCATAAAAATGCCCAAAATAATGCGAACGCACAAAACCACATTTCATACCCAAAAATAAACGTCAAATTTATTCATATAAAAAAACAGCTTAATTAATAAATATATTTGAAATGGCAAATATCTATTTACATTTTTAAATGTATTTTTCATTATTAAGAAGGAAAAGTTGTTTATAGTAAACTTTTAGTTAACTTTATTTTTTTTTTCAAAAATGCAAAACCGTTAATTTATTAGCAGCAGCTGATGATTTGACAATTTTACCATTTTACCCAAACAAAAAGTACGGGTAAGTTCTGGTAAAAAGAGAAACACAATTACTCTCTCATGAACGCTCTCATTTACCCAATTTTTGTTACAAGAAACGCTTTCTGGTAAGATTGGGTTCCCGCGGGTACCCGCGGTAACGTACCTCGAACACACCTATTATGAATAAGAGCATACTCTGGTAAGCGGACCAAATTCCGGAAAGAGATGAAAAAACTAACGAGGCAGAAAATATGGTTTATATGAGAACTAGGTACAAAATTGGTTCGATTGCCTTTACATTTGAAGGCATTATTTATGAGGCTGTATTAAATTTATAAACCAAATAACCAATCAATAATTTTGTGTATTTTAATGCCATTTAATTTAAGCCCAATTTAGGAAAATCCCTCCTAAGTGGACTATGTCAAACAATGGATCAATTTATTTATTTAGTTATTTTTATTTATTTACCCATATAGTATTTTTCAATACGGTTCATCCTTTCGGCCAATTATCTTTAGAATAAAGAACTGTATTTTAGTTATAAGGTTACAGGGGAAGATGGCCGGTTGAACGGATATTGGTAAATCGACAGTTATTCTGTGTTGATCGGTATACTTTAAGAAGGGCCTAACTACATTATTTTTGGTTGCTACAAACATCAACGAAAACCTATTGCACCCTTTCTGTGTAGTGGTGTAGGGTATAACAAAAATAAGCGGAATTGATAAAAATAATGTTTTTATTTAATATTTTTTTTATATCAACGCATGTTTTATGTATGTATGTATTCATGTTTATTAATGTTGATTTTTATTCATGCACATTATTTGATATTTATTGAAAAAAAAAAAAAAACTTTAAATTTGCATATTTTCGGCACATTAGTTGTTTTTTATGTAAATATGCATGTAATATGCATATTTTTTGATGATTATTCTAGAATAACAAATATTGAGTGTTGAATTCATTTCCCCATTTCACTTTTTATTGCTCTATTGTAGCTTTGATATTGATAATACAAACAGAATACTACTTTAAATAATAAATTTATTTTAAACCTAATTTACACTACACCCAAAAACTGGCAGTTTTTAAAAACTTTTAGTTTTTGATTTAAATTTTGTATGGATTTTGACAAGTAGTTATGAAAAACTACTGGTTTTTGGTCAATGTAAATGTAGTATTTTTTTCTAATTATTTATTTTTTTTTTAAATAAATGTCAAATCTTATTAGAAGTGTGGCATTTAAAATGTTGTTGTTAAACATGTTTATTTGTTTGTAGAAATTAAATAGAATGATGTTATAGAACTTTTTATATATTTATGTTTTAGAAAATTTAATAAATACCTATAAAAAAATAAATAACACTTAAGGCCCAACAACAATTGGCTTAAGTAACTTAAGTTTTATTTTCGTATAAAACGAAATTTTGTAAAAAAAAATAAATTAATTTCAAAAATAATTTAAATTTTTGCTTCATACCGATACCTAGCATAAGTCATATGAGCTAATTATTTCTTTCTTAGTTTAAGAAAAAAAATTGCCTGATCAGAAAATTCCTCAGCAAATAAAGAAACTTTTCTCATTAATTTTATTTTTGTATCAAAATCTGTAAACGGAAATTTCCGTTATGGGATTTCATAACGAATTTGAGCACAAAATTTCCAATGTGATTAAAATGCTTTTACTAAATTAATAAGTTATAAAAAATCTTGAGATTTATTTATTAGTTATACGTTTTAATTTAATTTCCTGAGTAAAAACAGGAGTAGATCTGATCAGATATGTTTAGATCTAATTAGATATGATTATAGGATAAGATAAGGCTAATGTGCTACAATTTAGCGATCAGATCCAGCGCCAGATATATTCATATCAGATATGAACAGATCTGGCACCATATCTAGTACCAGATCTTAGCCATTTGAGCCAATTTCAAAGGCTCAAAATAAAAAAAAATATACAAATAAAGAATTAGATATTATATGTTTAGATGAAATTGGATCTGATTATATATTGTGCGAAAGATGTGCCTAGATTTGATCAGATCTAATTATATCTCAAATGTATCCCAAAATTTAAAATCTAATTTAATCTGGTACAAGAAGATCTAATGAAGCCTTATCAGATCTGATCTTTTTTACTGCCCGGATTTCTAAGACTTAAAAAAAATGTTGTCATGTCATTTCCAAACCAATTCCGGTACGGATTTCATAAAGACTACAATTATGTAGATATTTTTACGTATAAATAATAAAGGGTGGTTAAATTTTAAGGGCCGATGTTGATTTTGAATAAAACACAAATTATTTAGGAAATTATTGTCATTTCTTTTTATTATGATAATATGGTATGGTTCAATTATGTATGGAACAAAATATCGGCCAAATGGCCGCCGCGACCTCGGCGATACACCTCTATCCGATAGTCCAAATTTTCGATGACGCTGAGTCATAATTGAGGTTTTATGCCGTTAATGTGCCGAATTATCTCATCCTTTAGCTCTTGAATTGTTGCTGGCTTATCGACGTACACCTTTTCTTTCAAATAACCCCAAAGAAAGAAGTCCAACGGTGTCAAATCACATGATCTTGGCGGCCAATTGACATCGCCACCACGTGAGATAACACGGCCATTGAATTTGTTGCGCAAAAGAGAAATTGTTTCGTTAGCTGTGTGGCAAGTGGCACCACCCTGTTGAAACCACATATCGTCCAGGGTCATATCCTCAATTCCTGGCCACAATAAGTTCGTTATCATCTCGCCTTAGCGAACACCATTCAAGGTAAATGCTTGGCCGACCTCATGACACACTTTCGCGAACAACAGCAATGTTTTTCGCAGAACGAACAGGGCGAGCATGCACAGGTGTTTTCACTGACCCGGTTTGCTGAAATTTCCCCACACACATTTAGTCGATTATTCTGACCAAAAAAAAATCACGAAGTGTACGAAATGTATTTTGATTTGAACGCCCATTTTCATAATAAGCCTGAATAACTTTAACGCGTTGCTCGATTGTGTATCTTTCCATGGTTCAAATTGAGTTAGTCTGAAATTGAGAAATGTCAAATGAAATGCAAAAAAAACTTGACGTTTAGGTGTAGTTCACATTCAACATCGGCCTTTAAAATTTAACCACCCTTTATATATAAAATTATTAAATATCAATTATACGCAGAAAGGAAAAAACAATTATCAAGCAATTTTTTAAACAGAAATATGAAGATGAATACATCGCATCCTAAGCAAAATTGACTTTTTACATAAATTATGTCAAAGTACACATCTCTACCTCAAAAATGTCCAAATATTGCAATCATTTTGACAAACACTTTTTTGCCTCTTCTGAAACATTCAGAATTTTAAGTTGTAATTATGGTATTTAGGGTGCTATATATGACAATTTATTACCATACATGATCTCATATATGACCATATATCTTCGGAGATTAGAGGGTATAGGCAGTATATTTCAAATATGTCCATATATGCTCATATATGATTCATATACCGTCAAATTTAGGATCCGAAAATCTTTAGAGATCATCTATGGTCATATATTTAACTATGCACGGACGTATATGATCATGTATCCTAACAAACAATTTTAATAGAATTTAAGTTGAAAACAAGTTGAATTCCTATCGAGCTTTCAATTCAATAAGATTTTCAGCAGAAGGTTTTTTCCTATGAAAATATAGAAAATATAGAAAACTACTATTATTAAATTTAATTTCTAGAAGAATCTAAAAACCATATTTTTTGAGTGTACAGTTGTCTTACTAAGAGGAAATTGAGCTCCATAAACCTTACGTTCAGGTTTAAGAAAGTGGGGTAAAAATTGTAAAGAAATATTTACAAATTAGGTATCGAATGAAAGGTATTTCAAAGATCTCTGAAAGGGAGTTTTAACAAAACTTGGATACTATTTGTTTAAGCCTAAATATCAACTTGGTTCGATATGTTTAATACCGAGTTTTTAATTTTTGTACTTTCTACCCAGAGACTTTACCCGTAAGATTAATTTAAGTTACTCTGACAAAGAACTTTTTTCAAAATCTGTTAAATTTTACTGTTTTAATTAAATTTTAACTAATTTTATTTGTTTTTTTTTTGTTTTTATTTGTTTTTTATCATTTTCTACTTATGTGTTATTTTGAGTTTAATAAATTTGCGAGTTGCTTTTGAGATTTAAAAAAAAATTAATTAACTTAAAAAAAAACTATAGAATTGACAACATTCGTTGAAAAACATCTGGTAACTCTTTTTACTTCAAAGTGTTCTAATTTAAATGTAGTGCACAGCTCTATATGCAATCAGACAATAATACTTGGTCATCATTTTACTGATAACAAACACAAAAGAAACATTTTTAAATTACACCACACGTTCTCAATTCTTAATCTTTATCAAAAAGGGATCTTTTGTTTACAGCCAGCCAGAAAAAAAAAATTAAATAAAATCAGAACAAAATATGGCGAATAATCTCAAATAAAGAATAATAAAATACGTGAGTTTGGGTGCTTTGACCTTCTTTATTTTAAAACAACGTCGTCAATCCGTTAGTAATGTAGACTTTTGGATTTTTATATATTTACCTCATCATACATACCCACTAACTACGTGTGTACGAGCAAATTAAGAATAAAAGATTATAATAGTACATATGTTGGTATAAATGGTTGTTGGTGTGCTTTCAAACATAACAAGAAACCATCAACAAATTAAAATTGAAATCAACCAACCAATAACTCTACTATCTAGCCTGATAGCCACAAACCGCGCGTCAAGCACCACACTTGCCTCGTCTATTGGGTTCAAAGTAAACCAGCTAGCAGCTACCATAGAAATTCACACACACACAACTGACCTTACAAATTCAGCAAATAAACTGATCGACAATCTGCGCCAGCGATTTAGCGAACACCTTAGAATAAACAAATAATAATGGCAAGAAAAATAGACAAAAAATCAAATAGCCATCTAATGAATGCTTAGATTTATGTAATTACACAGTTTTGTTTCTAATTTTTCGGTATTTAACAAAGTGAAGCCCGCTAGCAACATTTTAAATAAACACCAATAAAACTTTAATTGAAAATGCCTAAACCCCAACCTAAAATTGAATGTCATTTACATTAGATATACATTGTAAAAGATAATTGCACAAATAAATAAACAATAAAAATTACGAAAGCTATAAAATAAAAAGAATACACTTTATCCAGTTACCATCCACAATACTCTTCAATAAAAAGAATACACTTTATCGAGTCACCATCCACAATACCACCACTAAAAACTGAACTGGAATTCTTACAATTTTGTTACAAAAATGTTCATATTGCGTTAACAGTGGGAATCTCTGCATTATTTTTGAAAGTTTAACATACAATTTTAATTATATAAATTAATCGAAAGCATTTAAAAGGTACAGTTTTTACCATTTCCAGTTCGCATATGGGCATTTCCAGGATCGCGAACGGGACATTCGTACGCACTCAACTTGAAAAAAAAATATGAAAACTCAAATTTTTTTTTAACTTTTTATAAATATTTAATAGCATTTTAGTAGAACAATTTTTGAGAACAAAAAGAAAATTATAAAATATGAACGTTCTCCAAATATTTTGGATAAACTTGCGATCGCGAACGGGACAAAAAATGTAAGTCATTTTTTTCGGTGTGTGGTTTTGTTTAAAAATCTGCGAATTTCGTCAGTTTATTAAATGGAGATTATTTTTTAACTAAAGCAGAGATATAAAGATTTTATTTAGCATTTTGTTTTTTTTTATTATCCTTATTATTATTTTTTTTAAATATTTTTTTTAGAATCGCGAACGGGACATCGCGAACGGGACAATGATTCCAAAGGCATTTTTAAGGTTTATTTATGGATCAAAATGTTTTAGGTTTGGTTTTTATAAATGATTTCGGTTATTTTGTTTTGAATTGTAAATATCAAACTATTCCGATCAACGTTCACGGAGAACTAAACACAAATGCTTATTTTCGGTCGCAAACGGGATAGAAGAATGTAGTACAAAGAATCTTTGAATTATACCGTTATTCGGAGTTTGCTTGATCTCTACTGTGGTGTTTTTAAATATTTATTGTTGGTATATTTAGTCTATAAGAAGAGTGCAATCGACATGATATGTAACACTTAGAAATAACTCAAGGAAAAATGTCAATTAAAAACGCTAAAACCAAAAAAGCAAAGCTGCTCTTTGCAGACCACTTTTCTTAAATTACAAATGGTAATATGTATTTAATAAGGTATATTCTTAAAATCCAATGCATTCACCAACTAAATTTTCTCAGAAAAGTCGTTTTTCTTCAACTTTAATATTTTGGTAGCGGTTGACCTTTCTGTGGAAATACCCATATGTAATTTTAGAAATACTATTCCAGAGATTGAATGAATTGGTATCTATTTAAGGCTCATTTAGTTACGCGTAACGTAACGTGACGCATCAGCTAATTTAAATTAAATGAATAAGTTAAAAAGAGGATACGTTACGTATGGCTAAATCAAGCTTTAAAGCTGGATTAGCCAGACGTAAACGTAAATGTGTACAGCAAATTCAATGAGTTAAATAAGAATAGAAGACGTTGTGTTGTATATATTTATGTCATTCTTGTGCTTAAGTACACAACGAAAATCTCTTTTGATAGAATACGTTTACGTATACGTCTGGCTAATCCAGCATTTAGTCTGTAGCTTCTTGCATTATCTACTAGAAAATAAATCTAACAATTTATTGAAAAATTTTGCTACAATATAATAAAATTAATTTATAAATGAAGTCATAAATTGTCTTTAAATTTGTTTTATCATATGTTTCAACTTTGTTTTTATTGCATATTTTGTGATAAGATAATGTCTGGTGTTACCCAATGATATTTTTTTTTATTCCCGTTTATGTAATACAAATCTCTTAAATAGATTCATTAATAGCCTTTTTCCACTGAGCTACATCTTAGATCTTTCATCAATTTGCAAAGAAGTTAACATCTTCCCAAAAGAATTATACAGGCCAAAAATTCTACATCTGCAAAAGATGATCATTTCTCATTTCGTTCCATCTTACATCTTCCGTTATTTTAAGTGTCATCACTAAAAAAAATGACAAAAAAAATCCATTTTCTTTGTGCCATCACTAGCAAACTGACATTGCAAAAAATAAAGAGAAAAAAAATTTATTCAACAATGGCAAATGAGCGGCTTATGCAAGAATTTCATACTTATGTCTACCAAAAACTCTTCTTCATTATCATCTTTCAGAATGGCTTTTAATATTTTAATGTACTGCATTAAAAATTCGGGATTTTTCTTGCAAAGCAACAACTACTCCAATGATTAATGCTTTATGTAAATCTATTTTTATTTTTAACAAAAATTATGCGTCTTTTTCATTTATTTTTTTTACAGCTGAATAAAAAACAGATGAAATATGAAAAATGTTGCCAATGTTAACACTTGTTTCACATTTTCAACATCTTCCATGCGTTTCACAAAGATGTTGTTCAGTGTAAAAAGCCTATAAAAGGTATTGTATCTTTCTTATGGGAAATAAGAAGTCAATTGATCTTGAAGGACCTATATCATGACCGATCATCATCGGCAATGTGGGGTATTTAAATAAAAAATAAAATAATGCTAATACTGTATTTACACTATACCTGATATCTCGTTTAAGTCGGATTTTGGCTAAGATCTAGTTCATAACTGGATTTAAAACCAGATTTTCCATATAAAGAAATTCAGTTTCATAACAAGATTTTTGGAAAATTAAAATTCATGTTAAAGTTTGCACAGCATTCAGCAATAAGTATGTATGAAAGTGTTGTTAAAGTCTGCATCACCTTCTGCAAAAAAAAGGATTAGAAGCACTTTTAAAAGCTACGTAAAGAAACGAAATATTGTAAACAAGTTTTTTTTTTTGCTTCCAAAATGTCGAATTTTGTGCCAATAAAGCATCACTTGCAAAAAGTTTTGCTTTCCTTCTTCAATTTGAAAAAAGTATAGCTAAAGCACATCGATTGCCCACCGAAGCTTACTATAAATATGTTCCATGGATTTCAACATGTAAGAGATCGTTTGTGGGTTTCAGAAGTAGTGATTTTGACAAAAATTTTCGAAGATATCGAATTGGAGGCATTGCATGTGACTTCCAACCCAAGCAGCAATTTAAAATGTTTGCAAGCAGCAGGATTCATCCAAAAGCTAGGAAATTGGTTGTCACACGATTTGAAGGCAAGAGACATTAAAAGACGGAAATCGAGCTTTAATGACTTGAAAAAAAATTATTCTTGCATCGAATAATTACTGGCGATGAAAAATGGATCCATTGCGACAAGCTGAAGTTCAAAAAACCATATGCAAATCCCAGCCAACCAGCCAAATCAACGCCAAAGACGAATATCCATGGCGCCAAGGTAATTCTCTGCATTTGTTGGGAACACAAGCCGTTCTGAAATCGGGCCAGACGAGCACAGAGTATATGTACCGAACACAATTGATTCGTTTGAAGCGAGTATTGGCCGATAAACGTTTGGAATATGCAACCAGACATGAAGCTGTAATATTCTATCATGACAACGCTTGGCCAAATATTGCAAGACCGGTTAAAAACTATTTACAAAATAGGGATTAGGATGTTTTGCCTCACCCGCCCGATCGATGGAAAAATCTGTCACTGGAATACGCTTCAGAATAGGTTATCCGAAATTCGCTTGGTTCGTTCTTTTCCTGAAAAAATGAGCAGTTGTTTTGGCGCGGAATCTATGTTGCCAAAAAGACGGGAAAAGGCCATAGCTAACGATGTCCAATACTTTAAATAAATGTATATTGTACCAATGTTTCAAAAATTTTCCAAAAATACCACATAAATCTAGTGTAATACAATGATGGCAAAAAAAACGAGAATGTGGAAACAAAAAAAGCGTTACCTAAGAAGTTATTTATCTCTAAATATTTCGAAAACTAGTTCATGTAAAATAGTATACAGTATTAGATAATCGAAATCCAGTTTTCCCCTGTTTCAAGTGTAATCTAAACGCAGCTTAAACTAAATTTCGAGCGTTATATAAGTGCGGTTTAAAGTGGAAAATTATAATTTTTATTCCTACAATTATCTTTTTTCACAATTTTACTGAAACATTGTTAAAAAATCTATATAATTTTTAACTTTTCTGAAAGATAAAGGTGCGTTCATAATTATAGAGTACTTGATGCTGTAGCTCTCTAATAGATTTTTGTATATTACTAACTTTTTAATTTTTTATCAGCCTAGCTAAAAATAACTAATCTGCTTTATTTTCTCATGATTGTGAACAGGCTTATATTTCACACACTCTTAGAAAAATTACTATGCAAAATTCCTTTTTCACAGTTAGTGAATGCTTACCGGTAGGAGGATCTGGTCGCTCAGGTCGAAAGTGTGCACTCCCTCAAGCGTTGAACCTCACAATTTTTTTATTTAATAAAAAAAATTTGTGTTTACTTTTCGTTAGTAACATTAAATTTTGATTTCGAGCCTGATAAAAATTTTAAAATATATAATTAAACTATCGAATAACATATATACAAAATTTACCTTTTTTTATTTATTTTTATTTATTATAATTAAAACCTATTAAAGGTTTGTTTTTTTCCCAATTTTTTATAAATTTTCCATACAAATTTATGTAGATATTAACTTGTTATATAGATATACCTACTTAAAAATTAATAATGTATAAAAATGCTGCCAAGTCTTTGAAATTATTAGCTTTTCTCTTTTAAATGTAAACATAAATATTTGTCATAAAAATATTTGAAATTTTTGTATTTTTAATTTGATAAAAATATTAAAAACAACAAACAAAATAATTATGTGTTTGTAAATATAGGTAGAGCAGGGCAAACAATGCAATTGCTCTATTTCGCGTTCCCGTAAAGTCTATATATGAAAACAGCTTTCGTACAAAGGCGGCCCCAAATGTTCAAATTGTATTTGTTTACAAAAAATAAAGAAAAGCCAGGTAAGTAGGGATAGTAGTTTTCTTTACAAGTAGTTATAGATATAGATATAAAAATCGAAAACAAAAACAAACCTAATATAAAAAGAAGCCCTAGCTATAATGTAAACAAAACCAAAAGAAAACTGTAAATTAACCCGATATATTTTTGGTACAAATGTGTTCCAAAAACAAGTGCAAATTTAAACAATGTTGAGATTTTAATTTATCATTTCTGTTTAGTATTTTTTTTTTTTGTTTTGTTTTTTGGGCTCGTATGATTAATAAATATGTTTTAATTCTACATTGCTTGTACGCAATCATAACAAATCTGAATGTCTTCTTACTTAACAACTTCCGTTATTTATATTCTCAATCCTGTTTACATGGTAACACCGATACTGACTGTAGAATTTTTATATATATTAACATATTTATATAAATAACTGTGAATTTTAAAGATACAAGTGTAAATGTATTTTTGTTAATGTTTATTTTTATATTTGTATGTCAGCACACATTTATTATGCATTTTATCGATTAGTCACAAATACATTCAGAGAAGTAAATTAAATGACAAGATGATAATATCCACACTTTAATGAGGGGATATTTTTTTTTGGCCACCCAAATTTAAAAATAACAACAAATTTATAACACTTTCTGATTAAAAATGCATTTCCTGTTAAACGCAATTAATGAAGAAAAAACAATTTTGAACATTTTTGCATTAATCTTGCAGCGATATTTTCTTGAATTTTCTTAAAAGTTCTTTATGTTTCAACGAGTTTATGTCGTTATGTTCTTTGTTTGAAAATGCCTTTGTTGTTTTTCTTGTTGGTACTCACCTTTAATAGATTTAAATTATTATCTCTGGCTGCATTACAGACAATATATTGAAGATCCATGGCAGTATTCTGAATTTTATATTTTACAATAACTTTAACAAAAACTGTCAGTGGCTTAAGGGGGCCTTGTTCTTTTTTTATTTTCGTTATTTAAATGTGTGTATTGCAACAGCAATATGTATTTTCAGCAACAATTAATATTCCTTTGTTCTTAACAAATGGTCTGCTTATAATGATGGCAAGTAATGTTTTTATTAAGGAAATTGCGTTATCGTTTTATTATTATTACAAAAAAAAATCTTTTTTTGTTTATATTTTTTGGTTTTTCTGTTGAATTGCTTTACAATCTCATATATCGACCAACCAACCCACCGTTTGCCACCGTTTCGATTACAAATTTTATTTTCTTAAATATATTTTAAGTTGCACAATTAATTTTAATTCTTATTCTTTATTTTCTTGTTGCTTATTTTTCCACAAAAAAAAGAATTTTGGTATTTTGTGTAAATTGCAAAAAACAGCAAAGTTTTGTACGTAATTCTTTTTTTTATGATGATGAAAAGTAGGAAGACAATTTTTTATGTTTTTTTTTCTCGTTTTTTATATGAATTTTTCTTCTTTTTGTTATTTTTCTATGTGAACAAGGAAACCCAACGAAGATACATACTGCTTTTAGGTTGCTGCTGTTTTAAAGCACATGAACTTTTTTTTTTTGTTATTCTTCTTTAATTTTTGTGTGTTATTCTTTCTCTCCTTTTAAAAGCACCGTTTTATTTTTAGTAGTAAGCTAGTAACGTCAAAAACAAAACAAAATTTTTTTCCTGTAAATTCTTTTTTCGTTTTAATTTTTTTAATACAATTTTAAGAAATAATCGCTTTACAATTCACGAATCTTTTCAACGTTGTATTCTCATGCGCTCATAGCTAATCACTAAAATAATTAATTTTCTGTTAAGAATATATCGTCTGATGATTATATTATAATTTTATTCTTTTCTATTGTTGGATTGAGAGACCTGCGTCAAGCAAAAAAAATACTTAGCGGCGACAACTATAGCCGGCTGCAAACCGAAGACAATCGGCTAGCCTACTTTCAATCGTCTTATAAATAAATCGGCCTGCCTAAAAATTGATTGTTAAATAAAATATATAGTAAATTTCGGTTTGTTTTTCATTAACGAAAGGGTAAAATTTTGTTTTTCAATTACTAAACGTTAAAATCCGATTTCAAATCAGTGATGGTAAAATATTGATTTTAAATCAACGGAAATATATATTTTTTTTAATTACTTAACAGTTGAGTAAAATTTACAGTTCACATTGATCGGTTGATAAATTGAAGGATTTCTTTTTTTTTCATTCGATTTATGAAAACTGAAATAATTTTTAAATCATTATTGCATTTGAACGTTTGCATATAAATAAATTCACTTGATTTAAAAAATAATTTGTTGACTTTAGATGAAAATTTAATTCGATTTATGGCGAATCTCATCATTGATTTAAAGTTATCACAAATTACTTACTGATTCATAAAATGAATAAATTTTTATGCAAAATGATAAAAAAAAAATAAATTATCTTTTTCAAGCTCTGGTCTCGGCATATTAATTTTAGGCACAATTTCATAAACTGAAAGTTTCCGGTATTTTATTATTCTATTTAAGTCTTCACACACCGGAATAATTTTTAAGCGCACAAGTTTTTTTGTTCGTAACACATGGTAAAGCTGAAAGTCCATACCACGCGTTTTCGCGTCAACGCTTTAAACGCTTGACTGAAATTCAAGTTACATACGACGCTTTTTACGCTTCTATTTTGATCAGCTGTAGCGTAAATTTGTTGAATTAAAAAAATTAAAAATTAAGAACTTCGTGTTTTTTTACAGCTTCAATTAGTTTTTCCTCCGTTGTGTAGTTTTTAAAATAAAAATAACCTATCAAAATCAGCTCATCTGTTCATACGCTGCTTATGACGCTTACAAAAGTAGAAAGTAGACCTACTTTACGCGTCAAGGCATTCTACGCTTTGGTACTATATAACTTGCAGCATACAATTACACTGATTCTACTTTTTTGACAACCGCGTATGACGCAAAGAAGCGCAACATGCGTGGTATTGACTTTTAGCTTAAGGTGAAATGAAATGTGTACGTGTACGCAGCTTACCGTGTAGTGTTTCTTTGTATTTATTTTGAGGTTTGCATGCTATTCGTCTCGCTGGCCCTAAATCGTTTATTTGGCTGATCAATTTTTTTTTTTACCCTCGGCACAATTTTAGAATATGCCGCCGCCATTAATTAATTTCCTCGGCGCAAGTCGCTGTTGAAAGCTGTCAAGTTGAAGTTAAATCCATATGGTAACGCTTTAAGTACAGGTGGTACGACTATAAGCCAACCCTGTATTACAGTGTTGCATTCTAGTAACAGTGGTCATAAAGACCAGATTGCGGGCATAAATATACCACTGGCAATGATAAATCCGGATCCAACAGTACGAATACAGGGTTACGAAAAACTTAGGGGTATATATTTCCTAAAATAAGAAGCCAAAATAGTTTGGCTAACGAGTTTTTTATATTAACTGCGAAAATCAAAGTGCATTGTGAATAGTCATATAACTAATTTAATCCATTATATTTATACTTTTTAATACCTAACTTTTTTTATTATGAACAAAATTATATACTGTCAATGGAGAATTTTCATGGAATTCAGAAAACTTTATTATTTAGAAAAAAATGAGAATTAGGGGAGAATCAGAGGTACCACAAGTCACTACTAGAATTTCAAACTAAGATCAATGATATGATATGTTACGATCAGACTTCAAATGGCGGCACAGAAAACAAAGAGTGCGGTATCTAAGGGCGTGTCAAAATATATCTAAGGGCGTGTCAAAATATTTTTTCTCAAATCAGTGCCATCCTTAATTCTAGGGGGTGACTGGTACAACTTTTTTTGTATCGAATATGCAAGCTTCGGTTTTAAGGGAGTTCTGCATTACATTGTAGTTAGATTAAAGTTAGGTCATAAAAGTTAACAAAAAATGTATGTTTTTGTAAGTAGACTAAAATGAATTGCTTACGGGGAACTCCCTTAATATTAATTTAAAAAAAAAAACTATGTTTGATACTTATTTCTAACAAAATACTTATAATACATTTATTACATATTTAATTCTCTTATTAAGATAAGAAATAAGTATGTACTATATAAATATAAATCTTAACAAATAATAACATTTTTTTTATAAACTTTCATTCTTTTTAACAAAATCCATGGCCAATTGTTTAACACGTTGAACATTTGTATAGTTACCAAAACGTTCTTCGAATTCTAAATATTTTTTGAAAATCGTACGCATTTTACGTAAAGGTATTTTTTGTACAACAGCACGTTCCAAGATATTTCTGGAATAATATTAAAAATATCACATATAATTGTAGAAAAACTTTTTAAACAAATTATTCACAAATTAAAACAAACCTGGCAGAATCAATTAAATCTTCTTTGACCAGCATGTCCACATACTGACACCACACATCTACACGTTTGGGATACGAAGTTACAACTTGATCGAGTAAAGTTTGAGCCATTTCATTATTACCATGTTTGTGATTTAAGTTTGCAAACATTACAATGGTATTGACATCTAAATAAATAAAAGAGATAATTTAATACACAAGATTTTCGATATAGGCTGTCATTTTGAAATAAATATACTACAAATTTTGTAATACTTACGATCTCTTTCTGGTAGACAGGTTAAAGCTTTGTGTAACAATTGTTGAGCTCTTTCGGTCATGCCCATTGTAAAAAAGGCATTAGCTGATACCCGCCATACTTCTTGTTCAGTTTTGAATTTTTTCGTTATGTTTCCAATAATTTCAATAAGCTCCGGCGTCTTCTGGGCATCTGTAATAATCTCCACGGTACGTAGGTATATTTTCAATGGTTCATTATACATAAGTGCTTCTTTAAGGGTATCGTTATAGGATTCCTTGCTACCATAACGTAATTCCAAATTTAATAATGCCACCCATATATTAATTTGGTCATCTGAATTTCTGAAGCTGATTGTTTTTAATGCTCTTCTAGCTACTGCCCGGGCTTTATCGATTTCAGTGGATTGCAAGTGGAATACCATATAATTAATCCAATGTTTACTATTGTTGGGGTCAGAAAGTACCAATCTATCAAATTGATCTACTGAATCGGGTAATTGATTGGGATCGGCATATTTTTCTTCAATCGCACGTAGTCTAGCTTCCTCTTCACGTTGCTGTTTAAATTTTTCAGCTGCAGTTAGTTTCTTTTTCGTTTGAGTTTTAGTGTCATCACTATTCTTGTCATCATCATCATCTTCTTCATCTGATGATTGAACATTTGTAGAGATGTTAGTTAAGTCAGTAGACCAAAAATCAGTTACCCCAGTTAAGGATTTTACTTGTGGTTTTGATGTTTTGACTGTTTTCACGTTTTCACCAGTTTTTAAGGCAGTCTTCACTTCAATTACTCTAGCAGCTGCCTTTTTATCAGACGCCTTATCTTCATAGAAAAGTACTGAAGTTTCCTTATCACCTTTGTCATCACTAGCATCTACCTTCTCCACTTTAGATTTCTTAGATACAACTTTATTAGTTTTAAAAGATTCCTCCGGTTTAGTTTCCGAAACATTCCGTTTTCTTTCTGCTTTAGCTTTTGGCTTAACTTCTACTTTATCCACCGTTTCTAATTTTAATTTTTTCTTTTCCACTCCAACTTTTTCCTCCTTGGGAATGGGAGGATTTTTCCGTTTTCTATTAATTTCGTGCCACAATTTGTATGTATCATCTAAAACAGCAATCGGTTGGCTATTATGTATAAATGTCAATTTACAAAATTGACCTTCTGTTACATTTTTACTGGCCGTGTATTCAAAATCATTAAAGTGTAATTGTGTGGGACAAAAGACAAGTGGGTTTTTGCCTTTTTTCAGGGAACACACAAACACATTTTCATTTTTAAATAAAACTTTAGCATTTATACCGGATTTTCCCATAAAATTTGTTGTTGCATTTTTATCATTTGATATGTGTTCTAGATCTCCGACTTTATTACTTAAAAATACCAAATTATTGCTATAATCTACCCAAAGTATAACACATTCTTGGGTGGCGGCCTCTTTAGGTGGTTTAGTTTTACCCACCACTGTAGATTTGACAATGCCAACTATATCAGTTTCATCTAAGGCATATTCCCAGTCATTGGTGGCTTCATTAACACACTGAAATTTGGCCGTAACTTTATCGCCGGGTGAATAACGAGCCAGAGCGTGGCCTTGTTTTTTCAAAACCTTCTTGATTTCAGAAACTTCATTTAAATAACTTGAAAGAGAAATTTAAATTATAAATAAAATATTACAAATATGCGAAAATGAAAAATATCCTTATTGCAAAAATGATGATTGTTTGCATGATTTTTTTTTAATGTCGAGACCCTATTGCTGAATTGTCCAGTTACAAATTTAACAACAAATGTGTCAGCTAAAGTTCCACTTAAACTGCAAAGCAATTTTTTTGTGTTCTATAAAAATTTTAATTATAACGGTTCGATAAATTTTAACAGAAGATTCAACAAAAAGTTAAATAATGGTAAAGGCTTAACGAATTCGGCTCGTCTAGAAATTTAGGTGCTAGAATTTAATATAATTTGTGTTCTCGTAAATTTAAAACACAAGACAATTATTTTTCTAATGAAAGAGAGACACAATAAAGCTATTAGCGGTTTTCACTCTTGGTGGTATATTTACAACCCTTTTATATTTACATCGATTTTATACTACAAAGCGTGAACGCAATTTTCGTGTATTAACTTCCCGCATAACACAGCTATTAAGTGTGTTCCCGTACGTTAGCGCGGGTTCCCAAACTTACCCAAAAGCGTTCCCGTACTCAAAAATTGGGTAAATGAGGGCGTTTATGAGAGTGTATTAGTGTTTCTCTTTTTACCGAAAGTTACCCAGACTTTTTCTCTGGGTAAATTGGGTAAATTGTCAAAAGAACAGTTGATAAATAAAAACAGCTGTTTTATAATTGTAAAAAATAAAACTAATGAGATCAGCGATGCTAAATTAGCACTCAAAAATTTGGCATCACTGATGCATTTTGACATTTTTTTTTTTTTGGCTAGAAAAGTGTTTTTTTGCGTTCCCGTACTTTTGGGTAATTTTGTCATTTTATGAGAGTATTTTGTGCTTACTCTCATTTTACCGAACTTTACCCAGAAAGTAAGGAAACACAGCTATTGTAAAGTAATGAATCAGCTGATTTTTATTCTTCATCAATTTTAAAACTTAAAATACCAAAAATAATTTGAAGTTAACAAAAATGCCCATATTTACGGAAAAAGATAAAATTTTTAATTTTTTGTAGCAAAATGCAATTAACCAAATAGAATTTGCAGAGATTCTGGGTTTGAAGATACGGTATTACTTGTAATAATAAAAACCAATAGCTGCTGAATTCCACTATCCTTTATTACTTATTTTTTCACGCTTTTGTTTTAAGTTGGGGTTTTTATTATTTTGATCCATTATTCAACTTTTTTTAATAGTGACCAAAAAATGAAATATAAAAAAAATAAAAAAACAAACAATAGGTTTGGCGGCTAAGTGATCAGCTGTTTTAACCTTGTAAATGTACAACATGTATTTACTATACCTTTTGGTCTTGTATTTAAACCACAGCCTAGTAAATTTTAATTCTATACATTTTGTTGTTGTGGTGTAGTAAGTGGTATTACTTTTACTATATCTACAACCTCTACAAGGGTATTTTACTACCAAGAGTGAAAATCCTTAAAATTTTGGCGGCTAAGCAATCAGCTGTTTTAGTCTTGTAAATGTACAACATGGTTTTACTATACCTTTTTGCCTTTTATTTTAACCACAGCCTAGTAAATATTAGTTCTATACATTTTGTTGTTGTCGAGTAGTAAAGTACTTTTACTATATCCACAACCTTTACAACAAGGGTGTCCAAGCCCTTTGCGCTTGATGCTCATTTGTTTTTGTAAAAGCGCTTAGCTATAGGCTGTGTGTTTTAATACACATAGAGCACTCAGCAATAGCAATACGAAATACACAAACAACTTTGTCTTTTTAGTTTTTTTGTCGTTCTTCACTGTATACACGCAAGTGCAAAGCAACAACACTTTCGTATGCTCTGCTGGTAAATATTGACTCAGCGACCATCAATGTAGATTTTGATTTTGTTTAACGTATGATATGACATATTTTTTTTTCTTTTTTCTTTGTATGTATTGGTTTTTACAATAAAAAATATTGAATAAAAATTAGTTATTCTTTAAATGTATTTGTGTTTACTCTTCCATAAGGAACTTTTGGGCACGCCTGCTTTACAAGGTTTACAAGGGTACTTTACTTCCAAGAGTGAAAACCCTTATTGTGATTGGGTCTTCCTTACACAATAAAAAGAAAACATATTAATTTTACAATTTAAATACCGATTTGAGGCCATTTGAATTTGTGTGAAATTTTTTCACGGAAAAAACAATTTACTATGCCTAAGCAGTTAATCAACAATTCTATTGTAATTAATCAAAAACATTATTAATCGATTAATCAATAATTTTAATTATTTCAAATGATGATTAACTGATAAATCAAGATTTTTATTAAATTTAGGAATAATTTTGTGATTTTCTCCGCAGAAGACGAAATATAAAACATGCCAATAACCTTACAAAACAGACGTATTTTTTGATTGTTTACACATCAAGGTCTGTTCGAGGTAATTTTGGGTAAAGTCTGGTAAAAAAAAAATGCCCAAAAAACTGCGAACGCAGAAAACCACATTTCATACCCAAAAATAAAAGTCAAATTTATTCATATTAAAAAACAGCTTAATTAAAAAATATATTTCAAATTGCAAATATCTATTTACATTTTCAAATGTATTTTTCATTATTAAGAAGAAAAAGTTCTTTATAGTAAATTTTTATTTACCCTTAATTGTTTTCAAAAATGCAAAACAGCTGATAATTTGACAATTTTACCATTTTACCTAAATAAAAAGTACGGCTAAATTCTGGTAAAAAGAGAAACACAATTACTATCTCATGAAGGCTCTCATTTACCCAATTTTTGTTACAGGAAACGCTTTCGGGCACCCGCGGTAACGTACGACGAACACACCTATCTTTTCAATATTAGGTTCATTCGTTTACTTTTCTCAGTCAAGTCCAGTAAGATTTACTGAGTAAAAAAAAGTAAGACCAATTTACTCTTAAAATTAAAATTTTCTAAAAAAAGTACGCGAATGGAGAATTTGCAATAATTTACATGTTTGTTAAACAGCTGATTGTAAAACCAAATGCAAAAATAAATATAACTGGTCGATATAAAAAAAGAGGATTCTTGTTGTAAAATCATAAGCAGAAACATTTAAGAAGGTTTTCTTATCTTTTCTATAATTCATTTAACAATATTTTTTGCTTTGCATTTGTATAAAACAACATAGTTGTAAAACATTTTTTTTTTGTATTTACAAAAATTAAACACATTTTTTTCAATCATATGTTTTTACTGCTTGTAAATTCTTGCTGGCAATAATTTGTCCAGTAAAAATTTGCAGAAAGAAGAAGAACTCTCAACATCAATCTGGCACTTTATTTTTTTTTTTCTTTATGTTTACTGAGTATTTGTGTAAACGAACGACATCCTGTAAAAATTTGTACAAATTATTGGGTAAACGAACAAAACTATTAATTAAAATTATTCAAGTTCTGATTATTCAAAATTTAAATTTAACGATGAATCTGACTACATAAATTTTCAATTAATTAATTTAATTGATTAATAAAATTTCTGCTGAATCATACAGTTTGATTACTTTTTGGATATACTTCGGTAAAATGAGATTAATGCTGTGTTTAAACTGGAAAGTTAATCTATTAAAATGTGGATTACCTGCTTAATTTTGTTACAACTAAAGGGTGTCCCAAGAAGAACGCAATTTTTAAATTTTAAATAAAACACAGATATTTAAAAAAAAATCGTGAAACTTTATTATATCGTAAAGGAGACAGAATGAGGTTATGTATGGAACAATATATCGTGCAGATGGCCGCCGCGGCTTTGCTGGCATGCACGCGATCTTTTAATGAAATTTTCAATGACCGTTTTGCATGAATGCTGCGGTATTTCATTAATGCAGCGTCCAATTTCCTCTTTTAAGGCTTGAGTCGTCGTCGGCTTAGTAAACCATCGACTTCAAAAAACCCCAAAGAAAAAAATCTAATGGTGTTAAATCGCACGATCTAGGCGGCCAATTCTGATCTCCAAGACGCGAAATAACACGACCGGGAAATGACTGATGCAGCAATTGAATTGTTTCTCTGGCTGTATGACATGTGGCGCCGTCTTGTTGGAACCACATGCCCTCCACATTCATTTCTTCAATTCTAGGCAAGAAAAAACTGGTTATCATTTCACGATACCGAACACCATTGACTGTTTGCGCTTGACCTGCCTCATTTTCATAAAAAAAGGTCCAATAATTCCTCCAACCCAAAAACCACACCACACAGTGACACGTTGAGGATGCATTTGCTTCTCGTGAATCACTCGAGGATTTTCCTCACCCCAAATGCGACAATTCTGCCTATTGGCGAAGCCATCAAGATGAAAATGGGCCTCGTCACTGAAGATGATTTTATCGGCAAAATCAGCATTTTCATGTTGTCTCTCCAATACTCAATTAACGAACATGGTCAGCTGGCTTCAGTTCCTGAGTCAATTGAACTTTGTATGCATGAAGATGCAAATCTTTCGTCAAAATTCGCTGCAAAGTGGATTTGGAGACACCAATTTGCTGAGCTCGGTGTCGAATTGAGGTGGATGGAGTTTGAGCGACATCATCACGTACAGCTGCGACACTTTCGGTCGATCGACCTGGTCGATGGCGCATTGTTGTCTTTACATCACTAACAGACCCAGTTTCGGCAAATTTATCCATTAATCTCTTTACAGTTGACTCTTTTGGAGCATTATTGTGACCCCAAATTGATCGCAATTTGCGAACTGTAGCCGCAAAACTTTCACCATTTTGGTAAAACAATTTCACAATGAGAATGCGTTGTTCATTCGTGTAGCGCTCCATTTTTACTAACCTCGTACCTTCTACTAGCAAACAATAACAATTGTTCAAATGTCAAACAATGACACTTCGAATGTTGCCAGATTTAAAAATTGCGTTCTTCTTGGGACACCCTTTATAAGCAGGTAAACCACTTTCATTAGATTAACTCTGCTGTGTTAAGTACAAAGTTCTCTTTTTTGTGTATAAATTGTTATGTCTGCACTGGTTTTGGGTTACTGTGGTAAGGTTCAAGAATCGAATAATTAATACTGAAACTGTAGCACAACTACGTTAAAAAAGACATATAAATACACAGCAAAAGTGTTTATTAATTTCCTTCTAAGATTCGGTAAATAAAAAAGAATTTTCATAGAAACAACCAAGATTAAATTTAATTAAATTTAAATATGATTGCCCTAATCCAATTTATTGGTCGTATCAATAATAATGGGCATAACCATTCGAAGAAAATTTGTTTTTCTGAGTGGATTATGTATTTGTTCTTATCAATATATTTGTTTTTTTTAGTAATTCACTAATTCGAATGGTATTGTCACTTGATTTCTTATACAAATTATCGGTTAATGTTGATTTATTGGCACAACAAAATAAAAACTGCAATATTTATTAATTAAAAGTCCCGAGTTTTTTATTGTCTATATATATAAATGGGGGTCAGCTGATTCCTCCTTTACGTATACTTATCTTCTGTACTAATATAATAAAGTAAATTTGTGTTTGTTTGTAGGAGATAATCTCCGTAACTACAGGTTGGTTGAAAAGTTCCTGCGCTCGAAATGAAGGAATACTGTTTTTGTTACGAAATATATTTTTTTGTTCAATATAATCTCCTAGAAGCTCAATACACTTGTTCCAATGATCTTCCAATAATTTTATCCCATCCTTATAATGGTTTTCCGAAAGCTCTGCAAAATAACCGTCTACGGCTGCTATGGCCTCTTCATCCGACGAAAAATGCTTTCCACGAAGGAATTGTTTGAGATTTCTGAAGAGATAGTAGTCACTGGGAGCCAAATCTGGTGAATACGGTGGATGTTCAAGCAATTCGTACTTTAATTCTTTGAATTTAGCCATCGTCAAAACACTTTTGTGACAATGCACCTGGTCTTGATGAAAAATGATTTTATTCTTCTTTAAACCAAGTCTTTTCTCACGAATTTTTTCATCCAAGTGATACAAAAGGCTGCAATAATATTCAGAGTTGATTGTTTTACCTTTCTGAAGATAATCAATCAACAAAATTCTTTTTGCATCTGATGCCATAACCATCTTTGCTGATCGTTGTGAGTTCACCTGCTTTGGAGCTGAACAACCAGCTTCAGTCCACTGTAAACGTTCTTGTTTCAATTTTGGATTATGGTGATAGATCCAGGTCTCATCCATAGTTATAAAACGACGCAAAAAGTCGGTTTTATTCAGCTTAAAAATTTACGCTGAGAAATTTGTTTTCGATCCAGTTTTTGTTGAATTGTTAATGTGTGCGGCACTAACTTTCCAAACAGTTTTTCATACGTAATTCTTCATGTAAAATATTTAGTACTCGTTCGTCTGAGATGCCTATGGCATTAGCAATTTCACGCTTAGTCAAACTTGGATCTTTACTAACCATATTATGTACCGTCTCAATGATTTCTGCTGTGGTTGCAGTTTCTCGTCGTCCTTCGCGTGGATCGTCTTCAAGGCTGGTACGACCAAGTTTAAATTCACCAGTCCAAAATCCAACGGTGCGTTTTGAAGGTGAGGACTCCTTATACACTTCTAACAATTGTTCATAAATTTCCTATGCTTTTAAACCCTTCAAAACAAAGAATCTAATGACTGCACGATATTCAATTTTTTACATATTAAAAAAATCAATGACACGTCAACTTCAAATGGCTTGTAAACAAAGAAAGAATTGACAGAATGACTTGCAACTTTGCATATGTTTTCAGGACAGTTATACCAACTTGAGAAAAAAAAAGTTTGGAGCTAGCAGTGTCATCTCTTGGTGAGCACAGGAACTTTTCAACTAACCTGTACTCATATGATTTCAAAGGATGGACATAGGCTTTATATCATTCCATTAAAATAATTAATAAATAAAATTAAACCATAAATTTAAAAATAAAATATTTACAACAGAATAGATTTGGTGTTAAACAATGTATTCTGTTGACTTTTTACCATTATTTAGTTGGGTATGTAGATATGTTGTTGGGTTTTTGTTTTTTTTTTTCGTATAAAACTACACCAACAACAACAAAAATAAGATACTTTTAAAGTAAGAGCCAATTTAGACGGTGACTTTGTTGCATGCAATTATTGCGTGCAATTTTTGTTTGTTGGCGAACGGGGTAGAGAGCAAATGGGATAACAAAAAAGGACGATTTTCGTTTTTCGTGCATGTTTCTGTTATCTCTCTTTCACACTCATATGTATTCTTCTTTTGTTACTTCATTCACATTCAGTTTTCGTGCAATTAAAGTCACCGTATGAAAAGACATAACTTTAGAAGCAACTTTGAAAAAAGAATTAAGAAAATTGTACGCAATCAATTTCATCATATAAATTGGCTCTAAACAATCGTAGTAAGCACATGTAAAAAGAAAAGAATAACAATTAAAACTTATGTGATTTTTAAACAAAAAATACTTTGTTTAGGTGTGTGATACAAATATAAAATACTAGAGCTAGGAAGTTTAAGTTTGGTATGTAGATTTCTTTTCCGGTGTAGACATCCTCACAGATGGAATTTCTGTAAATTCTTAAGGAAAGTGGCAAAAAGGAGAAAAGTCTCCCCGTTGACGGCCTGCCCACACTGATTTAGCTAGAAATCTGAAATTTGAAATTTGTATAACTTTTAGAAATTTTGGCCAGGAATATGGTAATAATAGAGATCTTCGGGTTCTCCGCGGCGTTATCCTGGTCCATCCCAGGGGTTCTCAAAAGTAATTTTCACTAAAGCTTGTAAAAATTCTTCAAACCTTTAGTTTCGAGCTTTAGTGCGAATGCGCACATTTTTTAAATTCAATTTGTTGCTTTTTGTTTCTTTTCTAACTTTCAAAATACAAATGCATTAAAAAAAATCGCGGCCAAGCAATTGATAGTAATATGTTCGTATTAACATGCTTATTACACCCAGAGAAAATATTGGTTGCAATTCGATCAAAGCATTGAACATTTATTTGTAAGGATTTTATTTTATTTGCAATAATCTATAATTCATTATTATAGCAAACATATGGCATTGAAAATTAAGAAGAGGGAAAAGGAACTAAAAAAGAACAACTTTAAAATAAAAACACCATTAAATTAGGGTTTCAGTTGAACCAACCGAATTGTGGATTTTATTGATTATTGAAGCCTCTAACGATTGGTATTTGTAATCGAATTTTCTGCTATATATTTTTTCCCCCCCCAAAAAATTATTTAAATTCAAAATTAACCATCAAAATTTACAAGTGTATGGGCTAGTGGGTAAAGAGCTAGCCTAATACTCCTAATTTCCGAGTTCAAATCCCGGTAAAGGCAAACATTAAAAAAATATATATATTTTTTTTAATTAAAATGAAATATTCAAATGTTTAATCAACTTATATATCAAAGAAATTTAAATTGAATTGTGGTGCAGTAAGTAAGACTGCACTCATCAAAAAAAGTCTGTAATGGCAACTGAAAATTTTGCTGTTACTACGGGAAATTTTGCTTAGCAACACATGTCTGCTGACGTGTAGTACAATGATATTAGTAGAAAAATTAGTAGCCGCTACTAAATGTTAGTATCGGAATTTAAAACCGGTTTGCTAAAATCAGCAAAAAAATTTACTAGATGCTGTGAATATTAGTACAAAATTTTAAATTTATTTTTTTTTTATCGAGCATGAAATTTTTTTTTTTTTTTCAAAAAATATTGTATACAAAATTAAAAACATAATCAAAGGCTTAAAAATCTTAAAAATTGTTAAAACATAAACGAATTAATCATTTTGTTTTTATTTGGTAATTTCTGATTTGAAAAATATTTTAGTCAATATTTTTTTTTACTTTTATGGTCAAATTTTAATTGTTTTTACGGCTGATTTTTAGAACTAAAAAACTTTTTAGTGCTATTTTAAGTGGATGTCCTATTTTCAGACATGGGTATATTCACTTCCGATCTCTTTTGCCAATCTATGTAAAATTTTAAGGCAATTTAAGTTTGTAGGTGTAAGTTTTAATTAGAAATAAGATTTTAAAATTATTAATTTTTTTTGCTAATTTCAGCAAATCGGTTTTCAAAAATTTGATAAATGATTTCTGAAATTAGCAAATATTATTCTGTAAAAACTCTGTAATTTGAAAAGTGAAAATAGCAAAATATTTGCTAAATGATAATTGTTTTACTAAAAATATGTACAAAAATAGTAAAGTGGGATTGAAAACTGTTTACAAATTTTTTTACTAACTTTTTTTTCTGAGTGTATTAATTACGAATCTTGATGCCTAGGTTCGATACAGAAAAAATCTAGAAATAAAATTTTTCTTAATATAAAATTTTGTAGAACGTAATAATATTTATGTGTAATATAAATATTAAATTGGACAACTGAATATTGGCTTTCACAACTAAAAATATGATTTAAATAAAGATAGTTGTAACCGCCAGGATTCGATTGGCAACAAATTCGGTGGCCACAACTGATACTGTTTTCTGGGTGTATCTGATAAAACATCAAATTAAACCCCTTAACAATCGGCCAATTTACTTCTCAACCAACCATATTTGAATCTAATTTTACGTTTCTGATTTGTAACATTTTTCAGCATTACCTTGGCGCACTGCATAAACGCAGTATGCAAAGCAACACTGCAAACATATGCGTTTTCCAATGCAAAGCAATACTTCACGGCAATATTGCTCCTTTGTCAAAAAATGGCGACATTTTGAAACTTTTATGAACGCTAATACTGCTTTTCGTTTCTTTCTCTCGTGACTACACTTTTTTCGCTAGATATATATAAAATCATATATTAACATTGAAAAAAAAAACCTAAATAAAGTTTATTTGTATAAAAATTATGTTAAATTTTACCCTGCGATAATATATCCGTCATTTAAGTCGCAAAGCATCACAAATAAAAGCAATGCAAAAATTTACCAAATGTTACAATGCATTAGGGTTACAATGCATTAAAGAACTCAAGGCATTGTCAAAAAAAGGCAATGCGGTTTATGAACTCTATGCAATGCTATGTTGCTTTGCATACTGCATTTATGAAGTCAGCCCTCTTCTTTCTTTCACAAATCTACAAAAAATTAGTTTTGTCTAAGTTCAAGTTTTATATTTTTTATTTTTCATAATAAATATATAATTTATTCACTTCAAATAACATAACCAAAGCCGATAGGGCTTTACCAAATCGACTCCAGATTTTTCAAAAGAAGATCGTGCAATAAATCCTAAGATATGTCAGGAATTATAATATACACAATTCGACGGTGATGGAAGAAGTCAATTAAGAGTATAAGTAATTTTTGACTTTCAAACTATCAATAATACACGTACGGCTATGACGTCGTCGATAGCCGGAAAATTATAGGGTCCGCCAAATAACTTTTTTTTTTGAAAATGCTATAAAAAAAAAAACTACTGAATATTTTCTCAAATTTCTTTTTTTATTTGAAAGTACAATCCTTCCGGTTAATAATGGAAAATAATTTCATTCAAATGGCTGCCTCGGCTGGCCTTGCAGTATCCTACACGATCGGTCCAATTTTTAAGCACATTATTGATTGTGTGCAGCTGTATTTCACCAATGGCTTCACGAATATTGTCCTTTAAAGCGTTAATTGTCTTTGGCTTGTCGGCGTAACACTTATCTTTGACGGCACCCCACAAATAATAGTCCAACGGTGTCAAATCGCAGCTCCGAGGTGTCCAAACGACATCAGCTCTGTGGCTGATAATGCGATCTTATAAAACAGGGCGCAAAACATCGAGTGTAGCTTCGGCTGTGTGGCACGTAGAGCCCTCCTGTTGAAACCAAATGTTGCCAATATCCTCCTCTTCAATTTTTGTGAACAAAAATTCGTTCAACATGGCCCGATAACGATCGCAGTCAGTAACGGCCACTCCTTGCTCATTTTCGAAGAAAAATGGCCCAATTATGCCTCTGGACCAAAATCCGCACCAAACAGTTACTCGTTTTGGGTGTATCGGCTTTTCAATGTATGCGCCAATTTTGCTTGTTTACATACCCGCCAAGAACAAAATGAGCTTTATCTGAAAAGATGACATTGAAAAGATGACATTCTGCAACATAACCATGATTTTCAAAGTAATGTCGCAATATTTCCCAGCGTTGTTCAAGCGTATACACAACCATATTCGTTCAGCGGAAGGATAAAACTAATTATCTGTCAAATCAGATATGACATTCACGAAATAAGCACTATTTGAAAAGAAAAACGTTAGATGGCGGACCCTATATTATGCGCCTAGGCTGCAACAAACAACAGCCAAATCCAGAGCTCCAAGAAATAATTAGAAAACCAATACAGCAAAGAAGACGTGGAATATGATTATGCAGTGCCAAAGATATAGTTATTAAGATTAATATAATTATAATTATAGCCATCAAGATATGCAGCGTGTTGGAAATAGTTATTATGTTAAGAACAACATAATTAGGGTATAACAACTATTGGGTTATACTTAAAACCCTCATGAATTATTATTGAAATGTAAATAACTAGAAGGGTCGTCTTAATTGTACTCAGTTGTAAATTAATAAATAAAAATACTACTAAAAAAAAAAAAAAAAACTCTACGACAACAAACAAAATTTCAAAACAAGTTTATTATGTTATACAATAGCCTGAAAGCATTTGTTTAAACCGATCCAGTAGAATTTTCATTTGTTACCATATTTTACACTTAACAGCATAGTTGTAAAGCCAATCACAAATAACAAACAATACATAATTGTTATCAAAAAATTTTTTATGCTTGCCGTTATAATCTAATTCATGACTATCCACTTCACACACTATACACTGTAAATATTTTAACTAATGATAATACATAATAATTTCCTAACCAAAACGACATGTTTTACTCAAATCACGAATAGCATAAATTGATATAAGTAAATTAAGGTGTCTTTTAAATTTCGAATTGTCGAATTTTATTAATGTTGGCAACTATCTAGTTTTATTTTATTTGGGCTCAAATAAATTGTTGAAAATTTTAAAAATTTCCTTAATTATTTTTGCATTTATGCTGACTAAAAAATAATAATTTTATGTAAAACTTTCAGAATTTTTTTTAATATTAATTTTTTTCTTTTAAGTCGGTGAAAAAAATCAAGCATTTGTTTAAATATTTCTAGGATATCTAGAAAATGTTGGCGGAAACATCTTCAATGCTTGAATATATACAAAAAATGGCACTTAAATTAAATCAGCGTTTGCAACGACACAAAAATACAAAACAAAAAAATTAACATTTTTGCGAAGTCAATATTTAGTACGAGAGTGGGTCAATAAGTCCGTGACTTTTTGAATCAACACAGTTTTTTTTTGAAAAAAAAGTTTTTTTTCAACATAATCTCTTTTAAGCTTAATACACTTAGTCCAACGTTTCTCTAAATTTTGTATTCCTTCCAAAAAATGGAATTTTTCGACGTGCATAAAATATGCATTTGTTTGATCAATAATTTCATCGTTGGAGCTAAATCTTCTTTCACCGAGCCAATTCTTTAGATTTGGAAATAGGAAATAGTCACTGGGGTTAAATCCGAAGAATAAGGCGAATGAAGGGGCAATTCGTAGTCTACTTCATAGATTTTTGCCACGGAAACTAAGCTGTCACACGATTCCGTTGGTGGTCGATTGTGAGCAAACGCGGCAGCCATCTTGCGAAAAGCTTTCTCATTCCCAAGTGATCGTTCGAAATTTAAACCACTAAGCCATGTGAGATGCCTATGTCTTCCACAATCTATCGCAAATTCAATCTCCGATTGGCCAACACCATATCGTGAATTTTTTTAATTGTTTTGGGTGTAGAGACCTCAACTGGGCGTCCAGAACGTTCGGCATAATCCGTGCTTGTAAGGCCACAACGAAAGTCAGTAAACCACTTTTTTACCATTGAAATCGATGGTGCAGATTCCCCATGGTATTTATTAAGCTTTTCCTTGGTTGGATTTACGTTTTTTTTCGCAATAAATAATGTTTAATAAGCACTCGAAATTCACTTTTTTCCATTTTTAAAAAAATCCACGAGGTTGTATGTTTTGAACAGCTGTTAAACACAAAGTAAATGACGGAACTTGCTCAAAATTTGACAGTAGTCTATTAACAGGTGGTACTTGATGGGAGCAGTGTTGCATTTCATATAACTACGAGGGAAGTTCGAAAAGTCACGGACTTATTGATCCGCCTACGTAGAAACGATATATCGCATTATATATATATGACATTATTTAAAGTTTTAGAAATTTTCAAATATTCCAAAATTTTGAATTTTGAATAATAAACGTTTTTCTCTTAAAATTATAAGCACTATTAATTTTTAATCAGACTAGCTAGTTTTTTGGGCAGGCTTCATCAGTGATATTTTACTAAATTGTATTATTTTTGTGTTATAATTGTCAGAATGTCTCTGTAGGAATCGAATCAACTCTTCTATATCTTTCATCAATTTTCAAAGATGTTAACATCTTCCCATAAGAATTATACAAGCCAAAAATTATACATCTTTCTATAGCTGCAAAAGATTATCCTTTCTCATTGTGTTCCGTCTTACAGCTTTCGTTATTTTAAGTGTCATCACTAAAAAAAATGGCAAAAACAATCAATTTTCTTTGTGCCATCACTAGCAAACTGACATTGCAGAAAATAAACAAGAAAATATATTCAAAAAAGGCAAATGAGCGGCATATGCAAGAATTTCATACTTATGTCTAGCAAAAATTCTTCTTCATCATTATCTTCTTTCAGAATGGACTTTAATATTTCAAAGTATTGCATTAAAATTCGGGTTTGTTCTTGCAAAGCAACAACTACTCCAATGATTAATGCTTTCTCTAAATCCATTTTTTATTTTTAACAAAAAGTATGCGTCTCTTTTTATATTTTTTTGACAGCTGAGTAAGTAACAGATGAAAGATGTTGCCAATATAAATTTATGTTTCACGTTTTCAACATCTTCCATGCGTTTCACAAAGATGATGTTCAGTGTAAAAAGCCTATTATAAACTTCTCCTTTTTTACGTATGTTGAAAGAGCTGAACCATATCCAAAAAATAATGTGTACAATTATTATTTATAATAAAATATGTATTCCTTTCAAAGGATCCATTAATATTATAATATTCTTAATATTAAGAATTTATAAATATATTTTTGAATTATGCATATTGTATTGCAAATAAAAATTGGGAGCAGTTAGCAAAAAAAAAATTCAACAATTCGTAATACAAGGGAAACCTTAATGTAAATCAATTCAATAGTTTTAAACGCTCATATACATATGTATGTCTTTTATTATTTTTGTTTATTTTTATTTCGGCCCATTCTAGGAATGATATGACCATAACAAATTATATTTTATAATACGTTTACAAGTTTACAACAATAATAAAAGTAGTAACTATTATACATACATTAAAAACAAATTAAGCATAAAAATATGAATTTTTAAAGATGATAATGAGATATTTCAACTGTTTAATTTTATATTAATATTTTATATAATAATAGTAATACTAATTAATATAAGAAACAGACAAAATTAAAAATTTAAACAGTGATGTTACATTTCTTTAAAAATTTAATAAAACATTTTGTTTTGCCAAAAAAAAAAAAAAAAAAAAAAAGTTGAGTAATTTTAAAAATTTCATAATTCCAGGATATTTTCTTTTTATTATATTTTAAGTATTGAATACTATTTCACACAGTGAAAAAAATTATATACGATTGACATCTTCACAGATATTACAAGTACTTGGTTGCTAAACAGTCGTTTTTAATATATATATGTATGTATATACTTCGGTAATTATTATAATTTTAAGCAGAAGATCTCATATTAATACCAATTATTAAATATTGCTTAAAAATTTAATATAAATATTTATATATTATTTGAAAGTATTTAAAGTTACGGTATAATCCATCGTATATAAACATATATCATAAATATAATTTTAATTTTATTATAAAAACAATTAAAAATACATTAACTCATCTCTATGCTTTATGATAGACTATATTTTTTCTATAATTTGAAACGGAAACTCCTCATTATAATCAATATTATAAAAAAAAAACAAAGAAAATTTATTATTAATTTGTATGACTCTTTTTGTAGTGTACGAATATAAATTGAATTTCGTTAAAAAGTTAGTTAACTTTTTTTTTTTTTGAGACTTCGTGTTAGAATTACAAATGAAACAATAAATAACGACTAACTTACAACTAGGTAGTAGATATAGTATGTATTATTTAAAACAATTACTGGAATAGTGCAACATGCTGATATTTTTATAGAGATAACAATATATAAATTGGAGGTTATTGTTCAAATTTGAGACATACATCTCCATTAAGACTTAAATAAATTTTAAATTACACTAAAATACAAAATAAAAACAATACTAAAACAAAACTCAAGCTAAATAAACTTTATAACAAAAAAAAAAGTATAATAATAAACAATAATAATAAAAAAACTACAAATTAGAAAAACAAAAAAAAAAAAAAACAATTTGATTTTATATAAAATTAATGAATTAGAGTCAGTTAAATTGACAGGAATACTTATATATTTTTCATATATGAATAAAAGATAAAGATTTAACTACAAGGCGAATTGTAAAAGAAATTCTAATAAAATAAAAATTTCAATTTAGCAAATTTTAAAATAATTTACAGGTTAGATATCTAAAATTATAGGAGGGAAAAGTGTTAAGTAAAGGGATAATACATAAAGGTAACGCCAAAAATCAAAAAGCATTTTACCGTTATTCTTAATTAAAATATTGCACAATGTTGTCAATTAAAGCAAATTTTGATCGCAATATTTAGTTATTTTTATAATTTCTTGTTTTTGTAAATTTAATTTCGTAAACATCAATTTTTTTTATAAAATTTGATCTTTTTTTTTTTTTTGAACCTTAAGTTTTAGTAACAATTAGGTGGTCTATGCACAATACTGTTTGAAATAAAAACAAAAAATATAAATTGAATACAAAAAAAAAAAACATCGTTTGAAGTATTCATAAATGGCCTCGTATATCGTGTTGGTAAGTTTTCAAGTTTTATGTTAAACTTCATACATAAAAAATAGAGTTTACATACGATATATAAGACTTTTTCATGATTCTACCCAATGATACAAAACAAAAAAAAAAAAAAAAGAATATGAAAGTGCGAGGGAGAAAGGAACAAAATCAACTCTGTAAGTACTACAGTATTGTGAATCTAGCCTTAATATTAATCTGTATGGCTTTTGAATTTATGTTTTATGGCATTTTTAACATAACATTTAAATTTCATTTGCGTACCTGAAATCATGTTACAATTTTGGTAAACAGTTCTTATTGCACTTTTTATATAAACTAAAAAAAAAACATATATGGCTCTTGGTTTTTCTCTATTTTCTGAGAATTTTAAATATTCTTCTTTTAAATTTCGATATTAAACACTGGCAATAAAAAATTTAAAAAGCGAATGTAATCAGCAGCACCCCGTTTCTGTATCTGATGCGAGAAGTTTTCTCATCGAGAAATTTATAGTCATCCTATTTTATACAAGGTGACTTAATAGATAATAAAAATGATTTTATTTTTACCGGAAATTTTTTTTGAGCTTCTAACTTTTAAAGCTGTGGTACATTTGTTTTATAAAATTTCTTATTAGACGGAGAAATATTTTGTTACACAGCGCCTTATTATTTTCTTTTGATTATTATATATATATTTAATTGCTTGTGACTCACCCTATAGAAAGCATAACAGGGTTGCGTTTTATATGTTTTTTTGTGAAAACTTTATCGATGCCAAAAATACAGAAACGCGGTGCAGGCTTTTAGCAATTATATAGGCTTTCTTCAGTACTTTTTTAAGGATTGTAATTTTAAAAATTTCAATTTGTTTCATGAAAAAGTACCATTATTATGGCGCTGTGATATTAGATTTTTTCAAGCAATTTTTATAAGAAAATAAAAAGGTCAAACCTTATTAAAATATTGTTTTTTTTTTTTTTTATAAATTAGCATGCAAACTGACATTCATTCAACTGTGTTAAAACATTTAAAGTATTTTGAACAATAGACATTTTGTACCCATTTGCTATCGAATCAATTATTAAATTCAGAATAGAATAATTGCAACTAAAAAACTTTATTAAGAATTACATATTTTAAACAATAATGATGTTGGTTTTTAAACACTTTTTAAGGGTTCTTAAAAAAAACCAGCAACACCTTTACGCAACAAAGAGTCTTAAAACTTTTCACTTGGATAATTTTTAATCATTTGAAGAAGAAACGGGATCCTTCATTTTTCGTTTCATAACATAAATATGATACGTAAAGTTTAATTGGCATTAAATATAAATTTTTTCGAGGATCCTTGTTCCAAAACCATTGGACACTTAAGATTTTGAGATTTGAGCCATTTGTAAGCAATACATATCGTATTTTTTATATGAACGAAAAATATAGGTAATACCTTGAAGTTATTTTCCTAGGAACATTTATATGCGAAAGAAAACTTCTATAGGTAGAGCAAAAGGACACCTCTTAATAGCTCTATTGTGAATGATTTAATTTTAAATTTTATCTTCCAGATGATTTCAGCAATATTGGGAATATATTGTTTCTTTCTACCAGGCGGTATTTTGAGAATAGAAAATGTCATAAAATGTCGCTTATTTATCTTGCCGGTAATAACTGGAGAATAATTAATGTCTTTAAATCTCGTTCATTTCATGTGATAATTTGCTAGTAAATGTCATTTACAATGTCTTGAATTATTTGTGTATTTTTCGGAAATATCGTTCTAAAGTATAAATTTTCTTCAAAAGGGAGGAACGCCCCCAATAATATGATTAGTGGTATCAATGTGAGATTATTCTGTTACTATGTGAGAAGTTGAAACATTAAAATATTAACTATTTACAAACTCTACGATACAAAGCACAGGAGCGAGGAGTTACATAATAGGTTTGTTTTTTTCGAATTCTATATTTCATACTAATTTAAGTATTTATAATATTTTAAGTAGGTATAAATTTAGCCTTAATTTCTAAATTTTAAGGTAACCTTAAGTGAGTGGATTATCGTAATTTATTAATTGACCTCTAGGCTTACAAACTGTTGTATGAAAAAAAAAATTAAGTAGTTTTAAAAATGCTACCAAATCTTGAAAATTCTTGGCTTTTCTATTTTAAAAAAAGTATTTGAAAATGTTTGCATTTTTAATTTGATAAAATATTAAATACAACAAAAGCTAACAAATGTATTATGTATTCGTAAGTAATGATAAAGCAGGGCAAACAATATAATTGCTCTATTTCGCGTTCACGCGAAGTCCATTTACAAAAAGGCGGCCCCAAATGTTCAAATTGTATTTGTTTACAAAAAGTAAAGAAAAGTCAGGTAATTAGGGATAGTATTTTTACAGATATAAAATTCGAAAAAAATAAACCTAATATTTAATTCATACAAAAATATATGTTAGTTTTTTTTAATATCTCGAAATAACTTTCGTGCAATGAAGCAAAATAATTCCTGCAACAGAACTGTTCTCGATTTTTTCCACTTACTAAAGTGAAAATTTTCTAAAAATGCTAATGCATTTTAAGCATTAAGATTTATTCCACTTACTAGAGTGAAAATTTTCTAAAAATGCTAATGCATTTTAAGCATTAAGATACTTATAAAAAATATCATAGTAAAAAAATTTACTAAAAAGTTTCAAGACTCACATAATTTAGAGTTAAAGAATTCTTAAAATGTTATAATTATTCTTTTCTGAATTTAAAATGGAATTTTTCTTGACTCCTATCCATCACTCCTTACATTGGAAAATGTAGTGTAGTAATTGTTTTTTGAGCAAATTTGTTTCTAAAAATTTTGAGCAATTTTTTTTTTTAGATATTTTTCGTTGAATAACAACGTATCACGACATATCTATGTCTAGGAAATCTGGTGTCAATAATATTGATTCTGATGGCGTTGAGCTTACAAGAGACAAAGTGTCATTCATTATAGCACTGGCGAGATCTACAGAATGATGATGGTGATGATGATCTACATCATCATGATCATCATGCAAATGGTGATGATGATGATGATGTAGATCATGTTGATGAGGATCTAATGTATCCAAATGATTGTGACCATCTAAAGGATGTTGATGTGATGATGACAGCAAAGGATCACGACCATGCTGCAATGAAGAAGGTGAAGCTGATAAGCTGCCATTATGATGATGGTGATGATGACAATCATTTAAACTGTCCGAGGTGCAAATTGATAATAGACCAAAGTTGTTAGAGTTAGTATTAGAGTTGTTGGGACTTTGTTCACATTGTTGCAAGAAACTTGTTTGAGAATGGTCATGTTGGTGTTTATGATGACAATTATTGGTACAACTGGAGCTTATGCACGAAATGCTACCAGAGCCACAGCAGGAAGACATGTGAGTTTGATGATTGGTGGGTGTGGGAGTAGTTGAGGTGGTATTTGAATTAGTTGCTTGTGCTGGTGATGATATTGACGAACTGCTGGCATAAATATCATCTAATGACAATTGATGGCTATTACTGCAACAGTTACCATTATGCGTAAGTTCATTGCAATCATTTCCATTATTGGATGAATAGCTGTGAACACTACACTGCATTTGTAGGTTTGGAGAATGAGGTGCTGATAATAATGGATTGCTTGGCACTGATAACATTGGATCTCCGGTTTGTATTAGATGTTTAGTATCATCCATTAGATCTTCCATGGCATTAACATTCATACTAAGGTTAAGATTGTTCTCATTAGAGTTTTTATTATTAATAACTAAATTGTCCGTTGTCTCCGTTATAAGAGAAGTAGAATGATGATTTTGCTGCTGTTGTGTTGTGGGACTAGCACTTTTTAAATATGATGTCGTGGGTGTAGGAGCTGAAACCGATGTATTATTAAAGTCACTTAGGTGAAGACCATGAGATTTGGCTTGCATTTCCAACTCTTTAATACGATTTATTAAACGTCTGTTTTGTACCTCTATTTGACGTTGTCGATATTCATTTTGTTTCAAACGAGCCACTTCATGTTTAAGACATTTTATGTAATCCACAGATGATTTTAAAATGGTACCTTTATTTGGCCTTATGTCCCGTACTACTTCATAGTAAGGATCATTTGTTTTGGGTAGTAATGTACCCAATTCTTTGATGCGATCATTGATATTAAAACGCCGGCGTCTTTCTATCATATTGTGGTTATCCTTTTTCTGACGATCTTTAGCTAAAGCATTTACCTCTGCTTCCGATATTGATTGGGGCTCTTGTTTAATGGATAAATCAGTAGAATATGAGTCATCAAATCTTAGTGTATCATTTAAGTTACTATGTAATATATCTTCAAAATCCAAATCGGCATCACTCTCAAATGACGGAGGTAACTCAGAGTTGCTGGTGGCCACTGAACTAATACTGGGTGTGGCAGATTGTATGGGACTGGTTAGACCACTAGGGCCCGAAGATGTCAAAAAATTTGTATTACGCATCATTTTAACTAGATTGCCTGGATTCGAACGGCTACTGCCGCCGTTTTTGTTGTTCAATGGTGCCGAGGAATTAGCACTATAGGATTTTAAAGACTGCTGATTGTCAGATGTATAAGGCAAATAGTACGAAGATGCACCATTGCTATTATTATTGCCCATACTGTAAGGAGACAAGGGCATGTTGTCATCCATTATATTAGCACTATTGGGAGAAGCTTGGGGTGTTATACGCATTTGCCTTGGAGAACTATTAACTGAAGAACAATTATCATTTACAATACTGTTATTGGTATTATTCATACCGATTGTGTAACTACTAGAACGTTCAGAATTCTGTTGTTGTTGTTGTTGCTGCTGCTGGGTTTGATTGGGATTAGAACTAGCTACTGTTACACGCAAATTAGCTAAAGATGTTGAGTTACGTCCACTCCAATCAGATGTGTTCTTAAATGATTCACTTAGATACTGACGTACTTGATTTTTTTGTTTCTGTATAACATGGTAACGTGTTGGATTTTCCAATATAGTTCTTACTTGTAAAACCTGTTGGGGCAATTCGACTCCTATATTTTGTATGGGAACCTTTACCGTTACAGGACTAGATTGAGCCTGAGGTATCATTAATGTGTCCATAGCTTTTGAACCAAAACTGTCCGAGTTATTATTCGAATTATTATGGCCACGATTACTAGTATTCGTTTGATTTTGTGTAGAGTTAGTCATATTGTTATTTTGTTGCTGCTGCTGCTGATGCTGTTCCTGTTGTAATTGCTGTTGTTGTGGTTGGTGTTTTAGCGGCTGGTTTTGATAATCGTTTTGTAATTGATGATGTTGCTGAAAGTTGCTATTGTTTTCTGTTTCTCTTTTTTCGGCTTCTCTTCGTTCAAGCTCTTGTTGTTGCTGCTCTCTTTGTAACTGTAATTTTAATTGTGTCCTTGAGGTGGGCGTAACGGTTTTAAATGTTGGTATATTATCGTGTCTAATAGCTCGTGTAGCCGATTTGAGTTCATAAAATTCCACATCTCCAGAATTAGGACCCGATACTTTAACCGAGGGTAAAATATCTTCCATTTTATCTTCATCCATGGGGCATTGATAATCGATTTCAAAGTCAAAATCTAAATCTATTCCAGATTCAGCCATTTTGTATTGATTTTTATATTTGTATCTTTTTTATTTTATTCTCTTTATTGTTTTCGGTTATTGTGTTTTTTTTTTTTTTTGTTTGTTTAATTAACGTATTTTAAATATCAATCATATTTGCTAATACTTTACATTAATTACTTTGTATTTTCCACGTAATCCATCATAAAGTTTATCATCGCGTTTTTTAGAATATAGAATTTTTCGTTCTTCTTCTATTGAAAAAGTACTTTTACGCAGTTTATCTTAAAAGTTTCACTTGTTATGTTGTCTTTATTTGATTTTCTTTATAATTTTAATGTAGTTTTTATTGTTGCTAACCCAGCCAGCCAGCCACCAGCGTTATATTATTACATTAATAATGGTCGACCGTCTTTCAAATGAAATCAATGGCTGTACTACTCCGCCGTTAACCAACGATATATTTATTTTTTTTTTTCCTTCACATATAATAAAGTTTAATAAATTAGCACATACGCATATGTTTGCCACCACCATACACCACTGCCGGCACGATCCCCCAACAATATGTATAATATATGATGATATAGAGCTCCCCGTCGATCAGTCGTTTAATAGCAAAATAACAACAATGATAAAAAAACGATTGACAAAAATCTTTATATTAAAAAAAAAAAATATATTTTTTTTTTCTTTAAATTTCGGCAAACAAAAAAATTTACTGCAATGATCGTGTAATTTTTTATACAACTTCGTTTTAAATGGTAATTCGTTTTTTCATTATATTAATAATAAAATCACTGCACTTTTAGAAACACTTGTACATTTCACAATTTTTTTAAGTTCTTTTTGGTTTTTTTCTTCGTATTAAATTATACAATTAATTAAATGTATTTATTTTTTTAATTGTTTGATTAAATATATAAGAATAAGGTAAAAACGTTATTATATAACCGTTGTTCGCTCAGTAGTAGTACGATCAATTGTGACAGCACTGACAGAAAACTAAAATCATATGGCCGCTCTACTCAATTAAACAAAAACACAGTGTTGCCCCTAAAAAAAAACTCCATCAGTTTTACAAAAAAAATCCCCAAAAATTGTTCTTGACATATGTACTTGAATAAAAAATCCCAAAGCATGACGCCAAAAATAAAATCAATTAAATTCAAAGGGTTTTAATGTTATTAATTGAGTTTAGTAAACGTCAATTTTTATATTGTTTAATTTGACTAGTCTAGTCTTATTTGAGTTTATTTTGTTTTTTAAGTAAATAATGTACTATTGTTATTAAACAATATAATAAAAGAAGTATTTTAAACAATGATAACAGTTAAATGTTTATCTTTTGCGGATTATTTCAAATATATTAGTAAAATCTATTAAAACTTAATTTGATAGATTAGAATCTGCCAATAATGACATTAAAAGAGGAATAAATATTTGTTATATTTACTAAAAAGAGCTTAGTTCAGAAAGATTTCACACAGGGATTATTCGCTACCCGACGAAAAAAGTTTATATAAAGTCTTATATAACTTGATATAATTGTATATTTTTTTATATGTATATTTATAACTAATGCATATTTTTATGCCAATTTCTAATATATCACTATAAATCTTCATATATGATTGCCATTTTTATATAATTTTTTATATCAAATAGAGGATCAAATGGGATAAGATCATTGATGATATTTTCGGATAAAATAAGATATGATCCAATTTTGATTACGCTAAATGTTCTATAATTGTCCACTGCCCATATTCAATTTTTAAAGAACACTTTAATATTACAGAATTTTTCAGACATTAAAGCACGCAGTAGTGCGGTTCTCTAATTTTTTTAAAAACAAAATTCAGTAGTTAATTTTCATAGTAAACTGACATATTAACTACCCAATTTTGTTTTAAAAATGTTAGAGAATTTTCCCTCCGGAAGAAATTTTTGTTTTTTAATTATTTATTTTAAGTTTTTTTTTTTTTTTAAACAAATTATATCTTAATTTCCTAACCGAGCACTAGCAACGAAGGCTTTCGGCTCGTTGTAGCGAAAACAGACCAGAGCCTCTGGTGGGAATCGAACCCACGACCCCCGCACTGATAAGCTAGAACGCTACCAACTAGCCTACATATGTTATGTACATTATTTTATTATTATTATGTAATTTATATATTTTTCATTTTTTACGACTCTTGAAGCAAGCTAATTCTATTTTTAAGAAACTTAAAAAGGTGTTATATATAATGCACTGACATTTATAGAACTTTAAGTACATCATACATGACATGACATTTATATGAAATTATATCTGAACTTTTTTCATCAGGTAAATATATTTAAGTAGTTCGCAATGCTCGAGTACTCCACTCTTCTTCATACTTAGGTACATATTTTTTGTATCATGCAACCTCTGTGTTGGTACAGCATTGAATACTCCAGCATTGTAAATCCAACGTAAGAATGAAGATTTTTAAAGTAAATATTAGACTGCGGTTTGCCGGTGATTTCGTTTAAATAATAAAGGAGTTCACAAGGTGTACTATGTTTTGTATTGTTGCATTGTCGTATTAAAAAAAAAGAGTTGTTCAAATTTTCATTTCTCTACGATATAATGACGATTTTCTGTTGGTTTTTTTTTTTTTTTGGTTAGCACACTTAAAAATAGCAGACTAAAAATAGGTACAAATGTTATAGCCTACTATAGGGTCCGCCAAATAACTTTTTTTTTTTGAAAATGCTATAAAAAAAAAATACTGAATATTTTCTCAAATTTCTTTTTTTATTTGAAAGTACAATCCTTCCGGTTAATAATGGAAAATAATTTCATTCAAATGGCTGCCTCGGCTGGCCATGCAGTAGCCTACACGATCGGTCCAATTTTTAAGCACATTATCGATTGTGTGCAGCTGTATTTTACCAATGGCTTCACGAATATTGTCCTTTAAAGCGTCAATTGTCTCTGGCTTGTCGGCGTAACACTTATCTTTGACGGCACCCCACAAATAATAGTCCAACGGTGTCAAATCGCAGCTCCGAGGTGGCCAAACGACATCAGCTCTGCTGCTGATAATGCGATCTTCAAAAACAGGGCGCAAAACATCGAGCGTAGCTTCGGCTGTGTGGCACGTAGCGTCGTTCTGTTGAAACCAAATGTTGCCAATATCCTCCTCTTCAATTTTTGTAAACAAAAATTCGTTCAACATGGCCCGATAACGATCGCCATTGACTGTAACGGTCAGCCGAGGCAGCCATTTGAATCAAATTATTTTCCATTATTAACCGGAAGGATTGTACTTTCAAATAAAAAAGAAATTTGAGAAAATATTCAGTAGTTTTTTTTATAGCATTTTCAAAAAAAAAGTTATTTGGCGGATCCTATATTATCTTTTGTTGTATTTTTAAAATTAAAACAACACAATTGTTAAATATATGTGAACTTTTGACAAAAGAACTTATTTTTTCGAACGAAAATTATAAGAGTTTTTTTTTTTTGTTCAAATGTATACGCTGTGTGTATATTTTTTAATACCAAGGAAGCTGGTATTATACAATTTTTTGATCTCTTAAAAAAATTAATTAAAATGTGTTAATTCAGTCAAGTGTCTTAAAAAATCCTTTTGGCAAAACAACATAACTAGATTTACCTTGTTTTGTCAAAAATCCTCCGATATGATTTATTTACGGCTTATCAAATTTGTCCATCAGTTTGCTATTGCTTAATTTATACATATTCACAATACATTCTAACTTATGACTTTAAATAGTATAAACTGTGAATTGCATCATAAATTTGATTTTACTTTCAAATTTGTTAATAATTATGCTTTAACAAAAATAAATCTCATAATGTTCGTTTTCCTAGAAAATTGATAAATATAATATGTATGTAAATAAACACACGCTGTACAACGATAATAAACTTACTGCTGTTATCAGTTAAAATTACCACACTTATTTAATATCAAATCTAATTAAACACCTCACACACATCCCCAAATTTAAAATGTCATCTACATACCATTTTAAATTTCCCCATTATGGGAACTAACTGGCAACACCATACAGGTGAATCACATACAGAAAGAGATAACATACAAGTGTTAATGTAAAATAAATCTCTCTTGCTCTTGTTAAACAAATACAAAATGTAAACAAAAACCACTTGGATCAGTGAAAGAGCGAAACACAAATATTTACTACACAGATGCGTGTAATAAAATAGAAGTGAGGCAGCAAAAAGCAAGTTTATTCCACACTTAACCTTTTGATAAATTTTACATGGGGTTTCGTTTACACCTGCAACCAAATCCTGATATTTGATATTTACAGCCAGGAAAAGAGAATTATTTTCTGGAAACATGTCGCACAGCCACGTTTTTATTTCTTTTTCCAGTTTTTTACATTTATATATTTATTTATAATTCAACTATAATACAAAAGCCATTCAGGCCAAAAAATTGTATCACATAGCAATAATTCTGAGCAGAAATCTTATAAATAAATATATAAAGAGTGTAGAGTGTTAGAGCTAAATAAAAAAATCCTACAGCATCCTCTTTCGAGTGGGCGGGGATTTAAAGTCAAAATTAAAAATTCTAATATGTTCAAAAATGCTTATCCGATCAGGGCAAAATGAAGACCATAAAAAATTTCTAAAATATATTTTTATAGAGATCTAATATGACCCTCATAATTAACATTGTGGACCAATTAAAGATTTTTTTATGATTTTTTTGTAAAAACCTTATTTTATATTAGTTTATATGTATGGATAGTCAAGGTGTGCACATGACACGAAATTTCGCGATTTACATGAATCACGCCAGTGTAAGCCAAAATTTAAATCACTCACGTGATCGTGCGTGTGCTGTAAACAAAATTTCCTGCGTGAGTAGTTTTTTTTTTAATTTTTAATTTTGTTTTTGATTTTTTTACATGTAATGTAGCAAGAATGTTTTTTATGTATTAAATATGGTAACACTTCATTACAGATGATCAATTGATAAAATAAATTCTTTTATTTTTAATTTTTCGAAATATTTTAAATTTTTTAAGCGTGAGTCAAAAGTCGCTCACGTTCCCAAGCTTTAATTTGGAGTACGATTTGACCACTTATTTCTTCAAATTACAAAGTTTCTTTAATCATTTCAACATTTTTTTATTTATTTTTTTTTTTTTTGCATTCGATGGTTAAGAATTTGTTTTTTACACCAAAAAAAAAATTCGGGGAAAAGTCAAATAAATATATTTATTCTGTAAACCAACTTATCATTATACAGGAACAATTTTAAAAAGATGGGAATTTAACAAGCCAGAAGCCTTAACGAAAAAGTATTTCAGAGTACTTCTTGTGTAAATTTTGTTCTGGTCTTATTCTGGTTTTGTTGCTGGATTTATTCAAAATGCAATTTTTAAATTTAAAGCGTTTGTCCAATAGAAAAAAATTATATTATAGGATTTAAAAAAAAGTTTCACTCATAGAAAGAATTAAGAAATCGAAATTATTAATGTTAACTGCACATAAGCCCTTTTTAATAAAAAAAAATAAAACCTAATTCATTTAATGAATCAATAAATTATTCATATTTACTTTGAATAAATGTTTAGATATTAAATTGGGATATCGACGCTGCCAACTAGACAAGTAATATGTTTTTAAAAGGCTTTCAGGAGAGAAAAAACTATTTTATGCTGTCAAATCTTGATATTTTTTAAATGTTGCAATATATCCAATAGATACTGAAATTGGTTATGTACAATTGGGTCAAATCAAATACATTTACATTAACATTTTTAAACAATCATCATTTTTGTTCTCAATAATTTTTAATATTTATGAATTAAAAAAAAATACTAATGAATAAAAAATAAACTTACCCTTCCATAAAATCAGCAGTTGAACTCATTTTACCATCCCAAACATCGGTAAGTTTTGCTGAAACTGTTATAGTTCTTGTACTCTCTTCTTTGCCCAATACCTTGACATAGACAACTTGATCAGGAGATAATTCAATATTTTTATCGTTGAAAGCACTCAGTAACATCATTTTGAAATGAACCTTTATGGATTTTATATAACCCTGTAGTGGTACCATTATTTCAACTACATCATCGTTTACATCTTTAATACAACTTTTTAAAATATCACCAATATTTAACGATTTCCAATCTTTGGTAAATTTTTCCGAAAAATATTTAACATCACGTAAGCTAAATATGCTGCCCGAAATACATACAGCTTGTAATTGTTCTCCCACGGGATACAGATGCAGTTTAGCTCTTAGTAAGTCTATATAATCAGATAACAATCTTGTAGGTATTAGACCTTTATGTTCAAATTCTTCGCCTTCTTCTGTATTATAAGCAATTTTTATTTCCAAACCCGAATCAAGGGTATGGACTATAGTAACCGGACATATTTCTCCCAGTTTAAAGGCATTCTCTACTAAACCCAATATGAGCTGATTATCATTTTTACTAGCTATACGAAATTGCATAGTTTGGCCTTCTTCCATATTTTCCAATTGTCCAGGTAGGAAATTTTGCTTATAGAATACACCTTTCACATCACCAAAGAATTTAACTAAAGCCATAGTGGGGGTACACTTGACTATTGTACCGGTATAATTGGCATTGATTTTAGCTTCATGAAAACTTGTTAAGGGGTTACAATTTTTAGACATATATTCTGAACGATTAGTTAAATAGACTAATTTGCGTTCGGAGCTTACATCTACCACACGACATTTCAACTTTGTCTTAGGATCCAAAGATTTCGCCGTAGGAGTTAAAAAAAGTTTTTCAATAATGGCTGTAAGGGAAACGGAGATAATAATTTTAATAAATTATTTTTATTCAGTAGCTGTTAAGTTGAAATTTTATAAAATATATTAATTTATATAAAAATATCAAAAACAATTTAAATTAAAAAAAAATAAAGTGTTAATTTACTAAATACTTTAATTTAAAATACTTTACAAATTTATATTAATGTATGAAAAATTTGTTTTGTAAAACCTTCTTTAATTTTATAAAGTATTCGTGAATTAACACTTCAATTTATAAAATTATAAATTAATCGGTCTAAACTACATAAAAGTTTGTGTTACTAAAGCAAGACGTTACCTTTTACTTTGCCTACTTGCAGAGAATAACCGCCAACATTTTTATTAATTTCATTTACGGTAGCAGTAACAAAATCTCCTGGCTTTAAATCACTTATATCGAAATATTTCTCACTTACAGCCGTTGTATCATCAGTACAAATGTACAATGAATCCATAAGATCATAGTCAATTATTCTTACGACATGTTTAGATTTCTTGGCATACTTTGACAATAACTCATCCTGATCATAGTTACCTTTATAATTGGCTTTAATAGTTTTGTAAGAGATAACACCTTTAAATTTATTATTCAATATTAAAACAACACCTCCTGTGCCCATATGATGAACCTTAGCGTTTTCTACAACATCACCACGTTTCAATTCGGTAGTCACTTTTGCATCCTCATTTTCGGTAGATTCTGATTTTGTTTCTTTATCATTTCGAAGATTTAAAGTTAAATAAACAAATTTTGTCAAAGGCATTACATAAAGTATACGAGCCTCATGCGTAGTGTTGACTTCATAATCATCCGGCAGAGTAAGTGGATCATTTAATTGATGTTCATTAACATAAGCGGTAAAAACCTCATTCATTATGGAACCCTGAAGGCCGTTTTTCAATAGTTTTTTAACTTGAAAATTAACTATAGTGGATGGTAATAAATAATCCAGTTTAGGATCATTTTGATCTTTAATTTTTATTTTTTCCGGCTTAATCTCTTTGCAAATGCAGGTGCTCACTGATTGATCGGGTGTGATTTTCTCCACTTTAAGATATATCAACTCTCCAATAGCATGTTCTACTTTTGATTTATCTAAAGTTACAAAACAACGTAAGCCTTTAATACCGGACTCAATAATATAACCATGTTCTTGAACTTCCTCTACAGCACCATTAAAGACAAATCCTTTGCGTATGTTACCGTGAGTAAGGTCTGAATGTACTTCACTTGGTTTTAATGACATGTCAACTTGGTACTGACCTTTATCACCCCTTTTAACTTCCTGTATACGGCCATACACAATTTGACCCACATTGTATAAATCCTTTAAAGGTTTATAGCCCTCCTGCTGGTTAGCATTTTGTAAAAATTCTTTCATAGATTTTGTGTATGCATCAGAAATTTCCAATGCTGACACTCGCGCATTTATGCGACCAGGCAATGAAATATTCAAATATAATTGATCCATATTCTTTACCATACCCATAACAATCATACCATCTTGTATGGTGTCATAACTTAATATTTCCGCGGACTGTGTTTTTAAATCATTGCCATCTTCCAAACCTTCCCCTCCAGCGTTAGAAGATCCCTTCGTTTTGGATTTTTTAACTTTTCTTTGTACTGCTCCAAATATCTAATGGAATGAAATTTTAACTAGTTTTTTTATTCTTTGGTGTCAGAAATAGCGTCTTACCTGTTCATCAGATTTTACAGTTGCTGATTCCTTAGCTGCTGCTATTCCTCCTCGAGGAAAACTTTTTTCTACTATAACCATTCTATTTTATTTGGAAATTATCTTCTTTTCTCAATAATTTGCTTTAAAAAATGCAAAATAAATGACAATATCAAATGATTTTATACACGTGCAGAATTAATTAGAGACGTCAAAAGTATAAGTATTTCAATATTGATTACTTAATACCCAATGAACTCAATAACCCAATGTTGCCACTCAAGTTTTGCAGAGTTGTATTTTTCCAAATATATACAACATTTTGCCATAAAAATAGAGTCCGAAAATACATATCTGTGCAGAATAACAAACAAAACAAGTTATTAAAAAAAAGCATTGCGAAGTATCCGGTACCCAATTTAAAAGTATTTATTATTCAAAAGAATCGAGAACTAACAACTCTAACTACTGAATGTGCTGCATAGTTCCCAGCTAATTTTTAAAGGGGTTCTTTACACAATCAAATATTAGAGTCCTTATCATACGCCTTGCCGACAGATCTAACTGAAGTAGGAGTGTCTATAAAGCAGTTTTTTAGTTCCTTTATCACTGTCGAGAAATTTTTAAAATAAACAAGAGCTGGATTTTAACAAAATTTAACAAGAAATTGGAAAATATTGTTGAAAAGAAGTTTAAATTATAGGATTCGGTATAAAGACCTGTCAGAAAAATCACGTGCTAAAGATTTTTGTTTGAAAGTGATATGATTGAGTTTCGGATTTATTGGAAAATTTTGAAAGAATTTTGTCTCATAAGATTTGCACACAGCTACCTCGTTTTATTAAGTTTTCTCACTGTGTTATGGTTTTAAAGGCTTTAATTTGGAATTTAAATGCCTACTTAATAATATTTCTTGGCATTATATTGCCATGAAGAATACTAAGAAAATACAAGTGTAAACTTAACAAAAACATTTACAAAAAAGTATTGAGGATTATCAAGTCATTACAATTCAAATTTAAATCTTTGCGTAATTTTAGCTGTCACACGCATCGAGTGTATTATAAAAGTTTGATCGTGTAAGGACCACCTTGTCAACAATTGCATTTCTCAAAACGTGTGTACGCAATAAATTTAATAATTTTTGTTAATTTTAATTTTTAATTAAGTTATAAATTAATTGTATATTTTCTACATGTAATAATAAAAAATAATTACAAAAAGTCTTTTTCAAAATGCAGACAATACGTGAATTCACACGGAAAACGAAAAGGGGCAACATTTTAAAAGTGAGTGCAAATAAAATTTATTAATTCACAGTTATTGGGAAAATTTAATTATTTTAAATTTTTGTCCAAAATTAGATTGTTCGGGAACATTACTTACGCATAGATTTAGGTTGTGGATCGGATTTGTGTAATCGCTGCCAACAAGATGATGCCGGTGTCCAATTGCGTTCAGATCGTATGGTACGTTCATCACTTTTCAATTTCCCACACTATTTGGTATTGGACACAAATGTAGTACTCGAACAAATTGATGCCTTGGAAGAAGATGTTATACGTAATGTTATTGTTTTATCCACCGTATTGAATGAAGTGAAACATCGTAGTACAACAGTTTACAAAAGATTCCATGAAGTTGTGCAGTACAAGCCACGTGGTTTCTTTGTCTTTGTCAATGAACATCATAAGTAGGATTCAACATAATAGAGGATAATTACTATATATTAATTTCATAACATTTTCTTTTCAGAGATACTTATGTTGAACGTCAGCCAGGTGAAACAGCCAATGATCGCAATGATCGTGCTATACGTTTTGCCACCAATTGGTATGATGGTCATATATTGGAGGCCCAAGAAACATGCAAAAAGAACTCTAAACATAACGTTAAGACCAGAGTTGTTTTAATATCAGATGATGCTGGTAATAGAGAAAAAGCTAAAAAGGAAGGCATTTTAGTAGCTACTGCCGAAGATTATATCAAATCTTTGTTAGATTTTCCCTTATTAATAGATAAACTTGCACGAAAAAGTTTTGACAAAGAAAAAGATTCTTTACCTCTTTTTCCCATACATCTTAGTTCAAGTGAAATTCTCGGGGGCATTAGAAATCAACGTCTGCTACAGGGTGCTTTCCAAGCTTCCAGAGAAAATTTTCTAGAGGGTTCAGTTAATGTGGAAAGTTATGAAAATCCGGTAAGTTGAAGGATTTATTTAATAAATTAGTAAATTATTTAAAAATTCGAAAATTTCATTCTGAGAGCTTTTTTTCATAGAACCTGATATATTTTTAATTGATAATATAACAGAATTTTCTTAAAGTAAATTTCTCAAAACCCTGATAGATTTTTACATTAAAAAATTGCGTAGGATCTGGTAATAATTTTTTTGTAAAGGGAATATTTCAGAATACAAAATTTTTATACATTTGGAATCTTAAACAATCCGTTCAAAATCTGCTTTTTTTTTGGCCTTATAGGCTTTATATTACGGAACTGAATAAATATATATATTATTTTATTCCTTACAGACATTTTACAAAATACTTAAAATTTATATAACATGTGATGATAATAAATTTTTTTTTTACACTAGGATTTATTAAAATAACTATAAATCTGTTTAATTGGTTAAATGTTTTACACATTCTCCTGTGTGAATCAGCATAATAAGCTTTAAAAAATTGCAGTGAAAAAGGTATTAAATTTCGGGATGCTCTTTAGGAAATGGTGAATAAAATTTCATTAACCGAAAATCCAGAGCAGATATCACCAGTGGACGGCTAATAATTATCTGGCTATAAATGCTTCTAAAACTAAGGTTATGGTTTTTGGATCATCAGAACGTTATATATCTGATTTAAACGTATGCAATAATGGCTGCCGTATTGAAGTTGTGTGTCAACATAAGTGTTTAAGGGTTGTTCTTGATAGTCATCTGAGTTTTGAGTCTCACATTGACTCTGTGCATCGCAGAGTTTCTGGTGCTCTGCGCAGAATTTATTCTACTAATATTTACTTGCCCTTTCTTTTTAAATGTAAAGTTGCTTGGGCGCTGTTGATGCCTCAAATCCTATATGGGTTGGAAGTGATTTCTGGTACCATTGTTACGAACCTTAAAAAGCTTAAGCGTGTTGTTAATTCCATTGTACGTTTTATTTATAACATTCGTAGACGTGAACATATTTCTGAATTTGTCAAAAAATTTCTGGTTGCTCATTTCTGGAATTTGTTAATTACCGGAATATTGTTTTATTTTATAGAACTATGAAAAGTGGTGTTGTAACGCAATTATGTAACCGCGTTTTGTTTTTTCTCGTTCTGCTACTAATAAACAAACTCTTTTTCCTAAAATAGGATGTTCCATTTTTCGTAGATCATTTGTTTTTAAGATTTCTGGTTTCTGGAACAGATTGTCTTATCAACTCCGTATTTTCTCCCATTCTAATAATGTTTTTCGACTGAAACTTTTGGAGCACCTTGCGGGTGTGGCTTTATAATTTATGCTTTTATGCTGCATTGGTTTTGTAATTTTTATTATTCTAATGGGTTGCTTTTCTAAATGATCCGACTTTTAATTTAACTTTGTCAATTTATTTTTTGTCTGATACATTTTTTATTCTACGGCTGGGGAGCCAATGGTGTGTTATATACTATTTATTTTTTTTATGCATATATTTTTTATTGTATATGTATTCTTTTTATTTAGTTTTAAGTTCTTGCTCAGGTTTTTTTTTGCTATGTAATACGTTTTTTTGGCCTGGATGGCTTTGTATTACTCTATGAATTAATAAATAAATAAATAATTAATAAATACATTTAATCGAACGCACAAGAGACATCTTGTGTTTAATATTTTCGCACTGAATGGATCATTAAACTCCTTTGCCCAGAGTTTAATATAACCAAGTGTGATCTAGAAAACTGTCGACTAAAGTTTTAACTTTTTTTAAATTAAGCTCCATTAAATTTACGCTGGAAGGCGGCCGTGATCCAAAAATTGGTTATTGGTTGCATAGTTATAAAAAAAACATTATTACTTTAAAAAACAGTGAGTATAGTAACGGCCCATGGTGTCTTCCCTGTGGTACCCCAGACAGTAGATTTATTAAACTGGTTTTCGATCATATGGTGCTATTCACGAATTAGATTTCGACATTATTTTTATTATTTGTTCTATTGTCGTATTAAAAAACAGAGTTGTTAAAAAAACAGATTTGCTATATCGACGATTTTCTGTTGGGTGTTCTTTTTAGGTACAAATGCTATATCATCTATTGTAGTATTGTGTTTTTTAATTAAATTTTAAGAACTCTGTTTCCAATAACAACACTTAATTAGCACACTCATTGTGAACAGCAATTGAGTGTCTTGGATTTTCTGGGCACCTACGTGCCCAAAAATATAACAAAATAAATCAAAAAATGAATTTGTAACTATTATTTTAGATCCTAATTCAAGGTCGTGAAGCCTTAAATCGTGCTGTTGACGGTGATTTAGTTGCCATAGAATTATTGCCTGAATCCCAATGGTCGGCTCCTAGTGAAATTGTTTTAGAAGAAGCCGATGAAGTAGATGCTGGTGATGAAGTAGGAGAAACTACACCAGAAGAGATATTGGCAGCAGCTGCTCTAGAGGCTGCCTCTGGCAGTGAAAAACGTCCTACAGCCAAAGTGGTGGGTATAATCAGACGTAAGAGGCGACAATATTGTGGCATTTTACAACCCAGTCATATGGTTAATGCCACAAGGCATATATTTGTTCCCGCTGATCGAAAAGTTCCACGTATACGTATTGAAACTAGGCAAGCAGAAAAATTACAAAATCAACGTATTATTGTGGCCATAGATACATGGCCAAGGTCTTCACGTTATCCTCATGGTCATTTTGTGCGGTCTTTAGGCCCTCTGGGAGATGTAGAAACAGAAAATGAAGTTATTTTGTTAGAACATGATGTGCCTCATAGTAAATTTTCGGAAGAGGTACTCAGTTTCTTACCACAAATGCCTTGGGAAATTACCAAAGAGGTAAGAAAATCGTTTATAACTAAAGATTTAAAAATATGATTTTTTATTCATTCTCCTCCCTCTATCTCTCTCTCTCTCTCTCTAGGATTATGAAATTCGAGTAGATCTTCGAGATTTATACATCTGTTCTGTAGATCCTCCTGGTTGTACTGATATTGATGATGCATTACATTGTCGTGATTTACCTAATGGTAATTTAGAAGTTGGTGTCCACATAGCTGATGTAAGTCATTTCATTAGACCTGGCAATGCCTTAGATAAAGAAGCGGCTGCCCGTGGAACTACTGTATATTTGGTGGGTAAACGTATTGACATGGTACCGGAATTGTTGAGTTCAAACCTATGTTCTTTGGTGGGAGGTGAAGAAAGATTTGCATTTTCTTGTATTTGGGAATTGGATCATAATGCCAATATTATAAATAAACGTTTTCATAAGAGTGTTATTAAGTCCAAATCGGCCATGACTTATGAAATGGCCCAAATTATTATCGATGATGTAACGCAAAATAATGAAATTACCAAGTCGCTGCGTAATTTAAATCGCTTGGCAAAGATACTTAAGAAAAGGCGTATGGACAATGGGTAAGCATTTATTAACAAACTACAATTTTATATATGAAAATACCAAATTGTTGGTTTTTAAAACGTTTCAGAGCTTTGGTTTTAGCCTCACCCGAAATACGTTTCCAAGTCGATAGTGAAACTCACGAACCGCTTGAAGTAGAAGCTAAACAATTGCGTGATACAAATTCTATGGTAGAAGAATTCATGTTGTTGGCTAATATAACCGTGGCCGAACATATTGCTGCCGAATTTCCAGAGTGTGCTATGTTAAGAAGGCATCCCAAACCGCCGCCTAGTAACTATGATCCTCTTATTAAGGCCGCACAAAATCAAGGTTTTGATATTAAAACTGAAACTGGTTTGGAATTTTCAAAATCTTTGGATGAATGTGTAAAGCCAGATAACCCATATTTTAATACAATGATACGAATTTTGGCCACCAGATGTATGATGCAGGCTTTATATTTTATAAGTGGTACTATACAAAAAGATCAATTTGCTCATTATGGTTTAGCAGCTGATATTTATACACATTTTACTTCACCTATAAGAAGGTAATGAGAAAAAGCGACACATCTTAAATTTATAATTAATATTTCCAGAATTTGTTTACCTTTTAAGATATTCTGATATTATTGTCCATCGTTTATTGGCAGCCTCTATTGGGGCTGATAGTACATATGCCCAATTGTTGGATAAAAAATCGAACGAAGAACTTTGTCACAATTTAAATTATCGTCATAAAATGGCTCAGTATGCAGGTCGTGCATCGGTGGGCCTTAATACCCATCTATTTTTCCGTGGCAAAGTACAACATGAAGAGGGGTAAGTGTTTCTTTTGCTTATTCTTTATTTTTTTTTTTTAAGTACAACTGGTAGCTGTACTTTTGCTCTTAGACAGAAAAAATAATTTGTGATTGTTGGTGCCATTTCTATTCAAATTTTGTAATATTTAAAAAAATAATTAATTGCATTTTTCACAATTTGTAAATTGTGTTACGATTTTACCTTTTAAAATTGTTGATTTATTATGCAAATAAAAAACACAGTTAAATTTCTGTGTAGCAACTATTTATTTACACAAACTTAAACTCTGTTAAATTACAATAACACTTGAATACAAAAACAGTTAACATAATTGAATCACCAATGTTCTTTTCAAATGGTGTTTTCATTTCAAATAACTAACACACATTCTCCTCGTATTTATATGGGTGGTGAGAATAACTAGAAAGTGGTAAAAGTTTATGGTACAGAATGTGGCAACGCTGCATCGAGTGGGTTCTAGACTTTGCTTACTTGAATCATCCACCAACTGATAGTATAGTCACATATTAACATGATAGAATGTTCTGCTCTGCTTTTTAATAGTGAAGAATTGCCATCGCTGGCAACTGATTTACATTTTATGATGAATAACATTAAAAATAATGGCCCGTAATCATAGTCCCACACTAAAGTCGGCTTTTTTTTAAAACAACTTTAAATTAAAAACTTGTTATTGTCTATTTTGCTATTATAGTCAGAATTAAAGCCAGTTCTAAATTGAACCGGCTTTAAATGGGTATCACATCAAATGTACCAAATGCCCGCATAGATTTTGTACTAAAAAAGAAGCAGGTGGCAACATTGATCAGCTGATTTTATATTTGCCGAACAAAACGAAAAGTGTATAAAGAAAAGATTTGCAACTGCAAAATGTAAAAAGGAAAAAAACTTTATAAAAAAGGATTGAAAAGTGTATTTTTATTAATAAAAATTTATTATATATAATTTTCCTTTTAATAATATGCAATTTAAACATTTTTATTCACAAAAATTTTCTTATCGGAAAACAGCTGTTGTGTGTTGTTAAGTTGGATTGTCAGCTTCAGCTAATTTTAATTTTAAAGCAGACTTTAGCGATTAAAGTATACTTTTACTTGTCTAAAGTATGCTTAAAGTATACTTTTAAGAAAAGAACTCCTAATATATACTTTATTTTAACTATGATTATGCGCCAATGTTTTTGTAAACATAACAAATTTTAAATTGAAAATGCACCAGAGAACTGCAAAATCAACTTTTTTCTTGATTTAATCATACACAAAAATTCTTGTTCACATTTAATCACTCAATAAAATTCAGTGTAGAATAAAATCAGCATCATTTAACTGAACGCGTAATTCGGATCAGTTTGAATCATCTGTCGAACATGTTTTATGCAAATTTAATCACAGAAAGTCAGCGTTGAATAAATCAGAAAAAACAGGACGGGACTTAAATCCGCTTTTTTAGAATTTTTATTATTAATACAATACCAAAAATATTCTTCTTTGTGAAATAAAAATATTTTTTTGGAAAAAAATTTTGGGTCGATATCTCAGGCTTGCCCAATCCGGATAAATTTAAATATTGTTTAAATTTTTTTTTCATCTATTTTGATTGGAAATTTAATTCTCTTAAAAAAGTTAAATGGTAAAATCTCCTTGATAGTTGATAGTTACTTAGCTAGTGGCAATTTTGGTAAAAAAAATAATTTTTTGATTATATTATGTATTTTTGAGGATGAAAAATGATTTTGAATAATATACTATTGTCGTAAGTCGTAACATTATACGATTTTTCATCTTTAAAAAGCGAAAATATAGTAAAAAAAATCGAATTTTGTTGATGTCATGTGAATATTTAAAGTATTATAAATACTAATAAATTATGAATAATAATTTTTAAAAGAAAACTTATTTTTTTAATAACTAGTATAAATTTCACATTTTTACCAAAGAACCATGCAAGAGAAATTAATTTACTATAAAATAAATATGTTCAAAATCATTTTTCATCCTCTAAAAGAGGTAATATAATCAAAAAATATTTTTTTTACAAAAAATTTCTATTATCTTAGTAACTCCTAATTTTAGGAGATATTACCATTTAACTTTTTTTGTAGAGAATTAAATTTCCAATCAAAACAGGTGAAAATAAAATTTGGACAATATTTAACTTTAACCGGATTGGGCGAGCCTGAGATATCGACCTAAATTAAAAAAAAATCACAAAGAGCAATATTTTTGGTATTACTAATAAAAATTTTCAAAAAGCGGATTTTAGGCCCACCCTAATGTACAATATACCATTTATGAAATGTGTTTCTACAAAGCCCCCTTTTTATAGATAAAAAACTATTTTGTTTTAATTATGAATACACACTACGCGTTGTTTGTTGTTTTTTCTGATTTATTTTACATCAAAATAATTATTGTTGACCCGAATGAACAAGAATAAAATCAATGGTATGAAAATGACCGATGATTAAATCAGTGACACAACAAGTTGCACGTCGTTTGATTGATATAAAATCATCAACAAATATGTGTGTTGGAGTATATTCAGCGTTTGAATGCAAACACATATTTATTCTTGTGTTGATTGCGTTTGAACGTTTTGCAATCAGCAGTTGCAGTGCTTTGAAATTCACCAAAAAATACAATAATTTTTTCTATGCACCTGTCAACATTAAGTATTTTAAGCAAATGTACGCTAAACCGATCAAAGTTAATTAATAAAACAAACAAAAATTGCAAGCAATAATTGCATAACTGTATCGATGTTTACTGTTTTTTCCATCTTACTTCGTTGAGAGCATTAGTTGTGTGCGATGCTTTTGTAATTTGTGGAGTAAATAAAATAGAAGAGAGACGAAAATGGTGACAATTTAAAATAATAAAAATTGAATAAATTTTATAAATAAATATAAAAATTTATGAGAATTATGGAACATAAAATGTAATATCTATAATAATACAAGTAAAAACAGCAGCATATAAAAAATGAATAAAGAAATATAAAAACAAATTTTGAAAATTTGCTTGTCTACCGCGTATATTTGTTTAGTAGTTGTATATTTGAATACACAGAACTGATGTTTCCTTTATAGTTTTAATTTTGGGTCATCGTATGTATTAAAAAAGGAAACACATGTTTCTACTAATGTTTCTTCGTCTGTGTGTGGCAAATAATCGAAAACGTGAATCGCGGTATGCGGTACTATCGCACATAGAAACTAATTTTCTAACATATATTAGATTTAAAACCGTCTTTCGTTAAGTATTGTAACAAAATCACACAACTTTTACTCATATCTATTTAAATTAAATTCACCTCGCAATCCCTTTATTAAATATTCACGCATAAATGAATCATTAACCTTTCATTTCAATTGTTTTTGTTCTATTTTTTTTTTCTTTTTTAGTTATGTATTATTTGTACGCAAAAATGCTTTGCAAGTGCTAATACCGAAATTTGGTTTAGAGGGTACCGTATATTTAAACTCTTTAAAAGATGACCAAAAGAAATTGCCGGGTGGAGTAACTTTTACATTTAATGAAGAGGTTTGTAATAAGATTTAAAAAAAAGAAGGACTAACGAGTTTGAACTTTACTTTTTTTTATATTTAGGATTATACACAACGTTGTGGTGATGTTATATTCCATGCATTTGATCCCGTTACTGTACGTTTAAGTTTGGATTCTACAAATGTACAACATGAAAAATTGGTATTTCAATTGGTAAAACCTTATATTAAAGGTTTTAGTGTTGAAATTGAAGAAAATTCAGAGGAAACGAAAGAAAACAATGACGTTGAGATGTCGTCTTCAATAGCTCCACCACAGAAGAAAATAAAAAAATCAAAACAAAATAAAAAGAAATTTTAATTGTAAATAAAAAACTCTCCCAAAACAAACCTTCGAAATAATAACCAACAATTTTTTTTTGTTTTTATTTATTAAGAACAACTTATTTATTCAACAACTAATATTTAAACAACAAAATATATTAATTGCCCACTTTTAAAAAACCAACTAAACTGTTCCAACGAATTTGATTTTAAAACCGCTGACAACTTTAATTAAACCCAGCTTACCCTTTGGACTAAATAGGAAAAAAGTCGATAGATTTACTCACACAAACTAATTTCATACTAAAAGGAAATTAAAAAATTTCACCAAAAAGAACAAAAAAAAAATAACGATCAGACGCAAATGCTTTTATAATTAGTAGAAATATTTATAAAAGAAATTAACATATTCAAATTCTTGTCGTATATTATATTTTACTTTTAATTATTTGGCTTGTTTTAAATTTACCAGACTTCAGTTGGTTTTTTCATGTTCAATACTACGGATGTGTAGCTAATCGTATGAGGGACATTTAAGATTAAAACCACTTTATTATTTTTTTAAAAAAAATATAATAAAAGATATTTTATTTAAAAATATTTGTCTTATAAACATCAAAGGACGGACTATAAACACAACAAAATATGGCTAGTAATGTTGAATGCAATGGTCAAAGTAATAATGAGTGTAAGTTGAAAGACTCAATCTTATAACTGTAAAATTTGTGAATAGTGCTAACTTTTTTAAAAAAGCTCCTCAATTGAATAAAATATGAGATAAAAATGATTTTTAAAATACAACTTAAATAAAGTTACACCAATTGCAAATAAATATTAATTAAGAATTAAAGACGAGTGTAAAAATTGCATATTCGAATATTTTTAGTAGAGCAATATAAAGTTACAAATATAACAAAAAAAAAAAAACCGATAAAAATATATTAGTTAAAAATCGGCACCGATTGAAAACTCTTAAATTGACTACCGCTGCCCTTAAAATGTTATTACCAAGATAACTAAAAAACCGTTTCCTGGAAAGTACCGTTACCGAAATAATAAAATATTAAAGCTGTTACCGTTTAAATACCGTTACCGAAATGCTCTAACAGTATAAACGTTTTGCTTGTCCATGACGGTTATAACTATAAAAGTTATTCCAAAATGCAATATTTGGAAAAATCAGGATGTTGGGATTTTGAAAAACCATTATCAACCAACATAATTCTCTGAGTGTAAATAACTTACCCCAATTAAGTACAAGATAAATTTATAAGGCTCGATTAACGAGACGTCGTGGAAATTGAGCTAAAGTACCTAACACTTTTTAATATTTATGTAAAAAAATTCTAATTCAAAAAATTCAAGTCTTAAATTTTGTCTGAAGTTGAGAGTGTGTGTGAAGCTGTAGCAGAGTATGCTTCTTTATAAATATTTGACAACATTGAGGTGAATAAAATTTCACTAGTCCATGGAGCTTATACAAATTTTGACATAAGCAGACAAGTTTTGAAATTTTAAAGTTTCTAAAACAAATTTGAAAAGAAAAAAAAAACAAGTAAAAAAAGGCTTAAATTCGGCTGTGCCGAATCTTTGAATACCCTCCACCAAAATCCTAAAAAAAGTGTTTTTTCTGTTTTTGATACAAATAATGTAAAAAACTTTTGAAGTAAAATTATGGAGGTGAAAAAAATTTTTTGAGGTGAAAAATTTTTTTGGAAAAAAAAAATTTGAGGTGAAAAAATTTTGAGGTGAAAATTTTTTTTGTGGTAAAAAAAAATTTTAGTGGTGAAAAAATTTTTGGAGATAAAAAATATTTGAGGTGAATACAAAATATTATTAATTTCTTAGCGACTGGTGAAAAAATATGTGAAAATATATTATATACCAGTCGCTACTATGAAATTGTACTAAAATACACCAATTTGTATGGAAAATTTTGAGGTATCTCCACATTTTCACTCATAATTTTTTAACGGCTGGACCGATTTTGCTCATTTTCAATACCAAACTGCTCGCACCCCCGCTTACGTCTTCGCATCGTGATCGCTATTTTAACAGACAGACGGACATCGTTAAATCGTATTGCATAAGTATCACGAATATATATACTTTATGGGGTCTTAGACCTATATTTCGACATGTTACAAACGGAATGACAAACTGATATATACACTCACCATATATGGTGGAAGGTATAAAAAAGTACGATAAATAAATTCGATTCCATTTCACACAGGAAAATTTAAAATTTTTATACCATAGGAAAAAATATGGGTTGGGTATAAAATTCTGTTCGACGAAAATTCTGGTTAACAAAATTCTGTTTTACAAAATTTTGTTTTTCAAAATTCTGGTTTCCAAAATTGTTTTTCAAAATTCTGTTTCACAAAATTCTGGTTCACAAAATGCAATTACAAACACATACATAAAAATAAAACAATTAAGAAATCACTTTGCCCTAACTTTCCCTTACATTAAAAAAAAAATACTGTTTAAAAAAAAACACTTTGCAAATTTAAATAAAATGCATCACATACACTGTGTGTGTTTGGTCAAAAATTATGTTCCAGAATTTTATTTAAAATTAGTCGCAATTTCAAAAACCAGAATTTTAATAGACAGAATTTTATTAAAAACAGATTTTTGTAAAACAGAATTTTAGTCAGACAGAATTTTTTTTTGGAAAAAAAAAACAGAATTTTTGTAAGACAGAATTTTGGAAAACAGAATTTTGTGGCTATCCCAAAAAATAAAATAAAAAAGTTTAAACACTTGTTTATTTTAAAAAAATCTTTCAATGTTTAATATGTTAAATTCAGACAAACCTGTCCCAATAAACATTTTTGCTGGAAATAAAGCTAAAATCAAGTGTAACTCAAGTCATATTTTTCAATTTCAAGCCTTTATTTATACTTTTATTACACTTTAATTTAATAGCAGTGGAATTCAAGTCGAACTTATAGTGAGAATATACTTTAATTCAAACCTTGCATAACAGTTGAATTCAAGTTCAAACAACATAATAATAATAACACTTATTTTCAAGCCCTAACTTCAAGTCTAAACAAAGCCATAAAATCACGGTAATGATTAATTTTGGCAGAATTTATCACCCATATCGATGGCTTAATATAAAAAGGCCCTAACTCGATTTTTTTGTTACTTGATAGGAGAAGGATAAAACTTAATAAAATCCGTAAAATTTTAGATAAAAAAAAAGTTTTAATGCAATTTCCAAAAATGTGTTGCCTATTTTTATTAAAAATTGCATTAAAACTTTTTTATATTTAAAATTTTACGTATTTTATTAAGTTTTTTCCTTCTTTTGTCAAGTAACAAAAAATCGAGTTAGGGCCTTTTTATAGGGTCCGCCAAATAACTTTTCTTTTGAAAATGCTATAAAAAAAACTACTGAATATTTTCCAAAATTTCTTTTTTTATTTGAAAGTACAATCCTTCCGGTTAATAATGGAAAATAATTTCATTCAAATGGCTGCCACGGCTGGCCATGCACGATCGGTCCAATGTGTGCAGCAGTATTTCACCAATGGCTTCACGAATATTGTCCTTTAAAGCGTCAATTGTCTCTGGCTTGTCGGCGTAACACTTATCTTTGACGGCACCCCACAAATAATAGTCCAACGGTGTCAAATCGCAGCTCCGAGGTGGCCAAATGACATCAGCTCTGCGGCTGATAATGCGATCTTCAAAAACAGGGCGCCAAACATCGAATGTAGCTTCGGCTGTGTGTGTGGCACGTAGCGCCGTCCTGTTGAAACCAAATGTTGCCAATATCCTCCTCTTCAATTTTTGTGAACGAAAATTCGTTCAACATGGCCCGATAACGATCGCCATTGACTGTAACGGCCACTCCTTGCTCATTTTCGAAGAAAAATGACCCAATTATGCCTCTGGACAACTATATTCGTTCAGCGGAAGGATAAAACTAATTATCTGTCATAAAATGACCCAATTATGCCTCTGGACAACTATATTCGTTCAGCGGAAGGATAAAACTAATTATCTGTCAAATCAGACATGAGCTAAGTGTTACCATTCACGAAATAAGCACTAGTTGAAAAAAAAAACGTTAGATGGCGGACCCTATATATTAAGCCATCAATACATACACATATTTATAACTTTGGTTTTATATATTTGATCTTGATTTTTTATGTTTTTTCACTAATCCTTTTTCATCTAGAAAAGTAGAGATTTGCAGAACCTTTCTGAAAAGAAGATAATATAAGAACGGAGCTTAGCTCCAAATAAATTTGGCTTACCTTTTCGTTAAAATCTATGGAAGAAATTCAGATTTTATAAAATTCTCTACAGAAAATTGTTAATTTGAGCAAATGTTTTAATATAATTTTAAAATATTGACAAAAAAGGAAAAACTATAAAACAAAATATTTTTATTTGTTTGAACTTGATTATAGCTGTAAAAAACAAGAAATATTTAAAGCACTTGAATTTTTAACTTTTCAGTATTTATTGGGCGTATAGTTACTTAAAATTATTTTTTTTAATAGATATTTTTGAAATATTTTTTATTAGTTATTATTTTATTAAATTCTTAAATATTATTTTAGGTAAGAAAATATTTATACTTGAGTTTAATACAATTAATTTTTTTTTATTTACTTCAATTTATTACATAATTCAAATATTTATAATTCAAAACTGAAATATAAATATTTTGAAATATGTAGTTATGTAAAATACTCAGTTATATTTTTTAAATAATTTAGTTTAAAACCAGCAATGCCTCATTGCGTTGCATCTGACGCGCATTTGTGATTAGTTTACGACGCTCATTCAAGTCATGGCAGGGATGGAAAATGGGATTTTTTTCGGTATCAAAAAAATATTCAACAGTACTATTTTGACCCTCAGAATACTAAATTTTTTAATTTTTTTTTAACAAAAAATTACATAAAAATTAACACAAAACGTATATAAAATTTGTTTTTACATAAAATTAACATACGTTAAAAATATATGTATATTTTTATAATAAACAAAAAAAAAAAAACACATTCAATAAGAGATCAGGTTAATGTTATTAAACTTTAGTTACCTAAGCAAAAGAAAATTATACATTTTTTATACAACTTCTTTCGAAAAATGGAAACATAATTTTCAACATTTTGAAAAATGAGCACATCGGGAAGGACTTGTCAGGAATATGACTGATTTTTACATCTTTTCTAATATATAATCTCTTTAACTCTAAAGCTTAAATCAGTTAGTAAAAGAGTAAAAGAGGCAGTTCTATAAAACTTTAAGAATTTCGAAAAAATATTCATACCATATTTTTTAAGAATTTGTTATTGAATTTTTTTGAAGTTTATTTAGGCATTTTTATTTTTCTGAACAGTGTCATATAAAGAAAATAAAAACCAACTTTATCGACAAAATGTCCACTTCGGTATCACACTATTAACAGTGCATTGTTAAGGGCTTATTTCCACTGAATACGTCTGACATTTTCTTTTTAAAAGTCGTCAGATTTCTCTGAAAAAATCCAAGATTATAAGGCATGATTCATCTCAGGTTGCTTTGAATTGTCCTAAAGAAATACATTTATTTTGCATTAAACGATTAATCGCCAATTTTTCGAATTAATCGAAACGAATAACCGATTAATCAATATTCTTAATTTTTCCAATAATAACTTAACCGATTAACCGGCAGGGTCGAATAATTGGAAACTCTACAACACAATGTAACGTAACGTAAAAACGAATAAGAAAATACGAAAAGAAAAAAATTAACAAGTTGTCTGTCATACTACATAAACATATAATAGAAATAGGAGAAATGTTGAAATAAGTGAATATCAATTTTTTTTCGGGAAAAATTTGTGAGAGTATCAAATTTGTCTCGGGAGTGTCACGGTACTTTCTTAAATCAAATAGTATAAAAAAAAGTACAATTACTTCAACTTTTCCATCCCTGAGTCATGGTTTACATTTTTGAACGTAATAAATTTAAAAATGAAAGACTTAATAATAAATTTAATTGTTAAGTTGGATTTTGGATTATACCAATTTCGACTTTAAAAAATACATAAATAAAAATAAATTAAATAACAAGTTTTTTATACTTTTGCATTGCATCAGCAGTTTTTGTGAAACATGTAAGCGATCTTGTTGCATTTTCGAACTCCTGACATTTGCAGTGTTGCCATATCATGCTTTAACAAACGCAATGCGCATCACATGCAACGCAGTGCTGCATTAACTACCATGCCCATAGTTGAATTGCTGTTTTACTAATTTTTTTCATTACATTCTTTTATGAGTGTAGTTATATATCTCCATAAAAAGAAAGTGCTTTTATTTTGCTATTTCAAATATTTTATATATTTAACTTATTTCATATATTTAAAAAATTCCAAATATTTCAAAAATGTAGCTAAGTATTTTAATTAACTAAATAATTTGAATATTATTGTTTTTTAATTATTTCAATTTATTTGAAGTAAATAAAAAGTTATTAATATTTCAAAACTTAAGTATAATTTTTTTTTAATTGTATTTAAGTAATTAAAAAATAAATATTTTCTTACTTATTTTAATACATATTTAAGTAATTACAATTATACTTCTACTGAAATTTTGAAATAAATTAAAATTAATATTTCGAAAATAACACATATACAGATCTGAATTCAGGCTTTAAACTGGAAAACACTTATACTTGACTTCCAGTTAAATTCTAGTTAATAAGGACTATTTAATATTCCAGATTTACCTGATGACGTCCATGATCCCATTTTTTTGGACTGTTATAGGAGATCACTAAATCAACCAACAGATTTTTGGGATAAATTGGGACATCTGATCGATTGGATGAGGCCATGGGATCGAGTTTTGGACAATTCGAATCCTCCCTTTACTAAATGGTATGTGGGAGGCTATTTAAATGCCTGCTACAATGCCGTAGATCGTCATGTGCTGCATGGAAAGGCAACCAAAGTAGCGCTTATACATGACAGTCCTCTAACAAATACAGTGAGACATGTTACCTATCAGGAACTATATGATCAGGTAAGTTTTTATTGACTGTTTGATACATAGTTTATGCCATTTTCATCCTTAATATTCAGATTACTTTATTGGCTGGTGGTATGTCAGCTTTGGGAGTAGGTCGAGGTGATAAAGTGGTCATTTATATGCCTTTAATACCCGAAACCATAATGGCAATGTTGGCTACTGCCCGTTTGGGCGCGGTGCATTCGGTTGTCTTCGGTGGTTTTGCTGCTAGCGAATTACGTACGCGTATTGAACATGTTAAACCTAAAATTGTTATAGCTGCTAATTGTGGTGTCGAACCTGGAAAGGTTATATCCTATTTAGATATTTTACATAAAGCCATCGAAATGTCCAAGTGGAAACCAACGTGCAATGTTATTTTTCAACGCAATAATGTAATGCGGTCCATTTTGGACACACAAACTGATATAGCATGGAGCACTGTACAAACATTAGGCGCACCTGTAGACTGTGTGCCCGTAGAGGCCAATCATCCTCTTTATATACTTTATACATCCGGTACAACAGATAATCCCAAAGGTGTACAAAGACCAACCGGGGGTCATTTGGTTTCTTTAATGTATACCATAAAGCAAATATATGGAGTCAATTCTGATGACGTTTGGTGGGGTGCCTCCGATTTGGGCTGGGTTGTAGGACACTCTTATATATGTTATGGTCCTCTATTGCATGGAGCAACAAGTGTTATGTATGAAGGAAAACCAGATAGGACACCCGATCCGGGACAGTATTATCGGTAGGTTTACACTAAAAAAGAGAGAAAAAACCTACTTATTTTATTATTGTCACGCTAAACACAAATATTGCAAATATTTTAAAATCGGTCAGGTTCGAGTTAAAAACCCGGCTCCATTCCTCGGAACCTTAACCTTTAAATGTTGAAAACTTTTTATGGTTTTAAATAGAGCTAGGCACGTTAAACGAAATATCGCGAATCACGATGAAGCAAAATTTAAATTACTCACGTGATCGTGCGTGAGCATGAGTGGTAAAAAAATTTGTGTTTGAACCGATTTTTTGTCGTCATTATTCATATATTTTAGATTCTTCGATTTTTCACATGTAATGCGGCAAGACTTTTTCTTTATGTATAAAATATGGCAAGACTTCAAAAGAAAAAATAAATTCTTTCATGTTAAATTTTTCGAAATATTTTTCAATCCGTAATTCGCGAGCAAAAATTCAAATTACTCACGTGATCGTTCTTGAGCGTAAGTAGAAAAAAAAAACTTCGTGCGTGATTGTAATTTTTGGTTCGTGATCTTGCCTGAGTCACGTGCCCATATCTAGATTAAAAATTTAGATTATATGAAGATTAGTTTAGGTATAATAACAAGAAGGCTTTAGCTTTAGGGGGTGCAAAATTTATCGGACATTTGAACACGTTGAGGCATCTTGGCTAGACAGTAGCGATAATAATAGGCAAAGTCTATTTTTAGAATTCAAAAAAGAAAACAAATTTGTATGTTCATAAGGGTTTAACTAAAATTTGATCCTGTCACCCCGAGGTGGCCAATTTTGTATTGTTTATAAAAGAGTTTCAAAATATTTTATTTATTACAATTTCTTACAATGTCCCTAAAAATTTCTTTAATTGTAAGAGATATAATTACACCTCAATGAAATATAAATTTGTGTAGATTTCAATTTATTTAAATAATGCAAAAAATGCTTTATTCTAAATTATAACGACAAAAAATATATTTGTTTTCTCAAAAAACAAATTTGTGTTTAGCATAACAATATTTATTCGAAATGGTGTACTGTAATTAAATTTTATGAAATAATTCTTTGACTGAATTTCAACAAAATTTTTTAACGATTTTATGCAAAATTACATTAATATCATTAAAATATTTGTCTTAGTCTAAAAGTGTATTTGAATTTATTGAATGTGTATGTGGTTCCCAAAATATTTGATAATAAGCCCAAATTAATTTTCTTTTGCGCTTTTCAGCATAATTGAACAGCATAGAGTAGTTTCTTTATTTTCTGTGCCCACAGCGTTTCGTGTAATACGTCGTGTCGATCCTGATTGTAAATTTGGTAAAAAATATTCTTTAAAATCATTACGTTCCATTTTTATTGCGGGCGAACATTGTGATATTGAAACTAAAAGCTGGATTGAGAAGTCATTCAAGGTACCAGTTTTAAACCACTGGTGGCAAACAGAAACAGGTTCACCCGTAACAGCGACATGTATGGGTTTTAGACATAATCGTAATGTACCAGAACATACTACTGGTTTACCATTCATAGGATATAATAGTAAGTCTTTATGAATTTATAAAGCCTAAAATTGTTTAAACTCATTTATGGTCTTCTCTTTTTTTTTGAAGTTCAAGTTCTTCAACCCGATGGCACTGAATGTGAAACAGGTAAAATGGGTAGAATTGTCTTAAAGCTACCATTGCCTCCTGGTAATATGTCTACATTATATGAAAATAATGAGATGTACAAGAAATTATACTTTAGTAAATATCCTGTAAGTAACTATTCCAGATACATACACACAGAAAAAAAAAACAAGATTAAATTAAATAGATATGGATTTGGAATCAAACTTAGTTCATTTTCATTTTAATTTAAATATGTTTCTACTTGTTTTTAAAATGCGAAAACAAAATCTAAAATGTTGGCATACTAAATAAAATACGAAAAAGTTTATTTTATCTAGAATTACATACAAAAGCCCAAAGTATAATAAAGGGTGGTTAAATTTAAAGGGCCGATGTTGATTTTGAATAAAACACAAATTATATAGGAAATTATTGTCATTTCTTTTTATTATGATAATATGCTTTGGTTCAATGGAACAAAATATCGGCCAAATAGCCGCCGCGACCTCGGCGGCACACCTCCATCCGATGGTCCAAATTTTCGATGACGCTAAGGCATAATTGAGGTTCTACGCCGTTAATGTGCCGAATTATCTCATCCTTTAGCTCTTGAATTGTTGCTGGCTTATCGACGTACACCTTTTCTTTCAAATAACCCCAAAGAAAGAAGTCCAACGGTGTCAAATCACATGATCTTGGAGGCCAATTGACATCGCCACCACGTGAGATAACACGGCTATTGAATTTGTCTCGCAAAAGATCCATTGTTTCGTTAGCTGTGTGGCAAGTGGCACCGTCCTGTTGAAACCACATATCGTCCAGGGTCATATCCTCAATTCCTGGTTACAATAAGTTCGTTATCATCTCGCGATAGCGAACACCATTCACGGTAAATGCTTGGCCGACCTCATGACACACTATCGCGAACAACAGCAATGTTTTCCGCAGAACGAACTGGGCGAGCATGCACAAGTGTTTTCACAGACCCGGTTTGCTGAAATTTGCCCACAATTCTCCCGATTGTGGACACATTTGGTCGATTATGCTGTCCAAAAAACAATCACGAAGTGCACGAAATGTATTTTGATTTGAACGCCCATTTTCATAATAAGCCTGAATAAATTTAACGCGTTGCACGATTGTGTATCTTTCAATGGTTCAAATTGAGTTAGTCTGAAATTGAGAAATGTCAAATGAAATGCAGAAAAAAACTTGACGTTTAGGTGTGGTTCACATTCAACATCGGCCCTTAAAATTTAACCACCCTTTATATAATTTTATGCGGAAATATGTGGATATATGTATATAAACTTTTTTACACGGGAAAATAAATAAAATATTGAAAGGTTTGAAATATTCTTAAATTGTCTACATTTTGCCACACACCGACAGTTTTAACCGTACAGTTTTACCGTGCGTTTAAAACTGCCAGAAAAGAACGAAGTGTATCGCCGCCTTAGCACTCAAAATTAGGATTGATAATCTGACAGTTATTACTATTTTTTTGGTTTCATTCAAATTTTTATCAAACTACACAACCCGACAAAGTAGTACTTTGTGTCAGATGCCGCCTATTTTATGTCTAAATTTAAAAGAGCATTTTGAATTAATTTTAACAAATTTAACTATTAATTAATAATTATTACTACAGACTTTAATTGGCAATTTTTTATTTTTTTTTTATTTTAACTAAGGAGATGTGTTGTCCTCCCGTTTGGCAACGCTAGTTAAAAAAGTTAAAAATTTGTGCAGAAATTAGAAAAATGTGTATTTAAATAAAAAATCCGATTTTCCTTTAATTCGAACTTCCCTAAACATATCCAAAGTTAATTGTATGACATGTCAAAAAAGGGTTGAATTTTCACCCTCTTGTCAAAATGTTACGTAATATAGTAGATAGGTTCCTTTCCTTAAAATTTTTTGTATGGTTTTGGATTCATGTTTAAACTTTATTTTCAATAACTTTTTCCGCCACACTTTTAGGGTTACTATGACACAATGGATGCTGGTTACAAAGATGAAAATGGCTATATATTCATAACAGCTCGTGATGATGATATAATAAATGTTGCTGGCCATCGTATATCAACATTAGCCCTAGAAGATGCTGTACTTCGGCACACGGATATTATTGAAGCAGCGGTATTCGGAGTACCCGAACAAACAAAGGGCCAAGTACCCCTGTGTTTATATGTGCCGCAGGAGAATTGCTTAAAAACTAGTGCCAAATTATCTGCAGAAATAATACAAAAAATTCGAGATGTTGTCGGTCCCATAGCATCATTTCGTTTAGTGGCTCCTGTAAAGTCATTGCCACGTACAATATCTGGTAAAACAATGCGTAAGCTTATGGCAGATTTAGCGAAAAATGAACTCAAGACAATACCCTCTACAATTGATGATGCTTCGGTATTAATTGATATACGGAGAGCTTTACAGTGTTTGGGTTATGCAATGAATATACCAGAATCGGCCATTACTATACAGAATTAACATTAAATGCATTCTCATAGGTATATTTGTAGTTTATAGAAATTTTAAGCTTTAATAAAAAATTTGTTTATTTGGAAATTAAAATTCTAAAAAAGTACGTTAATTTTTTTTTCGCTAATCATGTGGAAAAAAACACAATTTCAAACACAAATTTGTTTTAATACAGTTAACATTTATTTTTGAAGTATGTACTATAATTACCCCAAGTAAAATCCTAAAAATTGTTGACAGATTAAAACAACGTCTGTTGGTTTTATTGTCTATGAATAAAAATTTTATTTTCAATTTGACTTTTAATTAAAAAACAAATCAAGGAAAATATGTTTCAATAAAATGTTTAAAAAAAAGTATTTTGCTTTTTAAAAAGTATATACAAATTAAATTGTAAATAAACTTATTTCCAACACTTCCAGTTTTATTTACGAAATTATTCGTTCGTTAACAATAATAATACTATACTAAAAATTCAATCATAGCATTTGCCTTTAAGAATCTTGTCAACTTAATGCAAGCCACCGCATTTGAATATAATCCTTAAAGCTCTATATTAGATACCTTCTTGCTTTCAAAAATGTTTGTTCAAACAGTTATTTTGATTTTAACCTTGTTCTGCTACCACTGCAGTAATTACAATTCTTTAACATTACATCACTGTTGCTTTTCATCCTTCAAAGTTGCAGCCAAATCGGTTTAACAATTTGTAGCGACATATGCTACCACTTAATCCGTAATCCTAATTTTTTTTTCAAAGCTGGCACTTATTTTGTTTTAAGTTATTTTTAAACATGCGTCGCCTTGCAATCTTCTGTAAATAACTTTATGTACAGACTTTAAAGAACACATGACATACATTCTCCGTATATTAAAAGAGCATACAGAGACTTCTGTTCTCTAGAACATTTGATTTCCTCTTACATAGTACATTTTCAGCATGTGTAGGCATCTCTACAAATACTTTGCCCAAAAAGCTACTGCCACTCAGCATCGCCTTTACTAGAAATTCCCATAAAGTTCTGCCTTCCTCATCCTCATGCTGAATATTTATGTACGAATAAAAATTTTATTGCCAATTTGACTATTAATTAAAATACAAATCTAGGAAAATATGTTTCAATAAAATGTTTAAAAGTATGAACGAATAATTGTAAATAAATTTATTTCCCAGATTGAGTTGTATTTAATAAGATTCACCGATTTAACAGAGGTTTATCTAATTGTATTCAATTGGATTTTATATACGCAAGTTAAAAACTCATTTAAGGTTTATTTAAATTGAATGGAAATCAAATCTAACTTTACATTTAAAATAACTTCATTTCGTAATGCATCAGATTATTTCCTAAGGGACCCTCCAAATCACAAATTTTTGCATTAAATTGTATTAACGTCGATAGGTTATATAAAGCGTCACAATTTTTTTTTTTTTGCAAATATATATTTTTAATCGGGTCAAAAATCAATCAATTTTTACATACACTTATAATGTGTTGACATATTGGTAAACGTACATCAGTGATGGAAAAGTTGATACAATTATACTTTTTTTGATACTATTTGATTTAAGAAAATACCGTGATACTCCCGAGACACATTTTATACTCTCACACACTTTTCCCAAATAAAACTTTGATATTCACTTATTTCAACATTTCCCCTTTATATTTAATGTTTATGTAGTATGGCAACTCCTATATTTTCTCTTTTCGTAAACTGTACGAAGTTTAATTTAATTTTATGTAGTTGAATCAGGCCGAGTTTTTAAAATGTAGATTAACTTTAAATTCGGCTTATCGCAGTTTGTAACTTGAATACTGATTTTGAAATTTGTTTTAATTCATTTAATTTCAATGAAGACAAAAATTGTATACACGAAATGTTGTTCCGACAAATTTATGTTAATATGCATGGAAATGGCAGACAAAATTCGTTTTAGGTTTAACTAAACCAAGTTTAACTTACATCCCAAAAACTCGGCCTCAGTTGGATATAATTAAATTCAATTTTATGTTCTCATTTTTCGGATGAAATTGTATAAACAATTTATAAAGATGTGTAAATAAATAAATTTTTATATAATATCTAGGGTATTCACTCTTGGTAGTAAACTACCCTTGTAGACCTTGTAGAGGTTGTAGATATAGTAAAAGTACTACCATTTACTACACCACAACAAAAATTTATTAAGCTGTGGTTAAAATACAAGACCAAAAGGTATAGTAAATACATGTTGTGCATTTAAAAGACTAAAACAGCTGATCGTTTAGCCACCAAAACTATTGTTTGTTTTTTTATTTTTTATTTTGTGTTGAATAATGGATCAAAATAATGAAAAACCCAACTTAAAACAAAAGCGTGAAAAAATAAGTAATAAAAGATGGACCAATAGTAAAATTCAACAGCTATTTGTTTTTATTATTACAAGTAATACCGTATCTTCAAGCGCAGAATCTCTGCAAATTCTATTTGGTTAATTGCATTTTACTCTAAAAAATTTATAATTTTATATTTTTACGTAATTATAGGCATTTTTGTTAACTTCAAATTCTTTTTGATATTTAAAGTTTTCAAATAGATGAAAAAACAAAACAAAAATCAGCTGATTGATTAATTTACAATAAGTCTGTTCCCGTACGTTACCGCGGGTTACCAAACTTACCCAAAAGCGTTCCCGTACTCAAAAATTGGGTAAATGAGAGCGTTTATGAGAGTGTATTAGTGTTTCTCTTTTTACCGAAAGTTACCCAAACTTTTTCTTTGGGTAAATTGGGTAAATTGTCAAAAGAACAGTTGATAAACAAAAACAGCTGTTTTATAATTGTAAAAAATAAAATTTAGGAACTTCAGCGATGCTAATTTAGCCCTTTTCGTGTTACAATAAGCGGTTTTTTACTTTCTAAAAACTGCAAATATTTTCTCGAAATTTCTTGCCATTGTAAACGGCGGGCAATTTTAATATATTTTTTTTGAGTCTTTTATTTCAATTTTCGCATTTCTCCATTAGCGCGTTTTCACTTGTCGTGTTACACTTATTGCACCTAAAATTGGCATCACTGATGCATTTTGATATTTTTTTTGGGCTAGAAAAGTGTTTTTTTGCGTTCCCGTACTTTTGGGTAATTTTGTCATTTTATGAGAGTATTTTGTGCTTACTCTCATTTTACCGAACTTTACCCAGTAAGGGAACACAGCTAATATCTGTATTTATGCGGGAAGTAAATACACGAAAAAGTCTTTGTAGTATAAAATCGTTGTAAATATACAAGGGTTGCAAATATACTGCCAAGAGTGAAAACCCTTATCATATTTATATGTAGCACACTATTTACAACACATGTATATATCTTTAATAATACAAAACAATATAACTGTATGCAATTCGATTCAAGAAAATGTAACTTTTGTTTATATTAACTTGATCTCTAATTTAATGTTACTCTTTTTTATTTAATATAATAAAATGTTTTTAACGTATGTTAATTTTATGTAAAAACGAATTTATATTTGTGTACATTTTTATTTATATTAATTTTATGTAATATTTTGTTACAAATAAAAAAAAAATTTAGTACTTTGAGGGTCAAAAAAGTACTATTGAATTTTTTTTTTGATACCGAATTTTCGATTTTCCATCCCTGACGTACATTCTATCTAAAAGCCCACAAACTATTATTCTAATAAGAGCAATTTATTTATTCAAATTTTATGCATATAATATTTGAACGAGTATAAAAGTTTCACTATATTCTTTTAACACTTTGAAACAATTATGTTATAACACATTTAATTAATTCAAAAATGTAAAATAAACTATAGTATTTGCTATAACAAAGACTTTATTATATTTGCCCTTCATTGTGTACTAAAGCCATGCACATATGTATGCATTAGGGTGCACCTCAAAATCAAGATTGAAGAAAAAAATATAATCAGATTTTTTCATCTCAGATCTGGATCGTTGTGTATAAATATTATATTTTAAATTTTTGTATTTTAAATACTAATTAAAAAAAAAGTTTAAATCGAATTTGTTATAACTTAAAGTAATGTCCTTTATTATTTCTCCGTAAATTCTAAATCTCTATTTTATATACTGCATGAATATGGAATGACATTATTAAATATTTTCGACTTATTTGCGTATATTATGTTTTTGAAAAAAAAAAAAAATATTGCAATTTTTAAAGCCAGATATGCACGTAAAATAATATTTTTGTATTTACAGCTGCTGTCAAAAAAAATAGCACCACCAAAATATATAAACTTTATTTGGCAATTCTGTTTTTTTGCATTTTGGTTTTCGTCTGTAACTTTGCAGTTCCGTTACAAATAGTATGTGTTCACACTGAGTAAATAATTTTCAGCTAAACTAAAGAGTGTATTTTCAGAAATATGGAGAACAGCGTAACGAGTCGTAAAAAGTCCTGTCAAAATAATAGCACCAATTTTCTAAGTTCTGTTAAAAACCCACCTGAAGCAGAAGTTTTTATTTTTAACAATATATAACCGTTTTTAGTAATTTGTGTTAATTATATTCACATTAAAATTTAAAAAATTTTGCATTATATTGTAAACAATGGGTCGTGCTAAGCACTGTACTTTTGAGAAACGTGATCTCATTAAAAACTAATTTCAGAAAGAAAAACGTACTCCCAAGTAAGAGATATTATTGGCTGTTCAAAAAAAAAATGATAAGAAACGCAATAACCTACAAATTAAAAGCCGAAAAACGTGGAAGGAAAACGGACACTCCACCTCTAATGGTCAATCGCATAGTACGGCAAATCAAAAAAGCACCGTTTATGTCGGCTGTAGAAGTAAAAAATGAATTAAATCTGCCGGTAAGCACTGAAACTATATGCCGGACACTAAGAGAACATAACCTCAAAGCTCATAGTCCAAGAAAAGTTGAAAGAAGCATCTGGCAAAAAGATTATTATTTGCTAAGAACCACCTTGACTGGTCAATTGAAAAGTGAATATAACCTAAAATTTACCGCAAAGACAGTCAAGTACGGAGGTTCCAGTATCATGGTGTGGGGATGTTTTTCGTACTATGGAGTTGGACCTATTCACCGTATAAATACCATCCGAATACGTCAGAATACTCGAAGAAATCATGCTCCCATATGCATCCGAGGAAATGCCACTGATTTGGGTCATGCAACAAGATAATGACCCAAAACACACCAGTAAAATAGCTAAAAAATGGTTTAAGGACAACCAAATTACAGTCATGGAGTGGCCTGCTCAGTCGCCAGATTTAAACCCTATTGAAAATTTATGGGCTGATGTTAAAAAGAAAGTATCCAAAATCAAAGCGATCAATAATAATGATCTGTGGAGTACAATTGAACAGGCCTGGTATTCCATTCCTATAGAAAGGTGTCAGCATTTGATTAACTCCATGGGGAGACGATGCTCCGCCGTTATTTCCAACAAGGGAACGCAACTTAATACTAATATGTGCCAATATGTAAGGATATTTCAACAGAAAAATACTCGTATTACAAAAATAAAATAAATTTTTTTATATATACTTTCAGCTAAATATGAGCAGTGCTATTATTTTGCAGACAATTTTTCTACTTTTTAGGAAAAAGTCGATTTTTTTATAATAACATGAACTTAAGTGATCTCTTTTTCTTTTGTAACATTTTTTACATTTATCAGCCATTTAATTTGAATAAATTTGTTTTTATAAACTTTTATAAAATGAGCAATGTAGGTGGTGCTATTATTTTAAATTTAATACTTTTATCTGAAAATGAAAATTTTCTTTGATTTTTTTTCTAATTTAACACTTTATCAATATTATAAAGCTGTTTTATAAAAAACATTAGTAACATAATATGGTTTGGACTTTTACTAGGAATTAAATCAATTTCATTATGGAATTCCGCTTCACCCTACCTCTCGTCAATTTACGAGATATGAGCCATTTTTCATAAAAAAAATATTGATTACATTTTCCTATGAAATATTGATAAAGTTTTGAAATATGTTTCATAAAATTTCATGAAAAGTTTCATTAGATTTAGACAAACTTCATAAATATGATGAAGAACTGATGAAACAATTTCATCTATATTATATTTTTTTTGAAAAGTGTATGTATGATTTTGTGTGTTCAATTCAAAAAGGACCTTCCTATGAGTGGTAGGACCGAAAGGTAAGTTAATTACCGACCGATTTTAAGCAATAGATTTTCATGTAGCCAATTTCATTTAAATATTTTTATACAAGGTGCGGATGAGCAGAAATCGCTAAATCAACTCAGAATTGATTCTAATTTCTTGTACGAAATTTAATGAAATTTTTCAGTAAGCCAATAATTTTTCTTCACAAAGTGAATGAAACATTTCTTAAATTTTATGAAAAACCATCATAATATTTTTGAAGTTGGTTAATGAGAATAATGGTTAATTGAGAATATGAACTTTTTAATAATTAAACTGACATTTTATATAAAACTAGCGGATCACGGCGTGCTTCGCTACGCATGAATATTAACATTGAATCAAATTCATTCTATGAAAAAGAACCTTAAAATGATCACTCACTGACAGCTGTCAATGTGTATGCGTGTATGCGCTACAACGTGTATTTACCGTGTGTATGAAGTCAGCACACAGTATACATACCGCACACACTCATGGGCCCCTACGTATTTGTTGTTGTTTTTTTTTATATGGATAAAATCACATGTTGACATGAAAAGTCATAGCTGACGAATGCGTAGACCGATTTTGTGATGTCGTGTGATAGATAAGCCATCTACACGACCATACGAACAAACTCTAAATCCCTTAATCGAATTCGGTTTGACCGTTCGTGTTATAAAGTCACAACACACTTGCAACAATTTTTTATATATATAGATTTTATGAATTTTTTTAAACTTAATGAAAAGTTTCAGCAATCAATGAACATTAGCTGGAATGTTCATTGATTGAATGCAAAAATTCATTAATATCATACAGATAATTCTCTTAGTGTGTGATGCCATAAATTTTTCTTCATGCTAAAATCCATTTTTGCTAAAATTTTTAACTTAGAAATTTCTTTTTAATTTGCATAATTTGCATACATATTAAATTAAATTATTTGAATACTATTTAACCCAAAACCGCCAAAAAGCGGATGCCAGAGGTTTACTAACTTAAAAAACTATTAAATAAATAAATAACTACTAACTACTTTGGCTACATTATAGTTTTTCATAAATATCAACAGAAAACATAATTTACTACTTTTTCCTCATTTAAACTTTTTTTGTTTAATGAACGATTTTCCAGCGAGAAGAATGTAAATTTAAAATTTCGTAAATTTCAAAAAAAAAATTTATTTTTTAAAACAGAGAAAAAATATTTCAAAATTTGCTACAAAAATATATTTACGTTCTCTCTTCTTATAAAATAAGTAACTATTTTTACTCCAGGACTCACAGGACACCGTCAGGATACGTTTTACCAACATTCATCTAATTCAAAACCTAGTTAACAGTTTTTTTTTTTAATTAGGCACAGCAAATACACTCAAACTTTGAAGTAAGTGGTATCAATTTCGGCAAAATTTAATAATGTTTCGCAAGGCGAAAATCGCTATAACTTTTAAAATAATCATCAATTTTCGGTATGTGATTTTATTTTATTGATACGTGTTATTTATAGCAAAAATCTAAACTATTTAATTACTGAATTTTTTGCATACTTCACTCAGAAAAAAAAGTTAGTAGAAAAATTTGTAAATGGTTTTCAATCCCACTTTACTATTTTAGTACTGATTTTTAGTAAAAAAAAATATTATTTAGAAAATCTTTTTGCTATTTACATTTTACAATTTACAGAATTTTTACAAAATATTTACAAATTTCTGATGCTAATTTAAGAAATCATTTTACAAATTTTTAAAAACCAATTTGCTAAAAATAGCAAAAAAAAAATACTAATTTAAAAAAGTTAATATTGAAGAAAATGTTATTTCTAATTAAAAATTACACCTACAAACTTAAATTGCCTTAAAATGTTACATACATTAAAAAATGGGATCGGAATTGAATATACCGACTCATGTCTAAAAATAGAACATCCACTTAAAATAGCACTAAAAAGTTTTTCTAAAGTTCTAAAAATCAGCCCTAAAAACAATTAAAATTTGACCTTAAAAGTAAAAAAGAATTGACAAAATTTTTTTTTTAAACAGAAATTAATAAATTAAAACAAAGTGATTAATTCGTTTGTTTTTACAATTTTTAAGCCTTTAATTTTTTTTTTAATTTAGTCTAAAATATTTTTTGAAAAAAATTAATAAAAAAAATTTTGATGCTCGATAAAAAAAAATAAATTTAAAATTTTGTACTAATATTAATAATATTTAGTAAATTTGTTTGCTGATTTTAGCTAACAGATTTTAAATTCCATTTTACAAAAAGTTTACTAAAATTTAGTAGCGGCAGCTAATTTTTACTACAAATTTCATTGTACTACACGTCAGCAGACATGTATTGCTAAGATTAGCAAAAATACTGTTGGGCTTAAGTTAGCAAAATTTCCCGTAATAACAAAAAAATTTTCAGTTGTCATTACAGACTTTTTTTGGTGAGTGTACGCTTCACTTCAGAACTGGGTTTCAGAAATTGACTTGATTCATTCTTTACCTAAAAACCGGAGCAATTTTTTTTTGTCACGGAATCCATATACTACCAGAAGGATGGGAAAAAGTAGTGGCTAACGATGGACAATACTTTGAATAATGTGTCAATTCATTTTGTTATTATAATAAATACAAAAATTAAATCGACATTATTAACTTGTATGCCCAATAAGTAATTCAAAATTTTGTCCCATTTTCTTTTCAGTAGTACAAAAACATGCAGGTATTTAAGACATTAAAGTTTTAAAGGTTTGTTTGTTAAAATTTCATGCATCGTATTCATTATTTGTCTTTTTTATCTTTTAACATCCCAGCAAAAATAAATGGAAGTGATTCTTAAGGAATTAATTTTTCATTGATTCTAAAGTATCGTTTAGTTCTGATTTTTCTCTTCTAAGGAAGTTCTTTTTCACAACTTATAAAAATGTGATAATAATGAAATCTAGATTTTTAATGAAATCTATGACGCTACAAAAAGTAAAAAATTTATTGTAGTACAAATTGCAAGGATTTCGAATAGAGATAAATAAGGCCCGATTGCTGAATTTCCCGCTAAAATTTAACGAACAGTAAAACTCAAACTTTGTATAGGAAACAACAACAAATGTGTCAGTTAAATTCCCAGGTAGAAGCTAACGGGAGATTGTGAAAATGAGGCTAAGGCTCGTTTACTGATGTCCTGTAGAAATCTAAATTACAAATTCAAAATTTATTTGTGAAGAAAAAAAGATTTAATTTTTCACTAAACCATAAGAAGGGCTTTAGATGCAACGAAAAAGGATCATAAAAGAAAACTTCCACCCTATGACACCCCTATGCAAAAATCTTTGGTTCCGATCCAAATTTTCGCAACACTGTAATCAAAATCACTGCTTTTTTTCTCTTCTTTTGCTACTTTTTTTTTGCTGGGATATATTGTAATAACTTCATTAAATATAATTCACCATTATATGGACTAACTTGAAATGTACAAAAAAAAATTAAATTAGAAAAACACACAAAACAAATTCAATTTAGTATATTACTTCAAAGAAAAAAAATAAATGCTAGCATTAAAAAAAAAGAAATGCTAGCACTAAAATAAGTTACATATCATAATTTAAAAATATATGTATTGCAACAACAGGACTGAAAAGAGGACAGACAGACAAAAAATTAATTATTGATACCGTTTATTATGCGAATCCTATTGTTTAACAATATCATAAAGTTTATAATTAATTTTAAGGCAGACTTGTTATAGAAAAATAACATAAATTTATTAATTAAAAGCATTAGATAAAAATATTAACAGGAGTTTTATATTTTAAACAAACAGAAAACATTCATACATTCATATGTAAAAGATAATAAGTATTAAAACTTTTTATTAACTACATAAGATATTTATTACGTAGTACTTAAAAAATAGGGTGTTGATAGGAAGGACATAAAAGATACAATGGGTACCATTACTCATAAACATTAACATCATTATTGTCACCTTCATTATGCTTAAATACTCTTAATCACACACACACACACACTCATTTGTTAACTCTCTACAAGTGTGTGGGTTGTAAACGAACCGCCTATAAACAGCAACAAGTAGTTGTAAGTAGTAAAAAATTGTTTCGTTTATCTGGTATGTGTGTATGTGTGTGTTGTCGTTACACGAACAATTGTTGTTTGGCCAATAGGATGACTGTATTAATCTTTTTGAAGGATTCTGTCGTCTAAATATGAATAAAAAGCGGATGTCCTTTCGTCAAAAACATCATTGTAGCTTACAATCTTAACAAGTAAACAAGTCTAGTGTACATTAGAGTATTCTCTCTATTTTGACTTTGTTATAAATTTTATAAATTAATTTAACTAAACAAACTAATAAAATGTAAGTAAAAGTATATTTCTAAAAAAGTTATAAACTAAAAAAAATTTCGTTAAAAGTGTATATCATAAATTTAATTGTTAAAATCTACCTCCATTGAAACAGTGTGCCAATTAAAATAATGAATAAATTTAAATAGTTGTCGACTGTTTAATTTTTTTGAGTGAATTTTTTAACAAATCATAATTTAGAACCTTAAAAAAATTATCGCAGTTATTTCATATAAGCTTTTACAATTAATATAAAAAATAATCAGTCTAGCAATATAAAAATTTAAAAAATTATATATTTTATATTTTTATAAAAGCTGACAAAATATTTGAAATAAAAATTTTTAAATAATTTCAAATAGGTACATACATTCAAAATGTTTACTTATTTTTATTAAAACCCAAAACAGAATATTTTGCATGATACAAAATTTTAAAAAATAATACACTTTTGTGATCTAAAATCGACTTTTTTCTATTTTTTTAGTAGGGGTAATAAATTCTAGTAGACAGAATTATCGACTTTTTTTCTTGGCAAAATTTATTATATAATTTAGACTGAGATTTGATTCTCAAGTGTTGATTGTAAAGTGTTGAACATAAATAAAAATTGACAATATTACACTCACCAAAAAAAGTCTGTAATGACAACTGAAAATTTTGCTGTTATTACGGGAAATTCTGCTAATTTAAGCCCAGCGGTATTTTTTGCTAATCTTAGCAACACATGTCTGCTGACGTGTAGTACAATGAAATTAGTAGACAAATTAGTAGCCGCTACTAAATTTTAGTGGACTTTTTGTAAAGTGGAATTTAAAATCTGTTTGCTAAAATCAGCAAAAAAATTACTAAATATTATTAATATTAGTAAAACAGCTTTAAATTTACTTTTCTTATCGATCATCAAAAATTTTGATTATATTTTTTAAAAAACGAATTAATCATTTTTTTTTAATTTGGTAATTTCGGTTTTGAAAAATATTTTGGTCAATTATTTTTTTTTACTTTAAAGGTTAAATTTTAATTGTTTTTAAGGCGGATTTTTAGAACTAAAAAACCTTTTTAGTGCTATATTTAGTGGATGTCCTCTTTTTAGACATGAGTCGGTATCTTCACTTCCGATCCCTTTTTTAAGGAATTTAAGTTTGTAGGTGTAAGTTTTAATTAGAGATAACATTTCCTTCAATATCCATTTTTTTAAAATTAGTAAAATTTTTTGCTAATTTTAGCAAATGGGTTTTCAAAAATTTGTAAAATGATTTCTGAAATTAGCAACAAAAATTTGTAAATATTCTGTAAAAATTCTGTAATTTGTAAAATGCAAATAGCAAAAAGATTTGGTAAATAATAATTTTTTTTACTAAAAATCAGTACAAAAATAGTAGAGTGCGATTGAAAACCGTTTACAAATTTTTCTACCAACTTTTTTTTGAGTGTAAGAAGCCTGTATATTTGCAAAGACAATGTATTGAATATGTATTTTAAGAATAAATTCTGCAATTATGGAAAATAATGCTGTTACACATTATGATCAATGTATGAATTTTTACAGAACAAACTAAAACTGAGTAAAACTATTCGTAGAAGGCCGAGTTTTGTTAAACCGAATACGAATTTTGTCTGCCATTTCCAAGTTTATTAACATAAATTTGTCGGAACAATCTTTCTTTGCATAGAATTTTGGCCTTCATTGAAATTAAACAAAATAAACCAAATAAACTGCTATAAACTGAGTTCAAAGATAATCTACATCCTAAAAACTCGGCCTAAGTGTTTTTATCACTCATACGTAGTGTTGTCTTATTTTATACATCAGAATCTACAATATCAATGGATTTTATTAAAAAAAAAAATCAAAAACTTATACATATTTATCATTCTTCAAAATTTTTCACAAATCCACAAAAAAAAATATAATTGATGAAAAAGTAGCTTTATACAGAAAACAATAAAACAAAATATAAAATATACAAATAATAGGTCCGTTCGATCACTTTTCTCAGTCAAGTAAGAATTACTCAGTATCAAACTTACTTACTCTATGCAAATTCACTCTCAATAAAACAATTTTCTAAAAAAAAGTACGCGATCGAAAAATTTGCAACAACTAACAAGTTTGTTAAATAGCTGATTGTAACACCAAATGTTGCTATAAATCAAGGATGTCCAAGCTCTATGCTCTTGGTGCATACAAATTGATGAAAAAATATAATTGATGAAAAAGTAGCTTTATACAGAAAATAATAAAACAGAAAATATAAAATATACAAATAATAGGTCCGTTCGATCACTTTTCTCAGTCAAGTCCAGTAAGAATTACTCAGTATCAAACTTACTTACTCTCTGCAAATTCACTCTCAATAAAACAATGTTCTAAAAAAGTACGCGATCGAAAAATTTGCAACAACTAACAAGTTTGTTAAATAGCTGATTATAACACCAAATGTTGCAATAAATCAAGGGTGTCCAAGCTCTATGCTCTTGATGCTCATTTGTTTTTGTAAAAGCACTTAGCTATAGGCTGTGTTGTGTGTTTTAATACACATAGAGCACTCAGCAATAGCAATACGAAATACACAAACAACATTGCCTTATTAGATTTTTGTCGTTCTTCACTGTATACACGCAAGTGCAAAGCAAGAACACTTTCGTATGCTTTGCTGGTAAACATTGACGACAGCGACCATCAATGTAGATTTTGTTTTTGTGTAACGTATGATATATTTTTTTCTTTTTTTTTTGTATGTATTCGTTTTTACAATTAAAAATATTAGTTATTCTTTAAATGTATTGGTATTTGCTCTTCCATAAGCAACTTTTGGGCACCCCTGCTATAAATTATAAATGGTCGATGTAAAATATTAAGCAGAAATATTTTAGAAAGTTTTCTTATCTTTTCCATAATTTATTTTATAATATTTATTGCTTTGCATTTGCATACACAAAGTAGTTGTAAAATATTTTATTTGTGTTTACAAAAATTAATCATATAATTTTTCTGCTTGAAAAATTTTTCAGGCAAAAAATTGCAAACTCTCAACATTGAACTATTACTTTATTATCTCATTTTACTTTATGTTTAGTGAGTATTTAAAAACACCCATAGAAAAGATTGGTTGCAATTCGATCAAAACCGTTAAAATTTATTTGTGAGGATTTAATTTTTTTTAGAATAACCTTAAATCAATTAATAAAGTAAAAATGTTGTATTGGGAATTAAAAAAAGTGAAAAGAAACCAAAAAATCATTCCTATTATTCAATTATTTGTATTTCCAATCACCTTTAAAATTATAATTCGTTTAGTATTTGTGTGCGTGGAAGCAATCATTTATTTAGTGAATGTATTAGAAATTTGGTACAATCTATCAAATTTATCAAAAAAATTGTCGATATTCAAAAGTGGCAACTACAAGTACGGTTATTCTGATCAAATATATCATTTAATTAGGGTTTCAGTACAAGCAACCAAATTGTAGATTGTGATTATAATAATCGCCACTAATGATTGGTATTGATAAAAAAAAATTTATACTAACATTTCTTTTCCTAACAAATTGTTTAAATTCATAATAAGCCATCAAAATTTCGTGGTGTAGTAGGTAGAGAGGTAGCTCAGTACTCCAAATTTCAGAGTTCAAGTCCCGGCAAAGGCAATTATTTTTTTTAATAAATAATAAATTATTTTAAAGTTAAAATTATTTAAAAGTTTAAATGGCAAATAATTCAAAGAAAATTTAAATTAGTTGTGGTGCAGTAAGCAAGAGTGTGAACTATGAATCTGTTTGCCCAGGTTCGATACCGGAATTTTGTGGAACATAATAATATTTCTGTGGAATATAAATATTAAATTGTACAACTGAATAAAGGCTTTCACAACTAAAAATATAATTCAATATAAAGACAGTAGTCGATTGGCAATAAATTCGGTGGACAAAACTGATACTGTTTTCTGGGTGAATTATCCATTAAACGAACGGAACTGTTATTTACTACTAGTTAACTCAAAAATTTGTTTTATAATCCTCAATATTTTTATGCTTTTGTTAGCTGAATTTAAAAATGATCTCTTCAATATTTCAAAATTATATTTTTGCCTAAAAAAATTATGTTTTTTCTTTTATATAAATAAGAAAAAGTAAAAAAATTAAATTTATTATTAATAATGGTAATTAAATTCAAAAACATCGACATTTATAAAATCAGATCTTTAAATCATTATCATCAATTTAAACAATGGTAATGAAATGTATTTCATTACAATTATTACCAAGGCAATAAAATCATCAATCAGTCCACTCAATTTGTTAGCCTTATGTATGAATTTTTTAATACGACTTTTTTTTTCTAAACTAACACTCCGGGATCGACAAATAAATTTCTTCACAATAATTTTTTACAAATCTCCTTAAAATATTATAAAACCAGAGATACAACATTTTCTGTTAATGAGCGGAGTTGCAACATTTTGTTACAACCAGTTTTAATTTGACAAATAGGAAATGCAAATTTGGGGAAATTATGGCAAATTTGTATTAGTGAATTGATTTACATAAGATGTAAATCGTGCATTCAGAATACGGTATTGTTTCTAATTCCAGCATAAAGAAAATCTAATGATTAAAAATTTGAACTTCCGAGCCCGGTGCATTTAAAATTGTTCGCTCCATACATACAGTATTGTTTCCAATTCCAACAATAAGAACAGAGAACAGATAAAATCAAATATAAACACAAGTTTAAGATTTGATGTTACTATAAAACCAAAAAAAAAAAAACTTATATTTTTGCAACCTAATTTATCCAAATTCAAAACAAAATTTAAATTATTAAAATAATTGTTACATTGTTGTGCAAAGACGGCGAACAAAAAAAAGACACCGGGTTGAGTACAGAAGAGTAGTATGGATGGTAATGCATTTTCCACTTTATAACTAGGGCTCGGAGGTTCATGTTTGTTATCGTTAGATGTAAGAAAATGGCATCGGTTTTTCAATGCATATTTTGCTAAACATGCGTTTTTTTGTTGATATTTTGCTTAATTTTTTTTTTTTTTAATTTTGTTAAAAACCCATTAAAGTTATCAATTCAAATCAGCCTATCTACTACATGGTTACATGTTAATTACCATAATTGTGCGTATTTCTTGTTTTGAATTTTGAAGTAATAATCTACTTGAAAACAACCGCATCACGTTGCACAATTTTGTTTACTAACTGATTTTTATTAAGGAATTACTGTATGTACTGCATGCCATAACACACTACAAGTGGAAACATAAACTAAATTACAAAAAATAAATGAAATTTTTTAAAGTTAACAATAAATCGTATGATACATGAAATGAATTCTAAAAAGTGTATTTAAAAAAATTAAAAAAGTTTTCTTTTTGTTTGTACTCTAATATAGAAGATTAGATATATGAAAGAAAATATATTCTTAACATAAAAACAATTTTCATGATTTTTTTTCAAAGAAGCTTAAAGCAAATATTATATGTAAATACAACCAATCTGTCTTAATTTTCAATATACACCATATAAAACAAATTAGACAGGGGTTGGCCACTACATTAGGATCACCAACATTTTTATACCCTTTACCATATATGGTGAGGGTACACGCTGAAAAAAAAACGCCGTGCTGTTTTAAATTATATTTGCTGCATTTCTAATACAATATGCTTGCCTGCAAATATAATATGTTTGCTTGTAAAAAAATATATGTTTGGATCCTTTGAAATGCATCCACCGGAAAATATATATATGTTTGCCTGCAAATATATATATGTTTATCGTTATTATGTTTGCATCCCACAAGTATAATAATGATAAAATTACAATTGCAAATATATGTTATTTGGAAGGGAAAATAGAAATATTACAATGTTTGCCTGGAAACATATGTAAAATAACCATAAATGTAAAATACTTGGAAATCTACTTCAAATATACATATGGTAGTTTCTAAACAAATATATATTTGCCTGTAAACATATTCAAAGATGTCTTTTTCCTGCGTGTATATATCAGTTTGTCATTCCGTTTCTAACATGTCGAAATATGGGTCTAAGATCCCATAATGTGTATATATTCGTGATCCTTATGCAATTTTAAGTGGATTTAGCTATGTCTGTCCATCTGCTGAAACGGCGATCACGGCGCGAAGATGAACGCGGGGGTCTTAATGTTTACCTAGATTGTTAGATATCTTTCCGAGAAGTTTGGTATTGAAAATGAGCAAAATCGCTCCAGCGATTATGAGTGAAAATGTAATGGTACCTCTGAAATTTCCATACAAATTGGTGTATTTTAGTACAATTTCATAGTAACGACTGGCAATTAAAATATTTTGTCTTGTTTTTTCAACAATCGCTTAGGAATAATATTTTATATTCACCTCAAATATTTTTACCTCAAAATATTTTTTTCACCACTAAAACTTTTTTTTCAACACAAACATTTTTTTCACCACTAATTTTTTTTTCAACACAAAAATTTTTTTAAATTCAAAATTTTTTTTACACCATAAAATTTGTTTTCCCATCCAAAAAAAGTTTTTCACCTCTAAAAATTTTTTTTACCTCCATAATTTTTACTTGTATTAAAAACAGTAGAACATTTTGGGGGGTATTTAAAGATTCGGCTCAGCCAAATTTAAACCTTTTTTTACTTGTTTAAATTTTAAAAATTTTTTTAAATAATAACTTATTTATTCTGTGAGCATAAGGTTTGTTTTTTATTATTAAAAATGTTATTTATTATTTAAAATTTCGCTACTGCATTGTGTATCATCTTCAGTAAATAATGACAAATTATACAAACAAAAATTAAAGTTTTAAAAATATTTTAAAATATTATTATTCGATTTAGACCTTCTAACTTGTCTCAAAATAACTAAAGCTTTATGTCTAACCGTAGCTATAAATGTCGAATTTATATTTAATAATAAAAAAATATTGGGTCTGTAGGAGGTAATTTTGGGTAAAGTCTGGTAAAATGAGAGTAAGAAAAAATTTCTCTCACAAAACCATAAAAATGCCCAAAATACTGCGAACGCACAAAACCACATTTCATAACCAAAAGTAAACGTCAAATTTATATATATAAAAAATATATTTGAAATGGCAAATATCTATTTACATTTTCAAATGTATTTTTCATTATTAAGTAGAAAAAGTTTTTTATAGTAAACTTTTATTTCTTTAATTTTTTTTTCAAAAATGCAAAACGGTAAATTTATTAGCAGCAGCTGATGATTTTACCCAAACAAAAAGTACGGGTAAGTTCTGGTAAAATGAGAAACACAATTACTCTCTCATGAACGCTCTCATTTACCCAATTTTTGTTACAAGAAACGCTTTCTGGTAAGATTGGGTTCCCGCGGGCACCCGCGGTAACGTACGTCGAACACACCTATTGAATATCATGTTTGTTAAATTAATTTCTGAAATTATTTTCAAATTAACTAAAATAATGATTTCCCTTTTTACACGCTGAAAAACATACAGGTGTCGTATGAGTGTTATTAATGGTATATAACACTCATACGCCACAGTGTTGTTACTTAAATTTATATTGAACCTTATTATATAAAATAAATTTTTTTTTTCATTTGAAATAAACTCGTTTTTTAATTTAAATTTATTTAAATTTGAAAATCTTAAATTTAAAAAGAATTTCTAAAATTTAAATAACTCTATTATAGAAGAAGTAATTTTTTTGAAAACAATTTAAAATAAAAAAATCTTTGATTTAATACTACACAGTTTCAATTATCAGTTTTTATAATTTCAAAATATTCTTAATAATTTGGCCACTCAGTGTACAAACACGTTCCCACTATAACCTGTGTGTGTGTGTCTTAGCTAAATGTTTAATATTTATGTCAACAGGTTTTCTCATCTTTATCGTCATGATGACGACGACTTTGACGATGATATACACTTGTTACTTTCTGCCAATCAATGATAATATCTTCCTATTTAAATATTTTATCATACTTAAATACGTAATAGATAAAAATTGTCAACATGTTTCAATGCAATTTACACTTCTTAAGACTTATTAAGATAATAAATAGCAATTTTAGTTTTAACACACCGTTATGTGTTAAGAAGGATGAGATTACCGTTGTGTTGTCTTATTGAACATGAAAGAAGAGTTTGAAGGAAAATTGTAAATTGTTTTAAATGCCAAGAGGTGTGATTTTGCAATCAAAACCTTCTACAAAATAAATAAGTATGTACTTGTAATAGAGATTAAGATACTACAACAAGAGTATGATGTTTGCTTTATCACATTTGTAAGAGTATTACATGTACACCCAGAAAATAGATTTGAGTTGTTAGCCATATTTGGTTTAGATGCAGCAACCGATTTTTTATGTTATTAAGGCAACTGGCATTCTGTTATCACAGTCAAATTACTCATGTCTCAATTGGTTGTCTGTAAACACAACCAAAAATTTTGGTTACCACAACCGAATAACTCGATTAGCTGTAAATTTGGATTTCAACATGAATCTGTTTTCTCTGTATACGAGGGCAGTTTAAAATGTTGTTAGTCTAATAATGACAAACAAGAGTCAGATTTTTAAAATTATGTTTCAATATAATCTTCTAAAACTTCAATAAACTTACTTCATCGCTTTTGTAGCAATTTTGTTTCCTGATTAGAATTACTTTTCAGAAGCTCTGCAAAATAATTGTTTACAGCTGCAATTGCATCTTCAATCGAGATTAAACCCTTGGCAAGGATTCTTTTAAATTTGGGAACAGGTAGAAATCAAAGGGAGTTAAATCTGGAGACTAAGGAGGGTGGTCAAGCATTTCGTACTTCAATTCCTTGAATTTTGCCATTGTTTAAATGCTCTTGTCCGCTGGTGCGTTGTCTTGATGATTTTTTTTTTTTTATTTATATCAGTTAGTTTTTGTCGAATTTTCACATTCAATTAATCCAAAAGTTTACAATAATGTTCTGAATTTTTTGTTTAATTTTTGTAATCCCAAAAAACCGTTGCCAATGAATTGTTTTTGCCTTCTTTGGTGCACTTTCAGCTACTTCAGTTTATTGTTTTGATTGTTCTTTTGTCTCTGATGTGGAGTTGTGGATAAATGTTTCATCAATTGTTAAAAAACGACGCTTAAATTTATTTTGCATAAATCGATTCAAACATGATTGAGAATTAATTCGCATGCGTTTTTGATCAACTGTTAACAAATGCTGCTTCCATCTTGCAGAAAGCTTTTTCATCTGTAATTCTTGATGCAAAATAAAATGGACTTGAACATTACAGATGCCTATGGTATTATATATTTCACGCACTTTCACTCGTCTAATACCATTTCATGTACTATAGTTATGATTTCTGCTGTTGTTGCAGTTTTTGAACGAACATTTCGTGGTTCATCTTCAATGCTTGTACCACCATGTTTAAGTTCAGCAACTAAATTGTTTTACTGTTGCATATGAAGAAGCACTTTCACCTAACATATTTACCATCGTAGCTGTTCTGAAAAACGAATCAATATAAAATCATGGGGTTTTGTGCGACATGTAATTTCCCTTGAAAAGGAATAATTTTATGGGGATTCGTTTTCCAGAAAGAATTAAGAATTTCTTGTCCCGATAAACCTTTTTAATATAAATATTTTATTATATAAATAATTTCCCAGATCGAAATGAAATTTAACATGTATTTATATGACAGATGGAAGTTTCCAATACATACTGCAAAATATGAATACGTATCGTATGAGTGTTATTAACTCAAACATTGGAAATAATACTCATACGCCGAATAATGAATTTAGATAATGACGTTTAAATTATGTGATTTTTATACCCTTTGCCACAGGTGGAAGGGTATATATAAGTTTGTCATTCCGTTTGTAATTTCTACAATATTGATCTTAGACCCTACAAAGTATATATATTCTGGGTCCTTATGAAAAGCGAAGTTGATTTAACGATGTCCGTCTGTTCGTCTGTGTGTTGAAATGGGTTTTCCGAAGAACTCAGACATGATGAGGACTTGATTGTTTTTTATTTCTGTTACATGTGATCCATTTCTGTTTTCTATCAAAATCAGACAGATCGGTTAATAAATGGCACCTCTAATGGCATCTCTAATGAACGAAGAGTTTTTATATATGTACCTCTATTAACGATGATTTCGTGTAAGCTTCAATAGCTCAGTTGTCTAGACGCTATGTCACAAATACTTTTTTTCTCTAAGGCCGCGGGTTCGAATCCCGGTCAATTCACTTTTTCTTTTGTACATTTTTTTTTTATTTTCTTAAGACTTTTATTTTTATTTTTTTAACATTTAATAATTTAAATTAATTTTATATTAATAATTAAATAATCCATAAACAGGCTAAAAACATCAAAATTTTTATAAGAACCCTCTGATACAAACGGTTTTATTTCTATTTTTTGCTCCGATTTACAAGAATTTATAAAAAGATTTTTAAACCATTTTATTTCCCATATATTAAGAATTTTATACATAATTTCCCTTTGAGTGCAACTATTTTAGGTCATAACTTATAATAATTTATAAAAAAAAAATTATAAACTATTTTCCTTCAGATTTTTAAAATTAAGCTAAAGAAATTAAAAATATTTTTAATAAAAAAGCGAAATAAAATCCCAAATGCAAATTTGTCAGCTAAATCAAACGTTTTTGTAGAAATAAAACACATGCAGTTCTAGTGATTTCTTTTAACGATTTGTTGAAATTCTTTTCTTTCACCTCTTCACCTTTTATACACAAACAACAAACACTATTCTAGAGCTGTAATATAACCTATGGATACGTCTTATATAGCAAAAGATCGAAAATCTTTAGTATAACATATTTGCTGAAAAACTCGGAAATATCGGTTCAGATACAAAAAAGTTATGCCCAAAACATAAATTTTTTTAAATACCTATTTTCTGGAACCATAAATCTTCCCGAGTCCAAGTGTTATCACCAAACTAAATGGTTAACTTCCTTTTAAAGGCGTCCGTATATAAATCTGTCCATTCCATATATGTCCATATATAAACTTCAGTTTTTTCCCAACCATGGTGAAGGGTATATAAGATTCGGCATAGCCGAATTTAGCCGCTCTTACTTGTTTTCAGTTTCATTTATTTTTTTAATTTGTTTGAAATTTAATAAAAATTTAACCACAAAACGGAAACTTGTGGTTTATTTGTGTCCGTAACAGTTATTACAAATTTAAATTTTGTTTGCTGTCTGTTTCAAAAAAAAATATTCAAAAAATTTTAATTTTTTTTGTATTTAAATTGGTTGTATATATACAAAATTTTTCAATACAAATTACAAGAACTTCATAAACACACATACATATACAAACACATTCATACAAAATGTGTATAGCTTCAAATGCATACATACATTTTGTATTGTACGAGTTTATTAAAAAAAAAAAAAACAAAAAAACAAAAAATACAAAAACGGAAATAATTTCAAATAAATGAAAAAAAAAAACATTTTTTTTTAAGGATTGGTAGGTAAAATTTTGACATTTATTTTAACTGATTATATTATTTGTTTCTTACGGATGTGTCAGTTGATTAATCAATATTTAAAAATAAATAACAAATGGCATTTAATTTAAATGAAAATTAAGTAGACCGAATTTTAAATGAAATATCATTTCTTTTAAATGATATTTTCAGTTATTTTAACTTAAAAACTTTTTTAAGTGTAGTAAATATGAATTATACTTCTAAGATTGCCGTATTTTCATTAATACATAAACTTTATGCAGACCCGAAACTAGGCATTCCTGTTTTTGCTTGTAGCAAATAATGATTTCTATAGAAAAATCCCCTGCGACCTTGTATGACCTTGCATTCTTTCTAAATTTTTAACTTGAAGATAGGGGTAATATTATTGATGAATGCTAAAACCCTGAATATAATACTGTTGCTGTTAATTTAGTTTATTTTAAACGTGAATCAAATTACTTTCATTTCTTTTGTTATGCAAAAAAAAAAAAAAAAAATAAAGGAAACACGTAAAAATGTTCATTTATTTCAATTCCCTGTAGATAAATGTTATATTGAAATAAAAAACAATGCATTTTGATACCCTTGCATGGCATATTCCAGAAAATAAAATGCAAAGAATCACTATTAATCATAGATAGTTTTACTTTAAATATTTTGTAGCAAAAAAAAAAGAAATAAAATAAATGTTCTTTTATTATTTTTTCATTACAAACAGGATGTCAAATCAAGTCGTTTCTATTGCTGCCTGTGCTATCATCTTCATTGCCGCTATGTCAACATGTTATGGTGCCACAATGGCTCCCTTATGTCAATCTGGTATTGTTGAGGAAATGCCACCACACATTAAAAAAGTGTGTATGGCTATAGACAATACCGAACAATTGACCACAGCTTTAAAATCATATGTTAACAATGAAGCAGCAAGTAAGTAACAAAAATTAAATGTTTAAATAATTTCAACCTATCACAACTAACTTTGGAAATACTCTTTTGCAGATCTGGTTTCAAAATCGGATGACTTTACTAACAATTTTGGCAAACGTACTGATGTTGATCATGTTTTCTTACGTTTCGGTAAAAGACGTTAAATTCAACAATCTTTGGAATCGGACCTCGAGCTCTCTATCTTGCTCTCTCCTCTGATATTAACAACAAATCGGACTTTTGACTAATATATCGGACCACACAACATTTAATTTATAAATAGGTTTAATTCAAAAAAATATACACTTTTTAATTAATTAAATATTAAACTTAAGTTGATCTCTTTGTAATATTACAATTACACCATAAAAAACAACCGAAATATGTAGTGCTAACTAACATTAATACAGCGTTTAAAGCTCTACTAAGGTCTAAATCATGTGTTGCATGTTTGAATTTCTTGTAATGTAAAACAAATAAAAATGTACATAAGTAAAAAATAAAATAAAAAATATTTATATATTTAATCCATATATGTTATGTTGCAATCAAATCAAAACAAATATATTTAATTAAAACAATAACTTGCATGTTTGTATGTATTTGCATATAATTATTATACAATATGGGGCAGAGCGGTGCATACATAATATTTTATTTATATTTTAGTTAATTAATTTTATGTATTTGTTTTTTTTTTACCATAATTTATTAGTTTACAATAAGAATTTAACCATCAAATTAGTCTAAAATTTTGATGCAAAAAAAAAAAATAAAGCATTTTAAATAAACATTTTTATTCCTCTCATGTTAATATTTTATCTATAAATGTGTCGAATATTATTAATTTTTTCACTCCGAATTTTTTAATTAAAATTTGTATCAAGGATGCTGTGATTTATTTTACATACAATTCTATGCAGGGATTTAAAATTCATTGAGTCAATCAATCAGTCCAATCCATCCTGACTCGCTCAAACCTAGCTATATTTATTTACAGTTTGTTTGAACATTTTTTCGATTACGTGGAGCTCTCCAGAGGCCCATATACCGTGGGATACTGGATAGGGTCCAACGGATGGCTGGCATGTGCATCACGGGTGCGCTTCGTACCACCTTATCTGATGCGCTGAATGCTATTTTGCATTTGCTGCCTTTGAACATAATTGGTTGACAGAATGCTGCGGCTGCAGCAGTCCGGTTGAGGGCACCGACACTTTGGTCGGACAGTGGCTATGTTCACAGTGTAATCCTTAACATGATGCCTGAACTTCCACGCATCATTGACTACGCTGTGGCTGAACCACTGTTCGACAAGAGGTACCAGATGCTAATACCGCATAGGGATTCGTGGAAACACGGAACTCCCAATGGGGGGCATTGTGTCGACTTTTATACCGACATTCTAAACTCGACGATCAGGTAGGCTTCGGGGTCTACTCCAGGGACCTACAGCTGAGTATTGCGCGGAGAATCACTGTAGTGTTTTTCAGGCTGAAATTCTCGCCATTAGGGAGGTAGCGGAGTGGCTTAGGTATAATGTACTCACAACGGTGAGGATAAATATATTCTCTGATAGTCAGGCTGCCATTAGATCTCTGGATTCTGTCTTCCTGAATTCGACATCAACCCTGAACTGTCGCAGATCCCTTAACGAGATGGCTCAGCAGTTCAGCATCCATGTTATTTGGGTGCCGTGCCACAGGGACATACCAGGGAACTGTAGGGCAGACGAGCTTGCAAGACTGGGGACGACCTTACACATTCCACACGAAATGGAATCTATGGGCATGCCTCTGGCCACTTGCAAGTTTCGGCTGCGGGAGAGTGCTTATGGTTGGCTGTCACTGTCAAGGCCCGATATATCCCTACTAGTGTCCGTCATAACGGGACACTGTCTGATTGGAAGGCACTCAATTAGGTTGAGGGTTGCGGCTAGTGACTTTTGCAGAAGCTGTGGTGACGAAGAGGAGGAGGAGTCTGTGGAGCTCCTTCTCTGCACATGTCCTGCCCTGGCTCGCAGGAGGGGACTGCATTTGGGCTCATGTTTCTTTGAGGACCTGGCTGATTTGGCTGATATCGATATCGGCCGATTTAGGGGCTTTTTGAGGAAATCGGGATGGTTCGACGGGGGAAGCTAGTGATGTAATTTTTACTAGCTTCCGTGGTATTACAAGGGACTTTATAGTCTAAGTGAGTCTGATTGGCAGGCTACCACATCTACCTAACCTAACCTGTGGACATAATATTTTGTCATAGTACTAATCTCACAAAAAAAATTATAGGAACTTCATTCACGAATGGTTTAAATTACTTGCCAATACTGAAAAGTACACACAAATAAAAAATAAAAAACAAGTAAAAAAAGGCTTAAATTCGGCTATGCCGAATCGTTGAATACCCTCCACCAATATTCTAAAAACATTTTCTAGTAAAATTTTGGTGTTGAAAAAAATTTTTTGAGGTGAAAAACCTTTTTGGAAGCGAAAACAAATTTTTTGGAGAAAAAAAAATTTGTGGTAAAAAAAAAATTTTTTTAAAAAGGAAAATATTTGATATGAATACAAAACATTATTCACTTCAAGGCGACTGGTGAAAAAAATATGAGAATTATGTACCAGTTGCTACTATGAAATTGTATTAAAATACAACAATTTGTATGGAAAATTTAGAGGTACCTTTACATTTTCACTCATAACTTTTTAATCTCTGGACCGATTTGGCTCATTTTAAATACCAAACTGCTCGGGAGGATGTGCAACAATCTGGGTAAAAATAGGCACCCCCGCTTGCGTCTCCGCGTCATGATCGCCATTTAAACAGTCAGACGGACATTGCTAAATCGCCTTTAAATTGCATAAGGATCACGAATATACTATATACTTTATGGGGTCTTAGACCTATATTTCGACATGTTACAAACGGAATGACAAACTGATATACTAAGCAGCCTGGTAATAATGATCAATTGTTAGGAAGATTATATGAAAAGTCATTATATTTAATTTGGGCCATATTATTTCTTGTTTGCAACCAAAAAGCAAACTATCCCAATGGGTTGTTTAAGCAGACCGAACTTACGATTAGGGATTAAGAAGTCAAAAATTTCCAATTTTTTGGTTTTTTTAGGATTTATTTTTTAAAAACATATCACATTAAAAATTTTCCTTCAATTTTAAATTCCTCTGATACCCACTGGTTTGCCAGTACTTGATTTTTTGTACCATTAGCACAAAACAAAAATTACAATCATGCACGATCACGCACGAAGAATTTGTTTTTTCTCACGATCACTTGAATAATTTAAATATCCGCTCACGACGCTCCACTAACGAATTGAAAAATTATTTCGAAAAATAAACAAAAACTTTTTTTTATCACTTGAACCAATTAATACATAAAAAAAAATTAAAAAACTGAAAAAAGGAATAATCACAAAAAAATCGACTCACGCATGAAATTTTTTACTGCTCACAATCACGTAATTTAAATTTTGACTCCCGCGTGATTAACGAAATTTCGTGTCCGACGTGTGGGTTCCAACCTGTCGTGAACAACAAAATTACAAATGAACTTTTTTCATTTTATTTTCCAAAATCTATTTTAACGCCACCTAATCTTTGCTTTTTCCAATGTTTTGGCAAAGATTTGTGAACAGCCGGACCTTTTGTGTAATGATTTTGGGATTGAAAAATTCCTGTTTTTTTTGCCAGCACTTGTACCACCTGTTAAAGGGCCTTAAAAGCGCTTTCTGAATTATATTTTCTGATTAGGTAACTAAAAACAGAAAAAATTCTAAATGCGAGGTGGCTAAATAAATTCTAAACTAATTACAAATTGACAAAAGGGTTTCAAATTGTTTTAAGAAATATTTAAAAATATTTTGAAATTTCGAGGAAATTTAGATATCTTAATTTAGTTTAGATTCTAAATAAAAGTTTAATAAGTATTTTAAAATCAACAGGTGTTCGCACAAAATATCTTGAAAGATCCGCTGGGGTGTGCACCAAGGTCTTCTGAAGGAATTTTCAAAATCCTTGGCAGACTTCATAAACGCAGTATGCAAAGCAACACTGCAAGCATATCCTAGCAAAAACAGGATTTCAACTACTTACCAGGCTATTTACTCGCTTAATTACTTTTGTTCGCGATGTCCCAAAAGTAATGAGTGGTCATTATCCTCTCACTTACAAAAAACACAAGGTAATGGGTGGCCATTAGCCTCTCGCTTACAAACAGCCAAAAAATAAAGAGAACCCATTACTTTTTGCACATCGTGAACAAAAGTAACTAAGCGAGTAAATAGCCTGGTAAGTAGTTGATACAATGTTCTTGCTGGGATACGTCTGCAATGCAAGGCAATTCTTCACGGCAACACTGCTTTGTCAAATAATGCGATGACATTTTGGAACGATTATGAACGCTAATACTGCCTCTCCTGTCTTTATCTAGTGATTTCACTTTTTTTATTATATAAATACATAAAATAATATATAATCATTGAAGAAAACCCTAAATGAATTTTATTTGTAAAAAATTATGTTAAATTTTAACTTACGATGATATGTTCGTCACTACAATTGCCAAAAATTACAAAGCACCATAAATAAAAACACTGCACAAATTTCACAACTGTTGCGCATTCAAATAGGGTTACTATGCATTAATGAACTCAAGGCAATGCCAAAACAAAGGCAATGACGTATATAAACTCTATTCATTGCATACTGCGTTTATGGAGTCAAACCTTGTCTTAATTACACAGGGCGACATTTTTTAGACACTAAAACCAGATCACATTTTCCTATTCATATATAATTTGTTTGAATTCAGAGATCACTACACTCAAATTAACAAGTATAAAATTTAACAGGTGATAAGTTTAAAAGATATCAGAATAAAATTTGTCTAAAATAACATTTTGTGTTTAAAATAAGTAAAATATTTTCTGTTAAAAAATTATTTTTTACACAATTTCGTTTCTAAAACAATCATTATAAAAATACTATTTTAAGTATAAAATAAAGTGTAAAGTGTATATAACCCAGGAAAAAATTAATAAAAGCAGCTCATTGTTTTTGCATAACCAATAATCACCTACCCCTGCCCACTTTCTAAAGGGAAAGTAATGAGTTACTAATAAGTCTTCTTGCATACTGCATTACTTTCAAAGTGAAAATAATAAGTTATTAGTAATGTGTTTTACCTACTTATTTGGCAGTTAAAATATATTTTTGATTTTAATATTTAATTTTTTTTAATTGTTAACAAAAATCACATTTTATTATATGAATTGTAACTACTTATTTTTGTCTTACCTTTAACTAGTTATTTTAATCCTTATCAGGTAAACTTCAACCAGTTACTGCTCGTTCTAAAACCCATTATTTGGTAAGGTCTGTTTTTTTCCTGGATACATGTTTAGAATATTTTAAAGCTGATTTAATACGTACCTTAATAAAGAAAATATACTCTTTTCTGGGAATTTTTTGGAAAAGAAAAACTGTATGTTGCAGTATCCTTATGAGAACATTATGTTATCCTTTAATGATTTAGAATATTATACTTAAGTTAAAGAAAACACATTTGCAGCTGATTATTCCGTTAGGAGAAAACTTTATTAAAAATGAAGACCGCAAAAGTTTTGTTTAAAGAATTATTTTATTTAACACAAACATTAAATAAATTAAAAAAAAAAAACAAAATATATATTAATAAAAATATAAACTTAAAAACAAACAAAAAGAATATATAAACAGAAAATAAATTGTATTGTTGTTTAGTTATTTATAGTTCCGTTACTATGAAACGCCACATTTTGGCATAAGAACACTTTTTAAAAGTTTTTGTATGATTTTTTCGGAACACTTTAATTTTATTTTTTTTTTTTATTTTTAATGAACTTTTTAAATAAATTTTAATTTTTATTAAGAAAAACACATTTTTCTTATAAATTGATTGTATTGTAAGGCGTGTTATTAAAAGGAAAAATTTTTTCCAAATTTTTTTAAATATATTTTTTTTTCTTTTAATATTTTGGAAATCAAACAATCTTATATATTAAAAATTTGGGCCAATTATTTTTTTTTACCAGTTTTGGATTTTTATTTAAACTTTATTGTTTTTAACAAAAAAAAATATTTTTTTTTTAAAGTTGTCTTTTAAAATAATTTCTTTAGTTTTTTAAACGGTTTCTTATTAATTATTTTTTGTTTTTTGATAGTTTTTGAATGCATTTTGATGGCATCAGAAGTTTTTTATTATTCAATTTAATGCATTATAGTTTTTTTTAATACTCTTACCCCCTAAGGCTCTTGATATACGATTTTAAAATAAATCTTATAAAAAGATTTAAATTCTTTAACAATTTTATTTTAATCTTTTTTGGGTTTTATTTTTTTAATTCCATTTTTTTTCCTAATCTTAGCTTTTTAATTAGGTGTAATTTTTGCCGTTTAACATTTATACTATTTTATTTTTAATTTCATACCATAACCCATTATTTTTAAGGGTAAGAGATATTTAATTTATTCAGTTTTGGTTTAAAATGTATTATTGAATATTTTTTTTATTGTTCTTTTGTTGCTGTTATGTAAATTATATTGTTCTTGTCTGTATTTTGTTTATTACAAAAATTAAAAATTTAAATCGAAATTTATAAAAAAAAAACAAAACTTAAACAAACGAAAAAAGTAATTAATTAAAAAAATATAAATTAATAAAATATATATAATTACTTTTTATACGTTTTCATCTGTTATAATATTTTCGATTTTGTAACTGCTCTTAAATTATTTGAATTAATATATAGGACTATGTTCTGTATTTCACTCTTGATGGAAGTGGACATTTTTTGTAACAAAGTTCCAATTGGTAAAAACTGGCTTAACGAAATCTAAAATTCAGATTTATAAGTTTCAATATTAATAATAATTTAGCCCTCTCATATAAGGCCTTCATTTCATTTTTTAATACTACTTTCATACTGAACCCCAAAACATGTATTTTCGTTTTTTCAAGTTTTCGATTTAAAATTTGTATGGAAATTGAGTCAAAACTTAAAAAAAAAAAAAAACCAAAACACGTATCTTGTGCTTCAGTATGAACGTATTATAAGACCAACTTTTATTAATCAAACCGAAAGAACAAGTTTAGAAATAATATCCCGCAGTGTCAAACGGAAACAAATTTCAAACGTTTCGAATTGTTTTATAGACTTTGGAACTTTCAAGACATGCTTTTAAATACTTATTTTAATAAATTTTGGATATGTGATGGAGAAACAAAATCCAAGTTGGACCTGTTTTTGTACTTTTTGTTTATAAGTATTTCAAAATTATGCCCAAGATTATTTTAAAATCACATATCCAAATTTAAAATTCGGCGTATATCGAAAAAAAAGACAGTAAAATTCATTTAATTTTAACTTCGTTTTAAGATCTTTTTGAAGTACAGAACATGGCCGATAATACCTTTTTTTCTAAATAAAATTTTGTGTAAAAAATTCGTAGTGTCTGACCGAACTGATCGGCTAAAAAGCTTTTTTGTTAGTAATTGTTTTTGGTATTTGCAGGCATTATGTAAAAATCTGATAAAGGAAAACATGCGATATTGAGTAAAATGCCGATATGGCCAAAACGTTGCAAAAATCTCATCCAATCGGCCCAACAAACATTTTTCCATTAGCAAACTTCTTTTATAATCCCATGTAAAAATCGAAATATATATGAACATACATGATCATACATGGGCTTGTATATGATCATACATGGTCATATACGTCCATACATGATCTCATACATGACCATATATCTTCGGATCCGAAATTTGAGGGTATATGGTGATATATGTGCATATATTATCATACATGCTCATATATTATTCATGTATGCTAGTATATGATCATATACGTCCATATACCCTCAAATTTCGGATCCGAAGATATATGATCATATATGAGATCATGTATGGTCATATATTGAACAATGTATGGACGTATATGACCGTGTATGCCCATGTATGATCATATACAGGCCCATGCATGATCATGTATGCTCATATATATTTCGATTTTTACATGGGATGCTTTAAAATACCGAATGCCGATCAAATTTATTTTATTTGGCTTAAAAAATGTCTATGGAAAGTTTTTTTTTTAATATTTTCTAGGCCAGTTGTTCAATTATTTTACAAAAAAACTGGCCGAGTAAATTAGTAGTAAGTAAGTTTGCAGTTTGTTGTTTTAACTGTAATTACAAAACAACTTTTATTACAGTTATTTAAAAAAAAAAAACAACTACCGAAAAGAACCTACTGTTGCTTAAAGCAGTTATTTTTTTAAAATACAACTACCAAAACAGTATTTTTGCAGTAAACAGTTAATTTTTGTTAGTTATTTAATTAATTCCGTTAAGATTTTTCAAAAATTCTTGTTTAGTTTATCAGGATCGGAATGTATAAATCGAAAACGCTTTGGCGTTTTCGATTTTATTTTTTATTGCTTAAATTAAAAATTTTAAAAAGTACAAAGCGATGTAAAATATTTTGAAAACAATTTTATTTTTACGAAACTTAATATTTTAGATTAAAAAACTGTTCGAAAACAATTAGAAAAAAAAAACTTTTGTTATTAAAATATATTTTTAAAATACCGAAAGAAATTAACTGTTGTTGTTTCAAAATTTGTCAGTTACTTTTAAGACACTGCTAGTTGGTTTTACTGCATTTGTTAGTTGTTTTTTTAACAGTTAAAAATAACTTTATTTTCAGTTATTTTAAAGCTAAATACCTTTGTTGTTTAAATTATCATTTGCAGTAGATTCTATCCGCAAACTTTTTTAAGAGTACAAATTTGTTTAATGTTAACTCTTGTTCTAATAGAATAATAATTTGGTAATTAATAGAATAATAATAAATATTTTAAATTAAAAAAAATATATATTTTAAGAATTATGTTAAAGTTACCTTTTACTATTAATTTATTTCAAAATTTTAAGACCGACTACTTTGATTTTAAGTATTGAGTAGTAATTCATTTTTGTGTGTTTCTTTTAGTAAAGTGACTTTTGTTTTATATAGTCTTTTATAGCTGAAATAAAATTGTTTTATAATATTCTTAAAAAAAAAAGTTCATATTATAAATATATTTTTTCATTATTCCTTTTTTTCACTTACCATTTAAATTTTTTTTTTTTTTTTTATATATGTATGAGGTTTTCTTTAAGTCTTTTTAATTATAACCTTCATGGAAGGCAAGTTAACTAACTTTAAGTTAATTTATTATACTTTCATGATAGATTTTCATGAAAGGTTTTAATTTTATTTTTGTTAAGGATGAACTTAAACGTAAATGCAGTCTTTAATTTTATTTTGTTTCTTCACCTTGCTTGGTTTAATTTTTGCATTAGCTGAATTAGATTATTAAACTTTAGTAACTAAAATGGTTTCAGTCATTAGATATGATTAAAAAAAAATAATAATGATTAATTTGCAAAAAAAAAAATTAATCATATTAAATTAATAAGAAAACTACAAAAGGGCATTTAAATATGTGATAGAAGACGCAAAACTATTTTTAGCAATCGAATCTCTAGGAGATCAAAAATTCATTGGAAAATTAATAAAAAAAAAAAAACAATCAAGATAAGTTGAAAAAAATATAATATAATCTGATCAAGAATTTTCCGAACTTGTAAAATCTTTAAAATGGTGAAATTACTCTCTAATAAGCTATTTTTTTCAACTAAGGAAAACGTTTTAAAAATTGAGCAGCCAGTGTTGCCTTATTACAATTTTGCAAAATTGTCTAAAAGTAGCGATATTTAAAAAAAATTCCCAAAAATCTTGAAACACCGTTAGATCAAATTTTGTACATTATTTTGATAAGATATTTTAACTTTGAAATGCATGCAATGCTTTGATTTTTAATTACAAATAGAAGAAAAAAAAAAAACACTTCCAAAAATTCTTTTTAAGCAACCAGTAAATTTGTTTTCCACAGGTTTGATGTAAAAATTAACTGTAAAAGATGGTACTATATCTTAAAGTTTTTAACCGGATATACCGGATATATTTAAACTATTATTTTCAGTAGATTGTACAAACTTTTTTGAGTGTACGCATACATTGAAGCTAAATCCATTTTTTTTCAGAGTACAAAAAGTTTTATATATTTTTGGTTTAAACTTCATTTTGTATTTTATTGCGAGTTTTTACAATAGTGATTATGCAAAAAAGCTCAGCCTGTTATTTGCATTTTCTCAGCCTTGAGTGTAATTATGACCTCACAAACTTTGCTTTTTTGCAATGTGTGCAAAATACCATCGTTAGTACCTTTATATCTTAATTACCTATGTGTTGTAAAATATTTTGCATTTCGCATTCTAAAATCCTTTTTTTAGTTTTAAATACATTCATTTTTTGGTGATAATTATATTTGTAGGTTTTATAGGAAAAAGGGCTGAAACTGTAAATGCTAAAACATATACACACTTAAATATTTGATGCCCAGCAAAATTCAACTACTTACCAGCCTATTTACTCGCTTAATTACTTTTATTCGCAATGTGCCAAAAGTAATGAGTGGTCATTACCCTCTCACTTGGCTCTAGCTTACGAACAGCCAAAATATAATGAGTATCCATTACTTTTTGGACATCGCGACCAAAGTAATTGAGCGCGTACATCGGCTGGTAAGTAGTTGATACCATATTTTTGCTGGGTGTTTTCATATTCACAGGTTTATGTTCTTTTTGTTGTATGTTTTTATATGAGGCCAAAGTTTGAGAGATAAAATAAAACCTCTTTACATCAAATAATACCATAGAGGAAGAATAAGTATAGAGATTGCAACGTCGGCAGCGGCCAAATAAAATTTTATACATAACACAAAGGTTCGGAAACTGAGAGAAAACAGGGGAAAATTGAGCATATTTCCCTGATTTCTACAAAAATTTTAGTAAATGTCCCTGTTTTTAAATCTTTTTTTTTTTCAAATTCAATTGGGAAATCTGCTATAAAAAAAACTAATTGGATTTGCAAAGAAAATCAATTAGAATCTCAAAAAAATCCAATTTGAAATAATTCCAAACCTTTGTAATTTGCCCATATAAAACCAAGAGAACGTTTTTTCTACGAGAGCGGCATCGTCATGGTGCGATAATAAATATATCTTATAATTTTTTTAATTTATTTGTAAAAAAAATATATCTTTCTTTGTAGCGTCGATATTAATTTAAAAAGAAACGAAATATTAATTAAAAAAAAAATAGAACTGGCAGCACTTAAAAAAATGTGGTTAATGCTCCCCCTTCTACCATATATGTTTAACAATTTTGTTTTCTCTTTCCTAGATTTTGCCCTAAAGTAGTTTTCTTGAGAGTTTTTATATAAGGGCTAGATGCAGATTTATTTTAACTTTAAAATAAAATTTAAATATATTTCACCTTTGACAATCTAAGGCTGCATTGGTGTATTATATAATAGTCACTTCACATTATTCATAAGCTAGATCGATTAAACCGTCTTCTGACATTAAGGAAGAATACTTGTTTGGGAAGATTGGTAAAAATAAAAATAATAGTATGCAAATATTGAGGTTATGTTTTGATCTACAAGATTTAAAATTAAAATTTAATGGGTAATCAAGCAAATTCAACAAGTTTATGCCCATAATCTAATAAGTGGTACAAATACAAATCAGATTAAATTCAATGAAAATAAGCTATACACTCACAATATATTTTCCGTTACCGACTGTAGTATATTTAGGCCGAGTTTTTAGGAAGTAGATTACCTTTAAACTCAGTTTATGGCAGTTTGTAACTTGAATACTGATTTTGAAATTTGTTTTAATTTATTTTATTTCAATGAAGACCAACATTTTTTGTAACGAAAAGTTGCTCCGACAAATTTATGTTAACAAACATGAAAATGGCAGACAAAATTCGTTTTCGGTTTAACTAAACCAAATTTAAATCAGATCTCAAAAACTCGGCCTTTAAAAGTAATACGTAGAGTTTGTTTTTAAATGAAGAATCAATTGAAATTCATAGAAATATATTTTTTAACTATTTGAATCAGTCATTCAAAAAATAAACTATTAAAATTTACAGACATTCAGTAGGAGTTGATATTTTCTGTTAAATATAAAATTTTATGTTTTCGGTTTCTAAAACTAGAAATTCATATAATTCCTTTTTGTTTTTTTTTACCAAAATTGTTTATATACAAAATTATTTCAATAAATATTACAAGAAATTATTGTTTTTTTCTACATTTTGTCAGTTAAAAATTGATGGTTATTTTAAACGACTTTCACTACTTTTGTCGATTATTAAATAATGATTGAAAATAAACAACAAAATAGGTTGAATATAATTAAAAATCAGTAGTCCTCTTATTGATTGTATTTTCGATTAATTAAATATATATTTTAGATTATTTTTAACGAAATAATATTGTAAGTGTAAGATTTTTTCAATTTGAGTTTGGTGATAACTGTGTATTTTGTAGTTTTGCATTATTTCGCAACGCATTTATTTTAAAGTTTTTAGTAATAATGGAAATATATAAATAATTAATTTTGTAAATTAATTAGAATTGTTTTAGAATTACACAGTAGCCCCACGATAGTTCACATTCGTTCTAAACCTAGTTTTGTTACTTGTTCCTAAATTTTTATATACATTTTATTTTGTATTCTATAAAATGAGATATAATTATTTTTCTAATTAGTATGTCATTGCATAACTAATTTACTTTAAACACGATAACATTTTGTGTATGTTCCAGAATCCGAAATGTTTTCATTTATGTTTCCCAATTAAGTTTAACCAAAATGTTCTTTAATTTCTAATGATTTCGAAAATTTAATTTAATAACTCAATTAATGTTTATACGTTTGGTGTTTTTTGACTTAACAAATAATTTTTTCGAATTTTTCATTTGTTTTTTTATCCCAAACAAGGGTGACAACAAAATCTCTTTTTAAAAAACAATATTTTTTCTTGGTATAAATATCATAATATTAAAATATTATATAGCTTGAGCTAAAGGCCCATGCTGCTCGATAATATGCCAATAAATAAATAAAATATTATAAAAGATTTTTTTTTTCGAATTTTATATAAATATTCCATAGAAATTTAAGTAGATAGTTATAGATAAGTAGTTATAGATATAACTGCTTAAAAATTAAGAATTTATATAAATGCTGCCAAGTCTTTGAAATTCTTGGCTTTTTTCTTTTAAATGTAGACAAAAATATTTGTATTTTTAATTTAATAAAATATTAAAAACAAGAAAATCTAACAAATGAATTATCAAACATGTTCTGGAATTAGTGTGAATTCAAATTTAAGTGAAATTTAAACTTTTTTGCATTAAATGACCACTGTACCATCATAATTCACTTAAATTTTTAAAGAAACTAAAAAATATTTAGGAAAGAAAATTTCACTTTCACCTAAAAGTGAAATCCAGAACATGCCCATATATGATTGTAAGTAAAGGTAGGGCAGGGCACACAATATAATTGTTGTATTTCGCGTTCCAGCGAAGTTCATGTCCATATAGAAAAACAATTTTTGTGCAAAGACGACCCCAAATGTTAAAATTGCTCTGTGCAGTCTTTTGAAGATTTGTCTACTCCAAAATGAAATTTACACGAACATTTTTTATAATTTAATAAAATGTATAAAAAAAATTGTATTAATAAAATATCTAATTTAACAAAATAAATGCACCTGTTTTTAACATATTTCCTTCCTAGTGTGAAAATCTAGTAAAAAGTTCCAAAAGTGTAGACTAGAATTACTAAAATATTTTAGTGAATCTCTCGTTCCAATGTCTACAACTAGTCAATAGTTGTGTAGATTCGCAATGACACGCACATGTTAAATGTCTACAGCAGAGAGCTTTGACTGGGGTATTAATAGTCAGTAGTACTGGTGACAAAGTCAATAGTGAATCAGTACAGTTTCACTATCGACATTTCCCCTACAGGGTAGTTATGGATATAGATATAAAATTCGAAAAAAAACCCACCGAAAATAGTAATTTATATATTTATTTATTATCCCAATTATGATTTATTTTATAAAAAGTACTTTACCCATAAAGTCAATTATAGTCGAAAGTTTCCCCCGTTATTTTCGCAATACACTTTTCCAAAGATGACCCCTATATTTTTATTTTGTTTTTCAACTTTTATACATATTCCAAAATCTTATATTTTATTGATCTATATTAAATTTTAGCGAAAACGTATTATTTTATTTTTTCTAATGTATAAAAAACATTTGCATTTGAACTTGATCATTTAAAAAATACATTAGTTTTATGCAGTATTTATATCGAATTTCAAAAGTTTCCGAACAAAAAAATTCCAATAAATGGCAGATTTTCTTTTTTCAGCTAAACCCCCGAGGTGGCCAAAAACATAAGATGGGTTGTCCTTGCAATTGTTTTCTTTATCAAGAAGAGTTTAGTTTGTAATGAATTAAGAAAATTTTTTGCAGATGAAAAGAACTTCAAGGTAAAATTTAATTAATTTTAATGCACCTGCGTATTATTGTATACAAATCTGCTGTTTTGAAAAAAAAAAAAAAAAAAACAGCATCGAATTTTTTGGAACATTTAAAATAAAAATTACATTAATTGTGAAAAGATGGGTACGTTCGTAAATGCAGTAGTTGCGCATCACTGCAGCATAATAAAAGTAAAACGTTCAAAAAAGCATCACTTGGCAGCACTGATTTCGTCAAACGTTTTTTTATGCAAACAGTTGACAGTCCTGCCGCAAATTTTTGCAACTATGGCATCATTAAAGTTTCTGATGCAATAGTGCGACATTATCTTCTTTTTCGTTTTAATTGATTTTTAATTTTATATTTCTTTTAATTCTTTTTTTTATTGTAAATTAACAAAAATTAAGCATTTTACAACCAAGATTTTCAATAATATTTGTTAATGTTATTGTAGTGAACATGTTTTTTTTATCTTTTGCAAAACGTTTTAACAACAGATGATCACGCATCAGCAATAAAAGTTGGCATAACTGCCGCAGTGATGCACAAATTTTTTGCATTTACGAACGTACCCGATCGATATTCTAATTATGGACAGAGTAAAATGAGTATTTAAATAAAGTGTTTTAATGTTTAAATTAAATATTTAACCTGTCCTCTTCTCTATACAACCATAACAAATTAAAAAATTCTTATTTTTTTCATGCGGTTTCGGATCACAGAACATACACATTTCTTATGATTTAAATCTTAAGGTTGTTGTGTTATTGTTTTCATTTCTTAGTTTTAATATATTAGCACTATGTCTTGTCTAACCTTGACTTTGTTTACAATTAATTTTTAATAGATTGTTTTAATAATTAAATAAAAACAAATTATAATAAAAAAAAAAGTTGGCATAAACACCTCTATTTTAAATTCAGTAATAAATTATTAATGATATAAATATATACTTTTCACAAATGTAAACGTTCGAGACATTCGAATGCTTGGAATGGTAAAATTTAAAAAAAAAAAAGGTGTACTTTATCAAAGCTTTAGCATTTATAAGTCAGATTCATTTTGTTTCGAGAAAATCCTTTTCTCTTTGTTTTAAAAATATCACAGTTAAGTTCCAATAAATGATCACAATTAAATAAAAATAAGTTTTGAGTTTTTAAATATCACAGTTATTTCAGTTGGTTTTTTAAAGATTTTTTTTCTTCTTTTTAAAATTGGAAATATATATAAAATTAAAATATTTGGTTGGGTTTCTTTGTTTTTTAAGGGTTAATAAAATTCTTTTGTTGTTGTTTTTTTTAATATTTTTTTTTCTTTTTTTTTTATCAGTTTGCCTTTTATTTATATTTAGATATAATTTTAATAATTAAATTTTTCCAGATATTTTTTCAACATGCTTTATGTCATGTTCTCTAAAATAAAGAAATATCATGCTTAAAATTATAAATTTAATAACTTTGTTGTTGCAATTATAATTATTTATTTCTTTTTTATTATTTTATTTATTATTGTTTTAAAAGGGATAATTTACTTAAGCTAAAACAAATTCTAAAATTTATTATGTTAATTTGGGATATTTTTATAGTCAATAATTAAGTACAAATAATATAAAAGATATAATGGAAGGTCTGCACTGTGTTTTACAGCGATTTGAATTTATTTTTAATATATATTGTTTCATAGACAAATTAAATGAACACGTATATTTTTTGGGGCCCTTTTACAACAAATAGAACCTTTTTTTCATTCCAGAGGAGGACGTATTTTTCTTTTTGGCCCCGTTTAATTTTGAATTAAACAAACCCGATTTTTTCAAACCTATGCTTAGATTCTATAAGACGATTATCGTTTATCGTCCATTTTCAAAGTTAAATATCTACCATATTACATACAAATTTTACACTGTTGTTACAAATTTGATAAAAAAAAACAGTAACTTTTAATTTTATAGTTCATTAGTTTGGTAACGATAGAAATTTACTCTTTGAATGTGGAATATTTTTAAATCCTCTTTGCCTTGGTAATAATTTTACGGAAAAGTATGAACATTAACAACAATTTATTAATATTAAATTTGTCATCGCTTTTTAGCATGTGTTGAGAATTTTTCCTGGAAGTAAATATGTAGTTAGTTTGTAAAAAAAATTGCATTTTCTTTTATCAACAAGATGAATTACAAGTAAAAGAAGGGAATAAATATAAACTAAATTTAAATTATTAAATTTAGCGTTGTAATCAGGCATGTGATGGAAATCGATCGATTTGATTTCTATCGATTTAGTTAACAAGTAAACAGAAAAGATAGAGGGTTCAAATTGTTTTTAATCGCATCAGTTGATTATATCAGCTATATCGGTTTACATCGTTTTATACTTTTTAAATTAAAAATAATAAGAAACATTCATTTTCATCACATAAAGGAATATATTTTTATTTCGAAGTTTTGCCCTTGATTACTTTAAAAAATTGGCACTCACGAATAATGCAATTTTCCAATATAGCATTTTTGTAAGAGTAAAATTTTTGAAGTGAATTTGTTGGCGTTTTTTTTTTTCTTTTCAAATTCCTATGATCCAGCAGTTGGGTTTTTTAAAGTTCAAGCTTTGACATATTCGCAATTAATTTGTATTTATTTTTTTGTACTTATATATTGACTATAATACCTATAGATTTTTATAGATTTTAAAAATATTTTACCGAAAATCTTTTCAACGTCAATAATAGGGGGTTTTAATCTGTATGATAGTATTTGTAAAATAAAACAGTACACATTTTTCCCCTTAAACTTAAATTTACAAGTTTGATTATTATTATTTTTTAAATGTAAAGAGTTATACAATAATTAATTTCTTATTTATGTATGATTTTGTCAAAAAAAAATTATTAAACTACATAAAAAATGTATTTTATTGCATAGAGAGAAGTATAAAAAGGAAGCAAAATAGAGAGGATAAGGAAGAGGGAGAAAAGTTGAAAGTTTAAATTGTCAAATAGTAAAAATACAATTTTTTAAAATACAAATTAAAAAATGAAAAGTTCTTTTACTTATTGCAGAAGTCATTACTTTGTGTGATATTATTATAATTAGTAAATTGTTTTTTTTTTTTTGTCACTTTGTTTTGTTTTTTGTTTTAAGTAAATAGAATAATTTAGACACTTTTTATGCTTAATATATAAAAAAATTTTAATCACTTAATTGAGAGTGTTACAAAAACAAAAAAAAAACTAATTTTCTATAGTTTATATTAAAAATTAAACGAAAAAAAAAAAATAAACTTTTCCATATATGTATGTATTAATTTTTTATATATTGTATATGATGTTTAAATTAAATTTTCTTTTTGAAGTGGGCATGCAACTATTTTAATGCTCTATTAATATTTATGTGATTTAATTTTTTTTCTTTTGGCATTACTCAATTATTTTGCAATTTAGGGTTGCAGCAAACTGCATCATCATTAACATCAGCACGCACAGCGTTTTAAGGGTTGTATGTATGGTTTTCAATCTGTTTTTTTTTTTGTGGATTTATGTATCCTACTTAATAGTATCCTGTAGAGTTGGAGTAGCTTTGCTGGTATGCCTGAGTGTCTATTTAAATGAAGAAAATAAAAGTGTTTTTTCGCCAGGCATAATAGTATAATTATTATGAATATTTTTTTAAATAGTTCTTAGTATTTGGAGTTCCATAACAGACAGATAATGCGGACTTAAACTTATTTATTACTGTATTGAAATTATTTAAAATCCTACTTACCATAACCAGCATACGCACGTTCATCATAACTTTGTTGGGCATGTTGTGAATAATCTGCCTGAGATGTACTATAATCAACGGCTGGAGCTCCATACTGTTGTGTATAGTCTTGTCCGTATGTTTGATAACGTGTATCTTGTTGACCATATGTCGTACTGAAAAAATAATATTAAAAATTTTCCGTATTATTAAATTTCGAATTGGAAAATCTCTATTTTTCAATGATCTCAGTAACTGTTTTTTGTTTACAATCTGTTAGCAATTATGTGTTCAATATAAGTCTCGTTAAAGTACTTTTCTCAGTCCAGACCAGAAAGAATTACTCAGTAAAAAACTGAAATAGAGCAAGACAAATTTACTCTAAATACGTCCCATTTCACATAGAGCAACTTTTGTTGTGCAACTCTTGAGTTTGTAAGATCGAGTTATTACGAGTTATGTCGTTGCTGGCCTTATCGAAACAGATGTCGACTACGATAACTCGTTGTTGGCAATAAATGCGTTAAAATAGAATTGACAAGAATAGTTGATTTGTGTGAAATGGGGTAGTCTCAACAATTTGCATAAATATAAAACAGCTCATTATTGTAACACCAAATGCAGACATAAATTATATCTGATCGAAATGAAGAGGTATCTTCTTGATGCAGAATGTTTAGCAAAAACAATTAAGTTTACAATTTGCATTGCTTTTCATTTGCATACAAAAGCTTAGTTGTAAAATATTTGTATATATGAAAATTGTTGCTTGCAAAAATTTTCCTTCCAGTAAAAATTTCCAAACTTTCAACTTTGAACTGTTACTTTATTGTCACATAAAGACGCAATGTAAATCTGCATTCAGTCACCCTTACAAACATTTTTCTATAATGCTTTAATCCATTCCGGAATAGTGCAACACGCAGATTCCGTTAAATTTTTAGTTCGGGCACAATTATAGGTTCATATTGTAACGACAGTGCTAAAAAATCGTTTAACCAACCCTCTTTACTTCCCTTTAGGTGGCAACAATGCCCGCACCAACCAAAAAAAAACATAAATTTGATTTTTCATCTGATTTGCATTAACCTCCTCCACCAAAATTTAGCGCCCAATTGGAAAAAATATCATGGTCGGTACTGGGTTAAAATCAAGAGGTTGGCAACCAAAACGAATAACCAATTGGAAAAAATTTCCTGGCCGGTATTGGGTTTAAATCAAGGTTGGCAACCGAAACGAATTACAGTATTGATATGTGTTTCGGTACTGATGGTAACGGTTTTTTACTATCGGTAATACCGATACCGATACATTAACACCGGTAAATACCGGTATTAGGTATAGGTTCAAAACATAAAATTTGAAACGAATAACAGCATTGATATTAACATCAATTTTTTATGTGTTTCAGTATTGATGGTAACGGTTTTTTATTATCGGTATAACCGATACATCAATATCGGTACATACCGGTATTATTTAAAAATTGCGTTTTCACAATAAATTATGTGTTGTTGCAAGAAACACGATATTGCCATCTCAAATCAATAGTTAACAAACACCGATAAAGTTAAATAAAATTTTAATTTTGTATATTTTGTATTAAAAAAATTAAAAAAAAACGTTAAAAAAACTAATTTTGTTAAAAAACGTTTCAACATTGTGTTAAAAAGAATTAAAAACTTAAAAAATTTATTTTGTTAAAAAAAACTTTTTAATATTGCTACTGTACCGTTATGAAAGAAAAGGTTTTTTGAATATCTGTCTTTTTTTATATTTTATTTAAAAACTTAACGTATATTTATTTATTTACAAACGCATTGTTAACTCAGAGATAAAAAAAACACTGCTCTTACGAACTTATTTCCAGCGAGACAATTTAAATCAAATATTAAAGGCGGTAGCTTATAATTTGAACTGGTATTGGTTCTAGGGAAGCAATTTAGAAGTAATACATATTACGATATACACAAATGTATTTTAATTTTTAACTTTTATATAACCTTTTTATTTTATTTTTTACTTCATAATTCTGTGGGCTTAAGGTTGTTTTTTTAAATAAAAATATTATTTATTTTTCAACATTTCGCTACTCCATTGTGTAGCATCTACAGGAAACAATAATTATAATGACAAATTATAAATAATTTGAAAGTTTTTAAAAAATGTTTGTCAAATAAACATTTTCTAAAGGCGGCCATACACTTTGTACTTTTCTGACAGTCTTGCGGTTAGCAAGCATAAAACTGTATGGTTAAACACGAACATCGACAATATTCACGAACTAGACGTTGTTTACTTCAGTTAAAGTAAAAAAAAAAAATAAAACAAAAAATTAGAGCAAAAAAATAATCAGCTGGCGCTCTAATATTACCTGGTATTCGACTGTGACAAAAACCGTAATCACACACACGATGAGTTTTGAACGAACACTATTAAAAACGGACGGTTAAAATCAAGTTGCGGCAGATATTTTTCAACACGTTCAAGAAGGACGGTTTTTTGCCACAAACCGACAGTTTTACCCGTGCGATTAAAACTGCCAGAAAAGACCGCAGTGTATGGCCGACTTAAGGGGGACACTTTGCATGCAACAAATTTAAAGTAGCAAAAAAAAAAACACATACATTTTGGGAAGAAACTAACAATATTATTTTTAGATTATAGTACAATAATAATTCCTCATTTTATGCAACAATTCAAACTTTGTTGTTGCAATTAAAAAAAAAAAAACAAAATTAAAAAGTATAATAATTTTCTATAGTCGAATGTGAATAAAAATAGGGATAGTATTCTTACTAATTGTTTGAATTATTAGTAGTATTTTATATTTTTTGATGGAAATATAATAGTGGTCATTGTATCTTATAGATGTACCCATTCTGTATCATATTTATATAAATAAATGTACCAAGTATGGAGCCAAGGGTGAAAATGTTATGGGATATAGAAAATCGGAACAGATAGCCAAATGCATGGAATTTTCAAATTTTGTTTGTGCCAGACAACTTCGTTGGTATTGCTTATCAACTCTAAGCCAAACAAAAGAAGACCTGAGGGTCAATTCTCGTTCTGTGAAACGGCGAAATGAAAAGTTTTTTCACGTTTTCATAGTACTTTTGATTCGCGTTCTGTGAAAAAATGTAAAGAAATATCAAAACGTTTTCATATGAAAAAAAAAAGTGGAACGAAACAAGATTTTTTCACGATTGCACAGCACTGGCGATTCTTGTTTTGTGTAACAGTGCAAACAACTGTCAAAATATTTTCATATGAAAAAATTGTTTACACAGACTATTTATAAGTGAAATAAACATGGAGAAGATTGTAAGAGGAAAGCGTGCCAGCGAAAGCCAAAAGGAGTATTTAATTAATTATTGAGAAAAGCATGTGGACATTGCAAACGATAAGTAAGTAGCTTAATAACCATAATCACACTTTTATTAATTCCATATTTACAGATTTGTAACCGCAGATGGTGCCAAATTTAGAGACGAAAAGTGTAACGAATTAGCGGCGAGCCTTAACAGTTTTAGTGCGACCCAAAAGGACAGTGAAAAATGGCAAAAGTATGGCATATTTATTTATAGTTTATTTATATTCTTTATGAAATTTTTTTTTTTAAGTAGACTTCATACACGCACCAAATATAGTTCACTTAAAGTAAGCCGATTTAAATACATGAAGTGCTTGTCGGTTGTCATCTTGAATGGATTGTGGTCAGCACGAAGTATGCGTCTCTCTCAAAAAATTCCTATAAATTATTAAATTATTTACTGCAATGAAATGCTTGTAACATCATTGTCTTATCTTTGTTCATCCGGAATTCTTTGAATAATATCCAATAATACAATTAATCCAGATATTTTTATATAATTATTTAAAATAAATTTTACGAACTTAATTCACTTTTGTTTACGTTTTTCTCTGTTTTGACATTTGCTTTAAATTTTGGATAACACAGTTACAAAATTTTCATGGGTACAGTGCGAATGAAACATTTTTTTCATAATACATACGAGAATCGCAATTTATGTATTTGTGAAAAGTTCGAGTGAAAAGTGCTTATGAAAACGAAAATGAAAAGTTTTTTTCACTTCACATTATCACAGAATGAAAATTGACCCTCTGATCACTATTAAGTCCTTAGAAAGCTGATTTCCTATCGAAAATTATTTACAAATTTTAAAGAGCCTCGAAAGTTAAATTTTGTTTTTATGGGTTTTTCAATTCACATTGCAATAAAAAGTTGATAGTTTTTAAAAGTAGACCTGTTTTAGTTTTTAAACAAAATGTATGTGGGTTTTTTTACTTTAAATTTGTTGCATGCAAGTGTCCCTATTTTTTCGCACATGACTGTATATACCACTAAATAAAAATTCTTTGAACAAAAGTATAACAAACGAAATTATAACTATTATTTGTGTATTAAATATCTATAATTCTGAGCTACATTTATCTGCCTTAAAATTAATTATATGTTTTGTTAGAGTATTATTATTTGTAATATTTCTAACGACGTTTATAATTATATTCTGTATTTAAAGCCGATACATTTTCAAAGTGTGGATATTGATTAAATGTTGAACAATGAAAAGATAATCTCTTTGAATTAATATTTTTATATTCTTGATCCAATCTATGTCCAGATATTCTAGTTCATAATATATTCTTCGTTGTGCCTATTTATACTTTACTAGCGGATCCCGGCGTGCTTCGCTACGCATGAATATTAACATTGAATTAAATTCATTGGTTTTTTTTATTTATTTTTCATTTGGAAATAATGAAAAAAAAAGTAAATCAATTCAATTCAATACAAATGTGTATGCGTGTATGCGCTACACGTGTATTTACCGTATGTATGAAGTCAGCACACAGTATACATACCGCACACGCTCATGGGCGCCTACGTATTTGTTGTTGTTTTTTTTTTTATATGGACGAAATCACATGTTGACATGAAAATTCATAACTCACGAACGCGTCGACCGATTTCGTGAAAACTTTAGATAAACCATCTCTACGACCATGCGAACAAACCCTAAAAATAATAAATAATCGGATTCGCTTTGACCGTTCGTGAGTTATAAAGTCACAACACACTTGTAATAATTTTTAAGATCAAAATTCTCTCTGTCATATACTATATTTGACATGTCTAATTTTATTATTTTAATATATAAACTATTTATCGTATTGTATGATTTAAAAGCTATTAAATATCTATTAGTATCGATTATTTTTGATGTTCTGAAATGTTCCGATATTCCCGGTACATAAACTAAAGATTTATAAATCTTCTTTTGATCAAGTTCCTTGTGTTATTTCTCTTTTAAAATTTATATTGATTTATTAAAGTACAAATAAATTTCATCGGAAAATTATTAACTTTTAATAAATTCTTAATTCTTTCCTTGCTATCTTTATGAAAGTCTTTGTCACCAATAGTTAACATTTGATCTATCAAATTCCTCGCAGTGTTAATAATAATTCGTTTACTATGTTTTTAACAGAAATTAATAATTCTTCCTGAAGCTGTTGGTTTTTAGTACCAATCAATTATAAAATTATTTTTTCTTCTTATTACCAAAGTATCTAAATAAAAAATTTTAGAATCATATTCCTTTTCCATTTTAAATTTAATAAATGGACTAAATTCATTTAATGTTGTTATCATATTATTATTTGCATTTTCAGAAATGACACAAAATAAATCATCTACATACTTAAGTTTCCCAATATAAGGGTCCAATAATTTCTCAGTAAATATATCAGCTACAATTGGAGAAGTAGGTGATCCCATTGGGAGTCCTTTCCATTGCAAATATATATATACAAAAATTTTTAAAATAGGTTAAAATAAACTCTTTTCAATAGTTGTGTGTTCTTTAATCACATTCCATTTTTTCGATAATAGTTATTTCTAAATCACCAGGAATACTTGGCAATAAAGAAACTACATCAAAAGGAACTAATTTTTAATAATATTCTATTTTCTTGGGTAATAATTTGTTATTTAAAAATCAAATAAGTTTTCTACATTATACTTAGATTTTTTCATAATCTTCTTTAAAATGTTAGTCATGTATTTACAAAGTCCATAAGATGGAGAAGTAATAAAAGAACAAATTGGTTTCAATGGAAATATTCTTTTATCTAGGTGCATTAGCAATATAATTCTAGGTGCATTAGCAATATAAGTCTTAAGTTAATTTTTTTTCTATATTCGTAATAATTTTCTTCTTAAAAAGTTCTGCAGCTGGATCCTTATTTAGCAACCTTTATTTTGTTATATCTCCTATGTACTATATTGTTCGTTCATATATCATTATCAGCCCTTAAAATGAATATATTCCTAAATTAAAAAAATTTCTGCTTCTCTCACTCTATCCAAAGTTTGTTTGTTCCTATTAGTCAGTTTCATTTTATTCAAATGGTTATCAATAATATTCGTTAATATATTTCTAGTTATACAATCTATATACAATCCTCCACATCAGTCATCATTTTCAATCAATTAAAATCAATGATAATTCGCAGTAAGCAAAGTAAGTAAAGTATGGAAAGTATTTTTATTTATTTTACTGGAAATACCATTTTATAATAAAAAAAAACACCAGAAAATATATTTTACAATAAAAGTTGTGTCAAAAATACGCTAGATTAAAAAAATTTTCAGCCAAAAACCCTGCTGGCTGTTTTACAAAAAAAAGTTATGTATGTATATTACGCAATCGACTTAAAGAAATCTATAAATCTATAGGAAAAACCTGCATTCGGCCAACACTGATATCAAATCTAAGAAGAAATTCAAACCAGCGACATTTTGGCACAAAAAACTTTAAACCAAAATGATTTCAAATTTTCAGCTTGCCAGACATAATTTTGTACAGCTTAGAACTATTCACAGATGTCATCAAATATAAAATAAAAACATAAAATTCTTAACGACATCTAATCTCTATATATAAAGAAATAACGTTACTGACTGACTGACTCACTCAACATCGCCCAGCCCAAACCGCAAGAGGTAGTAGGCTGAAATTTGGTATGTAGGTTCCTCCTCCGGCGTAGACATTCGCTAAGACGGGGGCTTTGGGAAAAAATCCCATTTTCACGACCTGCACACACCCCTTTAGGTAGAAACCTGAAATTTGAAATACGTCTTCCTGGGAGTATGTGCTAACTACTTGATAAGATACATTTTAGAATTTTAACCAGGGATGTGGTAAAAATGGGGATTTAAAGGGCGAAAAGTCTTCCCCTTTACGGCCTTCCCAAACCGTTGGACTTGGAAAGCTGAAACTTAGTATGCAGACTCCTACTCCAGTGTAGATAAGTCAAGACCTGATTTTGAAAAATCCAACTAAGAGGGGCAGAAAAGGGTGAAGTTCTCCCTCTCGACAGCCTTCCCAAATCGTTGGACATGGGAAGTTGATATTTGGTACGCAGGCTCCTTCTCCAGTGTAGATAACAGTTAAGATGTCAATTTTGGAAAATCCAACGGGGAGGGCAAAAAAGGAGAAAGTTCTCCCCCTTGACGACTTGTCAAAACCGTTAGAACTGGGCAGTTTAAATTTGATACATAGGTTTCCACTCCAGCGTAGACGTGCAACCAATTTGGATTTTCGGAAATTCCTACTGGGAGGTGCAAAACCGCTTGAGCTGGGAAGTTAAAATTTGGTACATAGATTCCTCCTCCAATGTAAATATATATGTGCAAATTTGCAAAAGTGTAAATGTGCGTTTGTGCAAATTTGCAAATGTGCGTATGTGCGAATTAGCAAAAGTGCAAATTTTTAAAAATGCAAATTTTTAAAAGTGCAAGTGTGCAAATTTGCATATGTGCAAATCTAAAAATTTACAAAAATTCAAATGTGCAAATTTGCATAAGTTCAAATGTAAAAAAATGCAAATTTGCAAGAGTGCAAAAGTGAACATTTGATTGTTTGATAAATTTATCGTTTGATGGATCGATGATTTGATGGTAATGTAAATGTGCTAATGTGTAAATATGCACATGTGCAAATAAGAAAATGTGTAAATATTTATTTATTTCATTCAAAATCTCCCAGCCCAAACCGCAGGAGGTAGGACGCTAAAATTTGGTATGTAGGTTCCCCCTGCGGCGTAGACATTCTCTAAAACGTGGAAGAGGAAAACGGGTAAAACCCCCTTTCACTGGCTGCTCAAACCTCCGTAGCTAGAAACCTAAAATTTGAAATATGCTATTCGTGAAGTATGTGCTAACTCATCGATGAAGTCTTCCCTTTAAATTTAGCATGCAAGCTCCATCTCCAGTGTAGATAACAGTTAAGACGTAATATTGGAAAAGTCAACGGGAGGGCAGAAAAGAGAAAAATTCTCACCCTTGACGTCTTGCTCAAAACCGCTGGTGAGTTGAAATTTGGTGCAAATGTTCCTCCTGCAATGCAGACATTTACCTAGGTGTGATTTTTGGAAATGTGAACGGGGAGGGGCAAAACGGTGAACAGTCTCTTTCTTAATGGGCTGCCCACACCGAAACATGAAATTTTAAATATGTGAACTGGAGTATGTGCTAACATTGATCAGCTACATTTTAAAATTTTAGCCTGGTACATGGCAAAAATAAGGGTTCAAAGAGAAAAACCTGAAATTTGAAATAGATGTTAATTAGAGTATGAGATAACTCATTATTGAGGTACATCTCAGAATTTTGGTCTGGGGCATGGTTAAAATTGGGGGCTCCGGGTAATTATCGGGGAACTGCGTAATCCCAAGCTTTAGCCAGGGCAACCATTTTCCACGCTAACAACGTAGCGGGATTTGCCCGCTATCTCATAAAATAAATGTGATTCGAACAATTTTTTAAAATTTTAGAAATGTGTAATTTTGTAATGGAAGGATAAGGCTATGAAATTTCAATGTGTTATTTCAATTTCTTTTTTAATTTTTACCTGTATCCTTGATATTGACTCTGATCATACTCGGTAGTAGCATAAGCAGTACTAGCTTGATGTGTAGATGGATGAGCTGGGGCTGTATGAGAATATGCCGCAGTTTGTCCATAACCATTATATGAAGTTTGTGTTTGAGGAGCTGCATATGACTGTGCGTATGGATCCATAGTTTGTGAAGGATCATGTTGGGCATAACCATGATGGCTAAAAAAATATATATATTTATATAAGAAAATATATATATTTTTATATAAAAAAGTCTATTTACCTTTGTGGTGGCGGCGGTGGAGCCGGTTGATGTTGTACGCCATAATTTACTGGTGGTGCCATATGTGGAGGTTGATGATATTTAGGTGCGGGTGCTCTTTGAGTATATGGTCCGCCTTCATAACGTCCTCGTTTAGGACCGGGTGGTCCACCCGGAGCACCACGTTTAAGTGATGGTTGTGGTGCTATTTGCGAATTAACAATATGTTGTTGATGTTGATAAGCACTTGGTGGTCGTGTCATGCCCGTATTAGAATATTGACCACGTCCACGAGGTGGACCGCCACGTCGTATCATACCTTGTTCACCACCCATTGGAGGACCAGCGCCATACATTTGATTCATACCGCCAGTAGAGCCATTGTGAGGATTATAGACTCCACGTCCACGGGGAGCACCTCGACCACCTCTGCCCCTATAATTTGGAGAAATTCCTGTCGAATAATTCGACGTAGCTTGAGTCGTATAATTTGACGTAGCTTGAGTCGTATAATTTGAAGTAGCTGGAGTCGTATAATTTGACGAAGTTTGACTTGCATAATTTGATGTGGGTTGGGGTGTATAATTTGTTGTAGGTTGTGGCGTATAATTAGTAGTAACTCCAGTCGATGTTGGTTTAGCTGGAACAGGAGCTGGAGGAGCCACCGCGGTAGTTGCAACATTTGGATCAGCATTCGCAACAGCAACTGTTTCAGCTGTGTTTGGTACAGTTTCTTCGGCTCCAGTAACGGGTTGATTTGGTACACTGGCTTGTACGGGGGAAACAGTTTTATTATTATCCACCCCGGTATGTTGTTTTGGTGCTGAAAATCAATATTAATTTACATAAACAAATCGATTTTTACTAAACTTTAACTTGACTACTTACGTTGATTATACATTGGCATACGTCCAGTACCCCTCATTGGCGGACCACCGCGTGGAGCAAAACCTCCACCACCTCGCCCTTGATAACCACCTGGAGCACCCATACCAGGACCACCACGCATGGGTGGAGCTCCACGGGGAGCAAAACCACCACGACCCGAATAACCCATTGGTGGTCCTCCCATTCCACCACGTGGTACAAATCCTCCACGACTGGGAAAACCACCAGGTCCGCCCACGCCACCAAAGTGACCCCTACCCATGCCTCTACCACGTCCTCGTTCAAATGAACCACGCATTCCACCGCCACGCCCACGAGTGGGGGCTACACCACCGGTTATCGGTGCCGTATCGACAGTTGTTGGTGGAGCCTCCATTTTTTTTATCAATCAAATTAAATTATATATACTTTTTTCTTACACACACTAACTGCGGCTATGCCCCGGCAAACTTTAATTTTTTGGTTATTTTCAATGAACTTTTTATCACTTTATTAAATTATATAATGCTTACAATGTATTTAATCAATTATCATTGTTGTTATTAAGTAAATGTGTTAAAATTATTAAATTTAATTATTTTTCCCACGACGCTGCAAATTTTACGTTCAGGTTCTTTGAAAAAACATGGCTACCAATATCGATTTTTCTTCAATCGCATCATAGGCTGCCAGATTGATAAAAAGTTAACCTGAAAAGAATTTACACGACAGTACACTTAACAAGACAAATAACAAGATGCTTGTTTCATTTCGCAAATTTTACTTGTAGAAACGGTTAATTTTTGTCGCTGTAAACGTTAGCAAAAGCACATGGTGATTTTAGAGACGTAAACATAATCACGTGGTGCTTGAATATGTAAAAAAATACTTCAAAATATATATAAATGTAATAATATCGCAAAATCATATTTGGTTTTGTAAAAAATGCATCAGTCATAGAGCCAATTTACACGATGCATCATTTGTATGATTTTGTAGTATGCATGTCTTGTTTGTGGGCGAACGATGTAGAGAAATGCATTCAACAGAAAAAGCAACTGTAAATTGGACCTTAGTATACTTTATTCTATTGGGTAATTTTCATCAATTTTTTTAAAGTTTGTCAAAAATAGGCAAGGATGTAAAGCTCTGAAACTTTTTACATATAATTTCTAGTACACTTGCCAAGATCCTAAAATATAACAAATGCAGTTCATTCTAGTGCCTAACATCACTCCCATTTAGAAAGATTTATTTACATATAAAGCATCATGTGATTTTGTTTACGTTTCTATTCGCATGTACCTGTTTACGTTTCTTACCACCATGTGTTTCAGGTGTTTTGTAAACAAAACAAAATTAAAATTAGCTGTTTTCTATAAGAAATTCGTGAAATTGAGCATCTTGTTTAGTATTTTAGGTGTGTTTATGCGGCATGCTTTTAAACTTGGCTATGTCATTTCCATATAAATTGGACATAAGGCAATGTTTAGTGTTAAAGCTTTAACGTTATTTATGTCAAATTTGTTTAGAAATTACACAATCCATGGTTAATAACTTACCACACAGCTTTTCTTAGCCGTCTTTTTTAAGTAATTGGGAGCTTGTTTACTCTTTTTTTAAGGGCTTGGCAGCTCTACTGTCAATTTTATTAGTTTTTTTCATTTCTTGTCGATATACTGGGAGTAATATATTAGTATTGTTATCAATAACTATCGTTGGAATTCCATCACCAACTTGTTTGTCAGATCTAAGGAATTAATAAATGTTGATTGGTTTTGCTGATTTCTAGCCCAGAAAAATCCATAAATAATGCCTGGGAAGGTGGGTGTCAAAATAAAAGCAGGCAGGAACCTGCCAGTTATGGACAAATCATCGGACACAACAGATGCATATGTGGAAATAAAGTTGGGTAGTGTGACACACAAAACTGACGTTTGCAGAAAGAGCCTCAATCCACAATGGAATACAGATTGGTAAGCTTTTCAAATTGTTATCATTACAAATACTAATCATTTGGAAGATAAACAGAATGTATAGATATTCATAAAAATTATCATTTCATTGGTGTTTATAAAGTGTAAACTTGTCAAGAATTGTATTATTTTTTAAGAATGAGTTATCGACAATAACCTGTCTTTTTAGGTTCCGTTTTGAAGTGGATGATGCAGAATTGCAGGATGAACCTTTGCAGATACGTTTAATGGATTACGACACCTACTCAGCCAATGATGCTATTGGTAAAGTCAACATTAGCCTTAATCCCTTATGTTTAGAAACATCTGGCCAGACAACACAGGGTAAGGGAACTGTTCTAGGGGGATGGATACCAGTCTTTGATACCATGCATGGAATACGCGGGGAAGTAAATGTTATTGTCAAAGTTGATTTATTCTCTGATGCCAATAAATTTAGACAAAGTTCCTGCGGTATACCATTCTTTCATTGTAAGTACAAGAGAACTAATAAGCAAAAATGGAAAATTGTTTGAAATTTTTGTATTTTTCATTATTTTAGCACCCTGTATTCCTGTCGGTTATAGAGCTCAAGTTATCCATGGTTTTGTAGAAGAACTAGTGGTCAATGATGATCCGGAATATCAGTGGATTGATAAGATACGTACTCCTAGAGCTTCCAATGAAGCTAGACAAGTTGTATTTCTTAAATTGTCTGGTCAGGTAAAAGGTCTTTCAAAATCCCTATTACTTTATAATGTTTAAATTTTAAATTGACTTTATAGGTTCAACGAAAAATGGGTTTGAAAGCCATAAATATGGGGGCAAATGCTGTTATTGCTTATACTCAATGCTTTGACTTAGAGGGCGATGTCGGCGTAGTTGCCCGTGGTATAGGCACTGCAGTGACTTTAATAAAAGACACCACTAATCAACCTGTAGCAGATAATGCATTAATTGAAGAGTGAGTACATATTATGCTTAATAAGTTAACAGTCCGATAGTGTTCGTTGTAAATTTAAAGAAAAAATAATTTAAAAGCATAGGGATTAAAAGTTATCACAAAATGCTTATGATTATTCTTTAAAATGTCCAATTAGATTTTAAAGATTTGAAGCATCAAAAAATTGTTTTATTGAGTAGAACTCGAACACTATTTGTCATGTTTTCACCTTTAACAAAATTATTGCAATAACATATAATTTATTTTAAACGAAGTACCAATAAAGCCCAGTTTTAATACACAATAAGCTACTATTCTTAAACAAGGTTCTGATAAAAAAATTTTAACTCTCTTTTTTTATCACAAAACAAATCGTTTAAATTAATTATCACACAAATTGTCATTTACTCACATGATCGTATGCGTTGTGATTTTTTAATGTTGTTTTTAATAACCAAAATCCCTATATCATTTTCAAAATTGTAATTATATATTTAAACAAATTAGGCGCACTATAAAATATTTAGAATTCTTGACCGGAGGTAGTGTAAATCCCTGTCAAATGTCCTCTTCCACTTTGTCCGTTAGTAAATTAAATTTTGATAGTATATTGGATTTAAGAGAAGCTGATTCAGATCCTGAATGTCAACTTATGGCAGAATTGATACGCCAGGAAGAAGGACGTGGAGGAAGACGCATTAAGAAGTTAACTCATAAAATGAAAAATTTAAGAAACTCATCACGTAGTATTTTCAATGATAAATACTCTCAATTAATGCGTAAAATCGATGAACATTCAAGGTCATCCTCTAGTGGATCCAGATCATTAGGTAGCGTTATTTATTTTCCCACCAAAAATGTAACAATACGTTCGGAATCGAATTCTATGTTAGATGTACGTAAACCCAAAAAATGGTTGCGTAATGAACCAGAGAATTGTATAAAAACTTTAAAAAGAACTACACATCCTATTGTACGTTCTGTGAGTGATGATTCGGCCATGAAGCAACCGTCAACATCTTTAGATGCATTAATGCATACTAAAGTGCATACCTCATGCGAGAGAGTAGGTTCTGAAACTTCTACAAGTACACAATCCTCTCCAAATGTATGCTCAACATGTGATGTGCATCAGAGTTTAGACATGTTATCATCCTATTTGGAATTGCACAGCATTGATGCTACTTCAGAAAATATATCAGCAATGGAAGAAGATTTTGAAGATAGTGAAACCAATAATGTAGAGTATCTTAAAGATAATGAGCCGATAATATATTTGAAAACTAAACAGGTTGGAATTACATGAAAAGAATATTATATAACCTCCACTGTAGCAGGTAGATATCTTAGGGAAATTCACGATGAAATGCAGAATTTCTAAGACTTTTTTCTTTTTAAAATTCATAAGATTTTAAATATTAATATTTAATTTATTAATATTTTTTAAATTTAATATTGTTTCTATCAGAAATTAAATGTTAAGATTCTAAATTGCTTATTCTTTTAAAAATTCACGACTGAAATTTTAAGATATTCTAGGTTTTTTTTAGAAATTTACTATTGTAAATGTATAGATTCTAAGATGTTAATTATTTTGTCGTGGACTGCATTGAGTCTCTCAATATACTTGGTGGATCCAACAAATTGATTCTTACTTGGGTTCCTGACAGGTTGGCCAACTACGGGACCCGTCGTCACTTCTTTGGTCCTGAACCTTTCTGTTGTAGACCCATGGGTCATATCAGAGAAAAACTTAGGATTTGGATGGAATCCAAGACCATTGAGTGCTGGAAAGCTGCCAGCGCCAAGCTAAGAGATTCATCGTCCCATCTAGTGGAAAATCCAGGAGACTTATTTCTCTTAAGAGGAAGTACTTAAGGGTCTTAACAAGATTTTTCACTTAACACTGTAATCTCAGATATTATTTGAGGATCAGAGGTCTGTCCGACTCAGATACTTGTAGATTCTGTGAATTTTACGCTAAGACAGCGGAGCTTATACTCTGGGTGTGTCCTCGGCTTCGCGGCAAGAGACTACAATTCCTTGGTGGATATAGATTACCCCCCTTGGTGGATATACATTTGTGCCTAGTAAGGTGACTTCCTTCATTGGAAGCCTCAGAGAATTAGGATGCACAAAAGATCAAAATCTCTTGGTTGCGGTGCATAGGGCCTTTCGAATCTAATCTAATTTTCTGATCTACTTTTCGATTAAATGAAGAGATTTTTGAGTTAACCAAAATATGTATTAAGTTAACGTTATCACGTCAGTTTAAAATGTTAGAAGTTGTTTCTTTTGATATCCACGAATGAAATTCATAATTCTAAAACTTTTAATTTTTTCGAAAAACCACCATGGAATGTTAAAATTCTAGACATTGATTGTTTTAATATTAACTTTAAGGTGCCAATTTCTTTAAAATATGAGATTTTTAAGGTTGAGATTTCAACACCTTAAATATTTTAGAAATCCATAATTAAATGTTCTAATTCTAAGACTTAAAGTTTTCAACATTCAATATCAAACTTTGATTCTTTTTAAAATACACGATTGAATTTTCCATTTTTAAAACTTTAAAAACAAAACATTAAGTTTTCTTAAACAAACTCAGTATTTAAAGTTTTTATTCTAAGACTGTGGTTTCTTTGTTATGATTCGGCTGCTTTGGAGGTTATATATAACTTGCATTTTGCTCTTCTTCTTTCTTATTATAAAATTCCAATTTGATTACAGAATTTATGTAAATTTCAATCAGACATCTTAGATATGAATGTAGAACCTACCATTAATCTTAATAGGCGTTTTTCTTCACAACCCGGTTTAATGAATTTAACTGATAACGCTAGAACTCCTCTGCACTCACAATCCCTTAGTAATGTTAATAATGCTTTGTCCAATGCTGCTATAGCTCGCCCAAGCAATACTAAACGTTTAAACTCTCGTCCAGCATCTATTGTTTTAGCTTGTACTGATGCTAAATTTAAGCACCCCGTCTTAAAATTATGCCCCTCTACTCCCACTCCCTCAGAATCAGAAAGTTCAGCTTCTCAATTATCGCCTTGTTGTAATAAAATGTTAGATGTTCATTCGAAACCCAACAGTAGTGTATTTCCCTTTACTTATGTTGTGGACAATAGTAATGCAGGATTAACGCATCAACAAACTAGTCGCTCTTGCAAGACCGTTAACACCGTCTCGTTCTCCCCTAACAGTGATTCGAATTTAGGTCTCATTGTTAAAAATACTAATAGTAATGCCAAAAATTCATTGCTTGTTCCATTCACTTCTAATGCTGGACTCATCAAAAACATCATCACTACCCAATATCGCCAACAACATCATTGTCAGAACAGGTCTTTGAATGAAATCAATAGTGGCAGTGTTTCTAACAACAATAGTCCAAATCTAAGAAGCACCGTCTCGCCCAATTCATTGGTGATTGAGGAGATGACAACATCAGGAAACGTTTTTGCCGTCACACCTGTAATACAAAATCGTAATAAGACATCACCAACACCATCACGTACTGGAACGGTAGCCGCACCAGCTAGTATACAATCACAATCGGATAGTTTATCATCGGCCACCACTATTTCAACAGCAACGACAATAGTCGCTAAAGAGATTGGAGAAATGGCTAGACGTTCTTCGGATTCGGATTTGAGTGTGACTCCAAAAGGTAGGTTTTATATTCTTAGAATATTAATAGTTTTAGATATAAGCATAACGTGTATTTTGAGATACACCTTATTCAAATTGAATTTCAAAAATTAAACTTGCATAAATATGGGGCGGGGGAATACCAGTAATTTCGCTAATTTTTCTATTCCCTAAAATTTCTATTAATAAAGGAATGGATGAATTTATAAATACGTATATTCTTACATTTGGTTTGAACATTTATTTATTTACAAATATACGACTCAATGCTGGGTGGGTATCTTGGGCTATAGTTGATATTTTAAATTCTTACGACTCAATACTACGATTTGTTTACTTACAAGGAAGCTATCCCGAGGGGTTTACTGCGATCTCAATGAAATCAGGTATGTGATGGGGATGCAAAAATAAGAAATACGTAATTCTTTATTGGTCCAATCTCACGATCTGGGGTTTAGAAGTAACTTTAAAATTATCCATTTTTTCGCTTTTTTTTGTTTCTTATAAATTAAAAAAAAAAAAACTGTATACCTTTAGAGAAGAGAATTTTCAAATTTAGTTTAGACTAAACAAACACGACATAAGTGACAGATGTCAAGAAAGTGTTTCACAATCGTTGTGAACAAGCAAGAACATTGGTTCCACTCATTGTATTTGATATAAACTGTATATATTATTATTATTATTATATATATTTGTTTCATTCTAACATCAAATAAGAAAGGACAAAATTTGACGGAGTTGCCTGGTTTGAAATTCAAGGCCGATTTTGAAAAAGCAGGTTTTGAATTGTGAATATATTGTTTCAATAAAAAAAAATTTAAGCCATGGACTATGTAACAATAGGATGTGCAGAGTTAAAAACCAAAAGCTAATCATAAAGACACCGCCGAGCCAACTTTCTAGGTGGCTTTTTGGCTCAATTTGTTATGAACCGAAACGGCGCTAGGGTGGCAAATACCGGCTAACACGCGGACAGAACAAAAACACACTCAAAGGTCGGTCCATCCCGCCAAAACCCTAACCCATCGATCCGAACAATTAAAATTCACAAAAAAAAAACAAAACGCGTCGCAAAAAGGGGGGAGGATGTAGGCCCCCACTGGCCCTCCCTACCTTGGTCGTCCGTCTGTCCAGTACAATTAACACGACTCCAATAACCACGATACTCACACAATTACTCTCTTAAATATACGCCACTAAATAATATTTTTTTGTAACTTATAACTAAACATTTTTATTAAATAAACTCTTAAAACTAGCAAATAAAATTCTCGTTATAATAATAAATAAATAAAAATAATAATGATAATAAGTATTTATACGTCCAGTTAATTTTAGGATTTTTGAAAATTCCAAATGGGAATTTTTGAAACCTTCAAGGTGGCATCACCATGTCAAACAGTAGCTTACACTGGACGAAATGACTGCCAACAACAAATTACACAGGACACAATAACTTAAAGTATAAAATAAAAAAAAAACAAACATGCAGACAAAGGAAAATAAAATAAATAAAAATAAATATAAAAAATATTGGAAAAATCATAAATAATAATAAAAATATACGTGAAATTAAAAAAAAATTAACTAAAGGAAGAAACCAAAAATAATATAAATAAAATTAAAGAAAAAAAAACAAATTATATACAAAAACAGATAAAAAACATAAGGCTTAAACGTCACAAAACACCCTATACCCGAAGGAGCTCCCTAAAGTATTTGAGTTTTTTTTGGATCTGAATTTTCATAATTTTTTTCAATTCCCATAGTTTCTCTGTCTTTTTTTTTTTTGTTTTCCTTTTTTTCTTTTCCGCGAAAAAAAACTTAACACTAAACTTATTATAACATGCACAAACACTACACTTAACACTAACTTAATCATTAATCTTAGCTTATTTTTTTTTTGTTTTTGGATTTTTTTTATACTTTTCCACCATTTGCCTTAATTACTTCTTTCCTTTTTCTTAAATTCTTTTTCTGAAGCCATTTTTTTAACTTTGTTACCTCAAATTTCCTAGATTGGGCTTATTTCTCCTTTTAAATATCCGTGAAGTATAAGAAAAAACGTATACATATATAAAAACATGAATATTCTGGCCTCCACTTCACAACTGGACCCTGCAACCAGCTGGAGGCCAGTGCCAATCTGTCGCAGACAAAAAAAAAACATAAGAATATTTCTTTTCCCAAATCAAAATTCACATTACACTCACGTTCTCTGTTAGAACACCGGCAAACAGGGAGTGGTGCGTTATTTGTTAATTATTTATTTAATTTTTTTTATTATAAAAAAAACGGAAAAAACATTAAAAAAATATCCTGCGAATCTGTTAGCTTATTCTTTTTTTTTTCTTAAAAATGGCCACTGTGCCTGGATATGTATACCCTTTATCTATAATTCACCTTGTAGTGAACTCTTTCTTTTTGCTAGCTAGTTGTCCCTTTCTATGAATCCACCACTAGAGGGCACACAATACAACAAAAGCCAAAAACAGAGAGAACATAATTCACAATTACACTTTTGTTTCTCTAAGTACACTAACAAATATACACAGTGTACTACATACACGCATACATAACATAACAGAACAAAGCTGAGCGCCTTTCAGTGGCGTAAATATCAATAATTTGGTAGTCAGTGGCGTGACTACTGCTAGGGATGAGTGGGGCAAAATACCCACCGTAACAAATTTTAGTTTTCAACTCGAATCTCTGAACTTGGCTCGTAGACTTGGTGGGTTTATGATTGGATTTTGAATTTTTTTATGATTTTATGTGTTCCTATTGTAACACAGTCCTTAGCTAAGAAATGCATAAATGTGGATAAAAAGTTTCTCTGTCTTTATTCCTCGATTGAATATGAAGATAAAAAGATTTCGATTTTATTATTCATATATAATTTTTACGAAATTTTTTCATTTTTATTTATTTCAACAAATACATTACTAAGCCCAGTTAAGTTGAAAAAAGTTTGAATTTCAGCATTGGTTTCCAGTTTTAAGGAATACAATTGTTTGCTAGTGTTTGAAATCTACTTTACTTCAAGCAAAATTAAGAGTAATTTAATTTTTTAACTTTATTTTATAATTTCTGAAATTCAGTTCCAAAAGGTGTATATTATTTAGTTCGTTCAAGAATTGGCTTAAAACAAAAATTCATTGTGTTAACGTCCGTTATTTATACATATATATTATATATATTTTTTTTTAATTTAGCTCAAAAGGAGTTCAATTTAAGTTTGAAAAACAATCCTTTAGAGGATATTTTATTTAACCTAGCTTTTCCTTATGTGTGTGTCTGTGTGCGTGTGTGCGTAGTGCCATTACAAAATATGTAATGCAATTATATTTATCAATTAACATTTCATCCTAACATTATTATTGTATATGTGTTCTACTCTACTCTTCTGCCATGCTCTCGTTTATATTAACCTGATCTCTAAAATAAAATAACAAAAGTTATACATCGTAAAAGTAAGTAGTGTTTAAAGCTGTACATTAAATCTATGTATGATGATGTACAATTTTTTTATTTGGTGTAAACTAAATTTTTTTGTATGTACTTTCTTACATTTTTGTAACACTGTTCATAGGTGTTGTAAAAACCTTACTTAAGTTATTTACTTAAAACGTTTTCCAATATTACATAGATATATTCTAAAGTAAATTTTTCTATTTTTCTCTCTTAAAACTTTGCTCTCAAGTGCTTTCTAAAAATGATGATCAATTTTGTTTGGCCATATTTTAATTAAATGTAAAATATATATTGGGATTTTCCCGATCTTTTTATTTCCTGGGAAAACGGGAATCTGTGGAATGTACTAAAAAAAAGAGTAAAAAAAGATATATGCAGTTAAAAAGAAAGTTATTTTTAAAGGCTAAAACACAAATGACAAATTTTAATTAAAAATTTTTTGAAAAGTTGGCAAAAGCTCTTTTTACAGTTATTTTTTCGGTATTAAAAAAATTTATTTTAACTAAAAATTTTCAAAAGTTGAAACACTAACAATGATAGTGATTACTTCCAAAATACTGCTTTGGTCTACTATTAAAAATAATTGCTTTAAATCAACGGTTACGTAATACAGTACTTTTCGTTAGTTATTCCGTTAAATAGCTTTGATATTAGTTGTTTTGGATTTTTTTTTTTATAGAAAAACGTGTAATTTTTATTAGTTAAATATGCCGGTGTCAATAAATGGCTAAGAATAAAAAAGACGTAAAAAGTTAAGATTTTATTGACGTCAGTATATATTTGAGAAAGTTGGAAATATGGTCCATATATAAAACGACTCCTAACAAAAAAAAATATGTATTGTCATTGGTTTTTTATTAATCAGTGTACTAAATTTGATCGACATATTATATTTATTGTAATAAGAGCCATTTTTTGGAGAACCTTTGTTATTGAGTAATTCTTACTGGACTACTGAGAGCAGTAACCGAATGGACGTAAAATAAATGTGGAATTTTTCCCTTTTAAACATCAAGTTTATGTCTTCATCCAAATTACAAAGTAATCATTTAATAAATTCTTGTAGGACTTTAATTTCATCATCTCTTTCTTATACAAACTTGAAATATATATGTGTGCGAATTATTGGTCCTTCGAACAAATGCAGTTCTTAAACGTTTCATTTCTGTCCGATTTGGCTCATATTCAAAACATAAGTCTGTTATGAAGAAGGGAATATTTTTAGTAACCAATGTGCGACGCTGGGGATAAATAAATGAAACGGAGTACTCCGGGTAACACTGAAACATTTTTGTATTACATAAACATTTTGGATTTTATAAATTTTATAAACCTACAAAAAAAAACCTTAATTTATTTGTCAACTTGATCATTTTATTACAAACACTTGTGAGTAAAGAATATATTCCGATCAGCATGGAACTTGATTTTTGTTTTGTTTTTTGTCTATGTACATACGAAATAAGAAACGCATGAGAGCAATGGTATGAAGTATATCACTGAAAAAAAAGGATATACTTCTCCTTCTACTACATACTACTTTTACTATATTTGTGGTGTTTAAGTTACAAAAAATAAATAATATAAAAGAAATATATCTGAATACTTTCATCCTTGCCTGTAGTTCTTATAATGCATCCATCTCTTATCACTCACATTTATCCACCTCACTCACTCACACATGTCCAGCCAATGTGCGCTATATATTTAAGTCTCTCTCTTTATCTCTGTACACTCAAAAGAAAAGCTTTATCATATTTACACAAAGCTTCATAATTATGATGAAAAAAACTTCATAGATTTTCAAGCCATTAAATTTTTTATAAATAAATATTAATAAAACTGTTTCATAAATATTTATATGCTCCCTCGAGGAGTGAAAGGAACATATATATATATATATAAATATTTATAAAACTGTTTCATAAAAATATTGTTGACATGATTTGGTTCGAAATTCCACCCGAAACTGCTTCAATCTTATTATCAAGTAGTACCTCACTAGTTTTACTCTATTTTTTCTCAGTTTTCGAGACATTTTTCTATGAAATGGTGAATAAACTATGAAACATGTTTCATAAAATTTTATGAAAAGTTTTTTCATTTCACATAGATTTTCATTCCATGTAAATGTTTCATTATTATGATGAAACTTTTTTCCCTGAGTGTACATGCAAATACCTATACACTGTACTGAAAATCCGCTTAGTGATTATGATGCTCTTTAGGAAATTCGTTTTGTGTGGCGAGTGATCGTCTACTGGCAGCCACGGCTATGATGCGCTTGGGACCAGCTATAGGCAAATCAGCAAATTCGGAAGGCATGGATATGTTGGAATATCCATTTTTAACTATGACAAAATATCCACCCGGTCTTATACTTCATATTGGAGCTACCGTGGCGGCTAGATCGGTAAAACTGCTAGAGAGAGTACCCAATCCAGATGAGCCAGAAATAAGAGATTATTGGTGGACCGAATTACGTATGGAAATAAGATCACATGCTAGATCTTTAGGGTGCAATGTGGTATTGGGCTACTCGGAATTAACAACAATATCGTAAGAGTTCTTCCCTTCTAATTAAAAAGTGTTAAAAGTAAAAAAAAAAAAAAAATAATAATTTCCATTAAGGGATGATGTATGCGTTCTCTCGGCAACTGGCACAGCAGCAATTATTAATATGGGCTATAATCGTTCTATATCACAAAGTGATATTTTTAATATTACTAAATCGGCTGGAGGTAGTGGTATTGGTATGTCTGCTTCTCTAGAAGATCGAAATGTTATGGATTCAACAAAAGATCCCGGCAGTGGTATTTCGAATGGTTCAGCTAGTAAAAAATATGGACTTCCATATATCCTTAATGTGGCAAAAGCATCTTGTACCGTATGTCACGTACCGTACAATGTCACCTCAGTTCCTTTCAACGTCAAAATGAAGAAATGTGCAATATGCTTGAAAGGACGTGTACCCGATGTACTGTTGGCTACTTTAGAGGTACCAGATTCGGTACAAGTTACAGGTTAGTTACAGAAAATGTGTAAAGAAAACACAAAGATTTTCGGTAGATTTATATGAAATTTCATGAAAAACATGGCGCTTTGAAACGTTTTGTATCTGAAATTTCATCAAAGTCGAAGATATTTTTTAGACCATAAGTAAAGAAATTGTTTGTTTCCTCTAACTTTAGGTCGTGGTTGTTTTCTTCAAGCTCAAGTTGTAAGAGCTAAAAAAGATTTACGTTCAGAATTAAACGCTAAAGAAATATCAGATGGCTTACCCTTTTTGGAATACGAATTACATCGCGTTCTAATTAATAAACTCAAAGCTAAGGGTATGAATGCAATATTTGGTCTTAAAGTACAAGTGTCAATAGGTGAACGCATGATTGCTTTGGTGGCAACTGGTACAGCACTATTTATCACAGCATTACCCGTGCCACAAGTACCTAAAATAGTTGCTGGCAACTCGTGGACGGATAAACAAAAATTAAATGAATTGCAAAAGAAACTACAAGAGACGTTCGATCGCTATCAAGAAATTTATCAATTAAAGCCGTTAGATCAAGATATGTTGGACAAAAGTTCAGATACTGATGATTCAGATGAAGAGGGTGTTGATGTGGACTTGAATTGTGGCAATAAAGATACATGTGTTTTAGAAGTAGATGATATAGAAGATTTAGAGATAATTTCTCTGCTAATGGAACCACAACCACCAGAGGGTTTTCATGTGGTTAGCACACAAAAGGTACCCGGTATGATGGATATGGAGGCGGTAAAGAATTTACAAATGTTCACGCAAGTATGGAGAGCTAAATCCGATACTGGGCAAAGTGTAAGTGGTTTTCCCAAACACTTTCAAAGGTTAGTTCTCGGATATTTTCTTGATTTAATGTTGTTTTATTATAAATGGATATTTTACAGACTACTACAGACCATATTTTTCAAATTGCGAACAATGATACCGTGTGCCATTTGTGATTTAAAATTTAAATTGGACTTCCCAGAAAGTGTAAGTACAAATGATACAATTTAAACCTATTTTAAGTATAGGTTGACCAAGCGATTCAAAACTGAACGAGTAAAAAACTAAAGAGACCTAATATAAATATGGGTATGTTTCTCTTTCTTTTTCGCCTTTAAAAAAATTGAGAAATATACATGGAAGCTTAGAAAGTAGCTAGAGGAAGATTAGAATAATTCAGAATTATGTTTTTTTTTTTTTGAAGCAATTTTTTGTTTAATTTTTTGAGGAGGACCTAGTTTTTCTAAAACTAAGCTCTGATGATATTTTTTGCCAGATCGAAATATTAGTATCAACTTAGTAGCAAAGTTTTGTGCAAAAATGGGGTCGAAAGCCCGTTTAACCTGGAAAGAAACAAGTTATTCCGAATTGATTTTCGAATACCGATCAATTTAGCGATGTCCGTCGGTCTTTCCATGTGTTCTTGTTGATTTAGGTCATCCAAAAACTGTCGCACGTTACATGAATTTTGGTACATTTACTAATATATCCCCAAGGATGAAGTCCATTTTTGTTAGAATCGGTCCATGTTGAGAACTATATAGTTTCCCATATAAAAAATTCGCTTTTAAGTTTGTTCGCAGATATTTCCAATAAATTTGGTTCACTGATTTATACCAGCCCAAAGATATCCCCTACTGCTTTTGGTTTCAATCGATTCATGTTTAGATTTTCCTAGCAAAATCTACTATTACTCGGCAATGAGTTTTGTAAACAGAAATAAAGTTAGGTAACTTTTTATTTTTAAATTGCAAAACCTATTATTTTAACAAGGGCTTGTCCATCCATAACTCCTTTATAAAACACTTATTACCCCTAGGTTAAATGTAACATTTATTTATTTGGAGTAACCCAAATTTTGTAGTTGAAATTTTTATTAAATCAAATTAATGATTTCAATAAAAGGTTATTTCTTACAATCATATTTAAGACAAAAATTAAAAAAAAAAAAATAATTTTCACCCCAAAAATATTTCTTTCACTACAAAATTTTTTATCTCAAACAAATTTTCAAATAAAATCAAATAGAAATTTGATTATTATTTTTTTTAACAGTGTGAAGGTTATAAATAATTTAAATATTTTAATTTAAATTTTTTTTCAAATAGGATCAAATTCAAATTCTTGTTACCGGCATGGCACTGGGCTTAGGTGAACGTAGTAAATTAAAACATAAACGTAAACCTGCAACAAATGGCCAATCAGATAGTAATGATTCGATGATTCAACAAAATTCTAGCAGCAGTGAGAATAGCAAACATAAACATCAAGATGAAGATTACATATTTCCTTTGGATGAGGATCATATGATAGAAACTCCAACACCAGCCAACAATATGCCATTATTTGGAGCTCAATTATTTAAAAATCGCAAATCATCCCCAATACAGCTATCCTCAGCACCGGGTTCAATACGGCAAAGACATGTAAGTATATTTATCGCAAAAATATAAAGTAAAGCAAGATTCCCTGAAACCCCTTTAATTAAAAGGCGGAAAAAATTTGTGAATTGCAGGTTTTTCTTTTTTTTATTTGCATTTTAATTAAAATAAAAAAATGTAATAGACAAGTGTTTAAAGGACCATATTTTACAATTAAATAAGAACAAATTAAACTCTTAATAAGATTTGTAGAAATATGTTAAGTTTATTAAAATAAAGTTTTGCAAAAAATTGATTTCAGAGGATCATATTACTAAAGAACAATATTTTACACTATTATAATATATACATATATTTAATATTTCAAGTAAAGTAGTTTTCATATTTAAATTCACCTTTTAACATTCCATATGAAATTTTGTTTTACAAACTTGATTTTTTCTATATTTTGTAGCATCGTATGTGTGATCGAAATGGTGTTGACATTACTCCCTTAAGTTTTATACCAGGTGGTAAGATTGAAAAATATTTAGGCAATTTAAATTTCTTTTTTATACGTGAAAGCACTTCGATAAGAGAAAATGGTGGCATAAGTGGCTTTGTGCACGGTTTTATTACGGAGGTAAAAAATGACTTAAAATTAAATAAAAAATAAATAAATAAAAATTTATTAATTCTATTCAAACTAAAGCTTTTGGCAGTTGTAAGAGCTCATATATCAGCATTGGGTGGTAATGCTATGGTATCATTTTATCTAACAGAGTTAATATTATTTGATAACCAGCATAAAAATCAAGTTAGTATAATTAATTTAAATTTGTAACATAATTAATATTTTGTAATTTATTTTTAGGGTCAATGCTTAATTAGTATTGGTGGTGATGCAGTTTATGTTTCATATCATCAAGATGATTGATATGATTGTCAAATGTTCAGCAATTATGACGCAACCTAATCACAATATTGTTGTAAAAGTTGTTTAAATTATGATACAATCAACTTGCAATACTTAGCTAATTTATTCAAATTCTTCCTACTTAGTATTTCCTAAACAATTAAAAAAGCATGCTGCTCTCTATTCTATATTTTTTTACTCTCTATTTTTTTTTTTTATAGCTTTCCTTATTTTGTCTTTATTATTATTTAAATTATTTTTATATTTTAAGGGTTTTTGCCAATTTATTAACAATATATATATATGCTTATATCAAGTATTTATTACTTTTTTTTGTTTCTAATAATAATGGCTTTGTCCCACGTAGGTTACTGCGAGAGCCAAAAAGCGTTTCTGTTGTCAAAAAGCCATGTAAATTATTTTTTTTTCGGGTAACATTAACGACGTGGAACAGACCTATTATGTTTTTTAGTTTAGTTTGAATTCAATTATTGCAATATTTTCAACTGTGACTATACATAGAATGTATGTACTTACATATATACTTGCAGTAATGCAAAGTAAAGAAATAAAACGTAACAAGTATTTTTGTTAAAAGTACATGTAAAAAACTAAGATAAAAATTGTAAAAATGTGGAAAATTTTTAATAAAATTAAAAAGATCGTTGAAATGATATTATTAAATTTTTTTATTTTGAAATTTTTTCACAAAAGTTTATTATTTGAAAAAAAAAAAAAAAAAAATACATTCCTAAGAAATTCGTAAACCTGAATTTAGTTAAAATTTAGTTTGGTCCGCTCACACCTAACCTAAGTCTTGGAATCCTATTTGAAACTATTGTACTATTGATTAGAGTATTCAAAAAACCGGCCATTTGAAAAAGTCGGTTTCGGTTTTCTTCGAAAAATAGAATTTAAAAAAAACCGGTTTGGGTTTTTGCAGAAAAAACCGGTCAAACGGTTTTTTTAATTTGAATAAAAAGCATATATAATTTGTTAATTGTTTTTATTAAAAAAAAAAACAAATTTAATATATAAAGTAATAAAAATAAAAAAATATATTCTTTGAAAAAAAAAATATACATATATCGTATTTCATTTCAACAAAAAATTAACTTAAAACCAATATTTTGTTATATAATATCTTAAAAATTAATATTATAAAACTATATTCATATCAAATGAATAGATATCATTAAGTAAAATTAGGTACGTTAGTAATTTGAAGGTTTAAAACGTTTGGCATTAAATGAGTTTATTTAATATTACATTTTAAATATGTAAAAAGAAAATTCAGTTCTAAAATAATATTTTAGAAATAATATGCAATTTAAATGTTTCGTTTTAAGACGATTTTTTTGTTTGCTTTTGATAAAGCTAGAAGTGGAAAATACTCTATTACTAACAATATTGGACAAATAGTCAAAAGGCAATTATATAAATTTTTCAACTTTTCTGTTCTTTTGTCGCATTTATATTTATATTTTATATATGATGAATGATTTTGTAGTCTCTTTTTTAGGATTTTAAATACACAATATTTAGATGAGAAATTAAACTATTTGAATTTGGAATATCCAAAGTTAAGTCTTTATCGGAATCTATTAGACGTACATTAAAATCTTCATAACCAAACAAACGATTATAGAGGTTCGGAAAAAATAAAAGAGACCAAGTAACCCAGTTGGTGATGTAATTAAAACAACCGCTTAACCGAACAAAAAAGACCGGTTTTCGGTTTTCTTCGAATTTACAAAATATTCGAAACCGATCGGTTTTTAAAAATAAAGAAACCGGTTGACCGGTTTTTGAATACTCTACTATTGAATTTTTTTTAGAAAATTACTAAGTACATATTTAGACATTTTTAAAATAAACGCCGCTCCTTATTGTGTTCTTTTTTTATAAAAAGAGACTCGGCAACTCTGGCAAAATTGGCGCGAGATACAGGCTAAACAGACACATCACAAGTGACATATGCCAACCGTATTTATTTCAATACATAGGAAGCCTTTAAGGCCAATTACACATGTATTGTAGATTAACATTTATGTTATTTATATTTAAAATACTTAATATAATATATTTTAGTGCTTAAAAAAATAATAAAGGTTTCCCCAACCACACAAATATCACCAATATATAAATTCTGTAAAAAACAACCTTAAAATCCTATAATATCAGAGACTCAAACTGTTTAGAATACCTTAGGATACAAGCTCAAAAACTTTTTCTTGAATGTAGGATATGAATATGAAAATGCCCTTAGCGTAGACGGCAGAAGGTTACAAGTACGACATAACTCTAATTTTAAATGAATTTTCAATAGTAGTAAGATGTAATCGAGGTATCTCAAGTTGTATATTACGGGTAGAGTGAATAAATTTAAATTCATCCACAAGAAAAATTGGCTGTCTAGGTTTCATAATTTTATAAAAATTATAATAGTAGATGAGAAGATAGATAGTTATGAAATTTGCAACCTAAAAATACTGGGACTAGTGCAGACACTTTATCATGTTCGCTAACTCGAACATTAAATACATAACGGACAACTCTTCTAACAATACTCTCAAGGCAGTACAAGTTACCAGAGGACGTTCCGGAAAATACTTCTAGGCAGTAGTTAATTTTAGACATAAGCAAAGCATGTGCTAAACGACATCTAACATACCGCGATGTATATGGTTTTAAATCATATAATCTTCTTAAAATAAAAGAAACTTGATTAGATATTTTATTATGTTTGTGATTTTCAATTTTAGCGCTTTTAATTTTTTCTACCGATTTTTCCCATATTTTGACTTAAGCGATTTTGTCAAGATTTTGGAGATATTTGTTAAAATTTTACCATTTATTTTTATCGATTTAATTAAATCCTTTAATTTTTCTTAAGGCTTTTTAACAATATTTTTAATTCTTTTTTATCCAATTTTTGGGATTATTTTTTACATTTTTTCTATTCTATTATTTAAAAGTATTCTAAAAAAACAATAAATAAATAATGTTTTTAATATTCCTGATTTCCCAATTTTTCTACTTTGGCGATTTTTTCAATCTCGATTGTTTTTTCTCATTTATCGTTTTTCTAATATAATCGATTTTGGGAAAATTTCGAGCATATAATAAAAATAACCGAATAATAGAGAACCCTAATACTCTTCAAACTTGTCACTTGTAAATAAATTTCCTAGAGGCATTAAACTGATGTCATCATTTACAGTGAATTACAGATAGATGAGTAATATTTTTTTTGTTATTACCAAAAACAATTGCGATTTTGTGTAAAATAGTTTTACTGCCCATTTAACTAGCATAATAAGTAAAAACAAACAATATTTATATCCCACAAATAATTAATTAAAAAGCACATATATAACAATGGATTGGTTATTTGGTAAGAAAATATCTCCTGACGAGATGCTACGCAAAAATCAAAGAGCTCTTAACAAAGCGATGAGAGACTTGGATAGGGAGCGTATGAAAATGGAACAGCAGGAGAAAAAGATTATAGCCGATATAAAAAAAATGGCAAAGGAGGGTCAGATGGATGCGGTTAAGATAATGGCCAAGGATTTGGTACGCACACGGCGCTATGTTAAAAAGTTCATGTTGATGAAGGCCAATATACAGGCGGTGTCGTTGAAAATACAAACATTAAAATCGCAGAATACCATGGCACAGGCAATGAAGGGTAAGTAGGCGAAATAGTGTAAACTTTATTGTTTAGGATTTTATTACATTTGTGTATATTTTCAGGAGTGACCAAGGCTATGCAAAATATGAATCGTCAATTGAATTTGCCACAAATTCAAAAGATTTTACATGATTTCGAAAAACAATCGGAAATTATGGACATGAAAGAAGAGATGATTAATGATGCCATCGATGATGCTATGGAAGATGAGGGTGATGAAGAGGAGACCGATGCTGTTGTTAACCAGGTCTTAGATGAATTGGGCTTGCAATTGGGTGAACAGCTAGGAGATTTACCTACGGCTTCTGGTTCTTTATCTGTAGCTGGTGGTGTAAAGAACACACCAGCTGCAGTAGCTGCTGGTGCAGCTGGCGGAGCTACAAGCAGTCCTAGTGGTGGAGCACCTGGAGCTTCGGGAGGTAGTGGTCCAACTACACCCATGTCGGATGCCGATGCTGATTTACAAGCTCGTTTGGATAAATTACGACGGGACTAAATACCTCGGGGTATTTTTTTTATTAGTTTTTCTTTAGATTTTTTATGATTTGATATCTAACTACCGAATAACCACCACACAAAAATATATGGCGAAAAAATATATAAAACAGAAAGTGAATTACTCTGATTTGGAAAAAACATTCATTTGCTATCCTGAATAGCAGGCAATTTTTGGATAGAACTAATACATATTTTCTCAATGAATTTTATATTTTCAAGTTTTGCACATCGACGAATTAAAAAACTATAAGCAAAATATACTATTTATTTTAAGTATCTTCAACATTGTTTTATTTTTATGATAATTTGAAACTTGTTTCTAATAAATGAATGCATCAAAGACTAAAAGCGGAATAAAGACCATCATTTTCACTAGTATCATTATTTTCATATGCTCTAAGAATTTTTGGAAATTTTTCCATATCAAGTGTATCGGTAAAATAATCAAAACCCTGCGTAGTACAGTTTTCCAAAGACACTTCGATAGCTTCTATGGACGATTGTATAGCTTTAGTAGCATTTTGTAGATCCACCAATTCAGAACGTCGGTTTGGTAAATTTGCGTACTTTCCTGTAAGACTTAAAATCTCTTTGAACTTTTCTAATTTCATATTATTAATGTAATCGGTGGCACTGCCACTACTTAGTTTTTGCTTAATGCTTTGCGTATCAACAGTGGCTACAGACGTCGGCAGATCAATTAGATCTTTGCGTAGTAGAACTTGTCTAGTGCGGGCATGTTTGACCAATGTAGTGTATTTAGCAAATAAGCTGAGATATTTGAATCGACGTTCCTGGAATACCTTATAAGCTTCTTCGATTTTTTGCCTTATGACAATTTCGTTTTCTCCATTGCGCTTGAGTACCTCCAAGTGCAGCAAATAGTTGATGTCGTCTAAAACTTTAGTCGAAGTATTCAGATTTGAACTGCCACCACTAACATTGGGTAAGGATTTCGAGTGTTTGGTAGGAGTTATAGGTTTAGTAAATCCGAACATTTTTTGTTAAACATGTGGATACAATTTTTTTTTTAAATTAAAATGAATTAACTTTCGCGCTTGCAAAAAAAATTTAAATAAGTACCACTTTAATTTTCTGCGTAGTTAACAATGTGTGTTAAGCTTGGCAGTGCTATGACAATAAATCTTAGCAATTGGCAATGCAGCTCTGTAGTTTATGTGTCGTTTTCAGAGCTTGGAAAAAGCTTATTTTTTGCATAAGGGTTTAATTTAATCAATTTCTTTGATTTCATTAAAAAAAATTAAGAAACAAATAAATAAAGTAGACAATTATTTTGCGAATCGATTCTTTGATAATAGAATCACGATTTTCTCAAATAAAGTATATTTAAGTGTATGGCGCAAACTAAAAATAATATGACAAAAAGTGTCATAAGTCTACAACTTTCTTCGTATGATGTTGTCTTTTTTTTCTTAACAAAGTAAATCTTTTTTCTGTGGAAACATTTTATTCGAACTTTAAATCATTTAACTCATATTATAAATTGTAAAACAAGATGAAATCACAATAAATCCAAAATGTCATTGTCACTAGAAAAATAATTGTACTAAATTTAAAAATAAACTGTACTCATTAGCATTCTGTGCTTACTGTTTGCTAAACAAAATATACGCCTGCAAACGATTTTAATGAAAGGATATTTAATTTTTCTAAAGGCACATTATTACGCAAGAAAAACTGCTGAAGATAGAGCAAAAAACAAAACATTTTTGTAAGCTATAAGTCAATGATTAGGAAAAAAAGAACAAGACAGAAAAAAGTAAAAAATTAATTGTTACTTTTGAACTAGTTCATGCAAGAACTAAACTCTTTGTTTATTTCTATATTCTTTTTTTGCTGGGAAATTACGGTCTTTCGAAGTAAATAAATTATTTTTGAAATGGCAAGAAATAAGTTTAGTGATGAAATTAAACGACAAATTATAGACGATTATAAGACTGGAATAAAACAAAAACTTATTTCTGAAAAATATTCAATACCAAAATCTTCCGTATCCAGAATAATCAAGCGTTATTATAAAAATCATACAGTGACTACAAATCATAGTGGAGGCCGGCCTCGTAAAACTTCTAAAAAACAAGATAAATTGATTGCCCAAGAACTGAAAGAATGTCCAACACTTAATCCACGAGAGGTTATTAATAAACTGAAACTCGGAATAAGTCGACATACTTTAAAGCGCCGAGCTAATGAAGCCGGTTTGGGAAGTTATCGTTCAGTAGAAAAACCTATTGTGACAGAAACAAATAGATTGGCGCGTTTAAAGTTTGCCAAAGAACATCTTAATTGGTCTAGACCGCAATGGGATGCTGTAATATTTTCCGATGAATCACTATATCAGCTTCGAGGCGATAATGAAAAAGAGTATATAAAGGTTTGGGTCTGCTTTTCTAGTAAAGTTCTTGGTCCCATACATCGTATGGAAGATTCTCAAATCAAAAAAGAAATCACTGTGGAGTCAGTGTATCCTAATGAGAGTATCTCATTCACCCAACAAACCCCCAAAGTTGTACAAGATTGGCTACAATCTGTTGGAGCAGGTATATTAATATGGCCAGATCAATCTATAGATCTTAATCCAATTGAGGAAATATGGGAACTAATAGATAAAAAAATACGTCATGAAAATTATTTAAACAAAGACGATCTTTTTACTGCTATCAGTATGGAGTGGGAGAAAACTTCTGTAGAGGCTATTGATAGTTTAATCAATTCAATGCATCGACGATGTAAAGCCGTAGTGGAAAGTAACGGATATCCCACAAAGTATTGGCCACGTTCAACGTATACAATTGACGATACGGTAGTCAAACAAGAATCAAATGATATTTGATATACAACAAATAGACAACAAAAACTGTTACAAGTTGTAAATTATAGCATGAAATGTGTATAAAATGGTAAACGATGACCTCATTAAAAATATATTTTAAAGTACTTTAGTTATTTCTTTATTATATTTAGATTGTTGCTTTATATTAAAAATTATTAGAAATGTAATTTCCATAAAAGAAAGTTGCATAAATTTGATGAATATGATTCAGAATATAAAAAACAGCGCTGAAAAAATACAGTGTTTGCTTTCAAAAACTTAAATATGATTCAGAATATAAAAACAGCGCAAAAAAAAAAAATACAGTGTGCATTCAAAAACTTAAAGTTTTTTTTTATAAATATTTAAATATATTTCGTTTGTTTCTTGATATATATGAAAATAGTGTCAAATTTTGGGGCTTACTTTTTATAAACAAGTAAACTTCTTAAATTCAACTTTAGGGTGTAAATTGTATTCATAACAAAATTTTATAATCTTAGGAATAAAAACAGAACTAATTCAGAAACTATTGGAATTTATCTTCTATAAATATTAAACTTGTATTATTATTATTATTATACTTTATTAGATCTATAAATGAATTACAAAATCAAATATAAAAGAGCACTAGCTGCATAGGCTATCGGCTCTAGGTGATAATTGACTAATTAAAGATAAAAAGCAGTAACAATTCAAGTAATTGTAACAATTAATGAAATAATATAAATTAAACATTTTGAATAATAATTCTAATTTGATTTATTAAATCATTAATTTTCGTTCTATTATCCAGGGTAGGAATTTCCAGTAGTTTCATTGGGCTTTAGATCCAAAAATAACATATCTGATGTTCTGTTAGTGTGGACATTCAATTAAGACATTATTAACGGTGAGCGGCAAACTACATTTAGAGCAAGCTGGTGTTGGTTCTCTGCTGAGGATGTGATTATGTGTAACATATGTGTGTCCAAGATGTAGGCGGGAGAATATATGAATTTGGTGTCTGGTAACATTAGTAGAATATTGCGGTTGTATTTAATATTTATTTAATTCTCTATAATGAAAGTGGTGGTGATCTTTGTGCCAAAAATATTTGATCAGCCCTGGAAAGTTAATTTTCAATTTGTTTTGTATTTTAATACAACTTTAGATATAATTAAGATCATTCATAAACGCTTCATATAATATATTTCGGTATCAGCAGGTATGTGTTGGAGAAGCATTCGTATTTCACTTTACATAAATTATTATATAATTTTCTAATCAAATTGTATTTGAACTTTTAATCAATTAAATGAAAATATTCTTATTATTCAATAAAAATTTTTGAACCAAATTGTTTAGAAAGTTATTTGGTTCTCTAATAGTATGTTCCCTTAGCAAATGTTGTTGGATTGGGCTTTCGAAATGACACAAGTCAACGGTGTTAGCTCGCTTCCCAAACACAGCTATTATCAAATTTGTATGGAGTTATTAATAGTTTTAACAGCGTTTAGGGAAAATATGTACAGAAAGCGAATGTTTTATTTAGAAAATGTATGTAATTTTATTATATATTCCGAATCGTTTTAGTTGAGTGTTCTATAGTTGAATTATAAATAAATATTTTCTCGTTTGCTGAGGTTGGATATCCGAGGTGTGCTGAGGTTAACTCTATACACATATCGATTTGTTTTAATACTTGTATATAATATTTTCAAGCAGATTTTGGCTCTCCAGGAAAATCTATTCCAATTTAGATGCTATATGTGGTACTGTTGTAAGATTTTGCAAACAAAACTGTGTATAATGTTTTTTTTTACTAAAAACGCCTAACTTTCGATATCAATACTAACCGCAATAAGCCCACACATTTTATAAATTGAAACAATCTTCAAAAAGAAATAAAATAATGAAGTGTGAACTTTTTGAAATTCGTAAATATGTTGCTGACGAAATTTGTTTAAAAAAAAACATGACAGCCTTAAGTTAATTAAAACTACCCATCCTTAGAGGGTGGGAAATGGCTAAATAAAATCTAAACTAAATTTATGTTCATTTCTGTGAAATTTGAAAAATTTTCAATACTTTTCAGTATGTAGTTTAGAAATTATTTAGCCACCTCCCTCACACAAGGCCAAAATTAATAAATATTTTTTTATAGAAACAATCGAGGTAATTGTACATATTCAAAATGCGGCAGCAAATGTTGCAATGCGTACCTGAAAATATGGGAGTCCAATTTACACAAGGCGTTTTATGATTTTTCTAAATTAGAAATATTTCAAACTTGCAGTTTCTTATATTAATACAATAAAAATATAATTAAAATTTGTAGCATGAAGTAATTGTCACAGATAAGGCAAATATTTATAAAACGGCAAATGTATTCTATGGCACCAACTTGTCTCAATCCATCTTATTAAATAATCTCGTATTGTTCTCAGGAATGGGTTTAAGTAAAATACGTACTACAAAAAAATATCTGATTATTAAAGCACAGCGTTAGTAAAATGTTTCCGGTCAAAACGAAATTGAGATTTCGTTCGACCATTGAGACATTATTACAAAAAAAGAGCATTTATCAGCGTATTACGTTGACATTATTAATACAATTAATTTTTCATTACATTGTATATACGTGTATACACAATTTTTTTTTTTATAATCATGTGTCATTGTGGAGGGGGCTCGTTTTCACTTAAAATTGAGATGAAATAATGAAAACGAAAGTAAAACTAGAAATAGCATTTATTATCTTGTAAACTGCCTCAGATGGGGTCAATTTCGAATAAACAGAATTCCTCATATTCTGAGAGGTATTTTTAAAATAAAATAAAACACATTTTTAGAATTATTTAAATAGTTTTAATTTTTCTTTTTAATATTGAGCTTAAAATTTAATATAATTTTCTTTAATAACCATAAATATATGTGTATATATATATATAGAATAGATCTTTATCGATTTTATTTTTCTTGATAATTGAACTAACGGTAAAAACATTAACACATGCTAGTGTAAAAAAATATTAAGCGAAACGGCAAATTAAGATATAGAAGTTTCCTCCACCTTTTTTTTTATTTTTTTGTTTTATGAGTGTGGAAGGAACTTTGCAACAACAGTAGCATTTTATATAACATCCACCACCACCTCACACTACCCTCGTATGATTTTTATGATAGCAACGAGGGTGATTCATTCAAAACCACTTTCATTAAACACTTTTTCGACTTTGGCAAACACTTCATCTGCTGTAGGACTAGCATCGATTTGTTTCACCTTACCCAATGCTTCAAAGTGTTTAATAATGGGCAGAGAATCATTCGTATATGTTTGAATACGCTTTTTCAGACTTTCCATATTATCATCCGAACGACCAGAACCACTTTGACCTCGTGACAAACAACGTTCTACACATACATCTTCAGAACAATTGAAGAATAATACAAATTGAAAATCTACCTTTTCGGACATTTGACGTTCCCAACCGTCTAAATTATCTTGATTACGTGGAAATCCGTCAATTAGGAACTTACTTTTGCCCGACTTAGTCATGGCAGCATCTAACAGTGAACACGTCACCTCTACCGGAACTATCTTTCCATTGCGTATATAATCTTCTATTAGAGCACCCACTTCGGAGCCCTCTCTGGCGCGTTCTTCCCTTAATAAATCACCAGCCGATAAATGTTCAAATTGAAAACGCTCCACTATTTTCGAGCATTGTGTACCTTTTCCAGCACCAGGACCACCCAATACAAATACAATTTTTGGTTTGTCAGTCATTTTTGCAAGTGTTTTAGCTACAAATGTGTTGAGGAAACGTTGTTGATTCTTGCTACAGCTGGAATGTTTCGTTGCTTGCGTATATATATATATAGATCTACGCAAGACTATGAACATTAATAATTTAAAAGCTGACAAAAGAATAAAAAAATTGCGTGCCTCCAAACACCACCATGCAGCACCACTCTCGTTTTTTCACGGTTAAAATAAATTAATTGGTTTTGTTATTCATAACCCTGCGCCGAGCAAATTCATCGGCGGCTTAAGAAAAAATTTCGACGGCGGCGCAAGCCGCCTGTGTCATTAACCGGCTAATCAACTTTTCGCTAAAGCGACGACCCAGAACAACAACGTCCCGTATTTTTCCACACAAATTGATAATTCAAACGCGCCGAGCGTTACAAATGTGAAATATAATCTATTTAATATTCAAAACGTTTTATTTATTCTCCTGTATTTTGTTTCTAATTCTCTTAACAGAGTTCCCGCGTTTTGAAAGCTTTTGTAAATAAAAACCATGAATAAAATCAGCATACCACCGTTCCGTGACTTAAAAAATATATTTCCGTTCGGTTATTTAAAATGTATTTTACCGTTCAGTAATTTAAAATCAAATGTTTACGGTTCAGTAATTAAAAAACAAAAATATACTATTTTTTTTTTTCATTTTATTAAATAATAATTTTTATATACCGTCTGCATATTTTTTGCAAAAGCCCATAAACGGTTAGTAGAACTAAATTCCAACAATTTATTTTGCTCGGCGCAGGTATCTGTTACAGCTGTCAAAGTAGTTAAATTCATATGGCAATGCTTGAAAATATAGGTGACCAACCTGTGTTTAAGAGTATTGTAGTTGTACAACTCTGTTTTTGAATGTTGCCGACAAATTCTTGGTTTAATTATGCTACAATTACAACAGCAATAAAATTACGAGATTTCGCAACATATAAAGATTTCCCATACAACCCAAATTTTTGACTCTAAATAACTAGAGTTAGATCTTTAAAATTGTACTTCGCCAAAGAATAAAGTGCTTTTTAGTAATATTTTTATTATGAGGTTAGCATTATACTGGTTTGTTTACAAAAAACTGTGGTCATAAAATCAAAATCTATTAACGGAGTACAATTTGCATTATATCATTAACTTGACTAAATTCGAGATTTTAGGCAAAATCTCGTGTATTGAATGCAGATGTAAACGAGCCATAAAAGCCGTGTTTATGCGGTAAAAGCAAGCAAAATTAACTTATGTCATTCCCATATAAATTTGATATAAGCCAACGCTTGGTGTTAACGCATTTTGGCCTAAATTAGGAGGTGTTCAGGAAGCACCTGCAAAATTTTTAATATTACAGCATTGCCACACAAGAAAAATCGATGCTAACTCAATTATTATTCCAATATGACAGCTTTAGTGATTTTTATTACAATACCAAAAGTTTAACGGGAATTGTGAAGTAGTGTATGTGTAACTTTTGGAAACTTTCAAATAATAACTTGGCAACTCTATTGTTATTTCATACACGTGAGAAATTTGTTAATATTTTGTTTACATATCTTAAAAAACTTCCCGCTTTTTGTAAAAAAATGAGCTTTCTTAAACCCAAAGATATTATTGATGAAGGCGATACAGTTATACTTTATCTAAGTGTTAATTCTATGCATGTAATAGAAGCAACTCCCACAATTGTTAATAAAAAGGGAGAAACAATTGAACACATATTTCAAACTTCTTTTGGTGCCTTGAAAGTGAAAAATATTATTGGTGTTAAATATGGTCACCGTGTTGAACTATCCAAGGGATGGGCTTATGTACTACAGCCAAATCCGGAGCTATGGACACAAACCTTACCACACCGAACACAAATTATTTATACTCCAGATATCAGTATGATATTGCATCAACTGGAAGTTAGGCCAGGCTCTGTCGTAGTTGAATCAGGCACAGGATCAGGATCACTATCACATTACTTTCTTAGAGCTGTTAAACCAAATGGTCACCTGCACACTTTTGACTTTCATGAGGCTAGAGCAAATCAAGCAAGGGAAGAATTTAAACATCATGGTTTGGCAGACTTTGTAACAGTCTACCATAGAGATGTCTGTGAAAATGGTTTTAGTGAGGACTTAAATGGTAAAGCCGATGCAGTCTTTTTAGATTTACCTGCACCACAACAGGCTGTTCCTCATGCATTAAAGGCCTTGAAAAGCAGTGGTAAGTATACAAAGCGATTTTATGGTAAAACTGTTTTATACACATTTCTGGTTCGTGTTTTTTTTTGATTAGGTGGTCGTTTTTGTTCCTTTTCTCCCTGTATTGAACAATCGCAACGCGTTTGCATATCTTTACAAGAACATGGATTCCTTGAAATCCAATCGTACGAAATTTTACAACAAGAAGATGTTGTCAAAACCAAAACGTTTCCAGTTATTAATTTGGAATTTCTTAAACATAAGGTAAATATTAAGTTTGGACTAAAAATTTTCTGCGATTTTCTTTTTCCATCTGAATATTAGTATATGTCTTTAATGATTTTTTGTATTTTTTTGCCAACCAATCTTTTATATTTTGTTTTTAGAAGTCTGAAGATGAGGATGCTTCGGATAAGGATATTTTAAATGTTAATAAACATCCTAAGGAAACGATAAAAGTTTTGACTTCATCAGCTCCTCCCACACAACCTGGTCATACAGGATTTTTAACTTTTGCCACATTACCGCCAGCATTTGCAAGATAACTGTTACACATTTTTTACAATAATGATAATAAAGAATAACAACAATCAAGAAACAATTTAAAGCAATTTACTTTAATCGATTTATATTCAAGACACATTTAAATTAATAGGATTACCCAAAATGGTAAGTTTAGTAACAAGACATACAATTTTATATATACAAAAGCTGATTAAGGTCTAAATTTAATTAATTTTTGTTTTTAACCATGCTTTAACTTTTGTTACAGTGTGGACTTTATTAAAGAATAAAACTATGCAAGGGCATAAGTACAAATTTATATTTAAACAAGTAAAAAAGGGATAAATTCGGCTGTGCCGAATCTTTGAATACCCTCCACCAAAGGGGATAAAGATGATATACGTATATACTGAATTTTGCATGAACTGTAATATGAATATGTTTTGTCAATTTATGTAACGAACTTTTGTTATTTAGTTTAAGCAATGTTATTTACAGAGGTCTGCTCTGTTAGCGACTTTAACATTGTTCAATTTTACGTTAACTTAGTTATCATAGTATGTAAGACAATAAATGTAATCGAACAATAAGAAGACTTAATAACATTTTTACTTACTTAACAGAAAAAAAAAATAGATACAGAAAAATTGTACAAATTTGTATGGAAAATTTAGAGGTACCTTCACATTTTCACTCATAACTTTTGAACCGCTTGACCGATTTTGCTCATTTTAAATACCAAACTGCTCGGGAGGATGTTCAATAATCTGGGTAAAAATAGGCACCCCCGCTTGCGTCTTTGCGTCGTGATCGTGATTTCAACAGACAGACAGACGGACATCGCTAAATCGACTTAAAATTGCATAAGGATCACGAATATATATACTTTATGGGGTCTTAAACCTATATTTCGACATATTACAAACGGAATGACAAACTGATATATACCCTCACCATATATGGTGGAGGGTATAAAAAATAAACATTTAAGGTTCCCCAAATTCCATAGAATATTTCTTAACTTGTAAGAAATTTTCATATATATAATTTATATAATTTATTCACTTTAAATTACAAAACCAAAGCCCTAGCTAGGGCCATATGAATTTTATATTATTTGTTCTATAGATATTAATTATGATTCTACAACATTTTTTTTAGTAAACTATTAACATTTTGTAAGATTTTTATACTTATGCTTTGTTTATAATAAATAAATGTTTATTTATGACACTAACTGCTTTTATGCATTTTTCCTTATCGAGCTAAAGATCCTTTATTTATAAAAAATTTAATTATAAATATTTATTTATCCCAATATTTCGTCACCACATTGGGTGACTTCTTCAGGGGAAATTGTCTTTTGTTATAATTAATAAATTAAAATTATAAACTGAAAACTTATATAATTATAATTTTAATTTATTAATTATAACAAAAGACAATTTCCCCTGAAGAAGTCACCCAATGTGGTGGCGAAATATTGGGATAAATAAATATTTATAATTAATTTTTTTATAAATAAAGGATCTTTTGCTCGATAAGGAATAATACATGAATAGAGAAGATCGAAGAAAACTAAAATAATTACTAATTGCTTTTAGCTAGAAAGGTTTTATATGGCTTCCTTAAATTTCTACAAATATTACTTAAGGGGCCGTCTGTTGATCTTTTTGAAAATATTCTATCTTTAAATATTTAAATAGTATTTATTAGTAAATTTGGTTGTTTTTGTTTACAAATGTACTAAAAAAGATAGATTTAAATTAAAAAGTTGTATATTAGTTCAAAATTTTGATATATCATGGTCACATAATTTGGGATCTATTAGATGGAATATTAAGATTTATACAAAATGTTATTTACTCAAGTGTCTACGTGTGAGCAGATAATAATTAGGAAATGTTAGGAAATTTATTAGCATTAAAAACGATAATTTCTAATTTAATTGCATTTCATGTCTATATCCTGAAAATTAAGTAAAGTTATCGACCAAAAATATAAAAACTGCAATAACTCGAAAATAATTTAGTGCATAATTTTTTCCTTTCCAAATTTTGCTTTTGATATATTTGGGAAATTCCATTGTGACGGGTGTGACCATGATACTCATATTTTTGATTATAATTTAAGAATATAAAATTAAAATTAAAAAAAAAGCTGCGATTCCCAAGGATGTTAATCTTAATAACGTTTTATAACAGCTTGACACTGAAATTTCATGTCTTCTGCTCAGAATGACCATTAGAAGACTGTGGCGGGTGTGACCTTACAAATTTCAGCTCTTAAAGAATCCTTTCAGGTAATATTATGTAAAATTTTCCGTAGAACGCGCTCACTTTTTTTGATGTAGTTATTTCATTAGAGTGTTTTTGATTTTTTCTTAAAAACAAAACTTTTTAGAAAATGTTACGGGTGTGACATCTTTATGTGACGGGTGTGACATAGTATGTAAACTCGAAAAGTTTGGAGAAATAAAACTTCAATTACATAAGCAGTTTAAAGATAAACACATAAGAAAATAATAACACGTATTATAAAGACTTATTTCCTATCTGTACTACCATAGACAGCACAATACTGCAGGCGAGTATGTTTAAAAGTAATTTTTTTTAATTCAGATAAATATGTAGTGCAAACATACACAGAGACTGCATCTGCTCTTTGGTTATTGATTTGACGCTGTCCCACCATTTGTTTAAAAAATAAATTTTCTGCACTACGTCGTCTTGAGATGCGTAAAAACGATAATTTTAATTAATTTCTTTTTTTCTACTAGATATTTGAAACAGTCTAGTGGTGTTTTTATAATACATTCCCGAGAGACAACAATTAACCGATTTTTATTAAAAACTAGTACATAAGTTCATTTTTTCCTGTGTAGGGCCGTTTTACGTGGAATTGCCCATTTGTAATTTGTAAAAGTGCCGAATGCACTAAACAGAATAGTATACTAAAAGTATGCTAATTTTTATACCCTCCACCATATATGGTGAGGGTATATATCAGTTTGTCATTCCGTTTGTAATATGTCGAAATATAGGTTTAAGACCCCATAAAGTATATATATTCGTAATCCTTATGCAATTTTAAGTCGATTTAGCGATGTCCGTCTGTCTGTCCGTCTGTCTGTCTGTTGAAATGCCGATTGAAATGCCGATCACGACGCGAAGACGCAACATCCTCCCGAGCAGTTTGGTATTTAAAATGAGCAAAATCGGTTAAGCGGTTCAAAAGTTATGAGTGAAAATGTGAAGGTACCTCTAAATTTTCCATACAAATTTGTACAATTTTTCTGTATCTATTTTTGTTTTCTGTTAAGTAAGTAAAAATGTTATTAAGTCTTCTTCTTGTTCGATTACATTTACTGTCTTACATACTATGAGAATAATTTAATTTTAGAGCTATATGTGTGTTACTCTTAATAACTAAGTTAACGTTAAAAGCAACAATGTTAAAGTCGCTAACAGAGCAGACCTCTGTAAATAACATTACTAAAACTAAATAACAAAAGTTCCTTACATAAATTGACAAAACATATTCATATTACAGTTCATGCAAAATTTAGTATATACGTATATCATCTTCAGCCCCTATGGTGGAGGGTATTCAAAGATTCGGCACAGCCGAATTTAGCCCTTTTTTACTTGTTTTTCTGTGTAGAAAAGACTTTTTGAATTTTTAATAAATTTTTGTTTGAGTCAAAACTTTCAAATGTGATCTGAAAATTGCATTTATTTTTACAAAAAATATCATTTATTTTTCATTCACTTTCATGTACAATTGTTCAAACTTTTTTTATTGTATATTTTTTTTAGCACATTTTAAAATAATACACTTTAAAAATTTAGTAAAAAATTTGCGATTTTATGCATATACTTTTGTTTAGCAGTAAGCAAAATTTAGTGGCAAATCCTTTAGCATATGTTTTTTTATGGGTTAAAATTCCAAAATGTGTCATTCCTGGAAAGAATTTTTGGGAACATTCCAGACATAAAATTTCGTTAAAAGATTCATAATTTTCGATAAATGAGGGGCGTATTCTTTTAAAATTTGTTAAGAAAAAAAAAAACAAGTTAAAAAATTATACTCAGTCAAGTCTGAACAGAGTACGATTTGGGTCATATTCCGGTAAACGTACAAAATTCCAGAAAGGACCTTGAGCTTGATTAAAGCGGAAAATTAATTCTGTAATAATATAGTGAAAAATCTAAATGAAATTGTTAAAAAAAGTTAATTTAAGCAAAAATGGGGACTAGGTTCAAGTGTGCTTCGATTTCCTTTAAATTTCGAGGCGTGATTAACGGTTCTATATAACATTTACAACACAAATAAAATTGAGATAGGACCTTTCTACGGGAGGTTCGTCTGAAGACATTCTAAGATTGTAATATATACATATCTTTATTTTTGTCACCTATATTTTAATTATAAGATTTACATGAACAGACATCGCTAAATCGACTCAGAAAGTAATTACAGTGCGAGCTCGATTTTCACAACCCCCAATTATCGCAACACCCCGATTTTCGCAACTGGCAATATTTTTACATTACAGTCTTTATAACTGCAACTATTTTCAAAAAAAGTCTCAATAAGTGCAACATATTGAGACTTTTTTTACTTATTTAAATGCTCTTTCTGCTTATATTAATTTTTTTGAAGCAAGTCCGAGAGAGGAAAAAAGAAAGATAAGGGGTACACACTGGCTTGTACCGAAAAGTAGCCTAGATTCTTTTTTGTTATTTTATATAATAAAAAGGGGAATACCGTTTTTTAGCTAGTTTTTAGTTTTGTTTTATTCTACTTTGTTAGAATTTATTTTAGATTTGTTTAAGTAACGTGCAGGTCGTTGTTAGAGCAAAGAGCAAAAACATGCGATTTGTGAAAACACTTGTAAAGTTGACAATCAAAAAAAAAAATTAGAAATTTTACAGAAGTTAGAGCTTGGTGAATCTGTTAAAAAAATTTGTATAGATTACAATGTGCATAAGCCAACAGTTATCCGTATTAAAAAAAAATAAATTCATCATACAAAAATTTGTTCGAGAAACAGAGTCAACATTAAAGGCTGCAGAATTTCCAAAAATGAAAAAAAAATTATTTAAGTGATTTTTAAAACAAAGATCAAGCAATACACCAGTCTCTGAACATTTTTTAAAAGTAAAGGCGATGTTTTTCACAGCAAAATAAAAAAGAAACCTAGAAACTTTAATGCTAGCCTTGGATGGGTCAAAAATTTTAAAAGAAGGTTAATATTTTGGCTAGTTCATGGGATAAAGTTTCTTTCAATTCAATAAAAAAGTTTTGGAACATTCTTATGTCAAATTATGAGGAATGGAAAAATGAAGACAATTTGCCTTTAAATGTTGTACGCGATCAGCTGATGCAAGAAGAAGCCTTTTTTGGTCCATCTATTTCAACATTGCTTCAAGATGTTTTACCTAACGTGAGCTTTCCAGATGAAATTATTCACGAATGGATTCACGATAATATTGAAGAAAATACGGTGGATGAAAATGAATCGAATGTAGAAATTGCTGTAAATGAAGGAACCGAAGAATTGCCGAAAATAAAAACAGACGATTTCATCAAAGCACTTGATATTTGTATAGAATGGGCCACAGAAAATGACATTGGCTATGAAAGATTTAACGCTATTCAAAAAGAAATTGCACTACAAAAAAAAAAAAAAATTTAAAATACCCAAAGTTCAAACGAAAATTTAAAATTTTTTTTCTTTTAATTGATAACATATGCAGCCTACCAAAAAATATGTAATATAGTACATGCAAACATGAAATCTTTGTTTCTTTTTTGTTTTTCTTAATAAATAAAATATTTAATTAAAAATATCCGATAAAACGTATTTTTATTACAAAAATGGAGTGTCATCAAGTGTAATAAACAGTGGTCGATTATTGCAACCTTTCGGTAATTGCAACAGGCCAGATTTTTTCGGGTTGCGAAAATCGAGCTCGCACTGTATGCGTCAATTGTTATACCCTTCACGTAGTGGTGAAGGGTATAAGAAGATAAATAAAATTAAGATAAAAGTGAATGAATACACTTTTTGCAAACAAAATTGTAGCATTCATAGCACTTGGAGAAAAAATTTTTTAATATTCTTTGACAACGAAAAAAACCAAAAAGTTAAGATAAAATTGCAAATAAATTAATAAAAATGATTAAATAAAATTAAAATTCAATGTTATATATTTTTTGAACCATAACCACTGTACTTTTTCTTTATCTCGTAGCGTAGACAGTTTAAAATCAGCCAAATCGATCCACATTTGTGAACGTTTTTTATAAAACCATAAAGTTTTTTGTTTTTATACACCCGAGTTGGTCAACTTTGACACACTTTTTTTCCGATTGAATCATTAGTTTAGAATATCCATAATTATTACCATTTGTTTTGTTTTTGTTTTCGAACCCCTTTGCAAACGAAATAGTTTTAGAATAATCCAGCTAAATTTATTAATATTTTTATGCCACCAATTTTAATAAAGAAACCAACCTACATATGACGTTTGTTTAGAGTTCTTATGTTAAAGGAAATACGTGCTGGTTGCCATGGTATACGTTCTTCAGGTATAATCTATAAGTACAATTATAACAAATTATTATAAATTAATGAGATATTAAAAAAAAAATTACTCACAAGTTTTGAGCGTTCTGGTTGACCACTACAAGTAGGACATCTATTAGTTCTAGCGCCTTTGGCAGAGTTTTTTACAGTTTCCTTTAAACCCTCCAAAGGAGACCAATTTATAGGCGCCGTTTGAGGGCGTGTAATAAATAATTTTTCGCGTCGTAGAAAACTAAAAACAAAAATATTATTTTCAAAACCTTATATGTACTAGAAATTTAATGTACAATCTATTAACTAATCTGTTATGTTAACTTTGAAAGATTAAACACAATATATCGAAACTTTAGTAATTTCCACAAAAATAGTATACTGAAATTTCAGAACGAAGGTTCAAAGCCTTTTTAATTCAAAAACTTCACGCGTCTCGAAATGAAAGAATACTGTTTTTGTTACGAAATATATTTTTTTATTAAATATAATCTCCTAGAAGCTCAATACACTTGTTAATAATTTTATCCCATCCTTATAATGGTTTTCCGGAAGCTCTGCAAAATAACCGTCTACGGCTGCTATGACCTCTTCATTCGACGAAAAATGCTTTCCACGAAGGAATTGTTTGAGATTTCTGAAGAGATAGTAGTCACTGGGAGCCAAATTTGGTAAATACGGTGGATGTTCAAGCAATTCGTACTTTCATTCTTTGAATTTAGCCATCGTCAAAACACTTTTGTGAGCAGGTGCATTGTCTTGATGAAAAATGATTTTTTTCTTCTTTAAACCAACTCTTTTCTCACAAATTGCAATAATATTCAGAATTGATTGTTTCACCTTTCTGAAGATAATCAATCAACAAAATTTCTTTTGCATCCCAAAAAACTGATGCCATAACCTTCTTTGCTTTCGTTGTGACTTCACTGTAAACGTTCTTGTTTCAATTTAGGATCATGGTGGTAGATCCAAGTCTCATCCATAGTTATAAAACGACGCAAGAAGTCGGTTTTATTCGGCTTAAAACGCTCCAAATTACGCTGAGAAATTTGTTTTCGATCCAGTTTTTGTTGAATTGTTAATGTGTGCGGCACTAACTTTCCAAACAGTTTTTTCATACGTAATTCTTCATGTAAAATATGGAGTACTCGTTCGTCTGAGATGCCTATGGCATTAGCAATTTCACGCTTAGTCAAACTTGGATCTTCACTAACCATATTATGTACCTGCTCAATGATTTCTGTAACCATATTTATACATGTGTCAACATGTGATTTTGTCCATATAAAAACAACAATAAATACGTAGGGTCCCATGAGTGTGTGCGGTATGTATACTGTGTGCTGACTTCATACACACGGTAAATACACGCATACACGCATAAACATTGACAGCTGACAGTGAGTGATCATTTAAAGGTTCTTTTTCATCGAACTCGCGGATCGAGAAACCAATGAATTTGATTCAATGTTGATATTCATGCAAAGCAAAGCACGCCGGGATCCGCTAGTTCTCCATAAAAATCTCTTCTATATGGGGCATTAGATTTAAAAACTTCAACGGAAAATATAGTTTATTATAAAAAACAAGTAAAAAAGGGCTAAATTCGGCTGTGCCGAATCTTTGAATACCCTCCACCATAGGGGCTGAAGATGATATACGTATATACTAAATTTTGCATGAACTGTAATATGAATATGTTTTGTCAATTTATTTAACGAACTTTTGTTATTTAGTTTTAGTAATATTATTTACAGAGGTCTGCTCTGTTAGCGACTTTAACATTGTTGATTTTTACGTTAACTTAGTTATCAGAGTAACACACATATAGCTCTTCTCATAGTATGTAAGACAATAAATGTAATCGAACAATAAGAAGACTTAATAACATTTTTACTTACTTAACAGAAAAAAAAAATAGATACAGAAAAATTGTACAAATTTGTATGGAAAATTTAGAGGTACCTTCACATTTTCACTCATAACTTTTGAACCGCTTAACCGATTTTGCTCATTTTAAATACCAAACTGCTCGGGAGGATGTTAAATAATCTGGGTAAAAATAGGCACCCCCGCTTGCGTCTTCGCGTCGTTATCGCCATTTCAACAGACAGACGGACAGACAGACGGACATCGCTAAATCGTCTTAAAATTGCATAAGGATCACGAATATATATACTTATAGGGTCTTAAACCTATATTTCGACATATTACAAACGGAATGACAAACTGATATATACCCTCACCATATATGGTGGAGGGTATAAAAAAAAATAATTATTTACAGATTTTTTCTTTGATACATTTGCCATTTTAACTTTTGAATAATTTATTTTAATTAAAAAAAAAATCATTTTTTAAATGTTTGCCTTTTCCGGGATTTGATGTCGGAAATTTGGAGTACTGAGCTATCTCTCTACCCACCACACCACAAACACTTAAAAATTTTGATGGCTAATTTTGAATTTAAACAATTTGTAAGGAAAACAAATTTTCGGTTGCTTCTACTGAAACCCTAATTAAATAATATACGGATATTTGATCAGAATAACCGTACTTGTAGTTACCATTTTTGAATATCGATAATTTTTTAATAAATTTGATAGTTTTTACCAAAATTGTAATATATTCACTAAATAAATGGTTGCTTTCACCGCACACAAATACTAAACGAATTTTATTTTTAAAGATGATTGGAAATATACCAATAATTGAATAATAGGATTGATTTTTAGTTTCTTGTCCCTTTTTTTAATTCCCAATACAACATTTTTACTTTATTAATTGATTTTAGGTTATTCCAAATAAAATTAAATCCTCGATGATTAATCAATCTTTTCTCTGGGTGTAGAAGTAAATTTTATAATTAATAACACACTATGTATCTTTTTTAATTTGAATCAAAATTACGAACAATTTTACAAAAAAAAAAAAAAGTTTGAGAAAAATTGTATTGAAATTAAAAAAAAAAACACACACACAATGTGACTGAAGTTTTTGAGCTCAAAAAGCTATAATTTGAAACAACTTGAATTATGGTTCTAAAATTTTAATACGATATATTCGTAAAAAGTGCTGTTGATTAATGAAAAATTTTTTCTTTGTATATTAAAGTCTAAATCAGGCTTTTCTGATACAAATAAGTAACATTTAACTTTAGCTAAATAAATTTATAAACCGATTCTGAAAATTATATTAATTTTCAAAAACGATGCATAATTTAATTTATAATAATTTCCAAAATCACTGAAAGTATGTATGTAATATCGTTAGAATTGCTTACTTTGGTCTTGGTTCTCTCCAAAAATCTGGCATTCTTTTAGTTCGCATTATATCTGCCAGACGTTGCAGTAGACGTACATTTTCATTTTCCACATTTAGGCTCCTTTCTTTTTCCGACTGTTGTTTTTTCGCCTTTTGTATAATATGCGGATAATACGTGGGCGGTGAACGATCTATAGTCGCTTTGGCTGATTTAACTTTTTCACGATGGTGTTCATAGCGTCGTTGTTCCCACGGATAGTTCAATAATTTATCCCTTCTTGATATCATAGTCGAATGTATAATAATGTGCGTAAACGAATTTTCAAAGTTCCTAACTTAATGTCATGGAATGTGTTTATTAATCATTTTTTTGTGGCCATTGTTGCTTTGGTTATCATTTCTAAGGTGTTGTTTTCTTTGTTGCTTTTTATTTTAGTTACGTTATATAAGTCACCATGGAAGTTTATTTGAAAAAACAAACCGCCATTGATTGGTGAATTTCAAAATATTTTATAAAGGTTTTAAATAGTTGCAGCTTACTTTGTAAAATATTCCTAAAAAAGGGTGATTAATATGTTCGCATTCAGAATTGAAGTCCTTTAAGACCCAACCGGCATGCAACTATTAAACTTTCCTTATACTTATACATTAGAGTCCGCATTTATAATAAAAATTTAGCATAGCATTAACATAAGTGTTGTTCATAATACGTTTGCTAAACTCATTCCAGCATTGTTTAATTCCTTCTAAAGTTCAGTGAAAACATAAAAAAAAAATTCATTCGCAATAATAAAAAAGGCTGACTTTCAAACACAGGGTTGGCCTTAATCGGCATTCTTATAAATAAACACAAAGCGAATAGGCCTAAAATACATTCTAGTATAAAGCTTGTTGAATGCAATATATTCGAAGCTACTAACTTTTCATTATGAATATCGCTGAAGGTATGGAATTTCGTGACGTAATAACACTGAAACACTGAAGAAACACTGAAAGCTCAACTAATGGACAGTTCCCGCAGCCGGACAGCATCCATAGACGGACAAATTTCTTGCTCCCTTCTTGGAACTTAATAAGAAAAAAACTATCCTATAGGCGGACATCTCCCGTAACCGGACAAAATCAGCGCGACGGTCGGTGTCCGCCTTCGGGAGCTTTCACTGTATATTACTGAGCTGAAACGATATAATTATATATAGTCATATATATAACTTTATATTTTATCATATCTTATTTGATCTGAAAAATTGCATACATAATCTTATCTCATGCGATCCTGTAAGATCTCTTCTGATATGGTTTGATCCAAAAAATGGGTTCATCTAATTTGATCAGTTTATGTATAATTTGATACAATATGATATAATTTAATATAATTATTGTTTTAAGATATCTCGGTCATTGGACTTAAATTATTTTTTAAACATGGAAATAGTTTTCAATTTGTGAAATGCACTTTTTTGTTGGCGGCTCAAAGCAATATTCATTAGATTATTTCTCCACTAAAATATTATTGGACCAGAACAAAAAATAATATGTCAAACCTTTCCAATGATATGTAACATGTCTGAATTTATTATTTCAATACGAGCCGTAATGATTTTTTTTGTGTTAAATTCTATTATACGAGGGCAGGTAATGAAGTCCGTGACTTTTTAAATGAAGCGCAGTTTTTTTTTTTTTGCAAAAAAAAATTATTTTTCAACTAATCTCCTTTTAGCTCAATACACTTAGTTCAACGTTTATCCAATTTTTGTATTCCTTCCAAAAAATAAAATTTTTCGTGGTCCATAAAATAGTCATTTGTTTGATTATTTCATCGTTGGATCTAAATCTCTTTCCACCGAGCCATTTCTTTAGGTTTGGAAATAGGAAATAGTCACTGGGGTCTAAATCTGGAGAATATGGCGGGTGAGGTACCAATTTGTAGCCCAATTCATGGAATTTTGCCAACCCTTCGAAGTTGTCACACGATTACGTTCATGGTCAATTGAGAGCAAACGCGGCACTCATCTTGCAGACAGCTTTCTTTAACCCAACTGATCATTTAAAATTGAAACCACACTGCCATATGAAATGCCTATGGCATCAACAATCTCACGCACTTTTGCTCTTCGATCGGACAACACCATATTGTGGATTTTTTTTGACATTTTCGGGTGTATTGACGTCAATGGCCGTCCAGAACGTTCAGCGTCATTTGTACTTGTGCGACCACAACGAAAGTCAGTAAACCACTTTTTTACCATTGAAATCGATGGTGCAGAGTCCCCATAGTATTTATCAAGCTTTTCCTTGGCTTGATTCACGGTTTTTTTTCGCAAAAAATAATGTTTAATGAGCACTGGAAATTATTTTTTTTTCCATTTTTAGAAAATCCACGAGGTTGAATGTTTTGAACAGCTGTTAAACACAAAGTAAATGACGGAACTTGCTCAAAATTTGACAGTAGTCTATTAACAGGTGGTACTTGATGGGAGCAGTCTTGCATTTCATATAACTATAAGGGAAGTACGAAAAGTCACGGACTTATTGATCCGCCATCGTATGTATGTACTTATATATGAGTGGCAGAATTTTTGATATTTATTGTAAAGGGTGGTTAAATTAAGTGCCGATGTTGATTTTGAATAAAACACAAATTATTTAGGAAATTGTTGTCATTTCTTTTTATTATGATAATATGGTATGGTTCAATTATGTATGTGCCGCGACCTCGGCGGCACACCTCCATCCGATGGTCCAAATTTTCGATGACGCTGAGGCATAATTGAGGTTCTATGCCGTTAATGTGCCGAATTATCTCATCCTTTAGATCTTGAATTGTTGCTGCCTTATCGACGTACACCTTTTCTTTCAAATAACTCCAAAGAAAGAAGTCCAACGGTATCAAATCACATGATCTTGGCGGCCAATTAACATCGCCACCACGTGAGGTAACACTGCCATTGAATTTGTCGCGCAAAAGAGCCATTATTTCGTTAGCTGTGTGGCAAGTGGCACCGTCCTGTTGAAACCACATATTGTCCAGGGTCATATCCTCAATTCCTGGCCACAATAAGTTCGTTATCATCTCGCGATAGCGAACACCATTCACGGAAAATGCTTGGCCGACCTAATGACACACTATCGCGAACAACAGCAATGTTTTTCGCAGAACGAACTGGGCGAGCATGCACAAGTGTTTTCACAGACCCGGTTTGCTGAAATTTGCCCACAATTCTCCCGATTGTGGACACATTTGGTCGATTATGCTGACCAAAAAAAAAACACGAAGTGCACGAAATGCATTTTGATTTGAACGACCATTTTCATAATAAGCCTGAATAACTTTAACGCGTTGCTCGATTGTGTATCTTTCCATGGTTCAAATTGAGTTAGTCTGAAATTGAGAAATGTCAAATGAAATGCAGAAAAAACTTGACGTTTAGGAGTGGTTCACATTCAACATCGGCACTTAAAATTTAACCACCGTTACCGGAAGTACACTCAATATAGTTTGTAGTTTAAATTAATTGCAAATGTAGTTTAATATAAATAAAAAAATTAATTAAAAATCCGGTCTACTAACTTTTCATTTAAATTAAAAGAATTTATCATTTATTTTTAAGTGTTAAAAAATTAACTTACAATATCTGTAAAAAATAAATTATTTTTCATTTATATCTGCAAAAGCAAATAATATATCCTTTTGGACTAAATAGGTATCAAAAGTTTGGTAATACTAAGGATATTATGGTAAAAATATTTATAGAATAGGATTTATACTCCATGGAAGTAATAATGGTCCACCACCGCATCATTCAATTTGAATGAAGTACATTTTTTTTTTGTTTTGTTTTAGACATACACTGAAAACTTGAATTTTTTATTTAAGTTATTTTTATGAGTTGTATAAGATGTATTTTGTAAAACACTTCTAAAAAAATTTACATATTTTAAACAAAATTATGCTGTTGTAAAACAAAATTACTCTATGGATTTTAAAATATTTTTACCATAATATGCTTAACATTAGCAAACTTGTGAGACCTATTTGGCAACAAAAAAAAACGAAAAACGAGATATTTTTCCCCATTATCAGCATGCATCGTTTGATTGCAAATATTATGATACTTTTTCCATTCAAATAAATATATTTATTACTCGTAGTTTTGAAAATATTCGTATTTGTAGGAGAAAAATATCAAAGCTACAAATCGTGAATAATGGGTTTTAAAGGGCTGGAGAAAATTTTAAAAAATTATGCATAAAAAAGTATGTAAAACAAAACCAATAGTGATCTTAGGGACACCAGTACGTATGATAAATATAATTATCTATATTATTATTATTACTCATACGTATTGAGACAAAACATATGCAAGAAATGTAGTGCCATTTTTAGATTTTGGTTATGGAATTTGACAAGTAAATACAACTAAAATTTAAAAATTATGTACTTAAAAAATAAATAATTTAACATACAAACCCGCAGATTCTAAGATATTACACCACTTAAAAGTAAAATCTTTAAATTCAAAGAAACTTTTTCAATAAAAAACCCTCAGGATGTAATCTTTGAGAAGTTTTCCTATAGAATTTTAACTATAAAAATTCTGTTAGATTGTAAAAAATTTTTAATGTTTAAGTAACAATTTCGTCATATTTATGAAATTTTTATAAGTATCATTAAATTTTTCATAAAAATTTATAAAACAAGTTTTATGACTTCTTCTTTTTTTGAAAAATATTCTCTATTTCGAAAAATAAGCGAGATAAAACAAATAGGACAAAAATTTTGTTTTATTGAATTAATAATAAAACTTAGCCAGATCGAAATTTATTCAGTCATATGCCTAGACATTTACAGCCATATGCATAGACATTTTGTTGATTTTTATAACACACTTATAAGTCAAAAAACATTTCCTTAAATTTTTTTCTATTGAAAATTACACAGATCTTTAGACTTTTTCAGATAGAAAGAAGTGTTAAACTTAATCTGAGGTAACGGTTTTTTTTTATAATTTTCTTAAATTATAAAGACATTTTTCTTAGATTTTTATAAAAAAATCGGCTTTTGATTCTTAAAACTTGAGAATTTTTGATGATTAAAAACCTAATTTTTTTATTGTTTTAGAAAAATTCTGCAATAAAAACAATGTATTTAAAAATTCTAACTTTTAAATGTTTTTGCGAGTAAAAAAATTGCTTTTGCAGGATAAAACATTTAATTTTGAATAAATTGTAAAAATAGAAACGACTTTTGACCGCTTTTTATCCTCTTATTTCGAGATAGGCAGATCATAATTTTTTTTTGAAGTTTTGATCAATTAAAAAGTTTTTCTAAGAAACCCAATTTCACATTTAAGTCGTTCCAAAATCTGAAGACATTTCTATAAAGAATCTTTTATGAGGAATTTATCGATAGTTATAAGTTGGCAACTCGCTATAGACTGTTATGTGAACACTTTAGATAAGGATGCCAAAATGACTTCAGTTGTTTGGCATATTTATCTGTCAGTTATTAGATGCCAGCTTATGTGCCCATCGTTATAATACATTGATTAAAGAAAATAAAATGATATTAAATATTCCCCTAAAATATCTTTAATATGCAAATTATTCTTGCTTTTTAACGAAATCTCTAATTTCATACAATTGTACGAAATTCTGTGATACCCTGGCGCGTTATTGTCTGCCACTGAAGCTTGTGATTCTGATTCTGATGATGACGATGATGCGCAATAAACGGTGGCGGCATAATTTCTTTTGTATGTCCGACTGTTTACTCACATGTCAACTGTCCTGTAGTTCTGGTGTTCATTGTCTGATTGATGTTAAGTGGTACTTTATGTGAGTATCATCCACTTCTTCTACTTCATTCTATATTGTATGTGTATGTCTGTCTGTCTGTCTTTGCAGTTTTCAATTTTCTGAATTGTAAATGCTGATGTCACTACATATTAAAGAAAACACACACTTACACACACACACACACAATACACTGAAGATTGTTGCCAGCAACAGTTGTTGGTTGCTGTGTACTCCTGTGATGGAATTCAATTTTTTGTTTTGTTGTATTTAATTTATTTGACCAGTAATCAAAGGAAGAAGTAACTAAAGAAATAGTCACATTAAACTTGTTTGAAATTTTATTCGCATGTTTTGTATTTCTCACAGTTAACATGCAAATTAGACGTAGAAGTCCGATTGTTAGTGAATGAAATAAATTTGAAAATGATGAACATAATTAGTTATCGCCTAAATTACGGTCTTTTTATATTGTCGACATATATAAATTATAATTGTGCTATCAAATTGCAAGTACCTGCATTTTTGTTTTTTAAGTGATTAATCACAATTAGGGCGACAGATCATAACCTCACATATACACAGAGAATTTTATTACACGAGTTTTAACAAATAAAGTAAATTAAAAACTTCATTATTTTTTTTTGAAACTAAATGTTAATGAAACTTCTTTGTTAAGTGACTTTAACTTTTATTTATAAAAAAACCAAATTAGTGTAATGAAAAGCTTAAAGGGACAAGCGGAAATTTATTGATTTAATTAAACAATTCATTAATGATGTGTAGACTATTCTTTTGATCAAGTTTTATTTTGTGATAGCTTAGAGATTGATGCATTAAACACATGGACGACTGCGGCTTCATGACTGCACATGCTGCTGGCTGCAATTGTAGTCGTGTAGTCAGCAGAGAACTGCAAAATCAACTTTTTTTCTTGATTTAATCATATACAAAAATTCTTGTTCACATTTAATAACTCAATGAAATTCACTGTAGAATAAAATCAGCATCATGTTACTGAACGCGTAATTCGGATCAGTTTGAATCATCTGTCATCTGTTTTATGCTAATGTAATCACTCAACAAAAAGTCAGCGTTGAATAAATCAGAAAAAGCAACAAACAACGCGTATGTGTGTACTCATAATTAAAACATAATAGAAACACATTTCATAAGTGATATAGTGTACATTAGGGTGGGACTTAAATCCCCTTTTTTAGAATTTTTATTAGTAATACAATACTAAAAATATTCTTCGTTGTGAAATAAAAATATTTTTTTTTTTTTAAAAAAAATTTAGGTCGATATCTCAGGCTTGCCTAACCGGAAAAATTTAAATATTGTCTAAATTTTTTTTCATCTATTTTGATTGAAATATTAGGCAATATTTACCTTTAACCGGATTGGGCGAGCCTGAGATATCGACCTAAATTAAAAAAAAAAATTCACAAAGAACAATATTTTTGGTATTACTAATAAAAATTCTAAAAAAACGGATTTTAGACCCACCCTAATGTACATTATAACATTTATGAAATGAGTTTCTACAAAACCACCCCCTTTTTATAGATAAGAAACTATTTTGTTTTAATTATGAATACACACATACGCGTTGTTTGTTGTTTTTTCTGATTTATTCTACATCAAAATAATTATTGTTGGCTCGAACGAACAGAATAAAATTAATGGTATAAAAACGATCGATGATTAAATCAGTGACACAACAAGTTGCACGTCGTTTGATTGATTTAAAATCATCAACAAATATGTGTGTTGGAGTATATTCAGCGTTTGAACGCAAACACATATTTATTCTTGTGTTGATTGCGTATGAACGTTTTGTAATCAGCAGTTGCAGTTCTCTGGTAGTCAGCGACTTAATTATTTTGAAAACGACTGCATCTAATGAAACCACCAAACAATTGTAAAATGTGAGCAGCTGTTTCTTATACAAAATTTTATTTCAGTGTTGCCACTTACATTGTTTTTTACTTTATTACAAATAGAACAACTTGCATGATTGTACCCTCGTATAAAACCTTAACTTAAAAATACAATTACTTATTTTTAATACATTATAAGAATAAATAATTGATTATTAATGCAATTATATCATTTAATTTTGCGTTGTTTTCTTTTTTTGTTTAACAAAAAAATATTTCATAGCACTTATTTGTTTTACATATTTTGTTATATTGTCAACACTATTTTTGTTTTGTAGTCAACAAAAATAGAAATTATCCTCAGTTGGCTACAGCGGCAAAAGTCGTCGTCTAGCTATGTAGCTGTGTTAGTGTCAAAATAATCGCATTCATATAAACGTGTGTATTTTATTTTTGACAGGCTGTAGTCGTGTAGCCGCAGTTGTCTATGTGTTTAATGCATGATCGGTATTTAACTTTGGCTATATCAGTCGGGTTTCGTTTTAGAACTGATTCAGTATACGAACATCAATCTTAACTATATTTGCTTGCTATATATATATATTCTTTTACATTTTGTGTAATAAATTTATCCATATTTAATCATGCCATCTGTTTATTGTGCAAATTTTGTTGTTACTTTCCTAAAAACTCCAGAAATGCATATGAGAAGCTTTTGTCATTAGTTGTGTAGTAGTTGTTTTTTTTTTCCAAAGACTTGAATTAAAACAGTAGCTAACTATTTGTGTTGTATTACTAAATAAAACAAAAGTCGACTTTAAGGTCTAGGTTCCCAACAATAACAATTACTGTTAACCTCACGTTTTATGATTCTTTATGCATCATTGCTTTTTATAAATATTACATATTTTCTATGTAAAACTACTATGTAATATAAACAAATATATGTAAATAATAACTAACAGACAAAAATAAAAATACAAAAAAAAAAATACAAAAAAAAAAAATGGAAGGACTATCACACAGTTAACACAGAAGGAAGAAAATATGATTAATAATGCGATAAAAATCACACATACATATTTAAGGTACATATAAAATACAAGTAAACAAAATGGGTATACAGGGAATTGTTAACACCCTAAATATTATTCAAGAATTTTTAAATTTAAAATTTTGCAATATAAACCTTTTATTTTTCTATGGTTGTTATAGAAAACTAGCAATCTAAAATATGCGAAAACAGTGCCTTTTATTATGTTACAACACTAGTTTACAACATAATAAAAATTGCGATTTTATAAATGCAGGAACAAATTGCAAAAAAATAGTTAGTTTTTTAGTTAAAGAAAAAAGAAAACAAAATATATTTTAAAAAATCCATAAATAAATTGTGAAGATATGGTTTTAAAAATTATGGATAAAAAGTAGCAAAATATAAAATATGTGTAGTAAAACAACAATCATACATAAAACAACATCATGAGATAAACTCATACTTTTCGCAATGACTGGTTAATTTATTCATGGATTTATTTTAAATATGTTTTTAATTTCAAAATATTCCTTTTCCAGCAAAAAAAAAGTAGCAAAAAAAGAGAAAAAGATGCAGAGAATTTGATTCCGGTGTTAGGAAAATTTGGATCCGAACCAATGATTTTTACATAGGGGTGTCATAGGGTGGAAGTTCTCTTTTATGATTCTTTTTCATTGCATCTAAAGCCCTTTACATGTTCCCAAATAAATTTTGAATTTGTAGTTTTTTATTAAATTACTTTATTCGATATTCTTGCAATTTTTACTACATAGAATTTTTTTATATTGCTACCTACGATTTTAAGAATTTAAAATCTGGTAAATTGTAAGTTCAAAATTGATATAAATCACTTAAACTTAATAGCTTCAAAAACAAAGTAGAAAAGGCTTGAATTATAGGCTTTTTACTCTGAACAACATCTTTGTGAAACGCGTCGAAGATGTTGAAAACGTGAAACATGTATTAACATTGGCTATATCTTTCATCTGCCATTTGTTCAGCTGCCAAAAAATAAAAGAAAAATAAGCATATTTTTTGTTAAAAATAAAAAATGGATTTAGAGAAAGCATTAATCATTGCAGTAGTTGTTGCTTTGCAAGAACAAACCCGAATTTTAATGCAGTACATTGAAATATTAAAGGCCATTCTGGAAGATGATGATGAAGAAGAATTTTTGGTAGACATAAGTATGAAATTCTTGCATAGATGTAGAAAGATGTAGAATTTTTGGCCTGTATAATTCTTATGGGAAGATGTTAACATCTTTGCAAATTGATGAAAGATGTAGCTCAGTGGAAAAAGGATATTAGGCTGTTCCGAATCTTTGAATACCCTCCGTCAATATCCTAAAAAAATGTTTTCTACTTTTTTTTAATACAAATAATGTAAAACACTTTTGAAGTAAAATTATGGAGGTGAAAAATTTTTTTGAAGTGAAAAACTTTTTTGGATACGAAAACAAATTTTTTTGTCGGAAAAAAAATTTTGAGGTGAATAAAATTTTTTGAGGTGAACAAATATTTTATGGTGAAAAAAAATTTAGTGGTGAAAAAAACTTTTTGAGGTGTATAAAAAATATTATTAATTTCTAAGCGACTGGTGAAAAAAAAAGAAAAAATATTTTACTTGCCAGTCGCTACTATGAAATTGTACTAAAATACACCAATTTGTATAGAGGTATCTTCACATTTCCACTCATAACTTTTTAACCGCTGGACCGATTTTGCTCATTTTCAATACCAAACCGCCCGGGATGATGTCCAATAAACTGAGTAAAAATATTTACCCCCCCTGGCGTCTTCGCGTCGTGATCGCCATGTCAACAGACAGACAAACAGACTTTAAAAGAGTGATTTCAATTAAAATCACATTTTTGGAAGATGTGAAAAAGACCTGCTTTAGAAGAGGAAAATCTGAACTAAATGATACTTTGGAATAAATGAAAAATTGATTCTTTAAGAATCACTTTTTATTTTCTTAAATTATGTATATTTAACAATTTCATTTTTGCTTCTTCTTAATAAAACAGGCCCTGAAAAACGGTTTTTTGTAATTTTTTTTAAATAAATCAGTTGAAAGATTTTGAATTTACCTATTAGAACCTAAACCATATAGAGTTTACCATAGTTCCCCATCTCTTAATCAAATTCCTATTCAAATAATCAACAACTTTAAAGTTTCATGAAACAACATTACAAAGTTTATAGACAACATTATGCTAATGTAAAACACTCTCTCCCGCTAATAGAGCATGTTATACTTCTAAGAATAATGGACATACGACAAAAAAAAAAAAGAATGCTATTTTTTTCTTAGAATTGTCTTTATCACGTATTTAAAACGTTGTAAATGTTGATATGTAAACAAAAATACGTACGATTTACGTTAGGGTGGATTGAATTAGAAATCTGGGAAAATTTTACTCGCGCCAAAGGTAGATTTATACAAATGTTTTTGTAAAGTTTTCGCCATATCGAAATTTATTTTGTATAAAATCAGAAATTTTCAAATAAAATGAAGAATTTTTTCGAAAACGAAAGACAGAAAGTTCATAATCTCATACAATAAGATTAGTATATCCAATTATTCGACCCTGCCGGTTAATCGGTTAAGTCATTATTCGAAAAATGAATAACGAATTCTTAAAAATATGGTATGAATAATTTTTGCGAATTTCACAAACAAAGTTTAATAGAACTGCCACTGTTCCCTGACTCTTTCACTACCTGGTTTAAGCTTTAGAGTTAAAGAGGTTATCTACTAGACAAGTCTTCACCGATTATAATAGGCGAATTCTTACTTCCTTAAAATTTGTTGATAAATAAAATTAGAAACAAAATTCCATGCTATTTTTTAGTTTTTATAAATTTTTTTCATAGAATTTAAAATTAAACTGTTTTTTTTTAGAAAATACAGTTTTCGAATTTAAAGCAATTTTATATTATACGTAACGTCATAGTGCTTGTTAGGAATATACATTGTCACGTGTTTCATTACTAAAGAGAAAAATATATATTTTGATAGGTTTTTTGTTAAAGCCCTGCTTAGAGGCCCTAACTTTTCTAAAACTTCGCATTCTGATTCTTTGTCCGCTCGTAATACATGTATATGGAGGTTGAAAGGTTTATTAAAATTTTTTGGACACCAAAATATAATTTTAAATTATTTAAAATTTATTATTTAAAGTAATTGAAACAAAAATAAATATTTTCTATCATATTTCCTAAAGATTTGAAAATAATTTGATTGCATTTTAGTTGAAAGAAAATTAAGAAGTTTTAAAAAAAAATAACAGAAAAATTCATATTAAAAATTTAACCGGTTAATCGACCTAGTTTAATCGGGTCGAATAATTATTTAAGTTTTAAAATATTTGTTTTGACATTAACCAAAATAGAGGCGATTAATAGAGGAATTGGTTAATCGATTAACCGAATTGGAAACACTAATTAAGATGTAGCACAGTGGAACACAGATATTAATTAAGTCTAAACTATTGGGCAGATCTTAACAAAGGCTACTCAAAAGGATCAATACTGGATGCCAAAAAACCTATCTTGTCAAGCCGCATGCGAAATTTCTCTAAAGTCCTACTTCAATCCACCCTAAAATGGTAGCAAAAAGCCAGACGGACGGACAAACACACACAATATGAAACAATGCTGAATTTAAGTAGCCAAACATTTAAAGTTATACATATTTACATTTAACTTGTATGAGAGTTGAATTTGGAGGATAACCAGCACAGCAGTACTTTGTATTTAACGTACAACACAAATTTGAATAGTTTGAAGAACTTTAGAATTTATTTTAAATATTTGTATTTGAAAAGTAAGGAACTTAGGACCGATTATTGAATGTTCCGTCAAAATTCAATCAATAGTTATATGGGAAATCACAACAAATGTACCAGTTAAAGTCTCAGTTAGTAGTAGCTAAGGCTGGAATTTATAGATATTTATTTAAGTTAATAAATGTTTGGATTTTTTTATTCCTAATTTGGACCAATTATTTGTTTCAAACTCGAATTCGTCATTTGCTGCCCTGAAATACTTTTATTGTTGCCTATAATAACTAATCTTAAAGTAAGCAATCGAATTATTCTTTGGTAAAAATTTTGATTTTAAGCAGAAAAATTCGACTGTTAGAGGAATTCTAATCAAAATCGAATAATACCTTTGGTTTGAGCTAATTTCGGAGGAGTCATTTAATTTTCTTATCCTAATTCTAAAGTTCCCTTTTTAAAAATTTAAAATCAATTCATTTGTCCTATATTCAACTTTTTGCATCAATATACTGTCCGCTGTTTGTAACATTACCACAAAAAGTGTTGATGAAGAGAGTTTGTTTTGCACTCCGTTTTGCTGTTAAATGTTATGATTTAAATGAGAATTTATTTTGTAAATAATCTAAGACAAATCATCAATGATTTGTAGCAATTTGTAAAATAACAAATGCATAAATGATTTGTTTCTTTTTGTTGTGTTTTTTTTTTAATTTTGCAGCATCATAAGACGAAGTCAAAGAAATGAATTGAAGATCACTACCAATACTACTTAGCTGTGCATTACTTAAAAAAAAATACCTTTGCGTGAAGTGATTAACACGCCACTTGTTGCATTTGCTGTTGGATTTCTTCAACACTGCATTTTATTTATCAACAATTGTATCGATACTCGACGGCTGTGACCCTGGGGTTTATACAATATGTTTTATATATTGTTTTTGTATACATATTGATGGCTTAATGTAGCAAGGCCTTAAATCGATTTTGTATTTGTTCAGTGGAAAAGGATAAAACTTAAGAATATTTTAACAACTTTGGATATAAAATTTTTTAAAATGCAATAGTAGAAATGTTAGTAGAAAAATTTGTAAACGCTGTTCAATCCTACTTTACTATTTTTGTATTAATTTTTGGTAAACAAATTATTATTTAGTAAATCTTTTTGCTATTTACATTACAGAATTTTTACAGAATATTTACAAATTTTTGTTGCTAATTTCAGAAATCATTTTACAAATTTTTAAAAACCGATTTACTAAAATTAGCAAAAAAAATTTACTAATTTTAAATAAGGGATTGTTATATCTAATTAAAACTTACACCTACAACCTAAATTGCCTTATAATTTTACATAGATTTAAAAAAGGGATCGGAAGTGAATATACTGACTCATGTCTAAAAATTAAAATAGCACTAAAAAGTTTTTTTGGTTCTTAAAATAAACCCTAAAAACAATTAAAATTTGCCCTTAAAAGTAAAAAAATTTACTAAAATATTTTTCAAAAAAGAAAATGATAAATTCGTTTGTTTTTATAATTCTTAAACCTTTGATTTTGTTTTTTTTAATTTTGTCTAAAATATTTTTTGAAAAAAAATAAATAAAATAAAAAAAATTGTATGTTCGATAAAAAAGATAAATTTGAAATTTTGTACTAATAATAATATTTAGTAATTTTTTTTGCTGATTTTAGCAAACAGATTTTAAATTCCACTTTACAAAAAGTTTACTAAAATTTAGTAGCGGCAGCTAAATTTTCTTCAAATTTCATTGTATTACACGTCAGCAGACATGTGTTGCTAAGATTAGCAAAAATACCGCTGTTCTCAAATTAGCAAATTTTCCCGTAATAACAGCAAACTTTTCAGTTGCCATTACAGATTTTTTTTGGTGAGTGTGACTAAAAATCATTATTAACATACATAGCATAGCGCAAAACATTGGTCTCCTCGAGATAAAAAACATGGATAAAACATACTTTAAGATCCGCCAGTAATGCCGAAGATATAACTAAAAATTTTAAATGGCGATCTCTACGTTCAGCAAAAATATTTTTTGTTTTCGAAATTTCCTTGAAAAAATACTTTATATTCGAAGGTATACGGTCTAATGGACATGTGTTTCTTAAAGTTTTTTTTTAGATTTAAAAGTTTTTTTTTTTAAATTTTATTAAGTTTTGTCCTCTAAAAAAATAAAAAATAAAGTTAGGGCTTTTCTGCATTAAGCCATCAATATATTTCTTATATTCGTGTTGTTTTTGTATTCACTCTTTCTTCACACTTTTACCATTAAAATGTTGCACTATCGGTCAGAAACTTGGAACAAATAAAGACAAACAAATAAATTATATAATTACTGTAGTTTACAGTTTATGAAATCACTTCTTGCTATAACTGTACATAATCACCCTTATTCTAGTTGTGGTTATCAATGTCGTCGTCGTTTTTGAGTCAACATCACTTTGCTTTGACGTCGACATCACTTCGACACCAAATTGGTATTCTAAAACAGTGTTGTAACGACGTTGACAGTTTATCGATTTAAACAAAAACACATCTCTAAAAATTGAGTCGGCAGATTTATTTGGTTTATTATTTTTGCGAAAAAATGTTTTTTATGTGTAATTTAAATTCTGATACCAGTGATGAAGAAAATAAAGAAAATCTAGTATTGGAAAGAAGACTTCTCATACAGAAATCCAATATCTTTAATCTGTTAGTCTGTTACTTTAAAGAATGTTAATCTTCTAATTTTTTTAAAAGGTGTGAAAGTTACTTTCGGCTGAATAAAACAGCCTTCAAAGATGTGCTGGAAACAATAGCACCTAATTTGAAAACCGGAATCAAGTCCACATTTATTTCCAAAACTATAAAGTTGGCAGCTACATTAAGATTTTTAGCCCAGGGGTCGTACCAGCTCAGTGTTGGAAACGACTTTAACTTAGGGTTCAGCTGTTTCTGAAACTGTAGAAGATTTGCCACAGCTTCCTCCAGCGGGCTCAACATAAATTGCTTGAATCTTCCGCCACCTGTAGCATTACACTCGGCTTTGTTGGCTACCATTTTCTTTTTAACCAAACCTATAAATAAATTTTATTATATTTTTATAATGCACTTTATATGATCATGCTTTCTTTACCTTCTGCCATCCATCTCACATTATTCTCGGTGGGCCAAGTGCATTTAATAAATTTGATATTTCTTCCCGTTTTTCCGTTTTTTGTTTTCAGTCATTACTTTTCCTCAAGTCGTTACTAAAAATTGTGTCGACAAAATCAGAGTCGTTTCAAGACAATATCGTCGTCACATTTTCTTACAGAATACCAAATACTTGACGACAACGGGAATACCAATTTCAAAAAAAAATCCCACGACAACATTTTCTTGTGTCGATGACGACAACTAGAATAAGGGTGAATATATAAAATTATATTAAAATTTGTATATGTACTACAATATTATAAATAAATAAAACAAAGGCTTTTAAAATAATTAGCTTGTAGAAAGTGTCATAAAAAAATCCATTTTTTGATTTTCAAAATGAAAAACCAATTTGTTTTTGGTGGTTAAAAATAAAGTTTTATAGATGAAAAAAGTGAAATTGGGACATCAAAAATGTGATTTTCTTAATTAATTCCTTCTAAACGAAAATTTCTTCTCACACATTGTGCTTTTAATTTTTATTTTTTTTTTGCAAAAAGAGGTGTTGGTGAAGAGGTGTCTCCTTTGGACAATACTCCAACAATTGTATATGGATTTTTAGCCGTCTATTCTTTATGATTTTTATTGATCTTATTTTTGAAGTTCTTTTACTTTTCCGTTTGTGTTTTGTTTTTTGTTGCGAAAATTTGGTTTTCGATACAAATAGCATTAAATTATATTTGAAGCCTGATTAACAGTTCAATTTATGGTTTTGTAGGCGTGCTTATTTTATTCTAAAGAGGGGCGTTCTTCATTTAATATTAACAATAATATTGAGAATATGATTTGTTACTGGCACAATAGCACAACTAAAGAAAGGAATTAACAAAAAAAAAAAAACAAAGAATGTGATACATTTCGTCCAGATTCTTTTCAAATTAATTACGATTGGATTCCAACAAACAGCAGACAAAAATAAAATTCTCATAGTTGTTGCCTTAAAAAAAATAAAAACTATTTAGCTTTTAATTGTCCTTAAAAATACATTAAATAAAAAGCTAACACACCATTTACAATTGTTTATGTAAAATCCATAATTTAAAAAAGTCCATAATTTAAAGAATTTTTTTTTGGAATAAAAATAATTTTATTTATTATTGTATTATTTTATTGTTATTTAAATTAGCAGTTAGAGCGCCCCGTTAGGCTAGTTGGTACCGTTCTAGCTTATCAGTGCGGGGGTCGTGGGTTCGATTCCTACCAGAGGCTCTGGTCTGTTTTCGCTACAACGAGCCGATAGTCTTCGTTGCGAGTGCTCGGTTAGGGTATTAAGATATAATTTGTAATTATGTATATGTTTAATAAAATAAATAAACAAATAAATAAATAAATAAATAAATAAATAAATAAATGAATTAGCAGTTATCTTAAATTTACTCTTTTATTTTGCTGATTAACAATTGGAAAATGGTGTAAAAATAGTTTTCTATGTTAGTGGAAAATCTTAAAAGAACTCAAAAATATTCAGAAAAATAAACCCACAAAAGTCCTTTTTCCATACATTATTGCCTTTTAAGCGCCTAAACCACCAGAAAAAAAAAAAAACAATGAATCTTATTTTTGTAGTTGATTTCTTTTTTTTTGTGTTATAGTCCGTGGGAATTTGTGCACGATTTGTGCAATGGAAAGAAATAATAATGATGCCTATTAATGTGCAACCACATTACAATTCGAGTACGTTAACAGAGTACACAAACATTATTGTCTGTGTGCTGCAAGTACGACAAAAGTCTGCAAACTACGTTTTGTCTCAAGTCTGATTCAACAACTAAGAAAAAAATAAAAGAAAAAAATATCGACTAAAAACAATGGAAAGATGACATCCTCCAATGTAATGGTTAACAATTGACGCCAAATAAATCAGAGCAAATATGAAATCAAAACGCTGCATATATTGTGTTACAAACATGAGTTCTTCTTATTCGATTTTGTTATGAATAAGTTGCCCCTCTTTTTTTAAAACTAGTATTGCAGTTGCAGGAGTTTGTTTGTTTTTCTTAATGTTAAATGTATTATTTTATTTTTTATGTATTGTCTACGTAAAAAGTTGTAATAACATTAATACATTTTAAATAATATTCATCTGAATTGTTATAGTTGACAATAATATTTTTTTTTATTCGTTTCGTTTTCACATACAATTCAAAATTTTTGTTCAAATAAAAATATACTACTTAAAACTTATGTAACATAATGCATGGAGAGCTCTGGAAAATTATTTTTTAAAGGGGCCTTATTGAAACTTAAAATGAAAATTGTACAACAAATTTTTGAAGAATTGTAGCAGAAATTACAACTCTTTTGTTCAAATTAAAGATTTTATGCTGTTCCTGGTATAGTTTACGGAAAGACAGCTTTGTTCGATCCACATTTTTGGTGAAAAAAGATTTGTAATTTCAAATTCAATCATTCCCAGCAAAACTTTGGTAATGGTTACGATATTCTCATGTGTTACCTTGTAATGATAGCTCGTTACCTTTTTTATTATTTGCAAGCATAAAGCAATAAGTTACTGATTATTAATTACGTAATATATGAGTAATAATTGAAATATTTTTGAAAATCTATTTTAAGATACATTACTTTGTGATTTTTTGTAAGCAAAAGGGTAATGTATGTTTGTTTTGACAACACTAGCGGAAAAACGAAGCGCGACAATTCATTTAAGTTTAAAGCAATCAAATACTATATGCGTCGATAGCTCAGTGGATAGAGTTCTTGGCTGGCAACCAGAGTTCCCTGGTTCGATTCCCATCATGCCACATTATTTTTAATAACGTGTAAAATATTTGTATTATCTTTTTTTAATAAAAATTCCTCTTTTTTAAAAATCTATTTTTAGACACATTACTTTTTCCATTCTCGTAACCATATGAGTAACCCCTTACATTATCACCTCTAAAGTAATGGGTATATACATTACTATGGGGCTCATCGCCTATAAAATTCATCAGTGAAGTAAGGTGTCAAGTAATCCATGAGCCTCTATGGCTTTACATTACATTACCCATTATTTGGTAATGTCTGGTTTGCTGGGTTGTTTTAATTTAAACTATTTATTTATCTATTTATTTTCCGGTGCTATGAAATAAACCCGAATGAAATAACACCCAAAATTAAGAAATAAAGAAATAAAAAAAAGCAAAAAATAAAATAAATAAACATAAATCGTACACTCACCAAAAAAGTCTGTAATGGCAACTGAAAATTTTGCTGTTATTACGGGAAATTTTGCTAATTTAAGCCCAACAGTATTTTTGCTAATCTTAGCAACACATGTCTGCGGTTTATTTACTTCCGATTCCTTTTTTATTCTATGCAATTTAAGTTTGTAGGTGTAAGTTTTAATTAGAAATAACATTTCCTTCAATATCCACTTTTTAAAAATTAGTAAATTTTTTTTGCTAATTTTAGCAAATTGATTTTCAAAAATTTGTAAAATAATTTTTGAACTTAGCAACAAAAATTTGTAAATATTCTGTAATTTGTAAAATATAAATATCAAAAAATAGTAAAGTAGAATTGAAAACTGTTTACAAATTTTTCTACTAACTTTTTTTTTTGGAGTGTTATAGAACAACGGAATAATTCCTCCGGAAGAATTATATGTATTTTGTTTTTGTTAACAATAACAAGATACACACTATACCTCTGGCGGAATTATTCCGTTCGCTTTATCAAAACAGGCGGCAAGCAATACTCTTTATGAATTAAAAAAAAGTCAAAACAAAAGAAATTTAAATTAAATTGAAAGGTTTTTTTCTTGTTTTGTCGCAATTTTTTCCACAACCCAGCAAAACCACACATTACCAAATAATGGGTAAAGTAATGTATAGCCATAGGGGCCGATGGATTACTTTACACCTTACTACATTGATGAATTTTACAGGCGATGAACCTCAAAGTAATGTATATACCCATTACTTTAGAGGTGATAATGTAAGGGGTTACTTATATAGTTACGAAAATGGAAAAAGTAATGTGTCTAAAAATAGATTTTTAAAAAAGAGGAATTTTTATTAAAAAAAAATTATTACAAATATTTTTTTTAATAGTTGTAATTAAAAATAATGTGGTCCAGATGGGAATCGAACCAGGGAAATCTAGTTGCCAGCCAAGAACTGTACCTACTGAGCTATCGACGCATATAGTATTTGACTGCTTTAAACTTAAATGAATTGTAGCGCTTCGTTTTTTCGCTAGTGTTAGCAAAACATACATTTCCCTTTTGCTTACAAAAAAACACAAAGTAATGTATCTTCAAATAGATTTTAAAAATATTTCAATTATAACTTTACATTTATTATTCATATATTACGTAATCAATAATGAGTAACTTATTACTTTATTCTTGCAAATAATGAAAAAGGTAACGAGCTATCATTACAGGGCAACGCATGAGAATATCGCAGCCATTACCAAAGTTTTGCTGGGAATTACTAGAAAACGCATTTTGAGATATTTAAAATTTAGAGTACATACATCTTAGTCATAAGGCCCCAAAACTTTTTTAACTCCTTTAAATGCATTTAACATACATATTTTTTTTAAATAAATGAAATAATTGTTGTTGTATTTATTTACAGACAAATCTATGAATGTATATAAAATGGTTATTATGCCCTACAAATGCCAGAAAATAAACAATCATGCTCCTTTAAATACTCGTACATATTGAAATTTATAAACAGATGAACAGTCTAAAGCTAAAAATATAAACGACATATAAAAGCGATGGTAAGTAGATATTGGAAATTTAAAATATATTTTATAGTAATAATGCTCCAAATAACTACACACATATATACACGTACATATTATATTATGAATATAATCAAGTTAAAATTTAATATTTGGCTAGGTCGAATTTTATATACTCTCCCTCATATTTATAAATTTTGTTTCGAAAAAGTTTTTGCTTGATGTCAGTTTAACTAAAGGAAAATTATTATTTTTTTCTTTCATTTGATCTGTAATCATTACAGATAGGTGGGTCTTGGGTCCCATAATGTCCCGACTATCTAATTAAGAGTATTCCGGTCAATATTTCGATATACATATTACAAAAAGAAAAATAAAACATCCCAGCAAAACTTTGATAATAAGTTACTCATTATTGATTACGTAATATATGATTTATAATTGTAAAGTAATAATTGAAATATTTTTGAAAATCTATTTTTAGATACATTACTTTGTGTTTTTTTGTAAGCAAAAGGCTAATGTATGTTTGTTTTAACAACACTAGCGAAAAAACGAAGCGCAACAATTCATTTAAGTTTAAAGCAGTCAAATACTATATGCGTCGATAGCTCAGTGGGAAGAGTTCTTGGCTGGCAACCAGATTTCCCTGGTTTGATTCCCATCTTCACCACATTATTTTTAATTACAAATATTATAAATAAAATATTTGTAATATTTTTTTTTAATAAAAATTCCTTTTTTTTAAATCTATTTTTAGACACATTACTTTTTCCATTCTCGTAACCATATAAGTAACCCCTTACATTATCACCTCTAAAGTAATGGGTATATACATTTCATTGAGGCTCATCGCCTGTAAAATTCATCAATGAAGTAAGGTGTAAAGTAATCCATCGGCCCCTATGGCTATACATTACTTTACCCATTATTTGGTAATGTATGGTTTTGCTGGGATATAAACTCTATGTTGTTGTTTTTAAAAAATATATCCATAAGCCATATTGTCTAAAACTTTTAAGAAATTACCTACATATACTATGCTGCAGCATTTTTTTCTGCTGGACTTGTCCTTTTTTAACTGAAAAACCTCTGTAGTTATTGATTTTAGATTTGTATTATAGTCGTCATCATTACAAAAACAAACAAGGTCCCCCAGAGTATATTTTTCAGCATTTTTTATTCGTTTCATTGTTTCTTCTCAAGCATTGTTGTGTTCTACATTTTCATAGGGAATTGAATGTGGGTAAAGGCAGAAAAGCAAAATCCAACCAAATATGAAATGTTCTCACAATATGAACATTAGTTAATGTTTAACTATGATATTTGACTAGTAAATATGTACAATGTAGTAGAAGACAAATATAGTTACTACTTACTACTACATTGAAGTTAACATATTATATGTAGTCCTTGGATTAATTTGATTAGATCAGATTTTCTAAAAAGAAACATTAATGCCTGGTAACTTATCTCAAAATAACTAGTGTTTAACAATTGTTGTGTACGTCAAATTTGTATGGGGTTAACAATGGTTTGGTTAAAGCCCTGGTTATTTTTTTTTTGTAAAAAAGTTTGTAAACGGTTTTCAATCCAACTTTACTATTTTTGTACTAACTTTTAGTAAAAGAAAATAATTATTTACTAATCTTTTTGTTATTTACATTTTACAAATTACAGAATTTTTACAGAATATTTAAAATTTTTGTTGCTAAATTCTGAAATTATTTTACAAATTTTTATTTCTAATAATTAAAATAATTTCATAGGTTAAAAAAGGGATCGGAAGTGAAGATACTTCTCACAGCCGACTCATGTCCAAAAATAGTTCATCCACTTAAAATAGCACTAAAAACTTTTTTAGTTCTAAAAATCAGCCGTTAAAATAATTAAAATTTGACCTTAAAATCCCATATATTTACTAAAAATATTTTTCAAAGCAAAAATTAGCAAACTAAAACAAAATTATAAATTCGTTTATGTTTTTAAACTCAGAAAAAAAGTTAGTACAAAAATTTGTAAAGGGTTTCAATCCCACTTTATTATTTTTGTACTGATTTTTAGTAAAAAAATTATTATTTAGTAAATCGTTTTGCTATTTACATTTTAAAAATTACAGAATTTTTACAGAATATATACAAATTATTGTTGCTAATTTCAGAAACTATTTTACAAATTTTTGAAAATCGCTAAAATTCGCAAATAAATTTACAAATTTTAAAAAAGTATATATTAATGGAAATATCATATTCTAATTAAAACTTACAGCTCCAAACTTAAATTGCCTTAAAATGTTACATAATTTAAAAAAAGGGGCCGAAAGTGAAGATACCGACTCATGTCTGAAAATAGGACATCCACTTAGAATAGCACTAAAAAGTGTTATTTAGTTCTAAAAATCAGCCCTAAAAACAATTAAAATTTGACCTTAAAAGTAAAAAAAAATCTACTAAAATATTTTTCAAAACAGAAATTACAAGATTACCAAAAAATACCCCTGGGTTCAAATTAGCAAAATTTCCCGTAATAACTGCAGTTGCCATTACAGACTTTTTTTGGTGAGTGTATCATTCTTACATATTAGTTATTAAAATCTTTTCAGTTTTGAAAATTGTAATTGTAATAAAAAATTAAACTCTTACGGTGCATGTTTTTCTGATGAGTTAACTTTAACTTAAGGGGTTCAGTGGATTTCGAAGGCTCAAAAAAAGCGTATGAATTATTTTTTTCAATAGTTCAGGCATATCAAAGGTACATATTTAACAAGTACTTTGTAAAATTTTTATTTAAATATTTTGAAAATTCCGCCATTGGGACCCCAATACCATTGACCTCTCAAAAAAGGTTCTCTCGGCGCAGTTAGGATAATTCATTAAAAACTTTTTTTCGTGCTTGAAGGATATATAAAAAAAATTAAATAAGAAATTTTTGCTGGAGTTGTCCCATATTTTGGTAAAATTTTCACCACGTATAAAATAAGTTGTGATAAAATAAGTTGTGATAAAAAAATCCTTTGTTTAAGCACTAGATAATGTTATTTTGAAGAAGTGTGCGAAATTTTAACAAGATCATTTCATAACTTTTTGAGAATTCATGACTACCCGTGTAAAAAAGATCAAATCCGAACAGATCTCATTAGATCTAATTGTACCAAATCTAATTAGATTTCAAAATTGAGGACAAATTTGAGATCTAATTAGATCTGCTCAAATATAAAGAGATCTGACGCATCATATATAATCAAACCATATTATATTTCCATCAGATTTAATAAGAAATAGAAAATTAAAGAACACCTTAATTTTTATATACATTTTTACTTCATTAGCAAAACGGCTCAAATAGCTGCGATCTCGTACTACATCTGATATTAGATATGAACTGATCTGGCACAGATTTTATCATATCTTGCCATAAGATTCAATAAAGTTTCCAGATCTCTTTAGATATAAACTGAACTGGCACTAGATCTGATCAGATCTGTCCATAAAGTGTATCCAATACAATATATTTCATTTCATTTTATTCAGTCTATGAAAACAAAATTCCTTACAGACTATGATTAAATATTTTAAAAAATATAGTACGAAAATACTTAAAATACTAAATACAATAAAGCTTAATTATTTTAAAACTTAATTATTTTAAAACTTAATTATTTTAAAAGCTTAATTATTTTAAGAAATAACTTAAATTTGTATTTTGACGTGCAAAACTCTACAAATGATTTAGATTCGCAATTTTGTTGAAGATCACATATGATCATTTCTGGCACCAGATCTAATTAGATGTAATCATATCTTATTAGATTAAGGCAGATGTGATCAGATCTATTATTTTTTACACAGGTACCGACTTAAAAAAAAAAGTTTCGAGACCAACGAGATTGAAAATTTTGATTTCGGCACTATATACTATAGAATTTGCTGTGACGAATAATATTTTCAAACCCACCTTACCCTGTTAAAGAAGAAAAAATGGTAAAAAATATATGTATATAAAACCACTTAAAAACCTTCAGCTGTAAGATCAGAATTTTATAGTTGTACAGTCAGTTTTGGTCAATATTTGACCACGCCTACTACGGCCACTTTTAAGAAATTTGTTAAATTTTGTGTTGATGTCATACCGGATTATAAAGTTTGATACTGATTCGATATACTTTTTAAGACGAACATGGAAATCCCCATTACCTCATTATTAGTCCATGAATTGTTTTTTAAATACATCTCAAGCAAGTCAATTATAGAATACCCTACACCAGTCTAATTGAGATTGTTTTGCTTCGATATTTAAATGAAATTCAACTATTAGTGTTTGGGTCTGAAATTTTAATGCGTTAAAATAATCTTGTATCATCATTTGTCTAAAAACTATTAAAAATCAGTGGGTATATTTTTTAGTTAACTTTTTTCTATAAAGTGTATGCCTTGACCGGGAATTGAACCGACAACCCTCTAAAGGCTATTACTCATAGCATCACATCTTAACAAAAATTCAAAATAACAAATTTTTTTGTAAAATAAACGAAAAATGGTCCATTTTATGAAAGTTTTTGTTTTTTATTTATAATAATTTCGTATTTTTATGTATAGATTATATGTGAGCGTACATAAATAACATGTGAGCACATATAATCATATATGGTCATATATGACTATATAGGACCATATACACTCAAATTTCGGACCCGAAGATATGTGGCCATATATGAGATCATGTATGGCCATATATCGAACCATTCATGGACGTTTATGACCATATATGCCCATGTATATGGTCATATACAAGTCGATGTATGGTCATGTATATTTATATATATTTCGATTTTATCTTATCTTATAAATAAGCATTTAAAAATTGCATACATTTTATATTTAAAATAAATACAAATTTTGCATGAATAATACCAATTAGAAACATTACAGCTTGTTCTACAAATCGGAATCATCACATGTCATCAATCTTTAAAACAAGCATAAATCGTAAAATTATCCTGATGGTGTGGCTTAATCGTTTCGCATTATTAACTCTCTTCTTCTTTCTACATCTATTGTTGTTGTTGTTGTTGTTGTTGCCGTTGTTGGTTGCCTGTAAGCAGTGTCAAAATCAGAAAACAGAGTGTAAAACAAGACACTATCAAATGCAATAATACAATTCGTACTCGTACTTACATGGCTAAAAACAAAGCTAGTATGTATAGAGAATGTATAAGCCAAGTTTAAACGAGATGCAATTCACAACTTATGTATGTGAGTGAGTTCATGCGGCGTAATTGATTTTGCCGCAATAACAACAACAACTACAACAAAAAGGTTGACTAGCCGCATTTAGATTCAAATTACAACTGCGACGCATTTAACGACGTTTAGCAGAGACTTAAGACTTTAGTTTAACTTACATTAGTTTGTGTAGTTTTGGCGGTATCAAATTAGTTGTGAATTACGGCCTGACATTTAGATGAAGTACCAGCAATTACCCTGAAATAAAAAGAAAATGACGATGAAGAAGAAGAAATCAAAGCTTAGCTTATGCTTAGTTTAGCTTATCAAAAAAAAGCTTAGTTTTGTTTTTGTTGTTCGGCATCTTGCAAATCGACTTGCATAATTTCAATTCCATTCATAAACAAAACGTTATATTTTTGTATTTCAGCCACTTTTAAGATTAAAATTGACATCATTGCCACAGTGGTCGAGAAAGAATTATTTTTTTTTTTTAAATCGGTCCAATAAGTTGGCATAATATTCGCTGTTTGTTTTTCCCTTTTGAAGATTATCGATGTGGATTATCCCGTGTGCATTCCAAAAAACTGTTGCCATTATTTAGACTGCTTCTTGGTCTCCGGAGTGTTGTAATGGATCCATGTTTCATCCACATTCATTCGAATTGCGGTAAAACAACTCCAAACAATCCATTGAAGTTGTCACACGATTACGTTTATGGTCAGTTGAGACCAACGCGGCACCCATCTTGCAGCTTTGTTTAACCCAACTGATCATTTAAACCACACTGCCATATAAAATGCCTATGGGATCAACAATCTCACGCACTTTTACTCTTCGATCGGTCAACAACATATCGTGGATTTTTTCGACATTTTTGGGTGTATTGAACTCAATTCGCCGTCCAGAATGTTCAGCGTCATTTTTACTTGTGCGACCACAACGAAACTCACTAAACCACCTTTTTACCATTAAAATCGATGGTGCAGAGTCCCCATAGCATTTATCAAGCTTTTCCTTGGTTGAATTGACGGTTTTTTTTCGCAAAAAATAATGTTTAATGAGCACTCGAAATTCACTTTTTTCCATTTTTAAAAAAATCCACGAGGTTGTATGTTTTGAACAGCTGTTAAACGCTAAGTAAATGACGGAACTTGCTTTAAATTTGACAGTAGTCTATTAACATTACTTGATGGGAGCAGTGTTGCATATCATATAACTACGAGGGAAGTTCGAAAAGTCACGGACTTATGTATTAATCCGCCCTCGTATGTTTGTCACATTTTATTTAACTCAAGTCTTCAAATTTTAATAAGTTTAACCTCACCGTGACATAATTTATATTTCTGGTGGGATTTTTTTTTAAAGTTAAATTATCTTAATTTAATTCAGATTTTTTGTCTGAATTTTTTTATTTCTTGAAATATTTTTTAAAACAATTTTAGTCATATATATTTTAAAATATTTTTCCCCAAAAATATTTTCTTTCTTACCACTGTATTTAACCTCAGTGCCTCTCAGAGTAGTTTGTGGTTCGTTTATAGTTGTTTGGCTATTTGCATTTATACATTGGAAAAGTTCTTAAGAAAGTGTCGAGTTGAAGATTATAGTTTAAAATTGAATGACTCAATTAGTTCTCACGCTAGTTGTCTTTAGTCTTTTTTTTCATTTAAACGTTGCTTTTTAGATTTTCTTCCTGGTATTAATGTAAGTTAAAAGCCGGCATATTGCATGTGTTTGTTGTATAATAAAATAAATGAATTTTCTTTAAAAAAAATTTTATCTAATAGATAATTGGTATTGAAAATATGGTAAATTAACCGAAATGAATTGTGGCAATATCATTCAACATATATTAAATTTAGTTTTCGAATTGAATTAGTGTCATTATGTGGTCACATGTACAGTGGAATACTAATTTATATTATTTAAATGATTTTTTAAAATATGGCTGAAAGTGTGAGAAACTAAACCGCAAAAATGGTTTAGAATACAGGAAAAAAAATGGCAATATAAAAATATTAAAATTTTTCAATTGGAAAATGTCTTAATATTGGATAATTCCTCTAGGAAGAGATGTCCAGAATTTAAAATATTTTCTATGGGAAAACTTTCTTTTAACCTGCAAATTTTTAATTGAAAAATACCAAAAATTGCAGATTTTTTTTGGAAAATAAAAGTGTTTTTTTAATGAAATATATCAGAATTTTTCTATAGTTCAATAATCTGTAAATGTTTCAAAATAAAAATCTGTAAATCTAAAAATTTTTGATAAGGATCCATGACAATACGCAAAAACTTTTTTGAGAATTTTTTAATGAGAAAATACTTTAAATTTTTTTGGTATCTTAAAATTTAAAAGAATTTTCACAGGAAATATTTCTAAAGGTAACATATACACACCTTGCAATATTATTGCAAATACTATTGCCAATATTGTCGTCGTTTGATCTTCACAGCGCAATAACTCGTACAATTCTTTTGCACCAAATATGTAACCACTGTTTTCTTTTATTTTGGAGGAATATAAAAATTGAACAATGTGGCCAACACATAAAATAATTTTTATATTTCATGTTTGCGCAATAAATATCAAAAGCTTTTTGAATTTTTCTAATATATTGTACAATCCAATGTGTTATACCTTCATAATCTTAAAAATTTTGAAAAGAAAAATCCTTAAATTCATGACTTTTTCTTCTAAAGTTGCATCAGAAATAGAAAAAGATAACTTCGTATTTTACTTAGATTTTATTTTTTTTTACAAAAAAATGTTCAGATCTTAAAACATTGGCAGAAAAACTCTCAATATGTAAGAAAAATTTGTAAAGAAAATTTTTCCAATTCTTAGATTTGTTTATTCGGGACAAATTTTTAAAATCTTCTCCAAAATTTTTCATTCGGGACAAATTTTTAAAATCTTAAGTTAGGTTTCTCCAAAATTTTTCAAAATAACACAATTCCGCAAATTATGGGGATTTTTTAAGTCTTAAAATTAAATTTTCCATTAGATCAAGTTTTAGTGTAAATTTAGCTTAAAATATATCATAAAAGTACTTTTAATCAGATTTCCGAATATTTGGACAAGATCGGATCTTTGTTCGTAATTTATAAATACTTCACCGAAAAGCAGATTTGTTCAGTAATAAAATAAATTTTCATGTTAACATATTTTGGTTTGTGTTAATTAATGAACGATAAACCGGAACAAATTTATGATTTTATAATCTTAAAATTCTATTCTCCAAATTCTACGATAATTTTCGGAAGTTCAATATTTATATTAAAAACGATTTTTTAAAAGCAGAGTCTGCTTTTAACAGTGTTTTTGGGGATTAGCTTTAAATTTGATCAAATTTGGATATGTTGAGGACAGACAAAACTAATAAAAAAGTATTTTTTATATCGGCAAATGTGAGCGATTCGGAAGGCTAGTTGGTAGAGTGCTAGCTTATTAGTGCGGGGGTCGTGGGTTCGATTCCCACTAGAGGCTGTGGTCTGTTTATGCTACAACAAGCCGATAGCCTTCATTGCTAGTGCTCGGTTAGGTAATTATATGATTATTATAAATAATAAAAAATATAGTGGCCCAATGTTAGTTTAGGGGCTGAAGCGGAGGGGTAAAATTTTAAATATTTTTGGATAGTAGCATTTCTGAAATTTAGAAAATTCAAAATATGGGTTCCACGTCAAAAGAACAGCTTGTTCTGAAGTGAAGCATGTTCCAGTGAGACTTTTCGATCGAAGCAAGTGATAGTCTGACGAGGCTAGGCTGTGGGCATTGTGATGTAATGGTTAGCGCGTTGGACTTAGAAGGTTGCGGCTTCGATTCCTTGCGACAACATCAATTTAGAAAAATAATATATGTGATTTTTTTCTTCTTCATACATATTGCAACGTCCTCCTTCAGTGTTTCCATAGCACTTAACACCACCGAAGTAAAATAATATAACATGGCTATTAACTTAAAAGTTTCAACAATTTTTTCCAACTCCCCATCAGTTATGAGAAATAACTGATGTCTTTCATTTTTCACCAACTTTTATCTCTCCTCTATCCCCCTTCTAAAAGAAAGCAACACATTAAGAATAATTAGTGGGAAGAATTTCCTGAGTGTTGCTTTAAAAAAAAAGTTTGGTCTATAGGGGTGTGAGGTAAAACTTGTCAACCACTATTTTCTAAATAGTTTTAAACCAGTCTTGGAACATTTGTGCGAGCGTTTTTATGATGGAATATTACGTCTTCATGTCTGATCACATATTCTGGGCGTTTTTCGGCCAATGCTCGATTCAAATGAATCAATTGTGTTTGGTACAGGTCCCCTGTGATCGTTTGGGCCGATTTCGGTAGCCGATAATAGTTAGCACCCTTCTGGTCCCACCAAATATAGAGCATTACCTTTGCGCCATGGTTTTTCGGCTTTGGCATTGATTTGTCTGTTTGGCCGGGCTTCACATACGATTTCTTGCAGTTCGATTTGTCTTAATGGATCCAGTAATGATTAGATGCAAAAATAACTTATTTTTATGGCGTTCAAGCAGCATTTCGGATTTTTAACCTCTCTTGGCCTTAACTCCTATGGTACCCTATCTGTTGTGAATCCCTCATTTTTAATATATACAACCAATATTTTGTTTTTAGACTTAAAGTACTGGTAAAAAGAAAAATGTTGCTACACATATTGACCATGATTTGGACGCAGCGCTGTTATCTTTTTTTAAATATTTGATATATACAGGGTGGCGCAAAAATAACCTTCCGATGTTTTTTGGCTGTAATTAAAAAAAAATGAAAAACTTTGATTCTGCTTGTGGATTATTTTTATTTGGTCTTTTAATTTTTTTTACATCAAGTCGATAATATGATGTCATGTAAATGGCCGCCGCCAGAGTTGATTGTCATTTGAGCCCTTTTTATGGCATTTTCCATCACTTTGGCCAAAACTTCCGGCGATAGGTCCTCACATTCTTGACGGATATTGTCTTTAAGAGCTGCAAGAGTCTGAGGCTTGTTGACATTAACCCGCGACTTCAAAAAGCCCCACAAAAAGAAGTCTGGAGCGGTCAAATCAGGCGATCTTGCTGGCCAGTGCAAATCGCCAAAACGGGAGATTAGGCGCCCGGGAAATGCATCCTTCATATCGGTTGTGGCACGTGCAGTGTGTGGCATTGCACCGTCCTGTTGGAACCACATGTTTTCCAATCCCAATTCATCAAGTTGCGGCAAAAAGAACTCGTTGATCATTGCTCTGTAGCACTCACCATTCACAGTAACCGTTTGGCCCGCGACGTCTTCGAAGAAAAAAGGCCCGATGACTACTCCAGCGAAAACAGCACACCATACAGTGACTTTGAGCGGGTGTAATGGCTCTTCGTGGGTTACACGCGGATTTTCAGTGCCCCAAAAGCGTAAATTTTGCTTATTTACGTACCCGCTAAGATGGAAATGGGCCTCATCACTCATGATTATTTTTGATGAAAAATCATCTTCATTATTGCTCAAATAAATAGTCACCAATATTCCGCGTTCTGGAGCAGTGTAGCGTAACATTGTTTATTAACGTGTATTTCGCGTGTGTTTACTACACAAATGTCAAAAAAGAACTGACATTAGGGGCCAATCGCAAAATTTATAGCATTTTCTGATAGGAGGATTACTTTTGCGCCACCTTGTAAGTGAAAAGGAACTTTGGGAAAAGTCGTCTGAAATACGAAAAACTATGAATATCGAAAAAACCGGAACAAAATATTTAAACGTTTCTCAGATTCATGTATTTAACTGAAAAAGTACAAAATCGGTCGCGACAGTACCGTATTACTCTAAGCAGTAGAAAACAGTTTATGCCACAAAATATTTCTTTGATTTTTTCATATCTTCTCCCTTATATTGTAGGTATGTGTGGTCGTTATTTAAGGTGGTCTAATGTTTCGCTTAAAAGTCTCCACATTGCTCTCATAATCTGATATCAAAAAAAAAAACAAAACATTTGCAATAATGTTTGTTTAATTTAAATACTGCGTTAATCATCTACACCATGTTTTCCAAAACAAAAAGCCCAATTGCCAGCAAGTAAGCACACTCAGCACACTCAGTCTGTATGTGTGTCATTTACAACACAAAGGAGTCATTAACAAGGTTACTTGTCATTGCAAATGATTAAGATCACTAAAAGTTGGTAATTGACTAAGAAAATGCAAACCAATAGCAAGTAGGTTAAGAGAGAGAGGAAGAATAAATTCAAAATGTGCAAAAGAAACTACAATTCGATAAATGTTTTTTAAACGGAAAACATTAAGGTAAACATTCGAGGAAGGGTTTTTGCTAGAAATAAATAAACTTGACATATCTTAGGAGAAGCTTTTGTTATAGGTACCTAATTTTAAAATAATTTTAGAATTTAAAAATCTAAATATCTGCAAATTTATTTTGGAAATTCTACAACCTCCTTTTGCTGCAATTCTTTCATTTTTATAAAATGCTCCAATTTATTACGTGGTTATATAAAAATGTAATACTCGTATGAACACTTGGTTTTTTTGTATTACGTCATTTAGATTTTTTGCTGTTACAAATAAAACAACAAAACACTTTGGAAAGTAAAATGTTATTACTCCATGCGCTTGCTAGAGACCTCGCAAAGCACACTGAGGAAAAGGTTAATATCGAAAGGCTGAAACGTAATTTGTTTTCACACAACATAATCAAATTGATAAGGGGCCAAACCAAAAAAAAAAAACTCTTTAAATTTAGCTTAATGATGCTCAACGAACGTTTTTTTGTTGTGTGTTTATAGACACAGCCACAGTTTAGCAGACAACACTAACAGACAGCCCTGGCTGATAGGCCACCAAACAAACACTGAGTGTGGGGATCAACCTAAGAAACCTGTACCCAGTACCGGTACTAAGCAGCAATGTGTTGTTTACTAACATATTAAGCAGGGATGGAAAGTTTAGTAAATATTTTATCATATTTACAAACAATTTTCATAATTTTCTACCAGCAAAAACTTTCATAGTTTGTGTTGATGCCCAGCAAAAACAGGATTTCAACTACATACCAGCCTATTTCCTCGCTTAATTACTTTTGTTCTTGTTGTCCAAAAAATAATGAGTGGTCATTATCTTCTCACTTACAAAAAACACAAAGTAATGTGGCCATTACCCTCTCGCTTACGAACAGCCAAAAAATAATGTGGGTACCCATTACTTTTTGAACATCGCGAACAAAAGAAATTAAGCGAGTAAATAGCCTCGAAGGTAAAGGGTGGTTAAATTTTAAGGGCCGATGTTGAATGTAAACCACGCCTAAACGTCAAGTTTTTTTCTGCATTTCATTACATTTCTCAATTTCAGACAAACTCAATTTGAACTATGGAAAGATACCCAATCGAGCAACGCGTTAAAGTTATTCAGACTTATTATGAAAATGGGCGTTCAAATCAAAATGCATTTCGTGCACTTCGTGATATTTTTTGGTCAGGATAATCGACCAAATGTGTCCACAATCGGAAGAATTGAAAACACATTGCTGTTGTTCGCGATAGTGTGTCATGAGGTCGGCCAAGCATTTACCGTGAATGGTGTTCGCTATCACGAGATGATAACGAACTTATTGTGGCCAGGAATTGAGGATATGACGTTGGACGATATGTGGTTTCAACAGAACGGTGTCACTTGCCACACAGCTAACGAAACAATGGCTCTTTTGCGCGACAATTCAATGGCTGTGTTATCTCACGTGGTGGCGATGTCAGTTGGCCGCCAAGATCATGTGATTTGACACCGTTGGACTTCTTTCTTTGGGGTTATTTGAAAGAAAAGGTGTACGTCGATAAGCCAGCAACAATTCAAGAGCTAAAGGATGAAATAATTCGGCACATTAACGGCATAGAACCTCAATTATGCCTCAGCGTCATCGAAAATTTGGACCATCGGATGAAGGTGTGCCGCCGAGGTCGCGGCGGCCATTTGGCCGATATTTTGTTCCATACATAATTGAACCATACCATATTATCATAACAAAAAGAAATTAAAATAATTTTCTAAATACCCAGCAAAACCACACATTAATGGGTAAAGTAATGTATAGCCATAGGGGCCGATGGATTACTTTACACCTTACTTCATTGATGAATTTTACAGGCGATGAGCCTCAAAGTAATGTATATACCCATTACTTTAGAGGTGATATTGTAAGGGGTTACTTATATAGTTACGAAAATGGAAAAAGTAATGTGTTTAAAAATAGATTTTTAAAAAAGAGGAATTAAAAAAAAATTATTACAAACATTTTATTTAAAATTTTTGTAATTAAAAATAATGTGGTCAAGATGGGAATCGAACCAGGGAAATCTGGTTGCCAGCCAAGAACTCTACCCACTGAGCTATCGACGCATATAGGATTTGACTGCGTGTGTTATCAAAACAAACATACATTACCCTTTGCCTACAAAAAAACACAAAGTAATGTATCTAAAAATAGATTTTCAAAAATATTTCATTTATTACTTTACATTTATAAATCATATATTACGTAATCAATAATGAGTAACTTATTACTTTATGCTTGCAAAAATAATGAAAAAGGTAACGAGCTATCATTATAAGGTAACACATGAGAATATCGTACTCATTACCAAAGTTTTGCTGGGTAATTTGTGTTTTATTCAAAATCAACATCGGCGGCCCTTAAAATTTAACCACCCTTTAGTTGATACAACGTTTTTGCTGGGTGGTTAGGTTAGTGACGATGAGATCCATTATGTCTTATTTTTGAATTTGTCCTAAAATAGTTGCGAGTTTGTGTGATTATCCCTATTACCGTTTAAGAACCAGTATTATAGTTTAGTTAAGTTTTTCTTTAAGACCTTTCACTACCGACTTTTTGTTTGAGGATATATCACTGTTTTGACTCTAAGGATGTTTTTTTTTTAATTAGAAAAATATAACATTTTATTTTAAGGGGAAACAAAACTTAGGAAATTCTTCCTATTAATTAAAGTGTTGTTTTATGGAAAGGGGATGGAGGAGATATGACAATTGCGCGAGATTTTAAATCTTAGAACAGTTGTTGCCCGCCATCTAGTGGAAAGTTGGCGACATTGTTGAAGCCTTTTAGTTCATATCCCTGTTATGTTATTTTATTTCGGTGGGGTTAAGTGCGAGTGATAGAAAGCTCATACCTTTTATTTTTGTTAATTAATATTGCTGTAGCTGGGGATCTAAGCCCCAGCGTTCTGTGTAACAGTCCAACACGCTAACCACTACACCGTTTTACTATCACCTAGCCTAAAAAAAAACAATACTGATTTTATTTTAATGAGAATTTGGCTTCGAATGAAATTTTTTACAATTTGGACCAAAACTTGTAATCAAGTATTTTTGTGTTTAAAATATTATACCATTTTAAAATTTTTAATTTTCCATCCCTGATACTAAGTATGCATTTTTTTTGGGCAAAATGATGAAGAAAAAAATTATGTACAATAACGTTTGTAAATGTTTGATTGTTTGGACAATGAAAAATGTCTGAGGTTATGGTTCTGTTACATGCACATAAAGCACATGGTGCTGCTGCAGCCAGTGGAGATGGTGGTGGCGGTGATGTTGTTGTTGGTGGTAGTTACAAGTGCAAGAAAGAATTTTCCAACAGCTATGCTAGTAGGAATTACCCACACCAAGGTTTTCTTATATTTGATTCGATTTTTTGTTGTTATTTGTTATTTAGCGTTTGTAGCAAGTTTAACACCCAACAATTGGAAGCATTGAAAAACGCAACAGATGGTGTGCAATAACAGTTGCCCCAACTGCCTGCTGCACTCCAATTGTGTGCTACGGCGTACGGGTAAATGTTAGCTTCAAGGAACACACAATGATACAAACAAGTCTTTGAGGCGTGTAATATGATGTCTCGATAAAATACCACCTTACTATTGTTGTTGTTGTTGTTGTTGTTATTTGGCTCGTTTAGAAAACGAACGCAAATAGCAGTTGAAAATGTATTAAGCATTGTTGTGGCAAACTCAATTCGATTAAGACTACTCACTCGCTCAACGCTATTTAAAACAAAAATAAAAAAGTATGCTTCTCCGCTCATATAAAGCTGCTACTCAGCACCTTTTAAAATTTGCGGACGACGAAGACGACCCCATGACCAAACGGTGTCGCGCGTACTGTCTTATAAAATGCGACAGCGTGTCCCACGCCCCCACCCATTTTATATTGAGGATTCGCACCCCAGCATATCGATTAAGATAACTGCAGTGATTTAGAAGAACGTAAAAAGTATGTTCAACATTAAAATTATGGTTATTAACAAGAATCAAATTGCGGTGTACAAAAAAAATAAAAAAATAACAAAAGATGATGTACAGAGTGGTTGGTTGGTGGAGTGAAGCAGTGCTCATTCTGTTGGATGGCATATTACAATAAGCCAATGTTATTTGATGTTGTTATTGTTGTTTGTGAAGTATTAAAGTTTTGGCAGTCATTCATATTGCACACCATATTATAAGTGGCATAAACACCATCCTAATTGTTATTGAACATCACTTTTTTTTCATTTTGGAAAGATTTAAACATAGATATTTCATCCAACATTCATATAGATTGGGAGAGAGGAGTATTTTTTTGTAAATGAGTATTAATGCTGTATTGTATGTACGGTTGGTATTTTTTGTTAAAATATTTTAAAGATTGGAATATTTTTCGTTAATAGTCAAGGTTATAATTTGAAAATGTTATATTATTTTTTTTAAATTCCTTATGGTCATTTGTTTAATATGATTTTTAAGGTTATTCTCTGAGGCATGCTGCTACTCATTATTACTGAAATTATATCAAAAACTTTAACTTGAATTTATTTGCGATACGGTTCACGCACTTTCTCAGATATACAGTATTTTTTGGACGAAATTTCTAGCTACGATATTAGAAAGGAGATGAAAAAAAGATAAAAAAACAGAAATATATTCATTTTTGTCGAAGGTCAGGCGACATTTTTCTCTGGGGACAGTGCCAAAAGCACTTGGATTCTAAGAATTTGGTATCTTTGGAAATTCATGACTGATAGTTGAGATTCTATGATTTGGAACCCTTTCTGAATTCATAATTGTTGGTGGAGGATCTAAATACTTGGTGGATTTTGAAATTCACGGTTAAAAGCTGAGATTCTAGGATTGTGGCTGAAATCAACGATTGAGAGCTGAGGATCTAAGATGGTTGAATTTGTATTGGGACCTTGAATTAATAATTAGCGCTATTTTCGAAATTTATGGATTTATTGTGTAAAAGTGGCTACAAATATATTATTCAAAGTATTGTCTATTGCTGGCTACAACTTTTTACCATCTCTCTAAAAATTTTTGGATACCAGCTCCGAAGAACGGATTGTCTTTTGAGGCAACTCAATCATCGACCCATTTTTTGCATTGTTTATATGAAGTGAACTTCTGCACTGTGTAGAACTTCCTATTTCAGCGTCTTTCAATAGTTATTGATATGTCTTGCAGCATGTGTCGGAGCGTTATCATGCTGAACAATAAATTTGTCGTGCCTTTCTTCGTATGCCGGCCGTTTTCGGTTCAGTGCGCGGCTCAAAGGCATGAGTTGAATCCAATTGCGTCCGCCGGTTATCGTTTTATTCGATTTGTGCAGCTCGTAGTAGTGCCATGCGGCTTTGCGAAGGATGTTTGAGCAAAACCCATGTCATTTTCATTTTTCATTTTATTTATTCAATGTAATATTAAAAGCCACATTTGGCCAATGATATTAATACTAATATGAAAAATACTAATATTAATACTAAATATTACAGAGTTTAACAAGTTTATGTACCATAAAGAAAATAAATTAACAATTAAGCTATAAATATCATCTATGGCCCCCCAGCTAAAAAAAAGCAGTATAAAAATCCACTGCAAAAATAAATATACACAAAAAATAAATTATATACATTAATATGAAGTCCATGTTAGCGACAAACTCTGAATTAACTGGCACAAAAAACTAAATTGTAATACATCATAAAAAAGTATAAAAAATGTAAAGCCAAAAAAAAAAAAAAATGATGTTAATGTTTAGTTTTCCATGGATTCACAAATATAGGAGAAAAGTTTACCTTCAAAAACATTACGCGAGTCTGCAAAATTTCTTAAATTGCTAGGTAACTTGTTCCATATACGGGACACCCTGACCAGAAATGAACGTTCAAAAATAGCGTTAGTTATGCGTGGTACTATTAGCTGTACATTCCTACTAGATCTTGAAAAATGAAAAGCGTTACACAAAGTGGGAGGTGATGCACTTACTATAAGTTTATGAAAGAATAATAACAATCTAAATTTAACAAAATTCCGAAAAGTACAACCCAAAAACTGTACAACATACGAAGATATATGCTCCCTTAATCTAACGTTGAAAACAAAGCGAACAATTACATTAAGTAGTTTCTCTAATCTTGAAAAACACACAGAAATAGTACCAGATGTAACTTCAATGCAATAACACAACTTCGACGTAAGGAGAGCTAAAGCCACCCTTCGCTTAATATGTAGAGGCAAAAAGACATCAACATTAAACAACCTACGTATTGAATAAATAATTTTAGGTGTTAATGCATCAATGTGTTTATCAAAACTGAGTCTTTCATCTATTATAACTCCCAAACATCTCAGGTTTTCAACTAATTGTAGTTTAGAATAATTAATAAAGATATTAAAGTCATAGTTATGAGTATTACCAAAAACCATACACTTCGATTTAGCTAAATTAATATTAAAATGATTATTTGACATCCATAATGAAATGTTCCTAAGGCTGAAATTTGTAACAGCTTCAAGAACATCCGAGAAATCTTTTTCGTAACTAAAAAGCAATTGAACATCATCAGCATAAATAAAAGGTTTACAACTTAGAGTATTGGCAAGAACATCAACAAAATCATTCAAATATAATAAAAACAAGAGAGGACCGATAACCGAGCCTTGCGGCACACCATATGTCAGTTCACGTGTCTCACTAACTCTACCTCCAAAATCGACAAATTGCGAGCGACCTTTTAAATAGAAAAAAATGGATCTACTTTTCATCACCAGTCACAGTGCGATGCAAAAAACCTTTACTTTTTTTTTTAGCCTTCTAAGAGCTGTTTACAAGCGAAAAATCTTCTTCCGACGTAGCGCGGCTTAAACTCGTATGTCACCCAGTTTCCTTAATTTGGAATCAATCCATGATTCTCATAACTTATGAAGCGTTTGAAATTCGTCCACATACAGCAATGTTTCCAATTCATCGTTTTAAAACTTTTTTGGTTGACTCGGCTGTTCCTTGTCTTCGAGTTCAAAATCACCATTTTTAAAGCAAGCAAACCACCTCCGACACGATTATTCAGATAGAGCATGCTCGCTGTAAAATTCCACTAAGATTCGATGAATCTCGGCCGCACTTTTCTTCATATTAAAGTAATAAAGAAGAACTCCCCTGAAAAACACTTTATCTGGTACAAAATTCGAAATATTCGAGGCAATATTTAGTATTGTTGTTTACGTTTCAACCAAATGACACACACTTCCAAAGACGCTCATTTATAATAGCTTTTAGAGGCAAGACATTGGAAAATGAAGGCTTTTGCTATGTGCGATTCTAAGATATGATATCTTAAAATATTTAGAACCTTTCTATTTCAACTTGTTTTTGTTATGACACATCTTATATAACTAATTTTGGTATTCAGATCACCAATATGACAAAAATTTTAAAATAAATTGGGGCAAAAATCGAATTCTAGCTGTAGTTACGAAATATCCTTTATATATAATTTTTCTAAATTGTAAAGAGATAGAAAATTTTAGAGACCAATTTTGGAATCAGGAGAATAATCTATAAAAATCAAATAAAAATTTACTTGAATTTCAATGCGAATAAAAATATTTAAAACTGAGCAAAAACTTTCTCCTTTTTGACCTTTAACGACCCATGGGATACATATGACCCAAATTGTATTAGTATCCTGTAAAAATGAAGTTAACCAATTCCAAATATCTTAATGTTTCTAAAAATTAAAGGAATGGACTATGTCCTACCAAAATTTTGATCCCCTGTGTTGTCCAATAGGATTCGAGAAAATGTATTCCAAAATTTATGGAAAAAATTATATTTTTTTATGAATTTGTGATAATCCTATTGGCTCTGAAACCATATTGATCCAAATGGTTAGTATTGTGTGAAAGCAACAACTATTCTCTGTCGATATAAGCCACATTTAAGAAAATCGGTTAAAAATGGGCCAAATATGACAAAAACTAGAAATTGGAAATTTAAAGGGTTAATTTATATATTTCCAAAAAAAAAGAAAAGCAGATTAGAATTTGGCATTCACAACACTTCATCGCATTACCTTGTCGCTTACTCAAAGTTAAATTATAATTGGTTACCAGGAGTTAAAAAGTAATATGTTACTCAATTTTTTACGTAAAATTAAATAATAATAGGTTATTAGTAACCAATTATTAATACGCATTTGTACGTGTAACCCATTATTCTTTATTTTTTCGTAAGATTTCACGTAAGCAGATCACCTTACCTTTTGGGACATCCCATATAAAAAAAGTTAGAATTCTAATATAAAGGGTAATAGGTGAAAACCTTGGAGTTTAGATTACTAGACTCATTATTTGGAAAGGTCTGTTTTTGCTGGGTAATATCGAAAAATTTAAGATTTAGGATGTTCCAATTACAAAAATATATTTAAATGATATGTTATTTTGACACCAATAAATTTTTCTGTTCAAAATTTTGACTATCACTCGGTATCATATCTCAACTTAATCTTTGATTGAGATTTTAAAATTTGATAGCTTTAGATATCGATGATAGTTGAAGTGCTGTGAAATCTACTTTAGATATTTGCGACTAAAAGTTGTGATTCATAAATTTTAAACCACAATTGATTGGTAGAAGTGTTTCTTATATTTTAGGACCTTAAGAATTTTATAATTTAATTAAGGGATTTAAGGATCTTTTTGCCTTTCGATAACCCAAATTTTTAATCAAAAGTCCAGTTAGATGGTTAAGATGTTTTAGTTCAAGAGTTAAAAAATAAGTATTGCAAAAAAGTCTTTATAATCTTTTACTGGATAGATCTATAGAATTATTCAAGTTTTACTTAATATATGTAAAGACATCAACATACAATTTATACTTATGTTAGTATATTGAAGATAAACGAAACTTAATACACATAGACACACTTTACGTACGATAAGTAGAAATAATTTTTCCTCCCACTATTTAAGAGAAGAATAACACGTTGTTATCTTTCATTATCGTATCGTTGCTGTTTCTTTTCAATTTTTTTGTTAGCGCTTGTGTAAATCGATATCAAAAAAAAAAGGAGTTTGTTGATATTTTTTAATTAGCGCAAACTTGGCATTAACACAGGTTTTAAGCTGCTTAAAGCATTAACAGCAGCAGAAGCATCAGCAGCAGGCGCCAATGTGGGAGATCCCTGTAAAGATAGCAAGCTTCGTGCTCAGCTTCCAAATCGATCTACGCTTTATGCTTAAGCATTTTTAGTGAAATATGTATTTGTGAGTTGTGATGTCCAATTCAGCCACCAGCCAAAAACAAACCACCACCACCATCACCACCATCGCAAACTACTACTACTTGCTACGTGGAAAGTGGAAAGATCAATCTCACAGTTAAAGTTTGCTAAACAGTAGAAGTAGCAGCAATCGAGAAAAAAACAAAAAAATAAACAGCAGATTGCTAATGATTATTATCACTTTATATAGCAAGGACTTTATTTGATTTAATGAGTTTTAAAGAGCGGTTATTAGTACAGATTACAAGTCAATCTTTTAAGTTTAAAATTTTGTTGTTTAGGTCTTTTGTTTAGATTAAAACATTTTTTATTTGCAGATTTTTGTAGCCTGGGAATGTGATGTTATTGGTTAAAATAGAATCAATGATGATGTTGATGATGACTATATACAATCTGTTTTTAGATTGTAGTTAGTTATAAACTAAAATACATATCTACATTAAGCTTTACATACATAACATATGTGGGAAAATAAAAGCATTAACATTTCTTCTTCTAAATATTTTTGTTAATACACACACCTACAATATATAAGGTTTTCCAATAAGGACATGACAACATTCTTTTTTAAATGAAACGCAAACCATTTCAGATATTTAAAAAACTTTATGATCGACTTGAAATACAATCAAGACATTTATGAATGGAACTCGACTTCGTTTATATGGCCACCGCGGGCACGTCGGCAGCGGTCGATTCGTTGGACCCAATTTTCGATGACTCGGTTACACATTTCGGCCGTAACGGCCGCTATTTCGCGTTTAATGTTGGCTCTAAGTTCTTCCAACGTCGTCGGTTTGTTGGCATAGACCAATGATTTGACGTAGCCCCAAAGAAAAAATTCTATAGGCGTTAAATCGCACGGACTGGTCCCTTTCTTAAGATAACACGCTCACCAAACTTACTTTTCAATAAATCGATTGAAACGTGTGCTGTATGGTTTGTGGCACCGTCCTGTTGAAACCACATGTCGCCCAAGTCCATGTTTTCCAATTCGGGCCAAAAATAAACGGTAATCATGGCGCGATAACGATTTTTATTGTCGACGAAAAAATATGGCATAAAGACGCCGCCGGCATGCAAACCGCACCAAACAGTTATTTTTTGTGGATGAAGTGGTGATTCATGAAGCACATGTGGATTTTCACCAAACCAATAACACATATTTTGCTAATTGATGAATCCATTGAGCCAAAAATGAGCTTCGTCACTGAAGATGATTTTGCTCTTAAAGTTGCGGTCACCGACTCCGAATTTCGATAGTACATTTTTATAATTTGCATACGTTGTTAGTTCGTGTACTTTACCATGATGAAAATGTTGCGTTTACTAAAAAAAAAGGAATGTAACAGTTAGATGATCAAAGTTGTCAAGTACCTATTGGAAAACCCTTTATAAACCCATACCATACTTACTATGTATAAACATTAGGGTGACCCTTTATTGATATAACATATTTACTTCATTTTAAAAATCTTTTTCTCTTTGCACAAGAAAATTCTACAAATTTGGTTCCTTTAAAATCCCACTATTGTTAGTGAAATTTCGGACTTTGGTGAAATACCCACGAATTACAATTCCTTAATTTTGGTTCCTTTAGAAAACAACGATTCATGGTAGAAATTCTGCGCTTAAAGTTATTTTAAAACCAATTAAAAACAACTTAAGTTCTTTTGAAGCCGCGATTGCAAGCTAAAATTCCGACGTTAATTTTTTTAATACCGACTTTAATTTCTTTAGAAACCTGCGATTGACAGTTTAATTTCATTAACTTAAGTTCCTTTGAAAACCCACGACTGATAGTCCAAATTCTTTAATTTTGAAATTTGTTATAAGCTACACCCTATTTAATATTCATATGTTCATTTTAGTTAATATATTTAGGTGACCTCTGTTCTCTGATCATTTTCATAGTTTATACAATATCGTGCCATATACTGCAATATCGAAAAGAACAACAAAAACATATTTTTTTTTTGCAATTTTAAAAAAAATTCTTAAATGAATACCAACCATAGAGACCATTTACGCGGTAAATGATGACCTAATTACCATAATCATATAAACGTACCTCATAAATCTTTTTTTGTTCAATCGTTCTTCGTCTGTTGTTTCGTTTCAAGTTTGAGTTTAAGTTTTGAATGCTGATATATTTGTATGTAAGCATTGCATTGGCAGCAGCACAAACCACATGCGGTGTTTTTTTTTTTTTTGCTGCTTAAAGTTCTATGTTCAATCGTCGGTAGACGCGCATACGAATCAGTAAAATTCTCGTAAATGATTTATGGTAACAACTTGTACGAAACCTTATTTTTGCCAATAAACTTACAATTTGAGAAAAAAAAATATGCTTGAACTTGCAATAGATAAAATTTTTAAATTTCTATACAGGCTTTAATATACACTAATAGAAAAATTTTAGAGTTATTTTAAAGAAATTTTTTTTTACCTAATATGTTTCAAAATTTTGTAATTTTAGAACAAATTTTGTGATCGGATTTCTTGTCTTGTCTCCATTACCAAAGTAACATTTGACGGTTACTTTAATATAACTCACTCTTTGTAATCACATTATAATGACCAAGCAGTAATCCGATTATGGGAGACGATTTACGATGTAGTTGGGTTGAGTAGTCTGTATTTCCAGCACCGCGACCAAGTAGATCTATTGTGCACCCTCTAATATTTTCATCAGTTGTTCTCAGTGCAGCTTCCAGCTTCTTGTATTGTTTCTCCATGATATCAGGCCTGTTAAATGTCATAAATCGTAGGTATGCAAAGGAAGGACATTTAGCCATTACATGCTCCATTATCTCCTCATCTTCCATACAATATCTGCATGTCGTATCTCGACCGTCACATTTTGTTTAGGATGTAATTACATGGATAGTGTCCTGTGAGTACTCCGCATAGGAGTCTTAGATTTAGTCTGTTCATCTGAAAGGCTTCTCTGCCCCTGTTTTCATTGTATGATAAAAACTTATTTGAATGTTTCAGTTGTTTTTTGTTTGTTCCAATATTCAATGGATTTAATCTTGATCAGATTTGATATCATATTTGTGATGTCCTTTTTCGTAAAACCAAATTGAGGACTTGGGCCTATAAATGGCAGTTCCGCACCTAGCCTCGCTTTTTCATTGCCTTATAAACTTATAGCTTAAAAAAGAACTATGAAACTTTACAAAGTTATTATTACTACAAGTTGTAGCAAGGACGGTATGAAACTTAGGATGTATGAAACGCAGCATGGCTAAAAAAAAATTTGTCATTTTGTACATCCTGAGTTAAATACTGTCCTTGCCTTTATGTTTAGCTTCGATGCTTTTAGCTCTGTACATACTGTTAAGTTTCATATTCCTTAACTCAAACTCCTCGACATTGGCTCCCTTCGAATCTCATTAATGAATGATGAAATTCCATCAATTTTGTATCTTTAGAAACCGATGACTGGTAATTACTTTAGTTTTATTAGAAACCCTTGATTGCTAGTTGAAAATCCATAAATTTGGTTTCTTTAGATATCCATGATTGATAGTTGAAATTCCATAACTTGAATTCCTTTTGAAACCCGCGACCGATAGTTAAAACAAGGATTATCTAACAATAGGATGTGCATATTGAAAAATCAAAAGCCAAACAGAAAGCCAGGAAGCGAAAAAGCCACCAAGCCAAAATGCCAATTTCAGAAACTCCAGTTGAGTTGCACGATTTTTGAAACTTTTAATATGTGGATTTTAGTAAGGACTATGAAACTTTCAGCATGTACAGAGTTAAATGCATAGCTATGATTGACTCGATGCTTTTAACTCTTTACATCCTGATAATTTCATAGTCCTTGCTAAAATCCATATATTAAAAGTTTCAAAAATCGTGAAACTCAACTGGAGTTTCTCAAACTGGCTTGGTGGATTTTTGGTTGGCTTTTGATTTTTTAATCTGCCTATTGTTAGAAAGTCCTTTGTTGATAATTCTCGTCTTCAATGACTTTGGTTAGGATTAATAGTTGTAATTCTTTAATTTCAGTTCGTTTAGAAGACCACGATTAGTAATTCCATGACTAAAGTTCTTTGATATTTTTTATTTTAATAATCGGATAAAAAATCTGTAGGATAACCAATAAAACACAATTTTTTTTTTGGCAAAATTCGACTTTATTCATTGACATTGTCTTCTTCAAGAGCAATACATTCACTCCAATGCCTTTCTAACATTTCGATAATGTTTTTTAGAATGATTTTTCTTTGGCTATCTCTTGCAACTTCATTTTAAGGTCTGCCAATATGATTTTGAGAACTTTTTTTCCAATTTCACCACCTCTTTTGGGCGACACAGCATTCGGTGCCATCGGCGTTGGTACTAAGGACGGTGTAAAACTCAGGATGTACAAAATGCAAAAAAACTCAGGAAAAATTTGGCATTTTTAGCTAAAAATTTGGCATTTTGTACGTTTGAAGTCAACAAACCTCTTTTGCATCATTTGTCTCGATAGAGCAGAGTCCGAATAACATTTCTTAAGCCAAGCTTTAGCTTGAACGGCAATGATAAAAAACAGCTGTAACTTGTTCAGTAATGAAATTTTTACAGGTATTATACAGGGTGATTCAGTCACGACCCGCCGAATTTTACCAGCGTATTCCTTGGCTCATTTCATGAAAATATGTCCATTAAGACCATCCCCGAAAATCCAAGTGCGCGAAATGGCAGCGGTTTGAAAATTTTCGGATTGGTGGTCGAAGTAGTAGGGTAATATTGCTAACTTCTGAACCAGTGGTCGGATTTTTTTGTTTTTGGGCTTGTTGGATTCTGAAAGACCTTTCAGAATCAATAAAGAAAAAAAATAGTGAAAAATTGGAAAAAAAGACATAAGAACGTGCACATAACCTCAATTATCTCAGCTAAATGGCAGATAACTTATGTTTTTTTTTTCTCTTAAAAGATAGCCCTTATCTTTCTCAAAATGCCTTAAACAAAGCCCAGAGGTCTTACCGTTCCAAAGTTATAACAATTTGACTGAAATGAAAGCTTTTTGTTTAATGTTAATTTACAATAAGAAATGAATGTGTGCTATTTCGCTTACAAAAAAAAACTCTGTCAAATGGTCATAACTTTGGAACGGTCAGACCTTTAGGGCATTTTGGAAAGCTATGGCTATCTTTTAAGAGAAAAAACATAAGTTACCTGCCATCTGGCTGAGCAAATTGAGGTTATGTGCACGTTCTTTTGTCTTTTTTCCAATTTTGTTTTTCAAAAGCTCTGTATCGATTTCACTATTTTTTTTAATTTTTTCTTTATTGATTCTGAAAGGTCTCCCAAAGACCTTTCCAACGACCACTGGTACAGAAGTTAGCAAAATTACCCTACTACCCTTGGACCACCAATCCGAAAATTTTCAAACCGCTGCCATTTCGCGGACTTGGATTTTCGGGGATGGTTGTAATTGACATATTTTCATGGGTCATGGGTCGTGACTGAATCACCCTGTAAAAAGATTGGTAGTTCCAAGGGAGTTTTTACCCCATGGTTTATTCCATATACATATCTGATCCCACTAAAATTAGTTGAAATTCCTTACTTTAAAAACCCACTATTGATTATTAAAATTCTTCAAATTTTCTCGCTGGTTTAGATAAATATTTGATTATAGGATTGAACAAACGTATTTGTTTAAGTGTATTTAAGGTTGTATAATGTACCTACATACCGGGCTAATACATAAAATTGTATTTGAATCAACCAACTCATACAAACTTGTAGTATATATTGATCATTATTAATTCACTTTGCATCACTTGTAATGAACAATTAAATTGTTCATGTGTTTTTGAAATTGTTTTTCAACTTATGCGAATTGAAACAATTCTATTGTGAATTGTTGTTAAAGGTGTAGTTAAAAAAAGTAAAATAAAATAAAATATTGACCATGAATTAACATTTGGAAAGTGTCAATAAACGCAAAACACAACTCTGGCAAAATAAAATAAAACATAAAATTCGTGCAAATTTAAAAAACTTGATATGATTATTAAATTAAAATCCAATACGAATATACAAGTTTAAATAAGAATTTAGAAAATTTTTCTCATTCTCATGTATTCTGTTTAAAGGAAAACAAAAACAAAAAACATATATTCTTATTAACCATTTATAGTTAAAAATCTTTATTAAAATTTATAGTATTTTGCAAATATTTTTCCAATCAATCGCTCTCTTTTCACTTATCAATCAATTGATGAGGATGAGCTCGCGTACGTAACAATTGTCTTGTAGTTAAAAATGACAACACCAATAAAATACTGGATATTCTGCAGCAGCATCTCCATCAATTTAGTCTCCTTAAATGACGAGCCACAATAACCATTAAGAATGATTTTTAACTAACAATGTTGTGTGACACTGTGAGAGATCAAAAGATCAAAAAAACTGAAAGCTAAAAAACATTTTTTTTTAACTATTCGCAAAGACCACTTTATTCCATATCCAAAACTCAAATCAATTTTCCAAAAAAAAAAAACTAAAAAAAATTATAGACAACCGAGCACTAAATTAAAATGAAAATGTTTTCTGTAGATTTCGTACGTAAGTATGAACGAAAGTAAGAAAATAATGATTATGCATGTTGTATGTGGTTCAGTGGGAAGTCAAATCTTTCAAATGAAGATGAGGATGATGATGATGCTGCTGCAAACATATTCGTTAATCAGAAATTGTCATCATTTTAAGGCTGTTTTTGTTTTGTTATTTTTTTTCTTTAAAGCTTTTCGCTTATGATCTGTATCGCAATGGTACACATTGAGGAGTTTTTTCCTTTTCATTCTTATATTTTAATACCCTACATCGAATTGTTGATATATGGGTGTTTTGCGATGGTCTTATGGAAGATTCAGAATTGAATGTTAATTATTCGAGAACTTGGTATTTCTAAAAATTGATGATTTAATGTTTTTTTTCTTAATTATCAACTACTTAAAGAGGTTTTGATACTTTGTTTTGAGGTAATGAAGGATTTAATGATAAAGGGTGATTCAAGTAGAGATACTTTTTTCAATAGCCCTTTTTTTGACAGATCACGTATGAGTCGTGTCATGCTGTCATGTAATTTTTGTTTAGTATTGTTTGGCATTTCATATTGGAAGGACTAACGCCTGAATAACGTTAACAAATCGTTCAACTTAATTACGAAAATTCACGTTCTGTGAGGAATGTTTTCGAGGCAAATTTTGTTCAGCGATGAGGCCAATTTCTGGCTCCATGGGTATGTAAACAAACAAAATTGCCGCATTTGGGACGAAGAGCAACCTGAAGAGATTCAAGAACTGCCACTTCATCCAGAAAAAACAAAGGTTTGGTGTGGTTTGTTGGGCGGTGGAATCATCGGTCCATATTTCTATAAAAATGATGCCGGTGCGAACGTAACCGTCAATGGCGACCGTTATCGTGCCATGATAACCGAGTATTTGATGCCTGAAATTGAAGCTCGTGATCTCGGCGACAATTGGTTTCAACAAGACGGCGCCACTTCCCACACATCGCATCAATCAATGGATTTATTGAGAGAACACTTCGGAGAGCACATAATTTCACGTTTTGGGCCGGTCGATTGGCCAACAAGATCGTGTGATATCACACCGTTAGACTTTTTCTTGTGGGGATATGTAAAGTCTAAAGTTTATGCTTCGATTCAGGCCCCCCATCACGCGCGTCATTCACCAGTTACCAGTCGAAATGCTCGAAAGAGTCATCGAAAATTGGACTCAACGGATGGACCATCTGCGACATAGCAACGGCCAACATTTGATAGACATAATCTTCAAAAAATAAATGCCAAAGAATGTTCTTTCAAATGATAATAAACATTCCCCATTAAATTTCAATTTTCTGTGTTTTTTTCTTTAAAAAAGTAGGAAACCTCGAAATGGATCACCCATTATATGTATGACGTTTGAATAATGAGGTTTTGTGATTTCAGTTCTTTCAGTTATCTATTTACTTGTTGTCTTAAGCTGGCTCGGTGGCTCGATGATTGCCTCGATAGTTTTAACTCTGTACATCCTGTAAATTTTCATAGTTCTTGGTTAAGCTTACAAGCCATTGTTTTTATAGTAATCCAGGCTTGAACAAGCTTGAGATTTTTTTAATTTGCTTCTTTAGGAATTTGGTTTTTACCGAAAATCACGTTTAATAGAAATTTTCTTCGGATGCATGATAAGATTTCGAGACCTCGATGTTTTTTGAAAATTCAACAATGTATGACAATACTTCGAATAATATATTCTTTTTGAATATTGCGATTGAAATTTGAATATGCGATTCTTTTAAATATTCGATTCTTTTGAATATTCGATTCTATGGTTTTATTAAATATGATCAGTCATTACGGCATCAATCATTTTTGGGAGGATTAATTCATTTGATTTGAAAATCTTTAAAAATTCTCTTTTGCTACAATTTTTTTCCTATTCTTTGCCTTTAAGTATTTTAGAAATGTTTATTTAAAATCCACACCTAGTGCTTATACCAAGGACCCTTAATACCAGGATGAACAAACTACCAAATTTTTTGCCACCCATGATGCCAGTGATGCGACTACAAAAAATTCTTGGCCAAGACCACAACATTCTTAGCCGATTTTCAGAAAAACTTTGCCACTAGCAAGGGTTGTAGCGCAAGTACAGTGATTCTGATGTGAATACAGGTTGGTTGAAAAGTTCCTACGCTCACCAAGAGATGGCACTGCTAGCTCCAAACTTTTTTTCTCAAGTTGGTATAACTGTCCTTAGAATACATGCAAAGTTGCAAGTCATTCTGACAATTCTTTCTTTGTTTACAAGCCATTTGAAGTTGACGTGTCATTGATTTTTTTTAATATGGAAAAAATTGAATATCGTTCAGTCATTAGATTCTTTGTTTTGAAGGGTTTAAAAGCAAAGGAAATTTATGAACAATTGTTAGAAGTGTATAAGGAGTCCTCACCTTCAAAACGCACCGTTGAATTTTGGGCTGGTGAATTTAAACGTGGTCGTACCAGCCTTAAAGACGATTCACGCGAAGGACGACCAAAAACTGCAACCACATACATAATATGGTTAGTGAAGATCCAAGTTTGACTAAGCGTGAAATTGCTAATGCCATAGGCATCTCAGACGAACGAGTACTCCATATTTTACATGAAGAATTACGATGAAAAAACTGTTTGGAAAGTTAGTGCCGCACACATTTACAATTCAACAAAAACTGGATCGAAAACAAATTTCTCAGCGTAATCTGGAGCGTTTTAAGCCGAATATGCGTCGTTTTATAACTATGGATGAGACATGGATCTACCACCATGATCCTAAATTGAAACAAGAACGTTAACAGTGGACTGAAGCTGGTTGTTCAGCTCCAAAGCAGGTGAAGTCACAACGATCTTCAAAGAAGGTTATGGCATCAGTTTTTGGGATGCAAAAGGAATTTTGTTGATTGATTATCTTCAGAAAGGTAAAACAATAAACTCTGTATATTATTGCAGCCTTTTGGATCTGCTGGATGAAAAAATTCATTTTTCATCAAGACAATGCACCTGCTCACGAAAGTGTTTTGTTAAAGTACGAATTGCTTGAGAATCCACCGTATTCACCAGATTTGGCTCCCAGTGACTTCTATCTCTTCAGAAATCTCAAACAATTCCTTAGTGGAAAGCATTTTTCGTCGAATGAAGAGGCCATAGCAGCCGTAGACGGTTATTTTGCAGAGCTTCCGGAAAACAATTATAAGGATGGGATAAAATTATTGGAAGATCATTGGAACAAGTGTATTGAGCTTTTAGGAGATTATATTGAAAAAAAATATATATTTCGTAACAAAAACAGTATTATTTCATTTCGAGCGCAGGATCTTTTCAACCAACCTGTATATACATGTTTGAATTGGTACAACCCTTGCTAGAGGCTAAGTTTTTCTGAAAATCGGCTGAGAATGTTGTGGTCTCGGCTACGAATTTTTTTGTAGTCGCATCATTTGGCATCATGGCATCATGGGTGGCTAAAAATTATGTAGTTTGCTCATCCTGGTTTATAGGGTCCTTGCTTAAACATAAGTTTGGAGTGGAGCTAGACAGTTCATGTTCCTTTTTTTCAACAAGAGAAACTTAAAAATTAACTGGTCTACCGTTAGCGTCATGGTAGTAGAATTATCGGATGAGGTGAATTAATTAGGAATTATTATCGACAAATAGCTTACTTGTAACAACAAATGTTATAATTAAATCCTCTAGGACCAACACTGCAGTAGTGCTTTTCTATTTTTGAAAATAGGTGAAAATTGGCAATCTTTTCTTACATCCAGAAAACAAATTCTTGCTGATAACCGAATTTGTTGCCAATCAAATGGTTTGATTGCAGCAACCGAATTTTCTTTTCTTTTAAGGGTTTTGAGAACCTTTAAAAATTGCAAGGCTTAAAAGGCCTTTTTTGGAGACTGATTTAGGGATAGCATGATACACATCAATGGGGTTTTGCAGAAGGAAAAAGAGATATTTTGGAAAGGCCATGATGACTGAAGGAAGATCAGACCAAGAAATTTAAACTGGATTTATTGGAAGCCTGAACATACTTGGATTAACTTTTAGGCTGCACATGAGATCCCATGAGTCGTGGTTGCATTTAACATTTATATTCTCCTGCATTGTTCTTCAATAGATTCATGACGAATCTGACATCCTTCAGAGTGGAAACACTAATTCTTGGCCAGCTTATTTGGACTAGAAAACTATGCTGATAATTTTAATTAATCCCAGCATAATCTTACTTTTCACACGTTACCAAGAAAATGAGAAAATTTTGGGTGTTATATGGTCGTTATTGATCATTTAAAATTTCCTTGCATCTTTTAAAGAGTTTTTTTCCTTAAAGAATTGCAGAAGCGCCAATACAACAACACATTATCGTCACTTGCAATCAAATGCCCAAGTAATAAAAAAACATAAAACGACAGACATACAGCCACTCCAGCAGCAGCTATTGAGCGTATAAAAATCAAAGCTCTATTTATTATGCCACATCCACAATAACAACAATAATACTAAGTAAATATAGTGCCACCACCAGGATCTATCTATCTATCCATTCATTCATCCATCCAGCTATCCAGCGATCCTCTATTGTTAGCATCATTGAGGAGAGACATCACTCTGTATAGAACGAACGACAACATCATTTCGTAAAGTTATTAATTTCAAAATGGGATTGATTGAATGACAAAATCTCTGGACACTAAATCGGTAAATGGTAAATGACAGGAGACTATATTTGACTATCCCCAGAGATATGTATTGTTGTTTTGTTTCGTTGGCTATTTTATGGCGTTGTCATCAATTGTATTAGAGAGATCAATGAATTAAGTCACTTGAGCGAACAAAACAAAACTGAACTGAAAGCATTTCAATTCAATAGAAAGTTTATTATAACTTCTTTTTTTTTCTCCAAAAAATGAACAACCACAAGAAGCAAAACAAAAATAAACTTCGTATGAGGTGGTTTTGTGTTTTTATTTAAAACTACTGACAATTGAGTGATTTGTCATGGGCGTCTCAGATTAATAGTATGTATTATATCCTACAATATAGTTTCAAATAAATAACTAGACTTACTTAAAATTGGACGTTAACAATACATTTCATGTCTAAAGAGGAGAATGAGTATTAGTTTAGTTCAAAAATAAAAAAAATAAAAAGATAAAAAACTGAACAACCACAATGATGACTACACAACTACGATGAGGACGACGATGACTACGTCACTAGCAATTATAACCAAATATATGAGCATATTATGTAGTTATACTGTAGACATAATGAGTATGTACCAAATCTGGTAAGACTATCTTAAGAATAAGCAGAAAAAAAAACAAATCATAAATTTTAGCAATGTAGATTTTCAATGTTTACTAAAACTATGCTAGAATTTAAAAAAATTACTCTAATAATATATTCCCAATTTCCATCAGGCTACAGATCATAATTTAATATTACTAACGAATAGTAAACACTAATTTTTTTTTATTTTATTAAATGGAAAAAATTGTGAGGATCAGCGCTAGAGGGAGTCCACACTTTCGACCAGAGCGACCTGGTCATCTTCAGCCTCCTTAAGAACCACCCAACCCACAAGCAACTCATGGTTTTGAACAGGCTTATATATCACACACCCTACAGAATATGACTGCGAAATTCCTTTTTTCATTGATGGTCATTTACTAAGCTGTTTATATATGACGCGTTTTCCCAAACTTTTAGTTTTTAGAAGCTAAAAACATTCAATTTCGCTTATTTTTTCCACAACTTCCAAAAAAAAAACTTTCATTTGTCAAGTTGTTTCAACATTGATCATTTTTAATTCGTTCATGTCGTTAGTTTTTGCATAATTTGTGACAGACATTTTATATACTCGTAATATAGGCGTATTTAGTAAACATTTGCATTCATTTTTTAAATTACAGTAAAAAAACCTCCTTTTCTGAAATGATTGCAAAATAATTCTTATAAGTTTGTGTTATTTTTCTGCTTTTAGTTTGTTGATTTTTTAAATTACATTTTACTACGAATGTGTATCTAGATTGAGTTCAAAGTGCTCAATGTTTTTGGCCCGTTTTTGACTGAATTACTACCACCACTGTCTACCACTACTAGCACATTGGTCTGTTTAAGGAAAAAAACAAACTTGGTGTTCTACGTACAACGGCAAAAACTATTCTTCTTTTTGGATTAAGAAAAAAATTATTTCGTTTAAAATTTTCAGCCATGTGTGATGAATTTATAAAATGCTGATATTTTGATCTGATTTTTCTTAAGGGCCATCTCTTGTGCAATTTATCTTATATTGGATACACTGTTCCATTTTCAAAGCAGAACATTTAAACGGCTGTGAATGATAATATTTTTAATGAATAAGATTTAACCCTTTAATGCTCTTTCTTCAGAAACTATGGCAAGTATATTAAAATTAAGATTTTTCGCCTTATTTAGACGATATATGTAACGCAGTAAAGGTTTAAGCCGAATCAAGAATTCAAGTAATTAAAAAAGTCGATTTTTGCTATAAATAACACTATCAGTAAAATAAAGTTTCATACCGAAAATTGTTGATCTAGTGTTATTTTTTTTAAATGTTATAGCGATTTTCGCTTTTAGAAAATTGCGAAATTTAGCGAAATTGCCACTAAACATTATTAAATTTCACCGAAATTGATTCCATTTACTTCAAAGCTATATAATACACTCAGAGTATTATGTAGCTGTGCCTGATTTTAAAAAAGTCTCTTAACTGCTTTTTGAGTTAGAGGGATGTTCGTAAAACGTGTCCTAACGGTGTCCTATGAGTTCTGGAACAAAAATAGGAACTTATTTTGCAAGTAGAGACTCTTTACTACCTTTGTTATTATCAATAATGTATGCCAGAGCGTAAATATATTTTTGACGATTTTTTTTTTAAATATTTCAAATTAACGAAATTTTGACTTTACATCCTTTTCGCTTGAAAATCCTTTGTTGAACAAAAAAATTTTAAAGGCAAAAAAAGTAGTTTATTATGTTTTTATCTTTACTAGGTACGATCAATAAGTCCGTGACTTTTTAAATGAAACACAGTTTTTTTTTTGCAAAAACAAAATTATTTTTCAACATAATCTCCTTTAAGCTCAATACACTTAGTCCAACGTTACTCCAATTTTTGTATCCCTTCCAAAAAATAGTATTTTTTGAGGTCCATAAAATAGGCATTTGTTTGATCAATAATTTCATCAATGGAGCTAAATCTCTTTCCACCGAGCTATTTCTTTAGGCTTGAAAATATCAAATAGTCACTGGGGGCTAGATCCGGAGAATAAGGCGAATGGGGGAATTTTGCCACGTCACATGATTATGTTTATGGTCAATTGACAGCAAACGCGGCACTCATCTTGCAGACAGCTTTCTTTAACCCAACTGATCATTTAAAATCAAAACCACACTGCCATATGAAATGCCTATGGCATCAACAATCTCACGCACTTTTGCTCTTCGATCGGCCAACACCATATCGAGAATTTTTCCGACATTTTCGGGTGTATTGACCTCAATTGACGGTCCAGAACGTTCAGCGTACTTGTGCAACCACAACGATAGTCAGTGAACCACTTTTTTACCACTGAAATCGATGGTGCATAGTCCCAATATTAGTATTTATCAAGCTTTACCGTGACGGTTTTTTTCGCAAACAAATTCATTTTTTTCCATTTAAAAAAAAATCCACGAGGTTCTATGGTTTGAACAGCTGTTAAACACAGAGTTAATGACGGAACTTGTTCAAAATTTGACAGTAGTCTATTAAAAGTTGGTACTTGATGGGAGCAGTGTTCAAAAAGTCACGGACTTATTGATCCGCCCTCGTAATTGCTTTAATACAAGATTATTATTATTATTTTGCCAAAAACTATTTAATATCTGATAAAGGCTTTTTTAAGAACTTGGGCATTTGAGGGTTAATGTAGCATATTAATATATTATTACTTAAAATCGAGTTCAAGATCCTTTTATAAAAAAAATAATAATAACGATTATTTATTATTTCTTTTCCTCCAATATTTCGTCACCACATTGGGTGACTTCTTCAGGGAAATTATATAATTTTTTTCAACAATAAAAACTTATATATATTATTATTATTATTGTTGAAAAAAATTATATAATTTCCCTGAAGAAGTCACCCAATGTGGTGACGAAATATTGGAGGAAAAGAAATAATAAATAATCGTTATTATTATTTTTTTTTTATAAAAGGATCTTGAACTCGATTTTAAGTAATAATATATTATAATATTGAAGATCGAATAAAGGAGGATAAATGTAGCATATTAATTTTGAGATTATTTAACATCAGTAAATAGAAAAATAGCAAAAATTTGTTAATTAGGATGCTCAAAATTTAAAAACAAAAATTATTTTAAGTATAAATCGATGGCTTAACGTAAAAAGTGCTAAGTCCATATTTAATGAAAATTAAGGTTTTATTTCAGAACAATGAAATATGTATGGTTAGGTTGGAAAGATACTCTTCACTCATGCTCAAAAATAGGACACACTCTTAAGCCCGAAAGCCGAATTGTTGTGTGCTCTCATGTAGATTCGAATTATACTAAGACCACTCCTTATACTGAGACCACCAACGTCTTGTATCAATATGGTTACAAAGTCAAAGAGGGTGACCCCAAAATAAAAAATTATTAAATTTTTTCATTATTTTCGGCTACAGGACCTTAATATTAAATGAAACATACATATTTATCTCATTGGTAGTCAAAGGTAAAAAAGGAGGAGATTTTTGTTCAGTTTAGAGCAATTTTTGTTCAATTTTAAAAATATTAACATAAGTATTTGTATGCAGCATACCAAGATTAATTAGAAATAACATGAGAACAATAATTTGTTAGAAAACAATTTGGCACTGCTGTAACTTTTTTATGGAATTTATTTTCAACTTTTTACCGTTGACGGCTAATGGGATATATTTTTTTATATAAGAAGTTAAAAAATAGGGGTTACGCCATATTTCTTTAGAAACGTTGTTCTCGAATCGTTACCTGGAATTCGATGAAATTACAGATTTTGCAGCAGGGAAGGTTCGATCATTCTAGATTTATAAAAATTATGATACCGGGGTTGACATATGATAATATCAAAAGATGATTAAAAAAATCAACATAATAGACAAGAAACTACTTTTTTATTTACCCAATATAAAATTGTGAAAATATGTATGTAGAACTGAAATGGAATTATACACTAAAAAATTATCTTCTTTATTTTAAAACTGTTTTGTTGTTGTTGATGTTCCCACTAACTAAAGCGTAATTTAAACTAAATCGGTGCGATGCTTACGATGCGTGCGACTTACATACAAAAGGATAATGGTCTATTACCACAAACATACAAACGTACAAATGTGGCAAACACACATTTCACAAAAATTGCAACATTTATAGTATATAATTCACTTTTGTATGTTTCTACCACCACCAACATCACCAAACCAAGAAAAACCAAACTTAAATAGTACTTCTACTCATATTTTACCTTTACCACCAGAGCTTACGCGCACTTGCTTCAAACTAACGTTGCATTCCGAAAAATTGTTGTTGTTGGTTCCCTTTATACTGAAGATTCATAATAATCAATTATTTCTATGTAATTTATGGTAATGTTTATCCATGATGGATTGACTGCTCTAATGTCGTTCTAAATCTTTTATTTTTTTGTTGTTTTGTTTTGCTTGTTGTTGCTTTGCAAAACTACTACAGAGCTGCTAAGGCCGAGAAGGAAAATGATGATGCTGCTGCGTATGCTGCTAGATATCTGAATATGATGATGATGATGATGATTTTGTGTTGTTGTGGAGTACGTAACTCATGATGCTACGGTTTATTTTAAGTTGTTGTTGTTGTTGCTTAGGTGGTTAGAATGATGTTGGAGCTGGCGCATTATATAAGTTTGCAAACATATATATTTTTTGTGGGGTTTTTTGTGTGCCTTGTCAGTTTATTTATTTTTTCTTTCAGCCAGCTTAGGTTACAAGTGCATCATCAAAAATAAGTTTGCGAATATGATCATCATCCGAGTGACTTTACGTTCATATATGTACTCACTTAAAAGTCAGCCATAGCCAGAAACTCCAGTTAAAAAAAAAAACAATGCTAGAAACGCCATAGCAAAGTAGAGTCATACAAATATTGAATTTATTGTAGCATGCGTCGAGTGTGTGCTATTCAAGTGGTCCGTCTGTCCTTTCATCTAACATACTATATGTATGATGAGAAGTATTTTTTTTTCTTTTTTTTTTGGTGGGTACTCGTATCACAGTTTTGCTACAAATAAAATTAATGTACAATGTTTACATGCTCTATGTAACCATTGAATCATTTAGATGAATGTTGTTTGTTGTTGATGATGTTGTTGTTGTTATTTTAGCAATGTTGTTGGTTGCTCAACCTTTATTGTATCACAAACTACCGTGAAAAGTACAGGTGCTTTGCTTTGTTTTTGTTATTTCTGGCTTTTTTAATTGAAAATTCGTCTACGAGAATCAAATCAACGTATTTAAATACGAGGGTAGTTTAAAGACAGGACAAACTTATTTCACAATATTAATTTTATGATCTTGAGCCAGATATTTTTGCACATATTTTGTTTACAATACTTCTTCCAATAGAAAAATGTTTGGCTTTTAATTAATAAATTTTCAGACATTTATTTAAAAAGAAACTTATATACACTGAAAGCTCTACTAATGGACAGTTCCCGCAGCGGGACGGCTCCTATAGGCGGACACATTTTGGTAGGCTGACATCTCCCGTAAGTGGATAAAATTAACGTGACGGTCGGTGTCCACTTGCGGGACTTTTTACTGTATTTCTGAATTTTTTTCAACAGGAAAATTCTTAAATTTTTATATAATTTTTCACAGATAATTCTAATTTTTTTTAGTCTATTTCAAAGCACGATTTTTTAAATTTTTATTATATGTACCTCCATAAATTTTTAGAGTTTTATACAAATTTCACTTGTATAATAATGATACGAGGACCCAGAAGTAGTGAATACGTATATTCAAAATCACAAAACTGTAACTCGAATGTCATGATCTCCCTCTCCCCCTGTGGATTCGCTCATGATTATATCCTTGTCAGAGAACTGCAACATCAACTTTCTTCTTGATTTAATCATACACAAAAATTCTTGTTCACATTTAATAATTCAACAAAATTCACTGTAGAATAAAATCAGCATCATGTTACTGAACGCGTAATTGGGATCAGTGTGAATCATCTGTCGGTTATGTTTACTGCAAATTTAAAAAGTCAGCGTTGAATAAATCAGAAAAAACAACAAATAACGCATGTGTGTACTCATGATTAAAACAAAATAGAAACACATTTCATAAATGATATTGTCTACATTAGGGTGGGACTTAAATCCGCTTTTTTCGAATTTTTTTTATTAGTAATACAACACTAAAAATATTCTTCTTTTTGAAATCAAAATATTATTTTGGAAAAAAAAATTTAGGTCTATATCTCAGGCTTGCCTATACCGGAAACATTTAAATATTGTCTAAGTTTTTTTTCATCTATTTTGATTGGAAAATTAGGCAATATTTAACTTTAACCGGATTGGGAGATGCGGAGATATCGACCTAAATTTAAAAAAAAAAATCACAAAGAACAATATTTTTGGTATTACTAATTAAAATTCTAAAAAAACGGATTTTAGACCCACCCTAATTTATGAAATGTGTTTGTACAAAACCACGCTTTTTTTATAGATAAGAAATTATTTTGTTTTAATTATGAATACACACATATGCGTTATTTATTGCTTTTTCTGATTTATTCTACATCAAAATAATTATTGTTGACTCAAACGAACAGAATAAAATCAATGGTATAAAAACCGACCGATGATTATAAATCAGTGACAACAATTTGCACGTCGTTTGATTGATTTAAAATCATCAACAAATATGTGTGTTGGAGTATATTCAACGTTTGAACGCAAACACATATTTATTCCTGTGTTGATTTTTCGCCTGATTTAGCCCTATCGTAACATATCGCATATTGTTATTCTTAATTTGACAACAGCTACATTTATCTCTGACAATTTTTGACTCCAACGTCAAGTTCTTGTTGTGACTTCTACTCCATTCTAATATCCATTCTAATTCCACTCTATTCTAATTCCAATCCATTCTAATATCCAAATATTTTTAAACGATTTTTGCTTTTACAGGGCTTATTTTTATACATAAACAAAAAGTTACAGAGGTTTAAAAAAATCAAAATATACTCAAGTTTAGCTACAGTAGTTTGACTTTGAATTTCAACTTCTTAAATTTTTTTTACCTGTCCTCTGTTGATTATATTAATTAGTTCTTCATGTTAACTTTTTCCCGATTGGATCAGTAGTTTAAGATTTCCTTATTATTATTATCATTTTTTTTTTGGTTCGGAACCCCTGCGTGTAATCAAATTTGATATATGAGTATATTTTTTGATTTTAAACATCTATAATTATTTTGATTTTACATTCCTGGAAACATCTTTAACAAATTTTTAATCCTAAGTGGTGATTGGCAAAACTTGTTTTTCGATCCGCTCTAATGTACATTAGTTTAATTTCAGCTTAATTAAAGTGAATCTTGTTCCAAAGATAATTTTTAACCTACTCTCGTTTATTATTAAATACATGATATGGCAAAATACAACAAAATAATTTTAAACATATCTTTGCTATGGATGATGATCCCCATCCGTATTATATAAAAATCTTGTATGAAAACATAAATTTTTGCTTAGAAAAACATTGATCACCAAGCAGCACTTTTTTATTCGTTCGGTGTTCTGTAAAAGACCATGCGAAACAAAATAGAGCGGCGTCAAATTTCTTTTGTGCGAGCATAGTAACCACTTACATAAGCGTAAACTTTGTCTACTTCTTCTGCTTCAACTACTACAAAAACTCCCTGTGAAAGGTATTTTTTTTTGGAAACCAAGCAACAGCAATAGAGGCAACAGGCAACAAACAATATTAACCATTACAATGTTTTCAATCCATACAAAACGATTATAAACACTTCTCCGCATACTACACTTAGAGAAATAGATTTATTAAATTTATAAAAAGTTTTATATTTATATTTGTGCTGTAGTTATCTCTTACCTACATTTTTATGTATTTCTACAGGTTGGTTGAAAAGTTCCTGCGCTCGAAATGAAAGACTACCGTTTTTGTTACGAAATATATTTTTTATTCAATATAATCTCCTAGAAGCTCAATACACTTGTTCCAATGATTTTCCAATAATTTTATCCCATCCTTATAATGGTTTTCCGGAAGCTCTGCAAAATAACCGTCTACGGCTGTTATGGCCTCTTCATTCGACGAAAAATGCTTTCCACGAAGGAATTGTTTGAGATTTCTGAAGAGATAGTAGTCACTGGGAACCAAATCTGGTGAATACGGTGGATGTTCAAGCAATTCGTACTTTTATTCTTTGAATTTAGCCATCGTCAAAACACTTTTGTGGGCAGGTGCATTGTCTTGATGAAAAATGATTTTTTCTTCTTTAAACCAGGTCTTTTCTTACGAATTTTTTCATCCAGCTGATCCAAAAGGCTGCAATAACATTCAGAGTTGATTGTTTTACCTTTCTGAAGATAATCAATCAACAAAATTCCTTTTGCATCCCAAAAAACTGATGCCATAACCTTCTTTGCTGATCATTGTGACTTCACCTGCTTTGGAGCTGAACAACCAGCTTCAGTCCACTGTAAATGTTCTTGTTTCAATTAAGGATCATGGTGGTAGATCCAAGTCTCATCCATAGTTATAAAACGACGCAAGAAGTCGGTTTTATTCGGCTTAAAACGCTCCAAATTACGCTGAGAAATTTGTTTTCGATCCAGTTTTTGTTGAATTGTTAATGTGTGCGGCACTAACTTTCCAAACAGTTTTTTCATACGTAATTCTTCATGTAAAATATGGAGTACTCGTTCGTCTGAGATGCCTATGGCATTAGCAATTTCACGCTTAATCAAACTTTTATCTTCACTAACCATATTATGTACCTGCTCAATGATTTCTGCTGTGGTTGCAGTTTTTGGTCGTCCTTCGCGCCGAACGTCTTTAAGGCTGGTACGACCACGATTAAATTCACCAGCCCAAAATTCAATGGTGCGTTTTGAAGGTGAGGACTCCTTTTACACTTCTAACAATTGTTCATAAATTTCCTTTGATTTTAAACCCTTCAAAACAAAGAATCTAATGACTGCACGATATTAAATTTTTTCCATATTAAAAAAAATCAATGACACGTCAACTTCAAATGACTTGTAAACAAAGAAAGAATTGACAGAATGACTTGCAACTTTGCATGTGTTCTCGGGACAGTTATACAAACTTGAGAAAAAAAAGTTTGGAGCTAGCAGTGCCATCTCTTGGTGAGCGCAGGAACTTTTCAACCAACCTGTACTTTTAAAATTAGTTACCTTTATGACTAATGTCTTTGAAGTTTAATAATTATTCTAATTTTTATTCTTTTTAAAAAAAGAAGATTTTTATATACAACTTATATGTTTATATATTATTTGTGGGATCCAAATGGATACCTGCATGTGCAATGAAACGATTTAATTATATATATGAAACAGCTACGAGGGCGGATCAATAAGGCCGTGACTTTTTGAATGAAACAAAAAAAAATATTTTTTAACATAATCTCCTTTTAGCTCAATACACTTAGTCCAACATTTCTCCAATTTTTGTATCCCTTCCAAAAAAATAGGATTGTTCGAGGACCATAAAATAGGCATTTGTTTGATCAATGATTTCATCGTTAGAGCTAAATCTGTTTCCACCGAACCATTTCTTTAGGTTTGGAAATAGGAAATAGTCACTGGGGGCTAAATCCGGAGAATGTGGCGGATGAAGTACCAATTCGTTTCCCAATTCATGGAATTTTGTCATTAAGACTACACACGTCACACGATTACGTTTATGGTCAATTAGGAGCAAGCACGGCACCCATCTTGCAGACAGCTTTCTTAAATCCAACTGATCATTTAAAATCGGTACCACACTGCCATATGAAATGCATATGGCATCAACAATCTCACGCACTTTTACTCTTCGATCAGCCAACACCATATCGTGGAGTTTTTCGACTGGGCATCCAGAACGTTCAGTAAACCACTTTTTTACCATTGAAATCGATGGTGCAGAGTCCCCATAGTATTTATCAAGCTTTTCCTTGGTTTGATTGACGGTATTTTTGGCCAAAAAAAATTTTAAGGAGCACTCGAAATTCTCTCTTTTCCATTAAAAAAAAATTGCTCGAGGTTGTATGTTTTGAAAAGCTGTTAAACGCAAAGTAAATGACGGAACTTGCTCAAAATTTGACAGTAGTCTATTAACAGGTGGTACTTGATGGGAGCAGTGTTGCATTTCATATAACTACGAGGGAAGTTTGAAAAGTCACGGACTTATTGATCCGCCGTCGTAGGTTGTGGAAGAAAATTTTTAATTCACGAAATTCTTGTTTTATTAACCAATGAATATTTTCTTTGAGTGTACAAACGAAAAAAAAATCACAAAAAAATATTTGAAATGATCAATCTTTAAACATTGAAGTTGTTGTTTTATGTGCAATATTACAACAGTATTTATGTAAAAACAACAACTATAACAGCAACAATTTTCGAACAGCAATTGTAACAGCCAGCAACAACATCAACAAACAAACATTCTAAATAACACTATGATAATAACATACACACTAACAGTGGCGGTGGAGGAGATCAGGGGAAAGCAAATATGTATGCAACCGTGATAAAGTGACCATAAGCTTTTATCGAAAAGTTAAGTTGAAATTATTCTTAAAAAGAGGGAGTTTAAGGTGGGAGCTGTTTGTAATACACACATATGAGGTTTTCTACACCAACTAACCCGCTACAGGATAAATGTATCAGATTCATGTCAAACTTAGACTAATGATTGTCCTATGTGATACAATTAAAACATGGAACTTAATCTTTTTTCAAAATGTAGGCGATGTAGGCTTGTTTAAATATTGACCAATTAAAGATTTTTTTTAAATTACATTATATAACAATTAAACAGAAATTCTGGAAATTTGGCAATTGCAATAACATTTTACATGGATAATTTGGAAAAATAAAATAAAAAAAGTTTAGATATTTTTCTATCAATTCAGAAAGTTTCAGTGTATTACTCGGCATCGTTTTAGAGAAAATATTCGTTGAATATTGTATATTGCAAATATTTATAATTCAGGGACGGCGCTATGAAATTAGGCACCAAAGAGAGAAATGAAAAATGGTCCCAAAAAAATAGGGAAAACATTTGGGGAGTACTTTCATCTTGTAGAACCTTTTTCATTTGCGGAAAAGCAAAAATAAAAATAAAGAATGACCCAAAAAATTAGGGTAATTTTTCGCTTGCTTCAAATTGTGGTTATTCTGCATAGTGAATAAAATCCTCAAAGTGATAAATGAAAATATGCCCCAAATTTCATTTTTGAAACAAAAAATAGGGTATAATTTTATACAATTAAACTAAAAGTTCGGAACTGGTTATAAATGTTATTATTATTTTTTTGAATTGTCGATATAAATCTCGATTAAAATTTACAGCATTTCCTACACCTAAAAATATTTAATTGAAATTAGAAAAATTAAAAAAGTCGTTCCATGTTTTATTCGTAACATATATGTCAATGTGTACTGTAAGATTGACATTTATACGATATAAAGTTTTTTAGGTGAACAGTTAATATTGAAAGCCTTGTATGTATATATATAAAAGGGTTAATTTATAAATTATTTTACTAAAATAAATAGTAAATTTAGATTTTTAAATGTTTGACTAAAACACGGCATTTAAAATCGAATATGACGTTGCATTTCTGATTAACTGTTAAGCTAAATATATAATAGAGTTATACATGCTATAGATTGGACTGTCATCTTCATTTATTTATTTGCATTTATCTTTAGAGCACTGGACTTTGGGTCAGACTTTTTGTTGAAATTAAAAATCTTAGTTTAATATCAGAATCAGACACCTTGGGTATTTTGGAATTTCCTAATCGGACTTTGTATTCTAATTTAACGAAACTAAAACCTCTTGATAAACTGATAATTAAAATTCCAACCATTTAATTTTTTAAAAAAGCCATTTTGGAACTGCCACTTCGAATATTTTATACAATATCTGGCTTGGCTCTAAAGATTTCAAAACCTTCTTCCCAAATAATAAAAAACCGAACTAGCGAATTTTGAAAAAAAAAAAATATGTGCGTCATGTTGAATTTTAAATTTTTTATATCAGATTCGCGTTCAGCAACCCCTGGTGGTAATTTTCCAAAAATTCTGAAATTAAAAAAAAAAAAAATTAAAAATAACGGACTCCATATGGAATCCGCCAGGTTAAATTTTCTAAATGTGAATTTACCTATTTACGCAGCGGCATAACTTCCGTCCCTGATAATTATAAATTAAACCAGTTAATTTCTAAAAATCATGTCCGCCATGTAGGATCTGCCATTTTGAATTTGCATTTTACATTCGTTACCATGTACATCTAAAATATTTTAGTCAGATAAGTGTACCTAGAATTCTATTTATGACACAAAAAATGCCAATCCTGGCCTAAAATTTAATGTCAGTCCATCTATAGATACATTTTAGTTAATCATAAATTAAACCTCGTATGTTTTACGTATATATAAATAAGTATGCGTGTATTTAATCGCCAATAGAACTATTAAATGTTAGTCGTCATACTATCCATAGCTGTATCTAAACAGTGTAGTATGCATTTTGCTTTTATTTTCTTTGTTCCTAAAAAATCCTTTCTCTGCTTTGGCAAACCTTTACTTTGTAATTAGAAACACATCCTAAAGCTAAAAATGTGGTAAAGATATTTTTTATTTGTATAGAAAATTGAGAATTGATTTTCTCTTTGAAGGAGGGAGTTTTATAGTTTAAACACACACACACACATACACATACATACACAAATTGTTACTTAAATTGATTTGTATCGTTTGGTCTGTCTCTAACTGAGATCAAGATGTTGATCTAATTTGATTTTAACTTAATTTTTCTGCAGTTTATAAAAGTTTTGTTGCGTGACAACAATAACAAATTACTATTAAAAATTGATTTGTGATGAAGTGTAGATTATATCTGTGATCTTCTAACTTGTTTTTCGTTTCGTCTTTGGTTCTTTGCTTTCTACTTTGGAAGCTAATCGTAAGTGGATGCCGGCTGGCTGCCGTCTGATGCTGTGAATCTTTTGTTGTTCTTTTGGGTGAAACGCCCAGAAGCTTGTTTTTCTCTACCACGTTCGACCTTTAGCATATGGGGTCGGTATATATTGTTTTTTATTGTTTTTGCTGTTGTTTTGCTTTCAAAGAATCCTGGCTATTGATGCTTTGTTGTTTCGTTTTGTATGTTTTTTTTTGCTACTTAAATGTTGTATTTTATTAGAAAATTCACGTATGTATACAATATTCTTATGACATATGTAAGTGCTACATGTAGGGACGTGTAAAAAAAGATTTTTCTTAGCGGAATGTTACCTAATTGGAATACATCCAATATTTAACGTTTATCGTTTTAAAGATTCTTCATATTTCTATTATTGAATCCGCGAGCAGTAACATCCATCAAACATAATTCATACATTGGAACAGTTCGTCACTGCTAATTCTCACCTCATCGCCCTAAAAAATAAATTTCATATATGAGTCAATCCAAAGGACTATTCATGACAAGCTTATACTTAGCTGCGGTTACGGATTCGTAGGTGTTGAAACCGAACCAATGTTTGCCAACGAATCAACAATTTCATTGTCAAGGATATCTCTATTACCTGGAAGTCTTGCCCAGTTTTGCGAAGAGACCTCATAGAGTCTGTGCCTTCAATCATACACAATCCTGGACGAAGGGAACAGATGTTCAAGTACCTTAAGTGCGACCTAACTGTCCCAACAGACTCTTCTATATGCTTTCGGGTCCAGTACCGTAAGAGGTACTACATCAATCAGTGTAAAAAGTAACAGAATATTCTGCCATTAGTTCAGTTGGACTGTTGCAGTCTTCCCTACTTGGTATAATTAAAGGCATAATAAATATCGGGCAGAGTTTCGAAAGATTCTTCACAATAAATCATGCCCTGAGTTGCAATACTTAAGCCAGGTTTCAGACCTTCGGGACCGGCAGAAGAATGGCGGTTCAGGGGGAGCATGGTCAGCATAACATTAAGAGCGTCTAGATGTGTGGTACTCATAGCAACAGTAATACTCAAGGAAAAAAATGTTTTAAAAGTGTTAATAAGGATATATTCGCCAGAGATGCAAGCCAACCCAAATTTTCGGCGGCGGCTTAAGGCCAAAACTATCGTCGGATATATCAGCTTGAGCCCCAGGGATTTTTTAAACGACGGCACTTGTATTAACTAAGTATCAGTGACTTCCTGCTGGCTTTTTACAAGGTAATATCGTTTTTTTTTTTGAGAAAGTCAAGCTTCGCTGTATTATCTTCTAGAAAGGTCTAACATATTCTAGTCGGTTATCTTGCGTCATTCACCTCCTCACAAAACGTTCCATAAAATTCCAGTTTGTCATGCCGCACCTGTTTCTTATAATTATTTTGCATGAGATGATATTTGTTACAGTCAGCATCTCTTAAAGATTTTATGGCTTTGTTAAAAAGCCTTCTGGAACTTTTCCCAAGCTTCCCGAGCTCCACGTCCCACTAAGGAACAGATGGAGTCTGGTCTACTTTTACTTAACGAACATACAGCCTCAAAACAGTCAATTAGGATTTTGGCCACTTTTTTGAACTCTACTTTGCTGAGTTCCGGAATAAAACGCCCAAACTCATTTCAATCCCCTTTTCGAGTTGCGCTTTTTTTCTCTCCCAGATAATATATTGGCAATTAGCGTCACGGCCAACAAAAAAACCATAATACTTTTTCTCTCAATAACGTACAATTCCCCATAAAAGTTTTTTTTAAGATTATGTCTGGTTCTGTGTGCAACTAAAAATGTCGTGATAAGTAACGAGCGGTCGATTTCCCTCTTCTCTGACAACTCTATGTAAAAAAGACAAGTCACTTTCAGGTTAACGGACAGGGCTTTTAAGGCACTTTGTATAAATTTCTCATTGGATATTTGCACTGGGTGTATTCGGTGGAGTTGAGACGTATGTTCTGGTTTTTTTAACAATTAGTTTTTCTGTTAACGATTGTCCTAGTCTTGGGAATTATATTATCCCCAATATTCATACCGTTGGTGTTCATGAGTGGGACACATCTCATTCAAGTGCTAGAGTCTTCTTATTTAAATAGTTCCCAACATAGTTAAAAGAAAACGTGTGCAATCGAAAAAAATACTCGTGTTTAGAAAATTCAAATCACATTTTGATGCTGACTGCTACTGCTAAACACAATTTTCCACAAGATTCTTCATACGAATGAATTTTCAAGCAACAAAAGCCAGCTAAACACAAAATTTTGCACTCATTGTCAGTCAGTCAGAGGCCAGTTTTTCTTCAACTACAACATATTCCATACAACCATATGCCAAAGAAGCCATAGACAATCAGACAGTCATACATAGAGCACCAGGAAAGGAAGGAAGGACAGACGAATGGACGGACAAACAGACAGACTGATATGCATTCAAATAAAACTCACCCTCACACCCAATATTAAAATCATTCAGAACAAAAGATATGTCGTGACCCCAACGTGAATGCGTTTTTATGCGATTTAAATGTTGCCAAATAGTCGCGAACTCTTTATTATTATTGTTGTAGCTGAATTTTGTTGTATTTTCTTTATATTTTGCTGTTGTTGTCATTGTTAAACGGTGGCTGGCTAGGATGGTTAAGCTATATGGCCCAAAAATACTCAAAAAACCAAAAGTCACAAAAAAAAAAGTTAACCAAGGATTTTAAACAACAGGCTCAGACCAGATTTAACATAGTTTATGTAGAATGTTTTGTTGTAAGTAAAAAACAAAAAAATATATACAAAAAGTAAACAAAAAACGGAGCAGCATTCAAAACAAAAAAAAAAAAATTGCAATGTAAAAAATATACAATACTGTAGAGAATTTTTTTGGTGGGTTCCTATATTTAAAAAAAAAAAAAATGTTGGAAACAGACGTATGTTTGTTTGTCTACTCGTACATTTGTTTGTATGATTGTTGGTAAGCATTTAAAAATTTACAAATATACACCATATATTTGGTTAACTTACTTCCATAATGCACATCCCGACCTTTTTTTATATTTTTGTAAAACATTTGCTAAGAAATTGCCCTGGCAAAGTTAAAACGCCACAACAATAACAAAAAAAAAAAACAATTTCAACTGCACCATAATATTAACCCTAAAATGCAATTAAAAAATAAATTTGATTATTTTTGAATCAAAAAATCCTAAAGTAATACATTTTTTGACATATAAGATAACAATCATTTTTAATAATTAGAAAAGAAATAATTCATTTCGAAACCTGTTTAAAAAATTCGGTATTCGCCATTTTGAATTTTGAATAAATCTTAAGGCAGACAGTATGAAACGAAATTTTAAAAATACATTTTTTGCTTATTCAATTCTCTTCCCAACTCGCTTTGTATACAAAGAAACAATTAAATGGGGTTCTATCCATTACAGGGTTAATAAATATTTTGTTGTTTCAGTTTTTTCTTAACTGAAATGCCAAAAATTGTATAATAGAAACCCTTTCTGCTCCTTAAGTTTTTTTTTTATTCTCCACCTTAGTAACACACAACGCAGCAATGAAGAAGAAGAAAAAAAGTCCACAACGCGCCACATACAATCCCAGAAAGAATCATACATACCAACTAACCAACATGGTACTTTTATACTTACTTGTATGGTTGGATGTAATACTACTTACTATGGCAAATACGTTATTCGTATTATTTTCGTTCTCGTTTGTTGTTGTTGTGGTTGTTGTTGCTTCTCTGTTGTTTTTGTAAATTTGCATACAATAAGAGTACACAGCATGTTATCTTTCTATGACCTACACCAATATTTCTGAGAATGATGTGTCTGTCCAGTATCTGTTTCGATTTGGAATTATCGTCGTCTTCGTCGTCGTCCATCGTATTTTGTTGAATAACTTGACGCTTTAATATCAGTAAAGTGTAGTGTATGTAAGTGAAATACTTATGTACACTGAGAAAAAATTGTGAAGAAAACCTATGAAAACCTTTAAGAAATTTTGTATAATAAGAAATAATAAAAATTATTTTTTCATTTAAATTATGTTTGGTAGAAGATGATTTTTCAACACTCGAAAATCCAATTGAATCAATTTTTTTATGGATAAATATTTTCTAGATCTTGATTCGGATGTGGGTTGATTTTTCATTGTGTTTTAATCATTTTGGGATTTGAGGTTTAAAAGCGTATTTAAAAGAGAAATATAAATTCTCCAAAATTAAAGTTGCACAAAAAATCGTAAAATAGAGTAACAAAATATATGTATATATTTTTTCAAAACAAGATATATTTTAAGAAAATCCATGTTACGGCTAATTAAACTATTTAATTCAAATTAATGAAATGCAATTTAAAAGATTTGTATCATTTTTTTTAATTTCATTGATATTTGGACCTCGAGTTAATAATGAGCGTTTCACATAAGAGGCCGCCACTAGTATATCAACAAATATTCCAGTTTCCATAAGAGCGTCTTTGGCAGTTTATGTCATTTGGTTTAAATGTAAACAACAATACTAATATATATTGCCTCGAACATGACAAATTTTGTAGCAGATAAAGTTTTTCTTCATTACTTTAATATAAAGAAAAGTGCGGCCGAGCGTCAGCAAATATTAGAGCGGGCTCTATCTGATTAATCCTGTGGGAGGTGATTTTGAGCTCGAATATAAGGAACGGCCGGGTCAACCTTAAGAAAGTTTGGAGACGAAGAGTTGGAATCATTGCTCTATGTGGACGAACGCCAAACGCTTCAATAGCTGTCAGAATCATTGGGAGTGGATGAGTCGACAGTCAAAAAACGTCTAAAAGGCATGGGATTTATTCAAAACCAAGGACACTGGGTGACAAACGAGTTGAAGCATCGCAACGTCAAAAAGCAATTTTTCGTTTATAAACAGCTTCTAATAAGCCAAAAATGGAAGGAAAAGGTTTAAGCATCGCATTGTGACTGGCGATAAAATGTGGATCCATTGCGACATTCACAAGCCCAAAATGAAATGGATTTTGACCGGTCAGCCATCGACATTCCTTCGCAAAGACGAATATTCATGGCATGAAGCTTATGCTCAGTATTTGATGGTACCAGCGCGGCGTGATCTACTACGAGCTGCTCAAATCGAATGACACGATCACGTTGGAATGCTATCGTACTTAACTCATGTGTATGAGCCGCGCACTGAAGCCAAAATGGCCGGAATATGAAGAAAGGCACGACAATGTGATTTTGCAGCATGACAATGATAGGCCACTTGTTGTAAGAGCGGTCGACACCTACGTGGAAACCCCAACCGCCGTATTCTATAGACATCGCTCCTTCCGCCAGACATCGCTCCTTCCCAGCAGAACTTCATATAAATAATGCAAAATAATGGTTCGATGATTGGATTGTCTCTTCCGAGCTGGAATACGAAAATTTGCCAGAAAGATGGAAAAAAGTTGTGGCCAGTGATGGACAATACTTTGAATAATATATTCGTAACAATTTTTGAAAAAAAAAACTCGGAAATTTTAAAATAATACGCTGATTATTAATTCAAGGTCCCAATAGTATCCAAGGTTATTGCATGGACTTATAACTGAACTTTTTCAAAGTATGTTGCCCTCCTAAGCTTGAATTTAAAGTTAAAAAAGCTTTGTCGATCAGTCTTCCAAAATGTGGGTCTTTATTTAAACAAATTTTGATTCAAAATTTTTAGCAAGCTTTTAATTATTATTTTTGATTCTAGTGAATGTATTTGCGAATTTGAAATTTAATTTTGTGTGGAATTTTAATACATAAAAATTAAAAAAAAAAAATACATTTTGAATATTTTCATGCCAATATTGACCCAGTGCAAAGGGCGATTCGATGAAGCTTTCTTGACTATAGATTCGGAGTTAGGAGAACAAGATACTTAAAAAAAACTTTTAGTAGAAGTTCTGTACGAAAGCATAGGCGAGTAGTGTTTTCGGAAGTAATAAAAAAAAATTCAAATTCACCAAAACCGCGAAAAATATTAAAAAAATTAAAACCTAAGAAATGAAAATACTTTTTAGTTATAAAGAAAGCTGAATATATTTCAAGAAAATCCTGGACAAACTGTATGCATTATTTAACAAAATAAAATTAAGTATACTACAGATTTTTTATTTCTTTTAATTTTGTAATGAAAACCTCTACTTTTCCTCAAATTTCAATTGAAGATAATAAAATTTTTCACCATAAAATTGTTTTCATATAAATCGTATAATTAGTATTGCAGCAATACAACTTAAAACAATTTAAATTTTAGTATATCCTTTCTGCGAGTGTAAAATTGCATTTGCCTTGCATATAGCTTAACTTTAATTTTATTTAGCATTTACTGTCACAGTTTTCAATACATATTAAATGGACGATTCTTATTATATAAAAATTAATTTAATATGCATATTGTTGAAATCTAAATGACCACATTACCGTCCATCTGTACATACCGCTTTTCAGAAGTGTATTTTACCAAGAAGTTTTTAAAAAGTGGGTTGTTTTTAGCATATTCCCTTATCTGTTTCACTGTCTATTGCCCAAATAATGATGAGTTAGGGCAATAAGGGAAAAATTAAAAACGAAAATAGCAATAAAAACAACATTTTATTTTCCCACGATAGAGAGCTTTGATCGTGCTTAAATTGATATTTTATAGATTTAAGGAAAACGCTGCCTGCAGCGACAAGCTTTTTGCATAGATAGAACAAAAAAAAAAAAACAATAGTAACAACAACACAACAGTGCAACAATTTTAATATTCTATACCATGGTATATGGAAAGTAAAGTATGAATACGAAAAATATTTTACAAACATTTTAAATCGAAATGTATGAGGGCGGTCCCAAAGTTATCAGACCTGACGTATATATGGTGGCAGTAATTTGAAAAAAATACTTTGGTGTAATGTGGCAACCTTATAAAACATATGTTTTAAGTTTCGAGGCGCCACGCTGTTTAGTATTTTTTCGGAGCCATTAAAAATAAACGATTTCAGTGAATTTGTTAACATGGAAAATGCTGAAAATGTTTTCCAAGTAGAAATAATTTTGTATTACACATAATTAAAATCTTATAACTGCTTACCTTTTTTTTAAATTTTGTTCAATTAACTCTTCATAATTTCACCAATTTTTTTTCTTAATTTTCTTTTGTGATCAACCTTTAAATGGGTGGAGAGATGCTAAAATAAATATAAAAAATCAGAACAACAACTAACTGATACTAAAAAAGGTAAGCATACTTAAACAAAATCTATTGGAAAACATAGAAAATCTCAAAAAATGTTTTTAGCTGCAGGACAGATTTTTATGTCAGACAGCAACAATATCTTAACGATAACAGAAAGAATCAACTCTCAGTTGTAAAAGCTATTAAACCTTCTTTCTTTTTTTTACAATACTTTTTCATTACCTGGTGTTGTTATTAAGGAAAATATTCAATGATGATTATGATGACGATATTGTTGATCATCATAATGTTGAAAGATGATCAAGATTCTGATGGATATAAGAACCACATGATGATTATGTTTGCAATATTGTTTTATACTCACCTAAGGCAATACATCATTTGGAAAGGATACACTAAAATGACACTTCATATATATTTTTTTTTAAATTTTTATAGCTCTCTCTCTCCACATGATGATTTAATTGTTTTTCTTTTTTTTACCGGGTTTTACTTATTAGACAAATTGAGTGGAAAGGGAAAATAATTTTCTAAAGTTTAACTGTTCTAAATATTAAAGGAAAATATTAAAGAAAAAAATAATCTTCAATTAGTTCCGAAATAATAGTAAAAGCTTTAAAAGCTTTTCCTCAATTAAGAGTTGCATGATATTTATGAATAGTGTTTGTGTATCTGAATACATATAAAGGGTGGTTAAATTTTAAGGGCCGATGTTGATTTTGAATAAAACACAAATTATTTAGGAAATTATTGTCATTTCTTTTTATTATGATACAATGGAACAAAATATCGGCCAAATGGCCGCCGCGACCTTGGCGGCACACCTCCATCCGATGGTCCAAATTTTCGATGACGCTGAGGGATAATTGAGGTTCTATGATGTTGATGTGCCGAATTATCTCATTATCTTTAGCTCTTGAATTGTTGCTGGCTTATTGACGTACACCTTTTCTTTCAAATAACCCCAAAGAAAGAAGTCCAACGATGTCAAATGATCTTGGCGTCCAATTGACATCGCCACCACGTGAGATAACACGGCCATTGAATTTGTCGCGCAAAAGAGCCATTGTCTCGTTAGCTGTGTTTTAAGTGCCACCGTCCTGTTGAATCCACATATCGTCCAGGGTCATATCCTCAATTCCTGGCCACAATAAGTTCGTTATCATCTCGCGATAACGAACATCATTCACGGTAAATGCTTGGCCGACCTCATGACACACTATCGCGAACAACAGCAATGTTGTCCGCAGAACGAACTGGGCGAGCATGCACAGGTGTTTTCACAGACCCGGTTTGCTGAAATTTGCCCACAATTCCTCCGATTGTGGAAACATTTGGTCGATTATGCTGACCAAAAAAATCACGAGGTGCACGAAATGCATTTTGATTTGAACGTCAATTTTCATAATAAGCCTGAATAACTTTAACGCGTTGCTCGATTGTGTATCTTTCCATGGTTGAAATTGAGTTAGTCTGAAATTGAGAAATGTCAAATGAAATGCAGGAAAAAACTTGACGTTTAGGTGTGGTTCACATTCAACATCGGCCCTTAAAATTTAACCACCCCTTATATTTTTTTTAATTATTATAGCTCTCTCTCCACATGATGATTTAATTGTTTTTTTTTTCTTACCATTATGGACGGGTTTTAATTATTAGACAAATTGAGTGGAAAGAGAAAATTATTTTTTTTAAGGTTTAATTGTTCTAAATATTAAAGGAAAAAATAATCTTCAATTAGTTCCGAAATAGTAAATAAAGCTTTAAAAGCTTTTTCTCAATAAATAGTTTTTGTATATCTGAATACATATATTTATATAATATCATTTATATTATATCATTGCAACTTTATAGATGTCATTTTAATACAAAGCACTTTGGGGTGTTTCAAGAGAAGCGGTTAAGCAGTCGAGTTCTGATATTAAACAAAACACTGTTCAGGCTGATATTAAACAAAACACTGTTCAGACTTTTAGAATTTGTTACTTTGACAAAAATGTGCAGTTCTTTTCAATTGATTACTTTGTAGTTATGTTTGTTTAATATAAAATAAAAAAAATTCCATTTTACTGATTTTTCTCAATATTAAATAAATAAAATTGAATTTTATTGTTATTTCTTGAGATTATTTAAAAATATTAATATTTAAAAAATTTCATATACATACATTTTAATTTTATTAAAAAGAAATAATACATTTTTTATAACTACTTACATATATACAGCTAAATCATACATACATTCTAACATAACAAGTATATTTGTTGCTTTTAAAAATTTTGTCTGTAAAATTCTTAATAATTATATGTAAAATATAAATATATTTGTTGCAAGACTAAAGCAATTCTTTTTTGTTTGTTTGTTTTTTTTTTACATTAAACGTATCTAATATTGTACTTCTTATCTGAAATGAATATTCACATTCATTTACTTTAGTTTATTTAAAAAAAAAATTGCACTATTTTTCCATTTAAAAGCTAATTTATGGGCTATAAAAAATAAATTAAGTTCAAGATTTTTTTTACAAAAATTCTTATTGTGTCGGGTATTGAAAAAAAATGTATACTCAACATTTTAAATATAACAGTAGAGCAGCGTTAAAATGCACTGGAAGTAAAGTTTTGAAGGTTATGCAAACATTGTTAATACGAGTAATCGAATTTTTGTATAATCGAGTATTCGTTTTATTTATGTTCTACTCTATTAACAACTTTCTATTTTTTATTAATGACCTTCGTGATGATTTTCCGAATCTGTAAAAAAGCAAAAGATAGAAAAAAAGAGATATTTTATGTTTTGTTTTTGGATGTAAGTATGTGTAATTATAATTGTAACGACAAGCTTCAGAAAACTCCAAACGATTTTTTTTCTAACTGGTTTGTGTTAAAACTACCAACATAAAAATATATTTCGTGTAATCTTCTACTCCGATATTTTTTTTATAATACAGGGTGTCCGACGGGAAGGTATACTACTTTTTTTGTATATAATTTTTGATTTAATGAAAGAGAATGGATCTTATATTGATAAATTTTTTATTTAATGTCGGCAATTATGTATGGAATACAATATCAGATAAAGGTCCGACTCTGTTAGCCTCACAAATGCGAGCCCTTTTGAGCACATTTTTCATTACATTCTCACACATTTCACGCGATATTTCATTAATTTTATCACGAATATTTTGTTTGAGTTGCTTAAGCTTGTCTGGTTTGTTTGCATAAACTTTGCTTTTCAGATATCCCCATAAAAAGAAGTCCGGAGCAGTCAAATCAGACGAACGTGGAGGCCAAACAACATCACCATTTCTTAAAATAACTTGTTGTGGAAAGAGGTCTCGCAGTAATTCCATTGTAATCCTGGCTGTATGCGATGTGGCACCGTCTTGTTGATACCAAATATTAATCAAGCCCAAAGCATGCAGTTGTGGCGTTAAAAAGTTTTTAATCATATCACGATATCGCTCCCCATTCACAGTTACCGTTACGCCGTTTTCATTTTCAAAGAAGTAAGGTCCAATGATTACTCCGGACCAAATTGCACACCAGACTGTCACTTTTAATGGATGCAAAGGTGACTGATAAATAATTTGAGGGTTTTCCATTGCCCAGTACCGACTATTCTGTTTATTCAGCTCTTGTGTCAACTGAATCTTAAATGGAAACAAATGCAAATCCTTGTGCAAAATTGTGGCCAAAGTTGTTCTTTGAAGACCAAGCTCCTGAGCACGGGGTCGAATTGAGGCTGATGGACTACACGATAAATAGTGCGTTTTGTTGGCACCTTGTTTCTCCCAAAAATTTCACGTAACTTTTTCATTGTCACAGTAATCGATGTTTGATTTTGATGAAATGTTTTAACGATTAAAACACGTTGGTTTATTGAATATTTTTCCTTAATAAATTTGCCACGACTGCCAAATATGAACTGTCAAGTCTAATGTTTACCAAAATGGCGGCAACACAAAGTAATATAACTTCCAGGCGGACACCCTGTATATGGAACTATTTTTAAGAAGGATCTAGACTTTCAAAAAGGTGTGCAATAGAATGGAAAAATTCATGTTTGAAAATCCTTTCCTTTTAAACAACTGTAGGACGTTTTGCTTTTAGATATAAATATTTGGGGTCACCCTGTTATAATACAGAGTGAAATAAAGATTGGCAAATCCAGCAAAATAAGAGCTGAGGAAGAAGTAGTTAAACAGTACATCTACTGAACCCGAAGTTGTGGAAATTTCGGTGAAACTTTTTTTAACATTGGTGTGTTATTGGGAGGAAGTTGTTTGTTTCGGTGCTATGAAAAATCGATGATCAGACGGACATTTTTATTAGTTTACGGAAATACAAGGACTACAAAATAAAAATAGGGAGTGGCTTTGTTTTAAAGTTAAAAATGTGATCTTAAACACGCCAAGAATTATTATTCAATAAGGCATTAAATAACTGTTGGAATTAAACATTTATGGGACAACTAAATAATTGTTTTTTTACTATAAATTGTTATAAATAAATATTAAAATTAAAAATTTTATGCTTTTCAATGGTATTGTTACAAAAAATTTTATTCTTATGCCTTCATAAGTAGGGGTTAATATCAACATTTTGGAAGTTCTTTAAAATGACACCTACAAATCGAAAAAAGTTCACTATTAACTTCTTTGGATGTTCCGAAAAAGAGATTCGTAAAGAATAACAACCATTTTATTTTGCTGGGAAGTTAACTACTTTGGCTTTGCAAAATCTTTCAGAGCGCCTAATTTCTTCTAATTTGAATCGATATTGAAAATATTTACAGGTATTACAGAAAACATACTGAAATTTCAGATTTACTCCACTACAAATTAGAATGAAAAAATTTTGGAATTTAAAAATAAAAAAAAAATATCAAAAACCTTCAATCTAATAGCCATCATAGAAGATTCCCATGGGCGTTCCCAAAGAGGCATTTAAAAAAAATACTATGTAAATTTTACCATAATTTTGTATAACTTTTCAACTAAAATTATTATTTGGAATATATGTGTCTTTAAACCGCAACTATAGCATTTTCGGCGATTTTTGTGAAATTTCATCTAAAGTATTAAACTGAACAATTGTTTTCGAAATCAGATTTTTAAAGTTACTAAATTTATGGAAATTAATATATCTGTGGTGAAAAGGAAATAGTGCTTAAGTTTTTTTTTGACTCTAGCCCCTTAAATTAAATAATTTCTTAATTGGAACGAATTAGCAATGATTCGATGAATGACTTTTACTTATACTTGAATCACCATTGATTTTTAAAAATTAGTTTTAAAGTTGGAAAGTGCTCAACTGCACTTGGAAAGTGCTCTCCTGCAAAATGACAAAATCAGACTTAAGCAGTTTTCCCTTTTCGCCACAGATATCATCCGTTTTAATTGGCTAAAAATTAAGGATAACTTTAAAAACACATCATTAAAATATAAAATTATGGATGATTTTTTTAAGTGATGAGAATCGTTTATTATTTGAAAGATATCACATTTTCATGATAGCGGATCAAATATGACAGATAAGTTTCTCACCCAGGATTTATTATGTACCTTTTTTTTCTCAATTAATCTTTAGCTTTGTTATTTATGTAGCTTGTCCCGGTTGTGTCCTTAAAAATAAGTTACAGTATTTTTAAAAATTCTTACCATTTGATGTTGCCAAATCCTCAATTCTTTCCAATTTTGTATGATTAACAGTTACTTCAACTCTTTCATGTTGTATCGTGTCTGGTAGACTCAGCACACGTTGATTCTGTGATGAAATTAAATGATTGTAATGATCCGAAGAAATCATATGAGACGTCCAAGGTGGGGGCGGGCAGTGGTGATGGTGAGCAGGATGCGTGTGAGGATGATGATGGTGGTGATGATGATGATGATGAGGATGTGATGGATGTGATACGACTACAGGCAAGCCTTCTGAATTTAGACAGGTTACACACGAATCTACTACCGGAACTAATTGATCAGGCATCCATTCAAAAGAAAAAGCAGATCCTAATGTATGAACCCCCGTGTTGCAACCCGTTCCCATATTGGGTGGGGCACTAGTTGGCGTAGGAGGTGTAGTTGTTATACAGGGATTTAACTCTTGTTGTGAGGAAGAAGAATTATCCATTGATAATTTTTGATTACTTTCTGACCAAGGCGGGCTGGGATTCCACTGATCCATAAAATCGGCAGGATCTGGTGGTAATAGTTTATTCAGTAATCGCGTTCGTGTCGGTACTACCGTAGCAAATATTACCGATGAATGTGACTCGGTGCGATGGGTGTGAACTTGATAAACTGAATCCATTTCATGTAGATCATGATGATTTGGCACTTCGGAAGAGTTTTCTTGCAAATAAATGGGCTCTAATTTACCTATTGCTCTACGTTTAGCCGGTGGTGAGGTTGTTCGACTATGACTGGCACAAGACAGCGTGTAACTAGTAGCCGCAGAAACATGACTGGATATAGAACTACTAGTACTTTCACATCTTAAATCACCAGTGTTGGATTTATTCGATAAAGGTGATCTAGAAGGTGACATAGAATGATTTGATATGCCACCTCCTAATTGACTATAATCTACTGGTTCTATACCACCAATATTTCGATGACTCATTTGCACATCACCAGCCATAGATGGATCTCTAGAATCTAACATTACGTCACCATTTGTTCTTTGTAGCACAGGAGTATTTATCGTTTCACCATTGGATGAGTGAAACGAACCATACGGCGGCATATGATGCGGGTGATACTGATGATGATTGGTGGGGTGATGTAAGGCTGAGTAAGGTGACCCGACTACCGAGGTAGGCGAAAATGCCGAATTCGGTGTATGATGGTGTATATGATGATGGTAATAAACGGAGGTGGGATTTCCGGCTGCTGGTGGTGTAGCCGGAACACGGGTACCGCCATCATAGGGTAAACCAAATTGTATTTTTGACTGGACGGTGTAATAGTGATAAAGCCATGAATTCAGAAGCATTACTGAAGCTTCTCTATCGCTATAAAGAAAGAGCAATACGTGTGCACAAAAATAAGTACCATATTTTAAATATGTAACTTAGAGTTTAATACTTATATACTTTAAAATAGATGTACTTAAAATTATATTCGAAATTTTTTAAACTAATTCTTAATTGTGTACTTTTAATGGGGTCACTTAATGCTTAATTGTATGTTTGTAAAGATTTCAACTTAAAGTTCATTCATTGATTTCTAAAGAGTTAAATTAAAAGCTCAATAGTTAATATTTATAAAGTCGAACTTAAAGCTAAATTTGGTATAACTAAACATTTCAAATAAAAACTCAATTATGGATCGTTATAAATCAACTAAATGCTTATAAATCAACTAATGCTCAACTAATGCTCAAAAAGTAGTCTTTATTTGTGGTCTATATCTCAATAGTTTAACATAAAGTACAATCGAAGATATTTAATTAGTTTAACTTTGGATTTCTAATGCATCAAATTTAAAGCTCAATTTTGAGATCGTAAGCAATCCAATCAGATGTTTAAAAATATTCCTTTAATGTTAGTCCTAATGTAGAGCAAATTTCACTAAACAGTACTAATACGATAGCTAAATTTGGGTCCAAAAGTATTTCACAAGAAAAGCTAAATTGTTGATTTTTAATAGTCTAAATAATTGCCCCATCAAAGATATTTTTTAATTATTAAAATAAATAAAAATTTACTATTACATTTTTAAGATAATTTAATGTTCTAAGTTCTTAAATAATCTAAGTTCTTAAACAATCTTAAAAAAAAAATTTTAAAAACATGTACATATGGGATTTAAATATACGTAGTTTCATATGGCCACATATATAAATATATATCAAGTTATAAAGCGTGTTTTTTAAGAGTGTCACAACTTTGAGTTGGCATCACTGCTTTATTTGACAACCCATTTAACAGGTGATAGTTGCTTTTTGTTTAGTTTGCTTTGAAATTTCATTATTAATCGACTTACACCAGAGCAACGCGTACAAATTGTTGAAATATTTAATCAAAATAATTGTTCTATTCGCCAAACTCATTGTGCACTTCTTCCATTTTATGGCGTACATAATGGTCCTTACTAATAATGTGCTTTTCTTGAAACACCATTACATCCACAGAAAATTACTGTTTGGTGCTGGCGGAGTCATTGGCCCATATGTCTTCAAACACGTTGATGGTGAGAATGTTACTGTTAATGGTGAACGGTATAGGAACATGATTCGAAATTTTTCGGAACCTCAATTACCTGGTATTAATCTTGCTGATATGTGGTTCCAACAGGACAGAACCACATGCCACACAGCGGGTGCTACAATTGATTTACTTAAAGAAATTTTCGATAAAAAACTAATTTCGTGTGATTTAACCCCATTGGATTATTTTCTTTGGGGTTAAATTACTTGTCTACGTCGATAAACCACAAACAATTGAACACCTGGAAATCAACATTCGAACAGTTATCGGCGAAATACGGCCGCAAATGCTGCGAAAACTTGTTGAAAATTGATATTCCAGATTGTGCCTTCTACGCGCCAGACGTGGCGGCCACGTGGCAGAAATAATATTTAAACATAAATTTCATAAAATTTTCGTTCCAATAAAGCCCGTTTCATTGATATTAAAAATATATTTCCTTGTTTTATTATGATTTAAACTTGTGCCACTCTATAAAAAAACACCATTTATATTACTATATATAAATATTTTTCGTCGGGGTCTTTAAAAATATTGTTGCAGAAATTCCATTTACTCGCGGAAATGCCCCATATGTTAGCTCTGAAAAGTAAAACAATTAAATGGCAACCCTTCACCATAGCAAATGTTTCTTATGTCAAACTGTAAAAGAACATTCTCAAAGTCAGTATGCAGCTTCCAGACGGTGCTGCCATATTCTAGCAAGGTGAAAAGTAGTTCAGTTGATAAGTAAAACGCAGAGTGTGAAGAACTAAAGTGTGGCTAACGTTTAGTCTATCTACATCGTGTAAATAAAGTGTGTTATTAATGTGTTTTTCTGTACTTTTTAGTGACTGTTATAAATAAATAGAGCTATAAATAATTTCAAACAGTGTTTATTATTTGCAATATAGAAAGAACTCGATTTATTTAAAAGGTAAATAAATCAACGATTTTATAAAGGGTAAAATCGTAACAATATCATATAAAAGCCAAATATTAAATATTGAAAAAGTACAAAAAAGCTCATAAAATACTTCAAACATAAACTCTTTAACAGAAGTTTTGAAAAAAGTTAATATGAAAAAGCATTTAATATTGGTCTCACAAGAACACTGTTGCCAGCCAACGTTTTTCAAAAATATCTTTAAATCACATTTTGTTTTAAATGAACTTGACATCCTTTCTTTTTGATTAATTACTCAAATTATAGAAATATTTATTATTAAATATGGGTATAAATAAATAAAAAGAAAGGATATCAAGATCATTTAAAACAGAATATAAATTTCTAAGATCGAAGGAAACAAAGCAATATCATTAAATTAGATAAAAAAAATCGCTAGAAAATAGCAAAATTATATAACATTATAAAATTTTTACTGAAAATTTTGGTCATTTATTTTTACTTTGCAAGTGTTGCTTAAAAGTTTAAATTACAAAAATAGCCATATTTCCCGCTTATAGCTAAATCATATTTTATCCTGCTTAACACTTTGAAATCGGTAAATTTTTCAAAAACTGACATAAAAGTAATAGTAATAAAAATACCTAAATTGGCAACAGTAAAACAGACCAAATACTTTAAGCAATGCGACTTTTAACGGTCCAAATAAAAGCCATGTATGGTAGTAGAATAAATGTTTTTTTTTTTTTTTGTCTAAGTTAAAGTTTCCATCAAATATTCTTTAAACTACTTACTTTAACACTTGATTTGTACAAACAATGACTGGCTGTTGATTTGTATCTTGTGCATCTCGTACTTGTAACACAACATGGACCCATATAAAGTCACCCTGTCTACGTTGCATACGTACCAGTAAAATGCATGAACGGTCTTGTTCTGACTGAGTTACTGAAAATTAAAAAAATTATTTATAATTAATTATCTGCTTAAATTGAATTTATTAATAATTTCTAAAAAGAAGAAAATACTTACTAAGTCTATGTTTACTTTGAGCTTCTCGTAAATTATCCGAATGTATAAGACTATACCAGGATAAACCCTGGATATCATTCCTTGTATAACCTAAATGAAATTCACCACTAAAATGAGAATACAATTTAAAAAAAACACAGATAAATAAATGTCAATATAATAACCTTCAAAATAAAATCATTTTTTTTTTAAATATTTTTTCGCTAAATAAAATTTATAAACTAGTTCAACTTACTTTTTGTCAATATGTGCTATTTTCATGTCCATTGAATGTATCGTTGTAAAGACATTGGTAGCTCCCTGCACTACACATTCTCGAGTCTCTGGCATGGCAATTGGTGTACATGTTGCCAAGAATACGGGTTCGTTGCGACTGCAAAGTGGCAAAAATGACAAATAGTGACCCTGAACCAGCACAACCTAGAATAAAACAATTCATTGAACAAACAGTTAGAGGTTTCGTTGCCAAAACGGAGTTTATTTTTGTACGTAATAGACATTTCCTAATATTTTATTTATATAGTATATTGTATTGAAAAATTTGTACATATGCACTATAAACATCAAAGCATTGCTTAACGACAGTGCTTTACAAGTTACAACATTTGAAAATTTGTTTAAATCTTTGCCCCTTAAAATATTCGATGTATTAAATATTTTGATCATACCAAAATATGTGAAAAGTATTTTTTATTTTACGGTCACCTTTTTTTTTAATCAAAAGGACCGTTAATTGCGGTATAGGTGTTTATAAAAGTGAATGTATATTAAATTTTATAAATGAATGTCAGCCTTTATTTTTGTATGTTTTGGTAAACATTTACGTTTTATTTGACATACATACATACATACATACATACTTATGTTTGTAGGTATCTACTGTATTACTTTTATGATAGAATTGTTATTTTTTTTATTGTAAGGCACATTTTGTAAAACTTTGTAAAAGTAAATACAATTTAAAATTCTTATAAAAAAATTTAATTAATTTTAAATTATTTTTTAAAGGATTTTAATGACAAAAAAAAATTGCAAAAAAAGAAAACTTCTTGTTATTATTTTAGAAAAGAAAATATTTTTTATTATTAGCTTGATTTCAATAATTTTTTGTTTGTATTAACAAGCAAATTAATTGTACTTACAAGTTTTTGTATTCAAAAACACACAAAATAGTTTGTTTATACATATTAGACGTTTCCTATTTTAAGCAAATCCATTTTTAACCGATTAAAGTTAGAAAAGAGAAAAACATTTTTAGGCTTTTTACACTGAACAAAATCTTTGTAAAACGCATGGAAGATCTTGAAAACGTGAAACAAGTGTTTACATTGGCAACATCTTTTATCTGTTATTTATTCAGCTGTCAAAAAATAAAAGAAAAAGACGCATAGTTTTTGTTAAAAATAAAATATGGATTTGGAGAAAGCATCAATCATTGGAGTAGTTGTTGCTTCGCAAGAACAAACCCGAATTTTAATGCAGTACATTGAAATATTAAAGGCCATTCTGGAAGAAGATGATGATGAAGAAGAATTTTTGGTAGACATAAGTATGAAATTCTTACATTTGCCGCTTATTTTCCTTTGTTGAATAATTTTTTTTTGTTTATTTTCTGCAATGTCAGTTTGCTAGTGATGGCACAAAGAAAATCGATTTTTTTTGTAATTTTTTTTAGTGATGACACTTAAAATAACGAAAGATGTAAGATGGAACAAAATGAGAAAAGATCATCTTTGTAGATGTAGAAAGATGTAGAATTTTCAGCCTGTATAATTCTTATGGGAAGATGTTAACATCTTTGCAAATTGATGAAAGATCTAAGATGTAGCTCAGTGGTAAAAGGCTATTAAGTTTTCATATTTTCGGCAAAATCGAACGTACGAGTATGTCAGCAGATCTTTTTCGGATATAACGCACAGATGTTACGCTTGAAGCTAAAATGTAAAGACGATGAGTTTTCTTTGTTGATAATTATCCACGTTGAAAGTTAACGTGGATACAAAAAGTATTGTGTAAGTTCACGTTTAAAACACATTTGTAATTGCGAGTTTTTGTATTAGTTAACAATTAAACGTTAAGGCGAAAATACAGCTATATTTAGTCTGTTCCGCTGCATGATAATCTGTTCCGCTGCATAATCCATTTATAAATAAAAACAGGGGGTAGATCTTATAGATTTTTTTTAACACTGAAAACAAATCCGGTTTTAGAAATTGTCGAGCTCATCTGATTTTTGTGTAATTTCAAATGAAAATGTCAAAAACTTAATATTTAGACCAACTTTATGACATCTGGCTATATCCGATGCCATATCTGTGCATATCTCATATCAGATTTATACCATATCTTATTTTTTTAAAGCCAAAAGCTTCCCATGGAAATAATCCAAAAAAAAAATGGGATTCAAAGAGTTGAAATGATTAACGAAAATATTCCTCGTAAAGTTTTATTATAAATATGAGTCATTCCATGTCATACCGAACACCTTTTTTACAACACCTCTTCCGATTTACTTTTAATTAGGCAGACGTATTAAATATTAAAAAATATTTTACACGTGTTTGCAGAAAAAAATAAAATTTTTTTTTGAAAAAGTTATGTGCATTTGAAAATCGTCGAAATTGTGAAAAATCTGCCGACATGACAACTTTTAAACTAATGTTTCGCAAAAACTTGTGTATGGATATTAAAGACGAATGCCGTATTTTAAAGGTATTTGAACTCCTTTTTAAAAATTAATTTTTTTTTATTTTTAAAATTTGTTTTTTTTTTACTTAATTTTCGTTTTCCACTTTCACATACAAAATGCAACTTTTCGTCGTACTACAATGGAAAAAAATCGGAAAAAATAGAATCCATTCGACTTGCATTCTGAAATTTACAGGGAATATCAAGGTTATATTGAGCTTTAAGAAAATATTTTTTTCAGATTTTTCGACTTGTTCGAAGATGGTGGAAAACAAAAATTAAGTAAAAAAGCAAATTTAAAAAATAAAAAAAATAAATAAATTTAAAAAAATATTTTTTAAAAAAATATACCTATAAAATAAGGCATTGGCCTTTAAAATTCATCCACAAGTTTTTGCGAAACATTAGTTTTAAAGTTGTCATGTCGGAAGATTTTTCACGATTTTGACGATGTTCAAATGCACATAACTTTAAAAAAAAATTTTAATTTTTTTCTGAAAACAAGGAAGAATACGTACACTTAAAAAGTTTGTAAGTTAAAATAACTGAAAATATCATTTAAAAGAAATGATATTTCATTTAAAAACCGGTCTACTTAATTTTCATTTAAATTAAATGTTATTTGTTATTTATTTTTAAATGTTGATTAATCAACTGACACATCCGTAAAAAACAAATGATATAATCAGTTAAAATAAATGTCAAAATTTTACCTACCAATCCTTAAAAAATAAATGTTTTTTTCATTTATTTGAAATTATTTCCTTTTTTTTTTTAATATACTCGTAGAATACAAAATGTATGTATGCGTATGAAGCTTTAGAGACTTTTTGTGTGAATGTTTTTGTGTATGTATTTGTGTTTATGAAGTTCTTGTAATTTGAACTGAAATAATTTAGTATATATACAACCAATTTAAATAAAAAAATAAATTGAAATTTGAAATACTAACCCAATGCGTTGCTCTGGAATAGAAACTATCCATGCCCGAGAATAGTGTTGCATAGTGTTATTCAGCTGTATCGTTCGCATAATTATGTTTTTTTTTTTAATTAGAGTCCAAAAGATTTAAATTTTTTGGTTTTTTATAACAAATTTTAAGATCCTTTCCTTTAAGATTTAAAGCCCAACTACAATTGGCTTAAAAGACTTAAACTAGGTATCGAACTATAAAGCTTAAGTCAATTAAGACAATTTTGGTTGAGCCCTTACACTCAAAATATTATGCAGGTTACTGTTTGTAAATTAATAAAAAAATTTCAGTTCAGTTAAAAATAAAGGAACACACATTTATTTTTTAAAGAAATATTTATTTTAACTTTTTATACATTTGTTCAAAATGATTTATTGTCATTCACTGATTTTTTCAGTTTTATTTGTTTGACATTTGATAAAAATTTACCCACAAAACGGAAAATTAAGGTTAAATTGTTTCCGTTACATTTTTTACAAATTTTAATATGTTTTGCTGTTTGTTAAAAAAAAAATATTAAAAAAAGTTCAATTTGTTTTTTTATTTTAAATGTTTTTATACAAATTTATTTTAATTCGAATTACAAGAAGTTTATAAACACACACACAAAATGTGTGTGTAGACTGTGGGAATTTACATTTTGTAGATTAAAAAAACAAACAAAAATACAAACAACGGAAACAATTTCAAGTAATCAGTTTTTTTACGAATTTGTAAGGTAAAATTTTAACATTTATTTTTAACTGATTCATCATTTGTATTTTACTGATGTGTAAGTTGTTTAAAAAACATTAAAAAATAAATATCAAAAACCATTTGATTTAAATGAAAATTATGTATACCGGTTTTTAAATGAAATATCATTTCTTTTAAATGTTTTTTTCTGTTATTTTGATTTAAAAACAATTTTAAGTGTGTGAATTTAAGTTCAAGTTTTCTTCTTAATTTATGTAGGGTGAAACATAAAGTCTTTCTACCACAAAAAATAAATCTTATTGATCTTCATTGCAAGAAAATCTTCATTTACAATTGATCTAAATTGCAAGAAGCTATTTTTAAACTTATTTTTTTTATTCATGTATTCGTATACACATAAAGATTTTAAGTGGGTGTGGAAATAATTGGTTTAATTTTTGTTTTCTTATTTTTACTATAATTTCAAATGACAAAAGGAAGTTACAATTTTGTAACTTTTGGTGAAGAAGTAAATATATATATATATTTTTATAAAAACTAAAAATAAAAGTCAATTGAAATAATTAATAATTATTGCCACTGTATGAATAAATATTATTTCACCAAGTTTCCAAGATAGTTTCTATATTTCTTTAAAAGTTTATGTTAAATTACATGTTATCTTTATATTGTCTCTATACGTATTTCACTTTGTATATATGATAAAGACGCCCACATGCTGTCAACCAACCAAGTTATTTCACATCGTTAGCATCTCTACGGCTACCGTAGTTAAAGCAAAAAAAGTCAACAACATAAAACTAAAAGTAGCAGCAACAAGAAAATTAACTATAAGGGAACTACAACAACAACACCAACAATAACAATATAAGAACTATATACACAACTTTATTGCGTTGTGACACTATCTGTTTTTGGCGATCATTGCAATTTTTGACGTTTGTAACTCATAATGTGATGACTACTGGTAACAAGACTACTGCTGTGATGATCCTGCACATGAACACGTACCATGTGCTTTTTACTGTATATATTTTGTTTGTTTGTTGAGTGTGTTTCATCAATGCCTGTAGCGTAGCCAATTAATGGGATATACTGCTACAAAAAAAAGGTGAAACTCATTGATATTGAGATACAGTAATCCATTTAACATATTGAATTTGTAGGACTTAATAATATTTTAGCAAACAAACTGATCACAAGACAAATTCTAGAAATTTTCTCAATTTTTTTAAAGCAGTGTAAATGTGGCATATACTATGCCACGGTATAATCTTATATTATTAAATTTATCAAACGGATTTTTAAGTTAACGAAATTTTCTTCATCTTTCACCACCTGTCAACAACATATGTACACTTAAAATAGTTTGTAAGTTAAAATAACAGAAAATGTCATTTACAAGAAATTATATTTCATTTAAAAACAGGTCTACTTAATTTTCATTTAAATTAAATGCCTTTTGTAATTTATTTTTAAATGTTGATTAATCAACTGACACATCCGTAAGAAACAAATGATATAATCAGTTATAATAAATGTAAAAATTTTACCTAACAATTCCTTAAAATATAAATGATTTTATCATTTATTTGAAATTGTTTCCCTTTTTGTATTTCTTGTTTCTTTTTTGTACAAAATATTGTATGCATAGCTATAGACACTCTTTGTGTGAATGTGTTTGTGTATGTATGTATGTGTATGTATAAAGTTCTTGTAATTTGAATTGAAATAAGTTTGTATATATACAACGAATTTAAATAAAAAAACAAATTGAAATTTTTTTAATATTTTTTTTTTTGAAACAGACAGCAAACAACATTTAAATTTGTAATAACTGTTACGGATACAAATAAACCATGAGTTTCCGTTTTGTGAGTAAATTTTTATTAAATTTCAAACAAATAAAAAAAATAAATGAAACTGAAAAAATTCGGTAAATGATAGTAAATTATTTCGAATAAATGTATAAAAAAGTTAAAATAGATATTTCTTCGAAAAATAAATGTATGTTGCTTTATTTTTAAATGGAACGGAACACTTTTTTTATTAAACTACAAACAGTAAACTACATAATATTCTGAGTGTATAAATTAATAGGAAAAATTTCCTAAATATTGTTAATAAAAAAATATCGAAAGTAGATTTCTTATAAAAACTTATCTTTCCATGTATTTATAAACCCCATAGTAATTAATTTTTCTTTAAACTGTTCAAATCCCACCCCTACTCAACCGACGCCATTTGCAACATTGTTGCCTACATTCATACAACATGCATCACAAAGAAAAAAGAAAAAAAAAAACGCAAACCACAGTAACAACTGTCATCGTTTGTCAGTTTATAAATCACTTGAGCTCACTTTAAAACTCAACACAATTCTTTCAATCTTCTTCCTCTTAACAATACAATGATGAATTATTCAACATTTCGAACAAAAAAAAAAAAAAAACTGTACACACAGAGTGTGGCAAAAATGTTTTAAATGTCTTAGTTACGCTGTTTTTTTAAAAGACCAAATTTTCAAAAGTTAATATGAATGAATTGATGCTAATCCATTTTTATGTTTATTTTTTATTTCTTAATTTGCAAATATTTAAAAGTTAAAAATGAACAAAAGGAAACTGGCGAAAAAGTTTAAAAGTACAATAAAATCAAAAGACTTCAGACACAAACTTGCTAAAAAAAAAGCAGAAAATACCTGTAACATATTTTTTGTACAGAACATTTTAAATAACTAATTTATTTTTTGAGCTTAAGGTTTGTTTTATAATTTTTCATATTTTATATATTTTTCATATTTTATATATTTTTAATTTTTATCAGGCTCGAGATCATAATTTAATGTTGCTAACGAATAGTAAACACAAATTTTTTTTATTAAAATGGAAAAAATTGTGAGGATCAGCGCTAGAGGGAGTGCACACTTTTCACCAGAGCGACCAGCCTCCTTAAGAACCACCCAACCCACAATCAACTCATGGTTTTGAACAGGCTTATATATCACAAACCCTAAGGAATATGACTATGCGAAATTGCTTTTTTTATAGTTAGTGTATAATTACCCGTATAAACTGGGCGTTTTACCATCTATTTCGAATTACGATTGTTAACCACCTCCAATTTTCAAAGCAAAACGACAGGGTTGCCATTCCAATTGTTAATGTTTCCTTTACAAATAGCAAAACTTTAATTTTTTATTGGCAAAAATGTGTGTTAACATTTTTATGATCTCACTCCTTAGTATAAGTCCTTTTAAAAGGAAACAGGATCACGAAATAAACAACTAAAATTCAGCTTGACTTCATTTGGTCTCTAGTTTAAGTCGTATATGGTACGGTTCATATCTAACGACTGTTTTCTTTTGTTGTCGGACGGTGTTTGGAAAAACAAAAAATTTGCAAGAAATACAATGGCACAATTCGGCCGAGTTAGGCCGAGTTTTGTGGGATGGTTTAGTTAAACCGAAAAGGTATCTTGTCAGCCATTTCCATGTTTATTAACATAAATTTGTTGAAAATTTTGTTCTTCATTGAAATAAAGTAAATTAAAACAAATTTAAAAATCAGTATTCAAGTTACAAACTGTGATAAACTGAGTTTATAGATAATCTACATCCTAAAAACTCGACCTTTATCAATGATTGCTTAAAAATCTGTGTTTTTATAAAAAAAAAATACATTTTTCACAAAAGAAATAGTGTAGTTTGTCATAATAAAGACAACCCATTCATATAAGGTTTGGGATGATTTTGTCCAATATAATTTTTCTTATAACCAAAGTACAATACACTATTCGTAACATCTTTAAAAATAGCATTTATATAAATACAAAAACTTAAGACACAAACTTATTTTCTAGCAATAAAAAAAAAAATTATAAAAATTAAATCTATTGTGTACACATTTTTATATAAATATTTACACATTTAAAGTTAATGAATCGATAAATTTTTAGATTATGTTAATTATCAAATCAAATCAAGAAAATTCGTTGAATACTAAACAGAAATGTGCAAAAAATAAATAAAATATCTATAAATTGTCAGATTGTTTAGATTACACGCAATAGTGTTACCTTGTTGTATTAAACACTCATACACACATACACATGTGCACATAAATATGTATGAATCAATTACAAAAAATAAAATAAAAAAACTTCATGATTAATTTAAAAGTTTTTTTTTTCTTCTAAAATAGAAAAAATTAAAAGTTTTTTGTTTTTCTAAAATATAAAAAATTAAAAGTTTTTTTTTTGTTTTATTATCTAGCTTAAAGTAATCACACTTACCTTTTGATCACCAAAACGCATCTGTCTGCGTGCATTACGACTAACATTCATGCGACACAAAAACATGCGATGTTCACCCTCTAAATTAGAAATGGCAGCTGCAGCAGCCGCCGCTGAATTAATATGTTGCCCTGGTTGAGGTGGTACATTACGATTAAGTTCAGCCTGTATAGCAGAATGATCTTGTTTATCTATGATATCATATACTGAATCACCATGTATTAAAAGATCTTCCTGTAATTTTAAAAATATATTTAAATTAATTTATAGTTTACATGAATATAAGGCTTTCTATATGACGTGCTCCGCTACAGGAGGAAAAAGAAGAGGCCCTATATGATACGAATAAAAAACTAAACAACTTTTTTAATTACTTAATATTATATAATTTAGGGCTCAGTTTTATTTATAATGATTTAATGGAATTTGCTATAAATTTTATTATATCAATAGACTTTTTTTATGGGCAACGTTAGAAAAAATAAATTTGTTTAATTCAAATTTTATACCTCCAAAATACGTATTTTCCTTATTTTCATGTTTTCGATTTAAAATTTGTATGGAATTTGAAAGTTGAAAACTAAAAAAAATACGTATTTTGGGGTTCATTATTAATGGGGTATTAGTGATATTGATAATTCAATTCAAAATACTTTACACAACCGACTCATGTCCAAAAATAGTACATCTACTAAAAATAGCAATACAAATGTTTTTAGTTTTAAAAATCAGCCCTTAAATTAATTAAAATTTGACTTTAAAATTCAAAGAATTTACTAAAAATATTTTTCAAAACAAAAATTAGCAAACTGTCAAAAATGTTTTTTGAAAGAAAATAACAAAAAAAAAAATGTTTCTCGATAAAAAAAAAATAGGAATTTGTATACCCGAATTTGTAAGGCAAGAAATTAGCAGCTTTAAAGTATAACAAGTGTATATAAAAATAATTAAGTTAATTTGTGCATTTTAATAATATTTTGTTTTATAAATTAAAATTTTGCTATATTTAACTATTCAATGAGTTTACTAAAGTTTACTAGCGCTTACTAATTTTTTACACTAAATTCTTTGTACTACACGTCAGTAGACATGCGTTGCAAAAAAATACCACTGGGCTCAAATTAGCAAAATTTCCCGTAACAATAGAAAAATTGTCAGTTGCTATTACAGACTTTTTTTGGTGAGTGTATTTAGCATTTATTTTCATTACACTGTAAAACAATTTCAAACTTTTTCCAAAAATATACGTGTGTCGGCGTTTTGATAGTTTACATCGGAATTTCATTTTAGAGGCGGTCAAAGTTTCCCAGCTCTGGCCTGTTCTTGCAGCATATCGTTATATGTTTTGTTTACATCTGAGGTGTAGGGTATGTTCAGCAACTTTGTAGATAATGGTATGGCAAATATTTTTGTAGAACATATTAACCCTCTAACTCCCCCTTATAACGGCATTTTTTGGCTTTATTCTAACAAATTGTAAAAAACACCCCGAAAAAGGGGAAGGGCGGGGATGAAATGTTCTACAAAAATGTTGGCCATAAAATTCTACTATATATGTCAGAACATACCAAACTCCAAAACTTAACACAAACACCAAAAACTACTCAAATTCAAGATTGCTCATCAGATTTCTAGTCAAATCTTGGGATGACCAACATATTGAAAGTCAGATTTTGGGATCACCTACATAATATTTAGGTCATCCCAAAATGTGACTAGAAATTTGATGGGCAATCTTGAATTTGTCTGGTTTTTGGAATTTGTGTTAAGTTTTGGGCTTTAGTGTGCTCTGACATATATAGTATGATTTTATGGCCAACATTTTTGTAGAACATTTCATCCCCGCCCTTCCCCTTTTTCGGGGTCTTTTTTACAATTTGTTAGAATAAAGCCAAAAAATGCCGATATGAGGGGGAGTTAGAGGGTTAATATGTTCTACAAAAATATTTGCCATACCATTATCTACAAAGTTGCTGAACATACCCTACACCTCAGATGTAAACAAAACATATAACGATATGCTGCAAGAACAGGCCAGAGCTGGGAAACTTTGACCGCCTCTAAAATGAAATTCCGATGTAAACTATCAAAACGCCGACACACGTATATTTTTGTTGGTCTCCTTAACAAGAATCAATCGTCGGAACCCCGTAATTTTGGAAAAAGTTTGAAATTGTTTTACAGTGTAATGAAAATAAATGCTAAATACACTCACCAAAAAAAGTCTGTAATAGCAACTGACAATTTTTCTATTGTTACGGGAAATTTTGCTAATTTGAGCCCAGTGGTATTTTTTTGCAACGCATGTCTACTGACGTGTAGAACAAAGAATTTAGTGTAAAAAATTAGTAAGCGCTAGTAAATTTTAGTAAACTCATTGAATTGGTAAATATAGCAAAATTTTAATTTATAAAAAAAATATTAAAATGCACAAATTAACTTAATTATTTTTATAAACACTTGTTACACTTTAAAGCTGCTAATTTCTTGCCTTACAAATTCGGGTATACAAATTTCTATTTTTTTTTTATCGAGAACATTATTTTTTTTATTTTCTTTCAAAAAATATTTTTGACAAAATTAAAAAACAAAAAAAAATCAAAGACATTTTGCTAATTTTTGTTTTGAAAAATATTTTTAGTAAATTCTTTGGATTTTAAAGTAAAATTTTAATTAATTTAAGGGCTGATTTTTAGAACTAAAAATATTTGTATTGTTATTTTTAGTGGATGTACTATTTTTGGACATGAGTCGGTTGTGAAAAGTATTTTTGCTTCCGATCCCTATGTAGCATTTTAATGCAATTTAAAATTGTAAGTATAAGTTTTAATTATTAGAAAAAATTTGCTTCAGTATTCACTTTCTTAAAATTAGTAAATTTTTTTGGATTATTTTTTGCAAATCGGTTTTCAAAAATTTGTAAAATGATTTCTGAAGTTAGCAGCAAAAATTTGTAAATATTCTGTAAAAATTATGTAATTTGTAAAATGTTTATAGCAAAAAAGTTTACTAAATAATATTTTTTTTACTAAAAATCAGTACAAAAATAGTAAAGTGGAATTGAAAACCGTTTACAAATTTTTCTACTAACTTTTTTCTGAGTGTAGGTCAACATAAATTAGTGCTAAATAGGTCAATATTAAATCACGCCTACTTCACCCTTTTTTTTGGAAAAAATTAAACAAAAAAATTCCAATATTTATTTGTAGTATTTAGGAAAATAAATACTGTAAGTTTAGCATTGATATAGAAAGCCCCATACTTAAGTTATTCAATGAAATAATTTAGATTTAAAATTAAATTGACCCCTTTCGATTTATTTGTAACTTTAAAGTCAATAGTTCAAAACTAAATTTATATAGTATTTTTTTTTTTGACCATTTTAAGAGCTTTTATAATTAATTCTTTGCCTTTGCAAAAAAGTAAAGCAGCGTTAACGAAATTTACAAAAAAAATACACCCTTTCAAACATTTTTATAACTTATCAATAAATCTTTGATATGTTGCTTTTGGCAATGGCCATAGACAGTCACTACGACACACCCAACACCCGTTTTTGGTTGGTTCAACGAGTACTTATTGTATGTTTGTGGTATTTTGCCGCATATGAGTGTTGGTGTAGTATGTAAGTACACTTTAAATTACCACCAGTCAGTATGTCTATACATATTCATATGTTGTTGATGATATTCAAATAAATTTACCGGCGAAAAAAGTTAAATACATATAAATATTTTTTTTTTTTTGTTAAACATTTTGACATAAAGTCCATTTTTGTAGTGTCCAAATGTGTCTGCTGTGTAAGAATTTTTAATTTTTAAGACTAATTGAAGTTTTCCAGCTCTTGTTAAATTTATTGCATGTCGAATGTTTTTTTTTATTTTTTTTTGAAATGTATCTTTTTGTTTTTGTCTTTGCAAAATACAATTCTAGGGCAAATTTATCATAACAATGACATAATAGTGCAGTTTAATTAAATGCTGTCTTAAGGCGTGTCGATATGTATGTTATGTTACATTTAACTGTTTAACTAGTCAGAGTAATAATAATTTTCATCTCCTTTTGTTGTGAAAGAAATATGTATAAAGTTTAGGCAACATTTAGTGTCATTTAAGATTGTCGAAATATAAAAAAATTACATGATATTTAAATGATGTAAAGAGGTTTGTTAAAAAAAAATAAAACAAGAAAAGACTTAAGACACATACTTGGTATTAATGAAACATTTAAATGCACTCAAAAAAAATGCACTAAAATTTAGAAAAATGAACTTATTTAGAGGAAAAATTGTAATGAAAACGGCGCCAAAGACACTTTTTACTTGAAATTAAGAAACAAATTTTACTTAAAATTTGGTAAAAATTTCTATCTAAATTACAGACAAATTTTACTACTGAGAAGTAAATTTTTTTTAGAAAACAGTAAGATTTCCTCCAAATTAGTTCATATATAAAATAAAATTTTACTGTTAGTTAGGAAGTGTTTCCTTGGTTTTAAGAAAAAATTTTATTTTATTTAAGTTCATTAGATAATTTTTTTTACTAAAAATTAGGACTTTACTCCCTAAAAATGAGAAAATATTTTCTAACATCAAGTTAAATAACACTTCTTTTTAGTGAAAATTAACCTTATCCTGCTTCTGTGGTAAAGGTACTTTACACTCATTGAGTAAGTATTTTCCCACTTTCGGAGGACTTCCGCTTTGTGAGGACACTACTCTAAACAAGCTTTTACATTTTTGTCTTAAAATTAAATTGAATTATACTAAATTCATGTATTTAAAATATAAATTAAATTGCATTAGCAAAAAGGTAAACGAATTAAAAAAATATACTGCAGGATATCCTGATTGTGAGAAAGTTAGATTCTTTTCGTATTTAATTAACGGGTTTGCTTGAGAGAACTACAAAAAGGGACGCCCTAAGTGACACACGTCATCTATGGCTAAGGAACACTGGTGGTCCTTTGTCTTCTTAAATTAACTAATTTAAGGAAAATGTTGCAAAAATACAAAATATTACAGTTACATACATTTCTTGTTATAATTGGAAAATGGAAAAATGTCATAAGTTCATTTTATGGGAATTTTAGCTTAAACTTTATTTGAAAAACTTAAACTTTTTTATTATTAAGAGAAAAAAAAATAGATCGAAAAATATAAAGTTTAATAAGCGCTACGTCAATTATAGGAAAGCCATTATGCCGTAATGTATAAAATGTGCCTGCGATATTTTGTATTGTAGTCAGCAATCCAAATTATTACATAAAAGCGCAAATTCGAAATCTTTAACATAACAAAATTTTAAAAAAATATTTTAAACTACTTTAAGTTCTATGTTAAATACTGTTAAGATTAGCTTGTGAGCCATTTTTTAATCACGCACCAGAAATTACAATCATGCACGATAATATTTTTTAAATGGTTACTTTATTTTGTTTCCTTTAATAATATTTTTTCTTAGAAATAAGGATAACTAGTTTGATTTTATTTTATTGTATTTTTTTGTTTTTAATAGAATATTGAAAATAATTTGAACGTTTTCCAACAAAAAAATCCTATACCAAATTTTATTATTTTTTTAAAAATTAGAAAGCTTTTACTTGAAAAAAAAAAGAATATTTTATTAAAATTTTTAAAATTTATCTGAACTAAGCTGCAGGAAAATTTTCCTTAGAAATAGTTCATCAGTTTCTGAAATCAAGTAAATTTTTTTTTATCACATAGGAAAAAATTTATTACTTTTTGTTTTTAATTGTCTGAACTAATTTTTAAAAACAATTCTTCAAAATTAGAAAATGGTATACTTAAAAACTGAATTTGGAAATGACTTTCTAAAATTTAGTAAATTTTACTACTCGCGAACAAAACATGAACACACATTAAGTTTAAGTACTTTCTCGATTTAAGTTAGACAAATTTTTTGAAGTAAATGGGAGTAAATTATGTCCTAATTTTTTTTTTTTGAACTAAACTTAATTTTATAACATTTCAGTATGCAAATTTCTTAAAACTAGGATGTTTTGTCTTAAAATTAATAAATTTTTATTTAATTGGCTTGTTTTTTCTTAAAATCAAGAAATATTACTTAGGAAAAATATGAACTATTTTTGAGTATATAAACTATTTCGTTGTTCCTCAAACTTAGGAATTTTTATTCTTTTTAAGGAAAATTTTCTAAGTTTTAATAAAATTGTACTTAAATTGAGGACAATTTATAAACTATTTTGAAGGAAATTTTTGATTACATTTTAGTTCAAGTCTTTTTTTTGAGTGTAAGAACTGTGTTCCCCAGCTTAAATGAAGAAAATGTAAAACATATAGTTTTAAATTTGTAATATTTTTTTTTTCGATAATGTTTCGTAACTATTTTAGGATAACTTTGTCATTTAGCTGGTCTACAGCATAGATTACATAGTTATTTTACTCTTTGAAATTTGGTGTTAAAAAATATTTGTCTTGTGTGAAAATTTCTATGTAATCTATTGTTTACATATTAATCATTTTGCATGTCACTTTTGTAAAAGTTGTATGTTTTTAATTAAAAATACAAATTTAACTTACCATCGAATGTCCTAAATATTCAGCAGCATTATCGGATATATACAGTAATTTTCCATTTTGTGTTAGCATCATTAAGAAGCCGGATAAAGCCTTAAAAATATGATAAAGAAAATCACAAAATAAAATTAACATCACACTGTTTTCACTCATAAATATATTTTAATAAATAACATTTAAAATGTAAAACATGAAATTGTGTCAATGCAACTCTTTCACTTCTTATAACTAAACAACAACTAAAATTTACTAAATAAAGTGACAAAAATCAAATTTTAGTTTAAAACAAGAAAACAATTTTAAGGACATACATACACATACATATTTACTACAGTCACGAGTAAATAGTATTGATTAATCTCTGTTCGAACGTCAAGGTCTACAAACATAGTAATAGTCAATTTCGATTTTCTTTTGTAAGCAAAATGGAATTGATCTCCTACTACGGCTACAATATTTACAATGTATGGAAAAGTTTAAAAAAGGCCACTGTATTTCTTAAAACTATTTTTATGTGTGTGCTGTGCTGTGCTGTGTTTTTTTTTTTTTTTTTTGATACTTCCTTGGAACTATGATATGTAAATGTCAACGCAAATGTAACAAAAATCTAAAAAAAGAGAAGGAAAAAAATTAACAAAATTCTATTCGACTTAATAGAGTTGTTTCTTAAGAATGATTGTCATTTATATGGTAAAATATATATGTATGTACATTTACCTACTACACTGTAAGAATGTAACTTTTAACTTACAAAAAATAAAAAATAAAAATGCATTCTGCATGAAAATAAACTAAACAGATTGCATAGTGCAAGTGAGTAAATTGAATTTTATATATTTGTTTGTTCATATGTTTAATGTTTATTTGATTTATTCGAAGGCCAATTCCAACTAAATTCTAAACCCATTCTAATCAAAATACATAAAAATGTTGGAAACAAAGTGAAGGTTCAAACATTTTAATTCGTTCTAATGAAAGCCAATAGTTATACTAATGTTGGTAAAACTTTAGAACATTTATGTTTAAACAATGCGGTGGAATGTTTGTAAAATTTGAAGTCTGACATACATAGTTTATGTATTTTAACGTGTGTAGAAGATAACTTTGTAAACTTTAGCCATTTACCAATATGTTAATTAAAAAAAATTTGAACAAAATATTTCGTTAATTCCAAAGATAGGTTTTTAATTGAAAAATAACATAACAGACTTAAGAACTAATTACAATTGGCTCGCTACCATGAGGGGATTATGCATCCATTTAAAAAATCATATTTTTATTTAATCCCATTTTATGTTGTTCAAAAAACACAGTGGAACATATAATCCCCGAAAATATCTTCCTTCTAGAATTTTTAATTTTTTTTTCTGAAGTTAAAAAATTTAAATTGATAAAATATTTTTCTGAATTTTTATTTATAGTACGGTGGTGAACCTGGGTGAATTGGCTAATATCGATATCGGCCGACTTAGGGGCTTTTTAAGGCAATCGGGATGGTTCGACGGGGGAAGCTAGTGATATGATTTTACTAGCTTCTGTGGTATCACAAGGGACTTTATAGTCTAAGTGAGTCTGATTGGCAGGCTACCACATCTACCTAACCTAACCTAACGGTAGTGAAATCGTTAAGCTACGAATACTCTGCGGGAAAAGGACCTATCTCAGGCTACGCCACGTGACTGGTGACCGGTCACTTGACCAGGTTTTTTATATGAAAAGGACCGATAACTTTAACATGGGCTTGTACTAGGAGGGGGTCGATTGCCCTAGGTGACATGTCACAGGACTGGTCTAAAAAAACATGTCACACAACTAACCCCAAAGAACTAACGTGGTGGGTACTTTAGGAACCGGTCCTCTTTTCACCTATCGCGTGATATGTAATTTCGGAAGCGGTCCTCTTTTCACTTATCACGGGACAGGTACTAATTCCCAACTATCGGTATTAAACGAAGATTCAAATTGTTAAAAAAAAATTTGTATTTCTAAAATTTCGTTTTATACAAAAAAAAAAAAAATCTTAAGTCACTTAAGCCTTTAATTTTAAATCACCAATAATTTGGAACAATTTAGATTTTTTTTTTGCAAATTTTTTTATTTTTTAATCTAAAAGTCGGACCGACTTTATGATACCCTTCACCAAGTATAATTTTGCCCAAAATTTGGAAAATTCGCCAAAAAGTTAATGTAAGTAAATACTCAGAAGATGGGTTTATATGGGTACTAGGTCCAAAAAGGTCCGATTTTCTTTGAATTTAAAGGCATGATTTATAGTCCCATATAACATTGACAAAATCGAACCATGTTTCTATGGGTTTGTGTGTCTAAATAATGTTTAAAACTATTTCTATGACAAGTAGGTCTGAATTTGAACTGATTTTAACAAAATATGTCCATGAGCCACTATAACCGTATGTACCAAATTTTATATAAATATCTTTATATCTAAGACCTGTAGTAGGCTTATGTGGGAGCTAGGTCCCAAGATGGTTAGATTTTCTGCAACTTCAGAGGCGTCCTATATCACATTCATAGCCCAAATTTCAATCAGCTTTCAAGGAGTTTTGTGTGTCTGAATTGTACACTTAAAATAAATTTGTAAGTTAAAATAACAGAAAATACCATTTAAAAGAAATGATATTTCACTTAAGAACTGGTCTACTTATTTTTCATTTAAATTAAATGGTTTTTGTTATTTATTTTAAAATGTTATTTATAAAACTGACACATCAGTAAAAAAACAAATGTTTAATCAGTTAAAAATAAATGTTAAAATTTTATCTACCAGTTCCGTAAAGAAAAACTGATTTAGTCTTTTATTTGAAATTGTTTACGCTTATGTTTGTTTTTTAATCTACAAAATTTTTACTCACACAGTCTATAGACACATTTTGTGTGAATGACCATATGTATGTGTGTTTATAAAGTTCTTTTAATTTGAATTAAAAGTTTTGTGTACAAAAAATTTAAACAAAAAGAATATTAAAATTTATTGAATTTTTTTGAAACAGACAGCAAACAAAATTTAAATTTGTAATAAAGGAATGAGGCAGGCGAGGCTATTGGTCAACCCCTTTTCCAATGGGAAAATTTTGGACCTTGCTAGCAACGACATTAGGTTAATAACAGGGTTTCTTACCGGACACTTCGGATTGAACTACCATTTGTGGAAGATGCATCTGTTGGAATGCCTCTGTGTCGGCTATGTCTTAAGGGAGACGAAACAACCATCCACATTTTGTGTGAATGTTTTGTATAGCATAGGAACAGGATGAAAGTTTTCAATAAGGAATTTTTAGGTCCAGAAGATATTAGGAACTCTTCTCCATTTTCTGTATTAAAGTTCATTGCGAATGTCGTATTATACAGAATTTGTTTTAGTTTTATGATCCTATGGGTAGCAATGCCATATGGGTAGCAATGCCCGCCGTGGGGCCAGATATTGACTTAATAATAATAAAGGAAACAAATAAACCACAAATTTCCGTTTTGTAGGTAAATTTTTATTAAATTTCAAAAAAATGAAACTAAAAAAAAAAACGGTATATGACAGCAAATCATTTTGAACAGATGTATTAAAACGATAAATAAATGTTCCTTTATTTTTAACTAAACTGAAAACTTCCTTTTTATTAAACTACAAACAGTAATAATACATAATAATATTTCAGCCCAATTCAAAAAAGACCTTTCTATGATAGGTAGATCTGAATATTCTAACCCAATTCAATAGATTTAGTCTGTGCGGCAATAAAAACTTATAAGTCAAATTTCATTCAAACATCTCTATATTTGCAACCGGTAGTTTGATTACAAGGTTTACATGGCTTGCATGGTCGGACAGACATCATATTTTCGGTAGTTGTAAACATCAGCACAAACTCATTATACCCTAACCACGTAGTGGTGATTGGAATAAAAATGAAATAACCCCCAAAAGAATAACATACTATATGTTTGAGGATTATTTCATTTTCTTTGGGTTTTATTTCATATTTTACTTCAGAGATTTTTAATATGAAAACAGTTTGGAGATTATTCCATTTTCTATTCTTTTTTGGGAGTTAATACATTTTTTTGGTGGTTAATAATTTTAGAGACAAATCCCTAATGCTTTCATATAAAATATAACATTTCCAATGATTCAATATTAGGAATCTTTGGAAATGTTATATGTTATATGAAAAAAAAAATAACAATTTGTTTTTTAAAATTAATAATTCTTTGATTTAATGTAAAGCAAAATTTAAGTTTAATAAATTAGTTTTTGGGACTTATTTCATTTATTGGAGTTTACTAAATTGTCGTTTATTCCTCCTTTGGGACTAATTAAAAAAAAAAAATCCAAACTTTGGAGGTTATTTCATTTATCTTCTTGGCAGTAATTTCATTTCCTTTGGGTATTATTTAATTTGCTTTTCTCTTGTGACTTATTTCATTTTTTATTTTTTTTTAATTGGGGTTTATTTTTTTGATTTAGATGTTATTTCATTGCTTTTTATTTCATAGAGCCAACTAATGTAGATTAAGCAAAAAATAAAAAAATTGTATTCTTTTTTTAAATTGAGAGCGGCAAAATTTTAGAAAAATGTATTTTGAATATGTATTTATTTATTTTATTTTATTTTATTAAACATATAATTACAAATTATATCTTTATACCCTAACCGAGCACTAGCAACAAAGGCTATCGGCTCGTTGCAGCGAAAACAGACCAGAGCCTCTGGTGGGAATCGAACCCACGACCCCCGCACTGATAAGCTCGCACGCTACCAACTAGCCTAACGGGGCGCTCGAATATGTATTTATTTTTTCAATTAATATAAAAAATATTTTACATTAATACAAGAGTGTGGGTATCTTTTGAGTACAATTTAAATAATAATGAAAATACCAAGATTGAATATTTTGGCCGATATATAATTGTCTTTTAACACTCAAAATTCGTGTGATGTATAATTTTGAAAAAGTTGTGTAATCTTATGTAGAGTTTTGAGATGGAAAAAATACAAAATTTATGTTTCGAAAAAAAGTGTAGATAGTTGCCAAAGGGTATTTCTATAAATAGATGGGAAAAAGCTCAGTTTGTACGCGTAATCATTCACTAACTGAAAAATGTAATTTCGCATAGTCATTTTCCGTAGAGTGTGTGATATAAAAGCCTGTTCAAAACCATTAGTTATTTGTGGGTTGTGTGGTTCATAAGGTGGCTGAAGATGACCTGGTCGCTCGGGTCGAAAGTGTGCACTCCCTCTAGCTGATCCTTACAAATAGTGTTTACTATTCGTTAGTAACATTAAATTATTATCTCGAGCCTGATAAAAAAAATTAAAATATTTAACAAAATTTTTATTTTAAAAACCTCAAACGGTTTGATTATGTCAAAATTGTCAATTTATGTTTCCAATATCTCCTTTCAGGGAAATTATGTGAAGTGGTAAAAAAATCACAAAACATAAGTCTTAAAATACCCTGACATTTAAATTCTTATTTGAAGGGGGTTATGACTCTTCATTTTCCTAATCTCCCATGTATTTATAATAACACAATCATCCTTAGCCTTTTTGAAACATCTGTGAATCTAAAGATAAATTCCATGTAATGTTTAACATTTGTTGGAACTGAAAAACTGTACAAAGCAGTAAAGTATTTTTTAACTCCCCCAATTGGAATTTCTTAAGAAATCTTAAAAAAAAAGTCAGCAAAATGATTTAAAGCTTACAAAGTTCATGTGCAATTTTTTGCGTTAGTAGCATATGGTAGCACACCATCAAGTGCGGTAGTCTATTTTCATGTTTTCTGTAAGTGGCACATATGTTTTTTTTTCTTTTAACAATTTTGTTTATTTTTTTTTTTTGTTACTTATAAATAATTTTTATGACTCACCTTTGAAAATCCTATATTTGGTGTTGGTGCTTGGTGTATGGAAATGTCATGCCGTTTGAACACTGAAAGTATTGAAAAGAAACAAAAAATATGTCAATATCTATCTGCTGTACATTTAAGTAGTTATTAAAAAACTAAACACATGTTAATTTTTTTGTTTTATTTCTACTTATAATCTCATTGAACAAACAATAATAATATTAAAAAAAAAAATATAAATAATAAAAAAACAACAACACTATTTAATTGTATATCGGTTTCCAATGTCGTCATTTTATTATTTATTTTTAATGCAGCGGATTAGGGTGGTAATTATTTTCAATTTTCAATTATTAAAGAGAAAAAATGACAAATTGTGAATCTAAACCAAGGGTGCCCAAGCCCTATGCGTTTGATGCTCATTTGTTTTTGTAAACGCGCTTAGCTATATGCTGTGTGTTTTAATACACTTAGAGCACTCAGCAAGTGCAAGGCAACAACACTTTCGTACAAGTTGGTTGGAAAGTTCCTGCGCTCGTAATGAAAGAATACTGTTTTTGTTACGAAATATATTTTTTTATTCAATATAATCTCCTAGAAGCTCAATACACTTGTTCCAATGATTTTCCAATAATTTTGTCCCATCCTTATAATGGTTTTCCGGAAGCTCTGCAAAATAACCGTCTACGGCTGCTATGGCCTCTTCATTCGACGAAAAATGCTTTCCACGAAGGAATTGTTTGAGATTTCTGAAGAGATAGTAGTCACTGGGAGCCAAATCTGGTGAATACGGTGGATGTTCAAACAATTCGTACTTTAATTCTTTGAATTTAGCCATCATCAAAACACTTTTGTGAGCAGGTGGATTGTCTTGATGAAAAATCATTTTTTTCTTCTTTAAACCAGGTCTTTTCTCACGAATTTTTTCATCCAGCTGATTCAAAAGGCTGCAATAATATTCAGAGTTGATTGTTTTACCTTTCTGAAGATGATCAACAAAATTCCTTTTGCATCCCAAAAAACTGATGCCATAACCTTCTTTGCTGATTGTTGTGACTTCACCTGCTTTGGAGCTGAACAACCAGCTTCAGTCCACTGTAAACGTTCTTGTTTCAATTTAGGATCATGGTGGTAGATACAAGTCTCATCCATGTTATAAAACAACGCAAGAAGTCGGTTTTATTCGGCTTAAAATGCTCCAAATTACGCTGAGAAATTTGTTTTCGATCCAGTTTTTGTTGAATTGTTAATGTGTGCGGCACTAACTTTCCAAACAGTTTTTTCATACGTAATTCTTCATGTAAAATATGGAGTACACGTTCGTCTGAGATGCCTATGGCATTAGCAATCTTCACTAACCATATTATGTACCTGCTCAATGATTTTTGCTGTGGTTGCAGTTTTTGGTCGTCCTTCGCGTGGATCGTCTTCAAGGCTGGTACGACCACGTTCAAATTCACCAGCCCAAAATTCAACAGTGTGTTTTGAAGGTGAGGACTCCTTATACACTTCTAACAATTGTTCATAAATTTCCTTTGCTTTTAAACCCTTAAAAACAAATAATCTAATGACTGAACGATATTCAATTTTTTCCATATTAAAAAAAAATCAATGACACGTCAACTTCAAATGGCTTGCAACTTTGCATGTGTTCTCAGGACAGTTATACCAACCTGAGAAAAAAAAAGTTTGGAGCTAGCAGTGCCATCTCTTGGTGAGCGCAGGAACTTTTTAACCAACCTGTATGCTTTGCTGGTAGACATTGACGACAGCGATCATCAATGTGGATTTTGTTTTTGTTTAACGTATGATATGAAATATAATTTTTTCTTTGTATGGATTGGATTTTACAATAAATAATATTAAATCAAAATTAGTTATTCTTTAAATGTATTGGTGTTTGCTCTTCCATAAGGAACTTTTGGGCACCCCTGATCTAAACTATGAAACAAATTATAGAAAAATATGAAGCAAATCAAAAGTGTCCTATACGTATGAGTTATATTTATATTGTTATTCAATCAAATATTAATCATACGCAACCAGTCTAGATGAAATTGGTACATATTCACTAAAATAACACAATTTTTTTTTCTCAAAAAATTTAATGAAATTGACCTTAAAGAGATCACAAAAGTTGTGATAAGCTACAAATTAGTTGAAGTATTTTTAATTCAATAAAACACAGTTCATTCCTAGTACTTCCCCATGGATAAAAGTGTTTCCTTATTTAATATATTAGTTGTTCATTGGTTATAAATTAAGTTAGAAACGACATAGTTTAAAACCATGTTTATTTTTTAGAAAAAATATACTTGTACATTTGTTTTTTTTTAAGTACAATATTTATATGTTTTTATATTAATTTAATTTTTTTTTTTCAATATATATTTCCATTGTGGGAGAACAATCCAAAACAAAAGTGAAACATTGTCACAAGTGTCCAACCCCAACAACAATAAGAAATAAAATGTAAAAATTAAGTTTAGCACACAAAAAAAAAATTATAATGGAACTAAATACACTGTCAATTGAGAAAATGTCAAAGTCCCAATATGAAATAATATACGTTTGTACAAATATTCTTTATGTACAACACAGAATACACGTAATTGTGTTGCTGAAACATACAGCACAACAACACAACGTTTGCATGGCAGACAATTCATAAATGCAACAGACACTATGTTTATTGCTGACATTCACTGTTGGTTATAGAAATATTTATACGATAATACTCGTATTATTGTTTAAGATGTTGTTGGAATTGTTAGTAAAGTAGTAAAGTTGAAACAAGTGTTTCTTGCTGTGTTTGGTCAAGTATAGATTTAAATTTTTATATATACATACATACAAACAACATATGTTTTTCTATATGTTTTCTGGGTAGTGAGAACAACAATAACTTAACAAAATGTTTAAAAAATGGCATTGAAGATAAATAGATATTGAAATTCTATGCAAAATAATTTCAACTCCCTCTAAATTACCTTAGGCAAGCATTTAAACACATTACACTCTTAATTTATATGGGTATATTGGGTTTTTCACAAAATCATGTAATTACCCAGTTGAAAAATATCGTAAAGACGTCTTAATAATAGTTTATTGTCATTATTCCTGCTACATTTTTGATCCATTCTTATAAAATATCAACAGGTTAATTTAGCATGATATCAATATGGTGAATATAACAATTCATCTAATTCACAATATTGGTCTCATGCTGAATTATCCTGTTGATATTTTAGCAATTACAACAAATGCCAGCAAATATCAACACTCAGAATATTATGTACTTTACTGTTTATCGTTAAAAAAAAGCTTTTAGTTCAGATAAAAATAAAGTAACATCATTAATTAAAAAAAATATATATATTTATTTTTACTTTTTTATACAACATTTGTTGAAAATGATTTCCTGCCATTTATCGATATTTTTCAATTGCATTTATTTTTTTTTAATTTGTTTGAAATTTAATAAAAATTTACCTACAAGATGGAAATTTTTAGTTTATTTGCTGTCGTAACAGTTTACACATTTAATTTTGTTTGTCGTATGTTTCAAAAAAAAAAAAAAATCAAAAGTTTCCAAATTTATTTTTTTTTAATTATTTGTTTATATGGAACATTTTTTCAATTCGAATTACACGAACTTCATAACACACACACATATGGCCATTCACATAAAATGTGTCTATAGACTGTGTGAGTGTACATTTTGTAGATTAAAAAATAAACAAAAATACAAAAAATGGAAACAACATTTAAAAATAAATTACAAAAACCATTTGATTTAAATGAAAAGTAAGTAGGCCGGTCTTTAAATGAAATATCATTTCTTTTAAATGGTATTTCATTCATTTCTTTTAAATGGAATTTTGTATGGTAACGGATCAACAAGGTGTCATTGATGACATGTCTTTAGGAAAATTATTTTTTTCTAGTTTTAAGTATATTTTGACTAAATAATAATTTGTTATTAAAAAGAATTGTATTATATCGATAGAAAACACAATAAACAAATTTGTTTGTTTTTAAACATTTTTTTGTAATATTAACGATTTTCAAATGAGGCGAATGTAAAACCAAACTTTTTAAAACAGAAAAAAATATTATATTTATAATTTGTCAGGTTCGAGATCATAGTTAAATGTTACTATGGAATAGAAAGTGTTGCTGTCCCTCTAGCGCTGATCATCACAACTTTTCCATATTCTTTATTTCAAATATAAATAAGTGTTTTCGATTCCTAGTAACATCTGTAATGATCTCGAACTTGACAAATTCTAAATACAATTAAAACATAGAGATCGGCATACAAAAATCATACAAAATTTACAGAAACAAATATTTAAAAATTTCTCAAAAATATATTTACGATCTGTCATACATTATTGATAAAAACAAAAATAAAAGGGCCATTCGAAAAGTTCTTAGCCTAAAACAGATATGGCCAAATAAGCAGCAACAAGTTAGGTGTATTGGAAACTTCCATCTCTCATATGAATAAATGTTAAATTTCATTTCGATCTGGTAACTCATATTGACAGCTGATAAAAAAAAAACGCTTCAGATTTGAATTTTTTTATTAGAGAAATTAGAAATTCGTGTTGTCATTAAATGTGGATGAAGGAGATATGGTATTAGACGATCGACGAGGGTAAGTGCCTGAAATAGGTAATGCCATAGGCAGCACAAATGATCGAGTCCATATTTTTTTGTATCAAGAAATAAAGTCTATCTGCAAGATGGGTGCAGCATTTTTTTATTTATTTATTTATTTATTTATTAATTTCCTGCATTACAAGACCAATTCTTATAATTAAAGCACATAAATGTAAACGTAAAATGGTTACAATTGTTGACAAAATATTTAAACATATATACAAAAAAATATTTAAATCATAAAATTAAAAGACAAAAATAAGTAAAATTAAGCAAACATTTTAAACAACATCTCCTTGAAATGTTTTGCGTTGCTATTCAGTTGGTGACAGTGCGAAAGTTTAGTCCAAAGACAGTTGACCAAAAAAAGCACTCTAATGAAAAATTTTCAAGCCTGTTGTTATCAATTTAATAGAAATAAATGTATTTAAAGTGTCGGTTCCTAACCATTGATCAACTATGGTTCCATCACCACACACCCGAGACAAAATAACAATCGAAACAATGGACTGAAGATGGTGTAAGTGCACCAAAGAAGACAAAAACAATTCAATTGGCTGGTACAGTTATGGCAACGGTTTCTTGGTCGACTAACAATAAATTCAGAATATTATTATAACATTTTGGATTAATTGAATATGAAAATTCGAGAAAAAAGACCTGGTTTACAACACAAACAAATAATATTTCATCTGGACAACGCACCAGCACACAAGAGTATTTTAACAATGCAAAAATCAACGAATTGAAGTACGAATTGCTTGACCATCCACCATATTCAACTTATTTAGCACCCTGTGACTTCTATCTGTCATTGAATATGCAATACAGACCTACAGCACGCGACAGAACTAAAAATTGTACTTAATGCCATTTGGCATTACTTACCGGGAATGGCCTAGAAATTTTAATTTTTAGTAAAAAAAATCGATGTTCTTTGAATATTGGATTTCCTAATTCGTTTTCAAACTTTATTATGTAATGTCGCCTAAATAAAATTTTAATAGTTTTGCCATAATGAGCTTTCAATGTTAAATTTATATTATCACTGTGTCCGTTATTCAATAATTTTCACTGTACCTTAAGTTTACTTATATTTTCCAACGTTTTAACTTACTTTTGCCAAATTATAATTTCAATCGATATTTTATATGTGATTTATGAAAAATATATATGGTTTGAACTTGACATTATCTTAAGTTAAATTTTTTACAACACAAAGTGTGAAGATAAATCTAAGTATTACGTGGTGTTGTAAATTTATACATCTGTTGCTATTTATTATGACGCACCTTTCTCAACTGCTTATTTATTTGTTGTTCGACAAAGAACATAAAATCATAACATAATTTTTGTTTGTTTTTTCTACAAACTCAGCTAAGACACAGCACACAGATAATAATCAAAAGCAATTAGTTCAACATTACATAACATTTGTTACCATTTGTATCATCTTTATTGACATCTAGGAATTTTATAGAGATTTTCCCAGCAACGAATAGAAACAAAATCCCAAAAACACCTACGTAGTTATTTAAATTTCTTTTATTATATGATGACATTGTTAAGATACGTTTTAATATAGAAAAAAGAAAAAAAAAATTCTTATGAACTTGTTAAAAGGTGTGCCGAAAACTCAAAAACTATGAAAAAAAAACAGTTCATATTAAAGGTATCAGATATTGTTATAGATTTAATTTTAATAACATTTGGAATAAGATAAAAATAATTTAAATTAATATTTCTCAAATTAATATAATAATGTACAAAAGTTAGAACAATTGCATGGTTAGCTTAAAAATTAATGCTGGAAAAAAATTATTGAAATGTCCTTGTAAAGTTATGTACGATGAACAAATTTTAATTATTGCATTGAACAAATATTAAAGTTGATATTAATTTAAATAAAAATCACAAATTAATAGATTTTAATTTATTTTATATATTTAATCTTTCGATTTCCCACAATAAGGTATGTGTCTTATGTTTTATATTATAATCTTATAGAAATGACAAATGTTTCTTTTGATAGCAAACTGTGACTATTGAATGAATATTTAAATTTTTACTTTTTATCAGATAAACTACATTTGTTTTAATTAACTAAACACGGATATAAACAAAATTTCCCGCTTACAAAGAGTGTCATTGTAACTAAATGTAATGTTGCAAAAATAAAAATAAAAAAATAAAACATAAACCATTGAATACAATCAACTGTTTATAAAATTGTTATTATTAATTTAAATTGCTCCTCTGTATTGAGAAGTTATTTAATTAGTTACAGCCGGGTTTCTTCACACATTATTAAACGTTCAACAGTGCTATTAAACATATTCATTGCAATTGCATTACTGCTGCTGCGGCAGTAAATATTTAAAAGTGATTTTATATATACAAAAAAAAAAATAATGTTGATAATGAGTGGAATATTTTAATAAGTTAAGATTTCAATTCAATACAGCTTGCTGCACCTTTACACTATTCTTGATTGTACAACAAATGCTATTTTGTGTACACATTCATACAGATGTAAAATTTGCAATAATACATAGAACTGAGTTGCTATTTAAATAGCACCCTCTAGTTTAGAGAAAACCCCATCCAAATGGTAATTACAAGTTATAAACCTTTGGTATAATCAGTCGCAGAAATTACAGCTAATTCAAGTTCAATGTAATTCTATTTATTTTATTTTAATATTTTGCTTTTAGTATTTCAATTTTTATTTTGTTTATAGGTGTGTTGGGTCGGTAAATTCAAATAGAGTTTTAAAAAACAAACAAAAAAAAAATATTACTTTAGTATCTGTACAAGTCTATAAGTTAAACTTTTTCTGGCGGTGGTGGTGGTGGTGCCGGTGCCGGTGATGATACCCAACCAAGTGTTTTAGAGCGCTGTGTTTGCCTCATTCAGCTATTTTACATTAAACTCGTTGTTATTGCTGTTGCTCTGTACGTTTTTGTTCATCGCAAGATATTCTTATGACAATGACACATTTTCAATGATTCATTTGTTTATTAGAAATTTTTAATTTATAGTTATCTCTTTGCTGTCATCTCATCTGCTAAAAAAGCAAAAAAAAAAAAAAAAACAATATACATTTTACAATAGCATTCGGTTCGGGCAACAGGTTCTACTCAAACCATTTATTGTGTGACTATGTTTATTTAATTATTATTTTTTTTAGTTAATATATTATTAAATTTGTATTTGTATAAAATTGTTTTTTTTTTAAGGAATATAAATTGTATTTAAACTAAAAATTGTTGCTTAAAATTGGCGTTAAGACTTAATCAAAAAATTATTAGCAACATTGTTTATAATATTATATTCTATATAATTAAATAAAGATTTGTTTTGTGTTGCAAATTTAACCCTCAAACCGGTCAGTTTTTTTTCCATGAAATTTTATTCATGGGAATGGTACCAAAAAATAATTAAAATAGCTTGTAAGTTAAAATATCAGAAAATACCATTTAAAACAAATGATATTTTTTTTAAATCCGGTCTACTTACTTTTCATTTAAATTAAATGGTTTTTGTTATTTATTATTAACCCTTTAACCACTGGAGTCGAAATACGAGGTATTTTGTTATGAGATTTTGGTTCTAGTATCATTTTGGACTAAAAAGCACGAATGTGAAGTCCATTTGTCAAAAAAATTTAACCTGAAAGCGCCAGGTGGAAAAAATGAAAGACAACCTGAAGACAAAAAGTTCGACCCAAACAAAAATATTTGTTTCACAAATCAAACACGCAACAAATTATCAAAATACAGCTTGAAGCTACTTTCCAAAAAAATTTCGAGTCGATTGAGCTGTTGGAAATTATGTTTTTTTTTAGTTTTAATTTTGCACCAAAATCATAAATAATTTTCGTGTCTGTTTTGACCAAAATCTTGACAGAAATGGGTGTATCTATCAAACAGTTCAACTGAGCGTGTTCAAACTGGCACTGTTCGAAAGGTAAATTCAAACAGACAAAAATGTCGTTGGCGATTATTGCACCAAAAATATTGCTTTGGATATAATTGGACTTTATTGATGACCTTCTGTAGACGGTCTTAGTGGTTAAAGGGTTAAATGTTGTTTAACCAACTGACACATCAGTAATAACCAAATGATTTATCAGTTAAAATAAATATTAAAATTTTACCTACTTAATCCGTAAAAATAAATGATTATTTAGTTGTGTGAATTTGTTTCGGGTTTTTTATTATTTTTGTTTGTTTTTTAATCTATAAAATTTACACTCACACAGTCTATAAACACATTTGTGTGAATGGTTATATGTGTGTGTTTACGATGCTCTTGTTATTTGAATTGTACAATAATAATTTTGTATATAAAAAAAATAAATTTAAACAAAAAAATAAATAAGAAATTTTTTGAGTATATTTCTTTTTGTTTTTGAAACAGACATTAAACAAAATTTAAGTTTCTAATAACTGTAACGGAAACAAATAAACAACAAATTTATGTTTTGTGGGTAAATTTTTATTAAATATCAAACAAATGAAAGCAAAATAAATGAAACTGGAAATAATCAGTAAATCATTTTAAACAAATGTATAAAAAAGTTTAAATCAATATTTCTTTGAAAAACAAAAGTACACTCAGAAAAAAATTTAAAAAAGTATTATTATTTAGGAATTTTTTTTTTGTTATTTACATTTTAAAAATTACAGAATTTTTACAAATTTTTCTTGCTAATTTCAATAATCATTAAAAAAATTTTTGAAAACCGTTTTGCTAAAACTAACAAAATAATTTACTAATTTAAAAAAAGTGGATATTTCTTACAATTAAATCTTAATATTTACAAACTTAAATTGCCCTAAAATGCTACATAGGTTGAAAAAAGGAATCGCAAGTGAAGATACTTTTCACAACCGATCTATGTCAAAAAAAAAAAAAATAGGACACCTTTAAAAAGTTCTAAAAATCTGTCAATTAAAATTTTACCTTGAAATTCAAAAATTTGGTTTTAAAATATTTTTCAATACAAAAATTAGCAAATTAAAACAAAATGATAAATTCGTTTTTACTTTTTTTAATTTTCTCTGAATTATTTTTTGAAAAAAAAAATAAATAAATAAAAATTTTTGCTGGACAAAAAATAAATAACTGTGATTTTTTTCGTAAGGCAATTTCCAAAGAAATTAGCTGCTTTAAAGTGCAGCAAGTGTTTTTAAAAATAATTAATTTAATTTGTGCATTTTTAATAATTTTCTATTATAAATTAAAATTTTGCTATATTTTACAGTTCATTGAGTTTAGATCACTATAATTTATTATTTTTTTTTTTATTGGAGCTTATTTACTTTAATAAACTTTGTACATAATTTTACCAATATTTAGTAGCGGTTATTAACTTTCCTGCTTTTCCATTTCACTAATATTAAGTAAAATTTGTTGCTGATATAAGCAGATCGATTTTAAATTACAATTTACAGCAATTTACTAAATTTTAATAGCGCTTAATAATTTTTTATACTAATTTTATCGTTTGAATATTTATAATATTTAACTTGTTAAATTTTTGAGCTTAAAGTCGGCTTTTTATAAATAAAAATATTAATTATTTTTCAATATTTTTTTTTCCTAAAGATGCTACACAATGGAGTAGTGAAAATAAATAATATTTTTATTTATAAAAAACCAACCTTAAGCTCAAAAATTTAAGAAGTTAAAAATAAAAGAAAAAAGGTTAAAAATAATTAATAAAATTTTTTTTTTGCTGATTTTAGCAAACTGATTTTAAATTCCAATTTGCAAAAAGTTGACTTGAATTAAGTAGCTGCGTCTTATTTATTTTTTTTTACTACCCATCTAAAAATCGAAATATATATTAGCATACATGATCATACATGGGCCTGTATATGATCATACATGGGCATACATGGTGATATACGTCCATACATTGTTCAATATATGACCATACATGATCTCATATATGATCATATATCTTCGGATCCGAAATTTGAGGGTATATGGACGTATATGATCATATACGAGCATACATGAATAATATATGAGCATGTATGATAATATATGCACATATATCACCATATACCCTCAAATTTCGGATCCGAAGATATATGGTCATATATAAGATCATGTATGGACGTATATGACCATGTATGCCCATGTATGATCATGTATGTTCATATATATTTCGATTTTTACATGGGTAATTTCATTGTTATACACGTCAGATTAGCAAGAAAAAACAAAAAAAAAGCTCAAATTAGCAAAATTTCCCGTAATAACAACAAAATTTTCAGTTACCATTATAGACTTTTTTTGGTGAGCGTTCCTTCATAACAGTAACCTACATAATATTCTGAGTGTATTTGAGATTTTTCATTAGCATTGAAATTTTATTATCATACAAGTAGAAACCAATGGAAATGGAAAACATTTCATTGCCATTTAATGGTGATGATACACAAATACATTTCTTTTTTATTCCTACGATGTTTTAAATTAATTCCTGCAAAAGCTCTTAATAGGAAACTGACAAAATTTTGAAATATTTTTAGATTTCTAGAACATTTTACTATTGGATGAAAAATATCAAATATTCGTCATTTAAAAATATTCCTATAAAATCAGAAAACTATTTTCTTAAGGATATTTCTAATGGGAAAAACTTTCATAACTGTTTACTATTCTAAAAACTTTAAAGTGCACTCAAAAAAAAAACATGAACTAAAATGTAATCAAAAATTTCCTTCAAAATAGTTTACAAATTGTCCTCAATTCAAGTAAAATTTTATTAAAACTTAGAAAAATTGTTTTAAAAAGAATAAAAATTCCTAAGTTTGAGAAAAAACTAAATAGTTTATATACTCAGAAATAGTTCATATTTTTCCTTAGTCATATTTCTTGATTTTAGAAAAAAAAACAAGTCAATGAAATAAAAATTTATTAATTTTAAGAAAAAACATCCTAGTTTTAAAAAATGTCCATACTCAAATGTAATAAAATTAAGTTTAGTTCAAAAAAAACAAATAAGGACATATTTTACTCCCATTTAGTTCAAAAAAACGTGTCTAACTTAAATCGAGAAAGTACTTGAACTTAATGTGTGTTCATTTTTTGCGAGTAGTAAAATTAACTAAATTTTAGAAAGTCAAATTTAGTTTTTTCTAATTGTAAAGAATTGTTTTCCAAAAATAAGTTCAGACAAATAAAAACAAAAAGTAATACATTTTTTCCTATGTGATAATAAAAATTTACTTGATTTTTGAAACTGATGAACTATTTCTAAGGAAAATTTTCCTGCAACTTAGTTCAGATAAATTGTAAAAATTTTAATAAAATATTCTTTTTTTCAAGTAAAAGTTTTCTAATTTTTAAAAAATAATGAAATTTGGTATAGGATTTTTTTTTGCTGGAAAACGTTTAAATTATTTTCAATATTCTATTAAAAAAAAAAAAAAAAAAACAATACATAAAAAACAAACTAGTTAGTTTTCCTATTTTCCAAGAAAAAATATTATTAAAGGAAACAAATTAAAATGGCTCACATGCCCATCTTTAAACATATTTTAAAATAAAGTTTAAAATATATTTAAAAACTGTGTTAGCAAAGGGTTAAAAATTTCGAATTTGCGCTTTTATGTAATAATTTTGCTTGCTGATGTACAATACAAAATATAGCAGGCACATTTTATAAATTACTTTCCTATAATTGACGTAGCGCTTATTAAACTTTATATTAATCGAACTATTTTTTTTTTCACTTAATAAAAAAATATTTCAAATTAAGTTAAAGCTAAAAATCCCATAAAATGAACTTATGACATTTTTCCATTTTCCAATAATAATAAGAAATGTAACTGTGATATTTTTTATTTTTGCAACATTTTCCTTAAATTAGTTAATTTAAGAAGACAAAGGACCCCCAGTGTTCCTTAGCCATAGATGCCGTGTGTCACTTAGGGCGTCCCTTTTTGTAGTTCTCTCAAGCAGAACCGTTAAGTAAAAGCTTGTTAAGAGCAGTGTCCTCACAAAGCGGAAGTCCTCCGAGAGTGGAAAAATACTACTTAATGAGTGTAAGGATAAGTTAATTTTTCTAAATTCTAGTTTATTTTTTTCAGTTCGTTTTAATCAATTTTCCCTGCAGAGTTAGATGCATAATATTTGCACTGAAATTAAGGAGTTGATTCAATTTTTACTATATGAACATTCCAGTCTAATTACAGTATTAGCTCCTTAAATAACAAACAATTCTTGAGTCTTTTATTTTATCTACATTTATTAATTACAGTTATTTTATAAAATTATTGTTAAAATTCAATTAGTTATTTTTTTTTAGCAAAATCTTTTAAATTTACAAACTAATTTTAGTTAATGTGCTAACATTTACTAATTTTATATAATTACAATAATCTATGGAAGAAAAAAAATTCAACAATATATATAATTAAAGAGAGTAGATTGTAAAATGTACAAACTGAATGATTGTGTCTTAAAGTAAAGAGTTGTAATACAAATCTAGAATTGTAGCAAAACTACAAAAGAAGATTACAACTTTACAACAAATTTATAAGTACGGAATGTACCGATTTCAGCATCTAAAACTTTAAGCAAGTTGTGTGTTTTTTTTTTTTTTTTTTGTATTTATCCCACACATTAATTTAAGAATAACAATTTTCGAAATTATCTGCAAATGCAAAGAATGAATAAAAAACAACAACAACAAAAATTACGTGCAATTTCAATTACACTCAAACAAATAACTTTGTTGCTCTGGTCCGTTTTCCCTACAACGAGCCGATAGCCTTTGTTGCTAGCTTGGGCATTAGGATATAATTTGTAACTATATCATTAATATATAAATAAATTGTTTTTATTTTATATATAAATAAATATTTTTATAAAATTTATATAATTTTTGTGAAAAGGAAATATAAATAGATTTTTTTTAAGTAAAAGTTAGATACCCATGTAAAAATCGAAATATATATGAACGTACATGATCATACATGGGCTTGTATATGATCATACATGGGCATACATGGTCATATACGTTCATACATGATCTCATATATGATCATATATTGTCATGCATGCTCATATATTATTCATGTATGCTCGTATATCATCATATACGTCCATATACCCTCAAATTTCAGATCCGAAGATATATGATCATATATGAGATCATGTATGGTCATATATTGAACAATGTATGGACGTATATGACCATGTATGCCCATGTATGATCATGTATGCTCATATATATTTTATATATTTTTCTTTAATATATTTACATTTAATTTTTATGAGTGTATTTTTGTGTTAAAGCTAGACTTAGAAATGATATTGCGTTGTTAGTGCGATAATTTCTATAAGAAATCACTGACCCTTTGTTTTAAGAAATCTATGTTGCATCATATGGTGCCACAAGAAGATAACAAACAATCCAATTTTCTATACTTAAACAAATAATTTTATATTTATACGTTTGTAATATACTAACAAAAATTATCCAACAATTCACAGATGTTAAAAATGTTATTTGATTATAAATATAATACTCCAGAGTTGCCAAAAAAAAAAATATATTATTATAGATAGAATACTTTTTAACTAAGATTCCGTCAGGTGGATGATTAGGTTAGTAAAGTAAAACCTCTTAAGAACTTTTTTCTATATAAGAACAAATTTATTTTATAACACTCAGACAAAAATTTGATTCAAATTCAGTTGGAACGATAATTTTTTCTTGAGTGTAGTCTGTTATATTTTCTAGAAGGAAGTAGTTTGTTTCGGTGTTATGAAAAATCGATGATTAGATGGACTTTTTCATTAGTTTACTGAAATTAATTTACGGAAATTGGGATTACATAATAAATATGGGGAGTGACTTTGTTTTTAAGTTAAAAATATGATTTTGAACACGCCAAGAATTATTACTCCGACCAGGACAAAGTGGATATCACTGGTATGCAAAATATGTTTTTAATAAGGCATTAAATAACTGCTGGAACTAACCATTTATGGGCCAACTAAATAACTGTTTTTTTAATATAAATTGTTATAAGTAACTATTAAAATTAAAAAATTTATATGCTTTTCAATGGAATTGTTTCAAAAAATTTTATTCTTATGACTTCATAAGTCGGGATTAATATCAACATTTTAGAAGTTCTTTAAAATGACTCCTACAAATCGAAAAATTTGCACTCGTAACTTCTTTGGATGTTCTGAAAAAGAGATTCGTAAAGAATAACATTCATTTTATTTTGCTGGGATATAAAAGTTGAAACTATTCAAACTTTTAAAAATAAACATACCGGTATGTATGATAAATATACATTTCAAATTCTACAATTTTTTTTATATAAAACTTTTTAAAAATTTAAGGATAGAGGTACAAATAAAGAAGGATTATTTAGATTGACCTTTTTTCTTTTTCCAAATAAATAAAAAAAAATTAAGTTTCTTTGTAATGGGAAATACCCCGAAAAAGTTATAAGATACCATCCGAATGGATTACATTTTCTGCTATAACTTTCATCTTCATTCTTTAAAGGAAAAAGCTGATTTGACATATGCACTCACGATATTATTTCGTAAAAATTAATCTAAAATGCTTATTAAATTTATCGAAAATACAATCAAAAAGAGGAATTCTGATTCTTCATTATATTCAACCCATTTTGTTGTTTATTTTCAATCATTATTTAATAATCGACAAAAGTAGTAAAAGCAATCGAAAGTCGTTTAAATTAACCATCAATTTTTAACTGACAAAATGTAGAAAAAAATAACCATTTTTGTGGTTTGTTTTTCGAATTGATTTTTTTTATTTGTACGTAATTTTACAAAACACAACACACACAGATATATATATATATTAATTTTCTATGTGTGTATCTATATTTGAATAATTTCTTGTAATTTTTGTTGAAATAATTTTATAAAGGGTGGTTCAATTTTAAGGGCCGATGTTGAATGTGAACCACACCTAAACGTCAAGTTTTTTTCTGCATTTTATTTGACATTTCTCAATTTCAGACTAACTCAATTTGAACCATGGAAAGATACACAATCGAGCAACGCGTTAAAGTTATTCAGGCTTATTTTGAAAATGGGCGTTCAAATCAAAATGCATTTCGTGCACTTCGTGATTGTTTTTTGGTCAGCATAATCGACCAAATGTGTCCACAATCGGGAGAATTGTGGGCAAATTTCAGCAAACCGGGTCTGTAAAAACACATGTGCATGCTCGCCCAGTTCGTTCTGCGGAAAACATTGCTGTTATTCGCGACCTCATGACACAGGTCGGCCAAGCATTTACAGTGAATGGTGTTCGCTATCGCGAGATGATAACGAACTTATTGTGGCCAGGAATTGAGGATATGACCGTGGACGATATGTGGTTTCAACAGGACGGTGCCACTTGCCACACAGCTAACGAAACAATGGGTCTTTTGCGCGACAAATTCAATGGCCGTGTTATCTCACGTGGTGGCGATGTCAATTGGCCGCCAAGATCATGTTATTTGACACCGTTGGACTTCTTTCTTTGGGGTTATTTGAACGTACACCTTACGTCGATAAGCCAGCAACAATTTAAGAGCTGAAGGATAAAATAATTCGGCACATTAACGGCATAGAAGCTCAATTATGCCTCATCGTCATCGAAAATTTGAACCATCGGATGGAGGTGTGTCGCCGAGATCGTGGCGGCTGTTTGGCCTATATTTTGTTCCATACATAATTGAACCATACCATATTATAATAATAAAAAAAAATTACAATAATTTTCTAAATAATTTGTGTTTTATTCAAAATCAACATCGGCCCTTAAAATTTAACCACCCTTTATACAAACAAACTATTTTGGTAAAAAAACAAAATGGAATTATATGAATTTCTATTTTTAGAAACAGAAAACATAAAAATTTATATTTAACAGAAAATATGTATCAACTCCTACTGAATGTCTGTAAATTTGTATAGTTTGTTGTTTGAATGACTGATTCAAATAGTTAAAAAATATATTTCTATGAATCTTAATTGATTCTTTATTTAAAAACAAACTCTACGTATTATTTGTTAAATTAACTACAGTCTGTAATTGAATTGTTTTGATTTTTTAATAAAAATATATATTTTTTTTAAACATATAAAACTTTTTTATTTTTAGAGCATATTTTTTAAATTTTAACGGCATATTTCTGTATTTTTAGTGCATATTTTATGCGCATAAAACACTTTTTTAAAGCAAATTTGCGGTTTCCCTGATAGTTTTATTCATAAAATCTGCCAAAAAAAAATCTTATTCTTCTACGATTAACGAGCCAATCGCTTACTAAGTTTATGAACCACTAATAGTATTTTTATACTGAGCTACATCTTACATCTTTCATTAATTTGCAAAGATATTAACATCTTCACATAAGAATTATACAGGCTAAAAATTCTACATCTTTCTACATCTACAAAAGATGATCCTATCTCATTTTTTTCCATCTTACATCTTTCGTTATTTTAAGTGACATCACTAAAAAAATGACAAAAAAAATCGATTTTCTTTGTGCCATCACTAGAAAACTGACATTGCAGAAAATAAACAGAAAAAAAATGAGCGGCAGATGTAAGAATTTCATACTTATGTCTATTAAAAAAATTTTTCTTCATCATCATCTTCCAGAATGGCCCTTAATACATATTTCAATGTACTGCATTAAAATTTAGATTTTTTCTTCCAAAGCAACAACTACTCCAATGATTAATGCTTTCTCTAAATCCATTTTTGCCTATTATAAAAATTATGCGTCTTTTTCATTTATTTTTTTGACAGCTGAATAAATAACAGATGAAAGATGTTGTTCACATTTTCAACATCTTCCATGCGTTTCGCAAAGATGTTGTTCAGTGTAAAAAGCCTATAACAATTAATTTGAGAGTGAATAGAAATTAGATAAGTGTTGCAAGAATAAAACGAAAATTAACAAACTGTTATTTTACGATTATGCATGACATTTTTTTTATTAAAGGTTTAATAAGGAAAATGTGTACTTAAACAAATATGTACCTTATTACAAAATTAAGTAATTTTTATGCAATCCACCCTAAGATTTTAAGCTGACATATAGAATTATTTCCAAATGAAATATCCTGCAGGTCAATTTGTAGAACATTTTAACCCTCAAAACTTTAAAGCTTACAAGAGGTCTTTGTCATTTGAAAATAAAAGATAAATAAGGTTGACATTTTTTTAGAAACAATAAAATTTCGTCAACTTCAATTGAGTTAAACTAGTTACAAAGAACATTTTGATCATGGAAAAAGTAGGCTTATTATTTAATAATTTTTTTGAAAGGAATTGCTTCGAAATCTTAAATTTTATAGTAATATTGTAGTCCCTAAATACTTTTTTAATTTTTTTTTAATACGAGAGAGAAAAATAAAGCTATTTTAAGTTTTTTTTTTTGCTCTATCTCTACCAGTTGTCTGTCTCTCTCTTGCGTTTTAAAAGTTTTTTAAAAATCTTGTTTTAAAATTTAATATCAATTCTTACCTTGTTGAAAATAATTAGCTTTCCTTACATAAACACACACCAAAGCCATAAGTTGTAATTGTGATAAACGCTGTCGCGTTGATTGTGGCAGTGGTAATAGATCACGTAAATTAGCAATTTCAGCATTAATTAAATCTCTACGCAATTTTGAAGCGCCTTTGGTGGATTTATTAGCATCAAACCTGTAATAAAAAAAAAATGCAAGTAAAATGAAAATAATAAAAATAATTATTATATTGGAGAGAAGCAACAAAAAAGTAAGGACTACACCATTCGTATACATTAAATATATAAATTCGAAGAATAAGCCGTAACAATTGATACTGATGCTGGTTGGAGTTTATGAATCATAAAATAAAATAAAATAAAAAAAAAACGAAATAAAAACAATAAGAATTCCTTCGAATTTTAGAATCATTTCACAGGTATTAATTTTATAGTATCAAGTTTAGGCTACTGTTTTGAGTGGCAAGAATAAGTAAGTAAGTGTAGCTGCAAATGCTTTTTATGGATTAGCATTTATGCACTCATACACATTCGTTTGGAAAATAAAAAGGCAGTTTAGCTTAAATTAAATGAAACAGGATTGCCAGGGTAACAACTAACAAAAAAATTTACAAATTACAAAAAAAAAAAATTATAGTTTTGTATCAAAAAACTTAAGAAAGGAACTTTAAATATAATATGAGTATTAAACAAAAGACACAAATATTATTTGTTTTAATTTGTTATATAAGCACCCCGTTTATGTATCTGATGCGAGAAGTTTTCGCATCGAGAAATTCATGGTCACCCTACTTTATACAGGGTGACTTAATAGATGATAAAGTTGTTTGCATTTTTACTGGAAATTTTTTAGAGCTTTTAACTTTTAAAACTGTAGACACATTTAATATTTTAAAATTTCTTATTAGATAGAGAAATAACATAAATAAAGCGCATTATTATCTTCTTTAGATTACTATATATTTAATTGCCTTTGACTCACCCTATAAGAAGCAGAACAAGGTTGCATTTTACTTGTATTTTGCGAAATCTTCATCGATGCGAGAAATACAGAAACAAGGCCCAAATTTAAGAAAGAACGTTTTAATGTGATATAAGTGTAAAAGAAAAGTCTTAAGACACACAGAGGAAACAGTTTCATTGTGACGACCGAATTTCTTGTCAACCGAAGGGTTTGGTTGGAGCCACCGATATATTTGTTTGTGATAACCAAAATTCGGTTAACACAACAAAATTTCGGTTGAATCTATTTATTTTAATGGCATCAGGATATTCTTGGTTGTGTCAACCAAATAATTCGGTTGCCGCAACCAACTTATTCAGTTAGTAAAAAATTCGATTGTCACAATAAATCCATTTTATTGTGCACAAACGTTACTGGTACATATCGGATTCTTAATGTAGAAAGGACCTAACTCGATTTTTTGTTATGTTACAGGAGAAGAAAAAAATAAGAAAACGTTGGTTATATTTTTTATTTTTTTTTTCAAAGAATTTTTATATCCAAAGTTTTGCAGGCTTTTTTATTTGAGTCATTATCCATCAATATTGAACTTAATTTCAGTCATATAGTAATCACTACCTAAGCTCATACTCATTTTAACAAATCTACATCATTCATTGAAAAATTTTAATAGAAAATTTTTCATTTTTGCAATAAAAATTTTTAAAATACAGTTTTATTGTAGTTTAATTTAATAAAACATTATAAAAATGATTAATGTTTTTAATATTATGGTAAATTCAAGTATGTGTCTTAAGTCTTTTGGTTTGTTTAACCATTTTAAAGTTTTCATCTTTTGTATTTTTTTTTTTGTTAGCATTTTGTAAATTTTTTTAATTGTTTTATATAAATTCGTTAAATATAATAAAATTTAATAAAACTGACTGGAATTATTAAAATTTTTTTTTTTAATTCTATGCTAATTTTGAGTATGTGACTTAAGTCTTTTGATTTATTTGTACATTCTTAAGGAGGAAATCCTTAAGACTTGTTTTTTTTTGTGTGTTAATTTGAATGTCTTTATATCCCAGAAAGATCATTAAAAATTATAAAACTTGGCAACTCTAGATTTTCGTAAACAATTTTATTTTCATTTTTTTTTTTGTGTTATTTGGAAATGTCTGACCAAAATAGAGGGAGGAATCAACGTTGGCGTCAAGCATCACATATACTGAATTTATTTCTTGTACGTTGATGTATCACAAAAATTCGTAAGCTGCATTGTTTTATTTCTTTAGCAATGAGAGTATATAACAATACTATAGAATTCCATATGATCGTTCAACTACCTTTGATTATTAAGCCTTTGGGTGGTTTTGATGATGGGATTTATATTTTACTTGCACATTCTTGTGCTGTAAGTAGCAACTATTCCCCCAAAAAAATTACTGCATATAGTTTTATGCACGCGTTATAGTAGTAGCAGCAGTATACTTGTTGTTGTTTTGTTTTTATTTTTTAGTTTATAATGAGTTTTATTTACACTTTTCCCACGATACAAATTCATAATTTTTGTGCATATAAAAACCTTTTTATTCTCTGTTACCAAGTACAATATTGGTTTTACAATTACGTTAATTTTTTTATTTTTTATTAACTTCACGTGGTTTTGTTGATTATTATTTTGTTTAGACTCTGTTTTCGTAAACTTTAATAATAAATGAAAAAAAATTCTATATAGTACTAGACATTTGCTTCCACCTCCATTGATTACATTTCATTAGTTTTAAAGGAAAAATTTTTAAATTCTTGGAATTTTTAACATTTCCAATGAAAATTTTAGTCAGAATAAAAAAAAAACAATATTATCTTCTACAATATCATGTTAAAGGATTTTATACTAGTAGTAGTGGTGTTGGCGTTAGTATTAGTTTGCAAAATGATTGAGTTGGCATAGAGTTTAATATACTGAAACAATTTATAAAATATTCTCTAAAGTTGTACTAATCGTGAAGTAAAAATAAATTTAAAAAAAACTGATAGGAACAACCTTATTATATAGATCAGATTTTTATAATAATAACTTATTTAGTTTTATTTTTTAGAACTTTTTAACATAAATTCCAACTAGTCAAGCTTAAGGTCTATTTTATACAAAATTATTTATTTTCTTATTTTGAATAAAAAAGACCTTGAGCTTGACTATTTATTACCTGGAATATAATAATAACTTTTTACGGGATATTTCAAGGATAATTTAGACATGATTGATAGAAGTACATGTATGGAAGACCATCAACGATCATTCTAATAAGGACGGGATTCTGATATTTAACTTCATTAGAAGTGCGGATACAGTTTTATGAAGAATTGGGATTCAAAGTAAGAAGAAAATATATTAAATATGCATGAGATTTAAAGGATTTTCGTGTCTAATATATCTACAATGCTTAAGTCGAAGAATTTTTTATTGTCGTAGGTAAAACTTTGACAAAATTTCAAACATAACTGTGTTGAAGGCAAGCTAATTGAGGCAATACTTTAAGCATAAATGTGTTATAATTTCAATCAAATTTTGACGAAATTTCAATAAGAAGCCAAAATTTCGAGGAGATTTTTTTTAATGAAATATGATCTAAAATTTGTATAAGATTTTTAATAATATCTATTGTTAGATTATAGGAGAATATTACAATGAGATTACAAAAAAATGCAATTTTTAAATATCCGTAATCCAAAATTTCGACGAGATCTTAAAAATTAGCAATCGTAAAATATTAGCTGATATTTCGACAGTATTATTATTACCACATTCGTGGTAATAGAAGGCAAAATTTCGACAAGATTTATATAACAAAAAATTGCTGTAATAGGAGCTGATAACTACCCTGCGGGAGAAGGACCCATCCCAGGACACGTCACGTGACGGGTTCATTGTGATAAGAACGGGTCACGGTACCGGTAACTTTAACATGGGCTTGTCCTAGGAGGGGGTCAATTGCCCTCTGTGACATGTCACAGGACTGGTCTAAAAGGACATGTCGTGACTTTTAAACCGGTCACGTGACAGGTACTTTAGGAATGGGTCCTCTTTTCACCTATCTCGTGATATGTATTTTCGGAACCGGTTCAGTTTTAACATATCCCGGGACAGGTCCCAATTTCCAACTGACCCTTTTTTTCTCGTAGGGTAGTGTGACAATACCAAAATAATAATTGCTAAAATGACGAGATTTAAAAAAATCGTTGTAAAATATTCAATAAATAACCATCGTAACAAAGTTTCGACAAGAATTTAAATCAAAAGTATTAGACAAAATTTCGACGAGTTTTTGAAAAATTTCAAACGTGTAAAGATGATTTTTTAAAATTAGTAAAATCTCGAAATGAAAGCTAAAGTTTGAGCGCAATTAAAAAATTTATCAGTCGTTGTAACAGAAGAATATATTTCGACGAGATTATAATAATGCATAGACTTAGTATATATATAATCCTTGAAATTCCTTAAAGGAAGTAGCTAAAGTAAAATACTTGACGAAATTTCGAAAATTAACACTCATAGTAAAAGAAGATAATTTTTCGACGAGATGTTAAATATTATAAAAGTTATTTGTTTAAGATGAATTTTTTGAAAAATTATCATTCGTGGTTATAAACTAAATAATAACGTTATTTATTAATGCTAAAATTTCGACGAGATTTGGGAAATTATCAATCGTGGTAACAGAAGATAATATTTCGACGAGATTGTAAAAATTAATAAACTTAGTAGCTGAAGCATAAGTTGCGACAAGATTTATCCATCGTGGTAATAGAAAATAACATTTCGACGAGATGTTAAAAATTTAAAACCTTAGTTGTTGAAGTTAAAGTTTCGTCGAGATTTGAATAATTATTAATTCTGATAATAAAAGTTAATTTTTCGACGAGATGTCAAACTATAGCTTATGCTAAAGTTTCGACGAAATTTCTAAATCGTGGTAATAGAAGAAAATATTTCGGCTAGATTGTAATAATTGATAAAGCCAAAGTTTTGACGTGCTTTAAAAAATGATTTTAACTTTAACAATCGTAACAATGAAAGCAAAAAAATCGACGAGTTTTAAAAAAATAAAAAATGTGGTAATAGGAGTTAAATTTTTTACGAGATTTTAAAACTAAAATTAATAATAAAAACAAGATTTAAAATTCTATAGTAAAAGCTGAAAATTTCGACGAGATTTTAAAAATGAACAATCTCGGTATTAGAAGCACAAATTTCGATGAAAATTTAAAAAAATTAAGATTGTGGTTATAAAAGTTGTAAGTGAACCTCAAATATAGACGATATTTTTAAAATTTAGAAAAGAAAAAACAAATATGATTATTTTGTAGATTTTGTTTGATAAAGGACGAAAATTAAAGACGTTAAAAGATGTAAAATAAACTTAAATTTTGACTTAAGAAAAGTCGAAGGCCGTGACAGAGAAGAAAAACCCAGAGGTCCCTATGTAGAAAATCTTTCTATAGAAATCTTTTGCTCAGCTTAAAGTTTCGAAGAAATTTGAAAAAAAATGAAGAATTGTGGATAAAAAAGCATTAATTTTGACATAATTTAAACCAAATTTTTCGACGTCATTTAAAAAATATAAAATCGTAGCAATAAAAGGGGAGATTTAACATATTATAAAACAAGACAACATTCAGACGCTTTTGAGTTTTTTAAAGCGAAAATTAAAAAAAAATCAAATCTTAGTTCAAATTAAATCAAATCTAAAAATTAGACGAGTTTTTCAGGACAATTTTATTTAAATAAAAACAAAAAATTTACAGCTAACTAAAGAAGGGCCTAAACTTGACCAATAATGCTTTTTGTTTTGTTCTTGCCAAAACACAACCGCGTAACACTGGTAGCTCTACTACCAGCATCAACATTTTCGACGTCATCATCATTATTATGATCATCATCATCAGCATGTTGTTTTCCTTTTAATGTTATACGATGTTTGGGACTTTTATGTTACCACATCGAGATGTATCACTCAAGCAACTTGGCGGTGGTATGCAAAAGGTGTACACTTCCAACCAATGACTATAGACAGTTTAGAATAATGTTGCAGCAGCATGCTGATGCTACTACTGCTGGCTGCACACAGTACGAGTCATAAAATTTAGTATTTGGAATATGTTTAAACTTCAAAATCATATAGAACTCTCACACTTTTTTTTTGTTGTTTAGCTGCAGCAACAGCAGCCACAGTAACAACAATCACTGGTGGTCAATTATCTTTTGTGCTGTTGCTGTTGTTGTTATTGTTGTTGAGTGCTACCGGTATTGAATTTAAGTTGGCATTTTGTAGCTTATAATGAAGTTTTTGGATTTATGAGCTATTCTTGAAAAGAAACACCAAGTGGTGCTGGTGGTGGTGTTGGTGATAAGTAGGGAATACTGCTACTACTACCACAAACAATTTCTCTAAATTTTGCCTTAAACTAAAAATCAACAACAACACTAAAAATGTAGTTAGTATGCAACTTACTACCAAACTAACGTTTATGCGTGATATTGATCGGCGCTTCGATGCACACATAATCTGTTTGTATACCTCGGCATAACATAGTTTGGTTTGATTTTTGTGGTCGGTGGTATACAAAAAATAAATATTCTTAATAACGGATTGTACGTTTTGGTTGTACCTTATGTGGCGGTTAATACTTAGTTATTTCATCATATTTCTTTTTTTTTTTTTGTTTTGTGTTTTGTTTTTAGCTACCGGGCAACATTTGTAAATCTTCAAGTTCATGTTGTACATACAATTTGGAATATTTTTCCACAGCAGCCACTGTTATTGCTTTAGCTATTTTTGTTTAGCATGCCATGATTGCTTTAATTTGCGTGCGAAAGTTTTTAATAAAAAAAAAGTTAAACAAAATTCTGGCAACATTATTGATAATACGTCATTATACATTGTTCCCATGACTGTTTTGTGAACAGTGATTATTTAAAAACAAAAAAAAAATAAAAAAAATAAAACACTGCAGAACGGGAACTTTTGGTGCTAACCATAAATTTGATTGTGACGCATAATTTGGTGTCTTTGTTGTGTTTTTATACCCTCCACCATATATGGTGAGGGTATATATCAGTTTGTCATTCCGTTTGTAACATGTCGAAATATAGGTTTAAGACCCCATAAAGTATATATATTCGTGATCCTTATGCAATTTTAAGTCGATTTAGCGATGTCCGTCTGTCTGTCTGTCCGTCTGTCTGTCTGTTGAAATGGCGATCACGACGCGAAGACGCAAGCGGGGGTGCCTATTTTTACCCAGATTATTGAACATCCTCCCGAGCAGTTTGGTATTTAAAATGAGCAAAATCGGTTAAGCGGTTCAAAAGTTATGAGTGAAAATGTGAAGGTACCTCTAAATTTTCCATACAAATTTGTACAATTTTTCTGTATCTATTTTTTTTCTGTTAAGTAAGTAAAAATGTTATTAAGTCTTCATATTGTTCGATTACATTTATTGTCTTACATACTATGAGAATAATAACATTCTTAGAGCTTTATGTGTGTTACTCTAATAACTTAGTTAACGTAAAAATCAACAATGTTAAAGTCGCTAACAGAGCAGACCTCTGTAAATAATATTGCTAAAACTAAATAAATAACATTTCTAAAACTAAATAAAAAAAGTTCGTTACATAAATTGACAAAACATATTCATATTACAGTTCATGCAAAATTTAGTATATACGAATATCATCTTCAGCCCCTATGGTAGAGGGTATTCAAAGATTCGGCACAGCCGAATTTAGCCCTTTTTTACTTGTTTTTTATAATTTTTGCTATAATTTTTTTATTATTTCAACTTTAAATAAATTACTTAGAAATATTTTACCAATATTTTTTAGAGACAGTTTAATAGCAAAATCCAGCGTTACCCACGAATTTCGCTGAAATTTGTATTTGCGACAGAGGAAAGTAATTTAATGAATAAGTATTTTTTTTAATTCATTTATTTCATTTCATTTTATTCAGTCTATGGAAACAAAATTCCTAACAGACTATGATTAAATATCTTAAAAAATATAGTACAAAAATACTTACTTAAAATACTAAATACAATAAAGCTTAATTATTTAGTGGTAATAATGGAACAAAATAAAGAACCACACTCTTCGCGGAAGAGCAAAACGGGGAAAACCCCTTTCACGGTCTGCCCAAACTCCTATAGCTAGAAATTTGAAATATGCTTTTCTTTCTAACTTATCGATGAAGTCTCCTTCTTTACAGTCTGCACAAACCGTTGGACCTAGGAAGTTGAAATTTAGTTTGCAGGCAGGCTACATCTCCAGTGTAGACACCCATGAAAAAATTACACATTCCAAAAAGAAGGTGAAGCCCATACTCGCTTACATATCTCATTGCCAAATTTCGTAACTGCAATACCAAACACATTCCAACGATACAGTAGAAAAAACTTTTTGTACTCAAGAAGAAATCATATACATTTTCGAAATTATAGGACATTATTGGAAGTAGTTATACAATTTTGATTTGATTATTTCTCCTTATTATTAGCGGGCCAGATCCTTAGTGTCCCTCCTTCTAAAATGCTGGTGACTGTGATTATGAGTTAAGTTACGGGCTAGTATGTTGGAATGTGTTTCCAGTTTTGTTAAATAGCGTTGACCGTGTCTAATAATTTCATCTTTGACCAGGGGTACATTCAGATATTTATGTATGTTGTAATTTCTAACATACCAGGGTGCGTTTGTGATCATCTTCAAAAATTTATTTTGCGAGTTGAGCAGTTTTTAGCTTCATCTAAGTTATTTTCGCATCTTTATGATTTTTCCACGTGAGTTGACGGTCAAGGTGAATACCGAGATATTTCACACATGTGTGTTGAGGTATATTCAGATTATTAATTTTAATGGGTGGACACGTCTCTTTTCTCAGTGTGAAAGTAATGTGGATACATTTCTGTTCATTCACCTTAATTTTTCACTTATCCAACCAAGCTTCCAATTGTTAAATGTGAGTCTGCAATATTCTAGACGCTATTTTTGAGTCATCATGGAAGCTTAAAATTGCAGTATCGTCAGCGAAAGTCGATGTGTGGGTGTTAATATTTAGTAGCATGTCTGAGTTATAAAGAATATATAACAGAGGACCCAAAATGCTACCTTGTGGAACTCCGGCTTGTATATCTTGATGAGAGCTGTCAAAACTTTGTTCAGCAAGAGTAAATTTCCGATTTGTTATATAGCTTGAAATAATTGACAATAGCGTGAGTGTAGTATGCGTGAGTCATATTTTTAGTTTTAAATTTCGGTTTTTAATTGTTCTTTTTGGAAAAAATTTATATTTTCGTGGTTTATAACCCCAAAATTATGATAAACCCATGTTATCATAGCAATTCGATGTTTTACTTTCACTATTTATCTTTCTTTTTTAACTTTATTTTATTTTTTTGAATAAGTTTTGTTCGTTATTTTTGCTTGATTTAGGGAAATTACGCGTGAGTAAAAGTTGATTTTACTCACGTCAGTTTGTGAAAAATCGTCCAAAATGGGTGTGATAACGATTATTCCCTCGTCAGCGTGCGTAAGTGTGAGGAATTCCTAAAAATATTAAGTAAATAGTTCTTCGATTAAAAAAATAATCAATTATGAAGAATCAATGATTTTAGTCGCACGGCTTGTTAAAAGAATCGAGTAGGGAATGCGTTCTGCACAAAATGCTTGATAACAAACCCCATTACCTTTTCTGAAATTTTTTGCTGAGTAACAGTTAAGATGTAATTTTTAGAAAATACAAGGGGAGGGGTAGAAAAGGGAAAAATTCTTGCCAAAACCGCTGGAGCTGAGAAGTTGAAATTTGGTGGAAAGGTTCCTCTTCCGGTGTAGACATTCACCTATGTCGGATTTTTGAAAATGTGTACGGGGAGGGGCAAAAAGGTGAACAGTCTCCTCCTTAACGGGCTTTGCCCGCTATGGGGTATATGGGGAAATATTTGCAAGGTACAGAAATGGAATGAAAAGGGTACAAGTAAAATTGAAATTATAGACAAGGAATACGAAATGGAATTAAACAGGGTACGAGTGGAATTAAAACACTTAACAAGGGGATGGATATGGAATGAAATGAGGAAAAGTGAAACCGATACACTTGAGAGGGTAAAAAATAAAATGGAATGGGGAAGGTGTACACTCAGAATATTATGTAGTTTACTGTTTGTAGTTTAATAAAAAAGTTTTCCGTTCCAATTAAAAATAAAGGAACATACATTTATTTTTTAAAGAAATATCTATATTAACTTTGTTTATATATTTATTCAAAATAATTTACTATCATTTACCGATTTTTTTAGTTTCATTTATTTGAAGTTTAATAAAAATTTACCCACAAAACGGAAACTTGTGGTTTATTTGTGTCCGTTAACAGATACAACAAATTTTAATTTTGTTTGCTGTGTGTTTAAAAAAAAAAATATTTAAGAAATTTCAATTTGTTTTTTTATTTAAATCGGTTGTATATATACAAAATTTTTCAATACAAATTACAAGAAATTCATAAACACACATACATACACAAACACATTTACACAAAAAGTGTCTATAGCTATGCATACATACATTTTATATTGTACGAGTATATTAAAAAAAAAAATACAAAAAGCGAAACAATTTCAAATAAATGAAAAAAAAAACATTTATTTTTTAAGGATTGTTAGGTAAAATTTTGACATTTATTTTAACTGATTATATCATTTGTTTCCTACGGATGTGTCAGTTGATTAATCAACATTAAAAATAAATAACAAAAAGCATTTAATTCGATTGAAAATTAAGTAGACCGGTTTTTAAATAAAATATCATTTCTTTTAAATGATATTTTAAGTTATTTTAACTTACAAACTATTTTGAGTGTATAAACATTAAACGAGGGGAAATAAGTGGAATGGGAATTAGTTGAAATGAATCTTTAGACAAGGAGAACGAAATGGGGTGGAAAAGGGAACAAGTGATATTAAAACAGTAAACACTGGGCACGTCCCCCTTGAATGAACTTAAACTTTAAACATCCACTTCAAAAGATGAAAGAAATTTATTCAAAAAAAAATCTTTAGAAAATAGAATAACATTTTCTTCTCAACATATTTTGATATTTAAAACTACTGATAACGAAGTATTCGGCTTTTAAGCTAGTTAACTATAAATAATAAAAATATTTTTTTAAACAAAACGTTTTAAAGAAAAATATTAACTGTAAAAGAAAAATTCGTATTTATTTGTAATTTATTTTTAAAATAAATGTCAAAAATAGTTGAAAAAATATAATTCTTTGTATTTTAACTATTTCATCATTTATAAACAAATTCACGGATAAGTTTTTAAGTAAACTACAGTCAGGTTTTGTAGAAATATTTTGAGTGCATATCAGAGAACTGCAAAATCAACTTTTTTCTTGATTTAATCATACACAAAAATTCTTGTTCACATTTAATAATTCAACAAAATTCACTGTAGAATAAAATCAGCATCATGTTACTGAACGCGTAATTGGAATCAGTGTGAATCATCTGTCGTTTATGTTTACTGCAAATTTAATCACTCAACAAAAAGTCAGCGTTGAATAAATCAGAAAAAACAACAAATAACGCATGTGTGTACTCATGATTAAAACAAAATAGAAACACATTTCATAAATGATATTGTGTACATTAGGGTGGGACTTAAATCCGCTTTTTTCGATTTTTTTTTATTAGTAATACAATACTAAAAATATTCTTCTTTGTGAAATAAAAATATATTTTTTTTGGAAAAAAATTAGGTCGATATCTCAGGCTTGCCTAATACGGAAAAATTTAAATATTGTCAAAATTTTTTTTCTTCTATTTTGATTGGAAAATTAGGCAAAATTTAACTTTAACCGGATTGGGAGAGGAGAGCCTGAGATATCGACCCAAATTTAAAAGAAAAAAAAAATTCACAAAGAACAAAATTTTTGGTATTACTAATAAAAATTCTAAAAAAAACGGATTTTAGACCCACCCTAATTTATGAAATGTGTTTCTACAAAACCACCCCCTTTTTATAGATAAGAAACTATTTTGTTTTAATTATGAATACACACATACGCTTTATTTATTGCTTTTTCTGATTTATTCTACATCAAAATAATTATTGTTGACTCAAACGAACAGAATAAAATCAATGGTATAAAAACAGACCGATGATTATAAATCAGTGACAACAATTTGCACGTCGTGCATATATTGTTGCCATCATTTTTACTATTTTTGTTGTTGTGTAAGTGTTGGTTGTTAAAAACGTAACAAATTTTCGATGAATTAGTTTTCAACCATGTATTTTTCGTGGTTTCTACCGATGCCCTTTTTGCTACTTTTGTCTATTTTAACGAGTACACCATTTTTTAAATTTCTAAAATTTATGTCGAAAATTTTTTGGGCAAACAAAAAAAGTACCAAAAATATAATTTTTCCTACTCCTGATTTTAACCCCTAGACATTGAATACAAAAAGTGGTACAAAAAATTTGGATTCTTTAATACTTATCTGAGTTTCTCCAAATTAGCGTATGTAATTTTTGCATTGATTATTTTTATATCTAAAATGCCCGACAAAAGTACCAAAAAATTGTATTTGTTCACTTAGATTTGTCTAAAACCAAAAAACCTTTTTTTCTCTTATCGGTTCAATCTCAAATTAAAGGGTGAAATGGAGGCGTAAAAATATTTGTTTTTGTATGGGAGCATATCTTAAATATGATAAATAAAAAAAATCTTTATACTAACACAGACCTGGGCGATTTCAATTATATTTTGCAATTAGTTTATTGTGTACTTTTTTTTTTTATTCAACATTTTGTAATTTGAAAGCCTAGAGGTCAATTAAAAAATTAGTAAATGTTAATAATTCTAGAAAAATTTTAAAATTTTTTAAATACCAGACATGGGAAATAATTAATATTTTTGTGTACTTAAATATCATGCAATTACTTCAATTACATGTAATGAATGTAATTGAGTGATTTACCTGTAATTAAGTATTTAAGAAAGTAAAAATTTTTGTTCTGAGCACGGAGTTGCCACATATTGAAAATAATTAATAAATATATTAAAAAGCAAATAATCAAAACACTATCTCATTTAAATCGAATGTAGTAAAAAATATATAAACTTGGTAGCTAAAATAACAGAAAATACTATTTAAAAGAAATGTTATTTCATTTAAAATCCGGTCTACTTGCTTATCATTTAAATCACATGTTTTCTGTTATTTATTTTTAAATGGTGTTTTGAACAACAGAAACACCTTAATCTACAAAATCAATTTTAATCTTTCCCAAAGATGAGAACAAATTTTCTTCGTTAAACCAAAATTTTCTTTTTTGATATTAAAATCGTTTAACATAAAAATGTGTATAAATGTATGTATTACTTTTTTATTTATTTGCCATCAGTCATTAACTTTTATTAAAATCTCAAGTTTCACGCGGTTAAAAGTTAATGATTTTATTTTCTTTTTAAGTAAACAATATAGGTAAACGTGTATATTACTTATGTATTTCTTTTACTTCCGTTTACAACTACTCCTGTTGTTTGTTTTATTGTAATAGCTTATGTACAGACATACTCGCATTTTCCAAGGCGGAGTAACATTTTACATATTTACTCATTTTTTCTTCTGTGTTTTTTTTATGACGAATTTCAATTGACTGCGTCATGACAACAAACACACGCTCCACCAATTTATCAAGCAAACATACATAACAACCAACTAATTGGTCGAAGACTGCCGCCGAGACAAAACAAAAAAAAAATAAAAAATAAATAAATATCAGTCAACACTCACACACAACACTCCGTTCAATTTACAATCAGTAAGAAAAATACAATCACAATCACAGTTACAATCACAAACTGAAATCACTATCAAAACCGAATGTATTTAAGTATAAACGAATGAAAAACTAACCGAACAACTTGTGTATGTAGATATAAAACATACAATACATGTATGGCAAACTCAACTCCACATGAGATGATGGAGTCATTGGGCAGTGAGAGTTGTGAAGTCGTTGTTGTTGTTGTTGTCGTTGAGTGTAATATGTCACACGCATCAATGGTTTTACGCGTATGTCCAATAAACATTAATAATGTATGAATCGAATTGAACATGCAAACAAACATGACTGTTGGAATGCGCCAAATGGATGAGATGTTGGAACAAGTTTTATTTTTAAACTTTGAAATATATTAAATTTTTAGTCAGCAAATATTTGCTTTAGATACACAAGTTTAGGAAGTACATAATTGACAATAAATATAAATAAAATTACAATGTGTAACAAATTTTGGGTCTTCGCCGTCTCCTTTAATTATTCCGATGAGTAATGAAAGTAGAACATTCCCCCCAAAAGATTTGTAAAAGTTATCTGGAACTTTTATTTTATAAGCAAACGTTTCTTTTAATCCTAAGCAGCTTTTTACAGGGCAACTTTTTAACCGCGTGACCGATTTTGATTATTTTCAACACAAATCTAGTAAGGGGACGTTCAGGTTAATCTTAAACACCTTTTCACTAATAATTTTGATCATTTTCAACACAAATTTACTAGGAAAAATAACAAACAATTTGGGTTAAAATGAGTGACCGAGCTAAATTTGCAAATCCTTTTCTGGAATTTCTGTCATTGGAGTAAAATAAAAAAAAGAGACCAAGTTAGAAAATTTTATTAATTTTTAAAAAAATTCCTAAAATTTGTGTGACGATTGGTTTCAAGTAGAGTATTAAAAAAACAGGCTTTTAAAAAAATCGGCCTTTTACAAAAACCCGGTTTTTGGTTTATTCGAAAACCCGGTTTTTTATTTTACATTAAAACGGCATCGGGAAAATATTTGAACGGCTGTAAGAAATTAAAATACAAGGGCGGATCAATAAGTCCGTGACTTTTCGAACTTCCCTCGTAGTTATATGAAATGCAACACTGCTTCCATCAAGTACCACCTTTTAGTAGACTACTGTCAAATTTTGAGCAAGTTCCGTCATTTACTTTGCGTTTAACAGCAGGATTTTTCAAGGGCCATAAAATAGGCATTTGTTTGATCAATAATTTCATCGTTGGAGCTAAATCTCTTTCCACCGAGCCATTTCTTTAGATTTGGAAATAGTCACTGGGGGCTAAATCCGTATAATAAGGCGAATGAGGGGGCAATTGGATTTTTGCCATGGAAACTAAGCTGTCACACGATTCCGTTGGTGGTCCATTGTGAGCAAACTCGGCAGCCATCTTGCGGAAAGCTTTTTCATACCCAAGTTCAAAATTGTAAACACTGAGCCATGTGAGATGCCTATGTCTTTCACAATCTATCGCACATTCAATCACCGAGCGGTCAACACCATATAGTGAATTTTTTCAATTGTTTTAGGTGTAGAGACCTCAACTGGTCGTCAGAACATTCGGCATCTTCCGTGCTTGTAAGACCACAATGAAAGTCAGTAAACCACTTTTTTACCATTGAAGTCGTTGGTGCAGAGTCCCCATAGTATTTATCAAGCTTTTCCTTGGTTTGATTGACGTTTTTTTTCGCAAAAAATAATGTTTAATAAGCAATCGAAATTCACTTTTTTCTATTTTTAAAAAAATCCACGAGGTTGTATGTTTTGAACAGCTGTTAAACGCAAAGTAAATGACGAAACTTGCTAAAAAAATTGACAGTAGTCTGTTAACAGGTGGTACTTAATAAGAGCAGTGTTGCATTTCATATAACTACGAGGAAGGTTCGAAAAGTCACGGACTTATTGATTTGCTCTCGTAACCATATTAAAACAAAAATCTTGAATGATTTGCAATATTTTTGAGAAACAGTAGTTTACTGTTTGTAGTTTAAAAAAATGTTTTCAGTTTAGTTAAAAATAAAGCAGCTACATTTATTTTTCAAAGAAATATTTATTTTAACATTCATTTATCGATTTTTTTCAGTTTCATTAATTTTTTTTTATTTGTTTGAAATTATATAAAAATTTACTTACAAAAAGAAAATTTCTGGTTTATTTGTTTCCGTTACCAAAAATAAAAACAATTTCAAATAAATGAATAATCATTTATTTTTACCGAATCGTTGGTAAAATTTAACTGAAAAAACTGAATAAATATTTTAACTGAAAAAACATGTGTTTTTACTGATTTGTCAGTTGCTTAAATAACATTTAAAAACAAATAAATTAAAAGTAAGTAGTCTGGCTTTTAAATGATTTTTTTGATTTTTTTTTTTTACTAAAACTTTCTAAGAAAATTATTTTTTTATGGTATATTCTAAAATTTTTCATTATTTAGTAGACAGTTTTATCAAATTACGCAACCCGAAAAAATTTTACTTTTTGCGAGATGCCGTCAAGTTAATCTCTTAAGTACTTTTATAGAGCATTTTAATTTATTTCAAATTTAAAACTCTGATAACAGGTTTTCGGTTTTAAATACTCAGTTTTAAAACAGAATGGCCCGTAATCATAGTCCCGCACTTAAGTTGGCTTTTTGTAAAAACAACTTTAAATTAAAAACTTGTTATTATCTATTTTGCTATTATAGTCAGAATTAAAGCCAGTTTTAAGTTGAACCGGCCCGCATACATTTTGTACTAAAAAAGAAGCAGGTGGCAACATTGATCAGCTGATTTTATATTTGTCGAAAAAAATAAAAAGTGTGTAAATAAAAGATTTGTAATTGCAAAATGTAAAAAGCGAAAAACTTTATAAAAAAAAGGATTGAAAAGTGTATTTTTATTAATAAAAACTTATTAACTTAATAAATGTTATGCAAAATATCGTACTTATTGATATAATTTTCCTTTTAATAATTTGCAATTCAAAAATTTTTGTTTCACAAAAATTTTCTTGGCGGAAAACAGCTGTTGTGTGTTGTTAAATTAGATAGAGTCAACTTCAGCTAGTTTTAATTTTAAAGCCGACTTAAGCGATTAAAGTATACTTTAACTTGTCTGTAGTATGCCTAAAGTATACTTTTAAGAAAAGTCGACGAGTTTAAGAGTTCTATTAAAGTATACTTTATTTTAACTATGATTATACGCCAATGAGTACAAAAATTTAGTATTAAAGTTTTGCATTTTAGTATTCGATGTTTTCTCAGAGAGGTTGTCCTTAAAAAATATGAACGAAACATTTCTTAATAAATGTTTATAATTTATATTAAATCTATTGTTCAATAAAACAAACGAATGTATGAATCAGTTATTAATAATTTAATTTTGTTGGTTATAAATAATTTGATTTTTTTATATAAATCTAAACATTTTTGATGGCAATGAATCAATTTTTTTTTTTGTTAATACTGGTTAACACTGGTTATTTTTTCAAATATGTTACTTACCCATAAGTGTGTAACAAATTAAACACCCGAAAAATATCCTCTTAATTTTTCTAAGAAATTTTAATAAAATCTCTCGATTGATATAAAATTTAAAAATATTGCTTTTGGTTTATAACCCCCTAAAATAATGTCTATAACATGAATACTCAATAAATAAAATTTCTATAAAAAAATTGATTTTAATCGTTCCATAAAACTAAAATTTAATGTTACTTTTATTTATTTTTAGCTAATTAAATTTTAATTATCATTATAATTTTAATTATCAATATAATTTTAACACATTTTTATAAATTGAATTCGAACAAAACCAAAAAACAACTGTATCTAAAATAAAACAACGACAAAATTGTGTAAATAACAGTTAGACTTTAAAATTAGTTTACACAAAAAGAAAAAAAGAATTAAGAAGAAGAAAAATAACTGTATGCGCTCTAAATATTTAATGACACTAATTAAATGGAGAAAATGTAACACATATAGTCTATGTACATACCTACCAAATATGTATATGTAAATGTCCACAAACACATTAACACACAAATAAACATCTAGAAGTGAGATTATCAGATCAGTCAGTAAGTCGGACTACTCCAACTCTCTATAACTTCTTACCTTTTTGCTCAGCCATATTAAACAAATAGAAATTCCAACGTGCGAATGCATTGTGAATTCTGGCAATTAGCACCCTAAAACATTTACTTTGCTTACAATATTTACTTTTAGCAGACCAAGACCAAGATTTTTTTTATTTTTTTTAATTATAATAAAAAAAACCTTTGGCTCTTATACCAATATTTATAATAGACCTACAATAGTAGTCCACCAGATACAGCAAAAATAACAACACTAACATTAACTGTTGTAATCAAACCAAATGCAGCGTATACAGAAGATAAAGAACCAGCAGTACGCTGAAGAAGAAGAAGTAGATGAAGGGTTGCTAATTTCATTAACACTTAAGTGTTTTTATTTATTCGTAGAAAATACGGAAGATATAGATTTTAGGCTCATGTTGCATACATGTAGTATTTATTTATTTATTTATTTTTTATTTATATTTGAATAGCATTAAACTGTTATTTTTCTTTCAATATAAATATATGTATGTATATATATTTTTTTCAATTTCAGTTGATCCAGTTCTTTTATAAAAATCTGTTAATAATTTATACAAATATTTAAAAATACAGTTCATATTATACTCTATTATTTTCGAAAAAAAAGATAGTGAATATATTAAAAAAAAAGATTTATAGATTTTACACACATTTCAAATAATATATAAACTATTTTTTTTTTTTTAAGATTACACTATACTACAGTTTTTAAACTTCCGCTGCAAAACATTATTGTAATAAACTTTGATGTACTAAAAATAAATCTAGAAAAACAAAACATTAAAAAAAACAATTTTTCTATAGACAGTTTGCGAAAAAATGTGGTTTTCAATAACTATTTAAGTTTTTCTTCACAAAGCTTAAGACTAATTTCTCACAACTACTGATAAGTTTTGAAATTTTAATGAATTTTTTTTTTTAAATTTCCTTAAAATATTTAAAAAATAAAACTAAAAATTTCCTGAAATTATGCATTAAGTTTTATTGGACGAGTTCCAGTGAAACTTATGTAAAAATTCATTATTATTATGAAATTAAATTCTTCAGTGTAAACATTGTGCTTATGCAATTGAAAAAAGTCAGCTGAATATACGAGGGCGGATCCGTGACTTTTAAATGAAACACAGTGACCTTTTTAAATGAAACACAGTTTTTTTTTGCAAAAAAAAAAATATTTTTCAACATAATCGTTTCTCCAATTTTTGTATCCCTTCCCAAAAAATAGGATTTTTCGAGGTCCATAAAATAGGCATTTGTTTGATCAATAATTTCATCGTTGAAGCTAAATCTCTTACCGCCGAGTCATTTTCTTTAGTTTGGAAATAGGAAATAGTCACTGGGCGCTAAATCCGGAGAATATGGCGGGTGAGGTACCAATTCGTAGCCCAATTCATGGAATTTTGCCCATCCTTTGAAGTTGTCACACTGCCATATGAAATGCCTATGGCATCAACATTTTCACGCACTTTTATTCTTCGATCCGCCAACACCATATTGTGGATTTTTTCAACATTTTCGGGTGTATTGACCTCAATTGGCCTTCCAGAATGTTCAGCGTCATTTGTACTTGTGCAACCACAGCGAAAGTCAGTAAACCACTTTTTTACCTTTAAAATCGATGGTGCGGAGTATCCATAGTATTTATCAAGCTTTTCTTTGGATTGATTGACGTTTTTTTCACAAAAAAATAATGATTAATAAGCAATCGAAATTCATTTTTTTCTATTTTTATGTTTTGAACAGCTGTTAAACACAAAGTAAATGACGAAACTTTCTCAAAATTTGACAGTAGTCTATTAACAGGTGGTACTTGATGGGAGCAGTGTTGCATTTCATATAACTACGAGGGAAGTTCGAAAAGTCATGGACTTATTGATCCGCCCTTATTACATAAAGTTTGTTTCTTAGACTGAAATTACACTATAGCGAAATCTCGTTTAAAATCGAAATAAATATAAACTGGATTTTGATTTGACAACCCATCTAAAAATCGAAATATATATGAGCATACATGATCATACATGGACCTGTATATGATCATACATGGGCATACATGGTCATATACGTCCATACATTGTTCAATATATGACCATACGTGATCTCATATATGAGCATATATCATCGGATCCGAAATTTGAGGGTATATGGACGTATATGATCATATACGAGCACACATGAATAATATATGAGCATGTATGATAATATATGCACATATATCACCATATACCCTCAAATTTCGGATCCGAAGATATATGGTCATATATGAGATCATGTACGGATGCATATGACCATGTATGCCCATGTATGATCATATACAAGCCCATGTATGTTCATATATATTTCGATTTTTACATGGGAAGAACATTTTGTAAAGAAAACAAAATAAAAGCATAACCTTAAATTGAATATGTTTCTAAAAAACCATTAATCGGAGGGTGGAGTGCATAATTTATTGCCATGTTAAAAGAAGGAATGCTAATACAGCTTTTAATAGTGTTTTTAACAGGGGATAACTATTTGATTCATGGTAAATCTTCCTTCCTGGCACTATTCCAATGTAGTTTGCAAAGATTTTCTTTGCCGGAGGCCAAAATAAAAAACTAAGTGCTGTATTAAACTTTACTTTTATTGAAGAATGCACTTTTATTGGATCTACAATTCATATTGCAATATTTTCTTAAATAATTAAAATTTATTATTTGTTTACATTTTTTGGCACAAGGTGATGCCAGATTTTAACAATATTTTCATACATACAATTGCTGAATGCTGTGATACCAGATTTTTCGAAAATCTTGTTATGAAACTGGTTTTCTTTGTATGGGAAATGTGGTTTTAAATCCAGTTATGAACAAAATTTTCGCTAAAATCCAGTTTAAATTTTATTTTAATACGTTTGATGGAGAATTTTTTCCCGACGGTTATAAAAACTTTTTAAGCAAAATTTCCTCCCAATAGCTGAACCTCTCGCGAGCACATTAAACTAAGCTAAATTTAAGTCTCATTAAAGATTAAATAATTACAACGTCTTTTTTAAATATCTCAAGTTAATATATTAATCATTTATTAATAAAAAAAAAAACATTACATGTTTAAATAAAATCATTTGATTTTTTATTAAAATTTTTAAATTGAAAAAATTCAAAATGTTCTTTGCTGTAATTTTTTAATTAAAGATTTTCAGAACAAATACAATTTTCTTAAAAATTTAATATTCTCCCTTTAACGGTCAAATTCTTTGTGTACGTCGCACAGTGGCTCCTGTAGAACAAATGAGGTTGCAAAAATCAAAAATTTCATGTGCCCCTAAAAAATATTGAATAAACCTATTTTATCTTATTACGATCAGATTTTTGGTTCAGAAGATGTGTTATGCTCTTCAAGTGTTCAAAGAAACAGACCGACCATTTTTATGTAATTTGGTCCGCTTTCAGATACAGTGCATAAAGTTTGTTGCTTAAGTCTTTTATTTCTAAGACTTACAAATTAAAAAGCCTCTGGGCATTCTTTCGATCAAATAATTCTAATTATTTATAAATGATATGTATATAATTGTAAATATTGTCGGCATTTTAGTTGCAATTACATTTTTGTGAATTAATTCATCTTATAATTATAAAATAAAACAACTAAAAGGGAAAGATACCCTACATTGCTAAAATTCTACAAACATTTTGGGTCCGAACTTTAATTCGATTCGTCCTTGTTCTAAATCGATACAGAAAGATATTTGTGGTGTTTACAAATACCAGCATAATTTATGTAACTCGAAAATTCAACCAAATGATTTCGTAAGTAGTTTTTCTTAAGTCTTTCAATACAATCCGCTTAATATCGAGCATTCCCAGTAGAGGCCACATCCATTTTTTGGACAATTTTTTTTTAAATAAAATAATATCCCAATAGCAAAACCTCTTAGTAAGAGATGTGGACACTAAAATGAGTTATTTTACGGTCTCTTTTTTAAATCGCTATGTGAATAGTATAATTACACAATGCAACAAGAAGTTTTAATCTCAATGTGGAATGAATATATACCATTAGTTTTACAAAATCCTTAAAGGGTTTTGCAAAGCCGTTTCGAATTTTTATTTTATAGACTCCAAAACCAGACTGTTCATTTTTATTCAGATTATTATTCTCTGCAGCAATTAAGTGTTCAAATTGTCAAAATCGGTCCAGCAGTTCAATAGTTGTGAGTGAAAATGTGAGATCATCTCTAAAATCTCCATGGTATATTTCAGCGAATCACTGAAATATAAGTATAATTATATGCTACCACCATTTTTGTATAGTAAACTTTCAAACAACCCTGATGAAGTAAAACTGCGATAAAAATCTTTATAAAATAAAATCGTTGAAAATCTGATAATGAAACTTTTAAATTAATTGTTCTGTTTATAAACTGAAGACTTGAATATTTCTACAAATTCAGTGTTAGATCAAAAATATAAATTATTTCTGTTAAATTGCCAACATATTATATTGAGTGTACTCTTTTACTTTGCATAAACAAATACAAATAACAAGGATCAACAAAATGTGTTAATAACTGAAGAATAAAAGTTAACAACCTTGTTAAGAAATCTGAGAACAAAAAATATGCACATGTATTAAAAAAAAAACTGTTAAGGCGTCAAATTGTTAAATTCCTGTATACATAAAATAGATAAATACGAACAGCAGAAGGTGAATTTAAAAATAAAAAATTATATATTTAAATAAGAAAATTTTAAACACAAACATGATTAGTTAAATCTTTAAAGAAACTTTTGAGATATAAACGTTTTCACTGACTTAATTGGTTTAAAATGTTTAAAAAAAAAAAGATAATAAATTTCCACTTTCACACTAAAAGACAACGCAACAAACACCCTCCCACCACCACCACCACCTGTATAAATGGTGAATTTATTTTATATAAAATTGTAGTATTATGATACAATACGTTTTTAAATAGCAATAGTCCAAGCCAACAGCAACAACTTTAAAACACCTTCAGATAGAACAATATCGAAAATGTTCAATTTAAGGGTCGGTGCTTAACCTTGTTTCTTTTAATTTTTTTTTTTAAAGTTTCGTTTTTTTTTTTTTGGTTTTTTACCACCATCAAGTTTATTTTTAACAAAATTACTATTAACCAGCAGGAGAAGTAGAACCAATATACAAATATATTTACAAAGGTGGCACTTAATTTTATAATAAAAATATTTATACCCTCCGTCCTACTTTATAAGAGTTTTTGATTCCGTGTATACATTTTTTTTTTTTTTTGCAATAGAAAAAAAGAATGGGAACAAGAATATTCTTTCGAAAAAAACACTTGAGTAATATGTTAGTTCTAGACAGCCTTTTTTTCTTAACATTATGAAAATCCCAAAAAGTTCACAACCTCGTTAACAGAAAATGTATGGTCCTCAAAGGTTTATTTCCAATTTTCACTGAAAAGTTAATTGAGTAAAAGTAAGATTAACTGCTAAATGAAACACTAAACAAATTTTTTTAACCATATTTTTATATGTTTGATTAACACTTAATCCAATTTTTAATCTGAATTCTATTTCTGAACGATACTGTATTCATACTATTACAGGTTGGTTGAAAAGTTCCTGCGCTCACCAAGAGATGGCACTGCTAGCTCCAAATTTTTTTTTTCTCAAGTTGCTATAACTGTCCTGAGAACACATGCAAAGTTGCAAGTCATTCTGTAAATTCTTTCTTTGTTTACAAGCCATTTGAAGTTGACGTGTCTTTGATTTTTTTTAATATGGAAAAAATTGAATATCGTGCTGTCATTAGATTCTTTGTTTTGAAGGGTTTAAAAGCAAATTGTTAGAAGTGTATAAGAAGTCCTCACCTTCAAAACGCACCGTTGAATTTTGGGCTGGTAAATTTAAACGTGGTCGTACCAGCCTTGAAGATGATCCACGCGAAGGACGACCAAAAACTGCAACCACAGCAGAAATCATTGAGCAGGTACATAATATGGTTAGTGAAGATCCAAGTTTGACTAAGAGTGAAATTGCTAATGCCATGGGCATCTCAGACGAACGAGTACTCCATATTTTACATGAATAATTACGTATGAAAAACCTGTTTTAAAAGGTAGTGCCGCACACGTTAACAATTCAACAAAAACTGGATCGAAAACAAATTTCTTAGCGTAATTTGGAGCGTTTTAAGCCAAATAAAACCGATTTCTTGCGTCGTTTTATAACTATGGATGAGACTTGGATCTACTACCATGATCCTAAATTGAAACAAGAACGTTTACAGTGGACTGAAATTGGTTGTTCAGCTCCAAAGCAGGTGAAGTCACAACGATCAGCCAAGAAATTTATGGCATCAGTTTTTTGGGATGCAAAAGGAATTTTGTTGATTGATTATCTTCAGAAAGGTAAAACAATCAACTCTGAATATTATTGCAGCCTTTTGGATCGTGAGAAAAGACCTGGTTTAAAGAAGAAAAGAATTATTTTTCATCAAGACAATGCACCTGCTCACAAAAGTGTTTTGACGATGGCTAAATTCACAGAATTAAAGTAAGAATTGCTTGAGCATCCACCGTATTCACCAGATTTGGCTCCAAGTGACTACTATCTCTTCAGAAATCTCAAACAATTCCTTCGTGGAAAGCATTTTTCGTCGAATGAAGAGCTTCCGGAAAACCATTATAAGGATGGGATAAAATTATTGGAAGATCATTGGAACAAGTGCATTGAGCTTCTAGGAGATTATACTGAATAATAAAATATATTTTGTAACAAAAACAGTATTCTTTCATTTCGAGCGCAGGAACTTTTCAACCAACCTGTAATTGTGTTCAACTATGTGTTTTATTAAAACGACTTTTGGTAGCAAATATAAACACGCACACACAAAGTTTTATAAAAATAACGCTAAATGCAACGCTGCTTCTATCGAGTACCACCTTTTAATAGACTACTGTCTAAAACCGGAGAATAAGGCGAATGAAGGGGCAATTCGTAGTCTACTTCATGGATTTTTGCCATGGAAACTAAGCTGTCACACTATTCGGTGGTCGGTTGTGAGCAAACGCGGCAGCCATCTTGCGGAAAGCTTTCTCATACCCAAGTGATCGTTCAAATTGAAACCATTGAGCCATGTTAGATGTCTATATCGTGAATTTTTTTAACTGGGCGTCCAGAAAGTTCGGCATCTTCCGTGCTTGTTAGGCCACAATGAAAGTCAGTAAATCCCATTTTTACCATTAAAATAGATGGTGCAGAGTCCCCATAGTATTTATCAAGCTTTTCCTTGTTTTTTTTCGCCAAAAAATAATGTTTAATGGGCACTCGAAATTCACTTTTTTCCATTTTTAAAAAAGCCACGAGGTTGTATGTTTTGAACAGCTGTTAAAAGCAAAGTAAATGACGGAACTTGCTCAAAATTTGACAGTAGTCTATTAAAAGTTGAAACTAGATGGGAGCAGTGTTGCATTTTATATAAATACGAGGGAAGTTGGGAAAGTAACGGACTTATTGATCCGCCCTCGTATATTAATTAAATGTTTTAAATTGCGTCAGAATTATTGTAAAGAAACAAAGAAAACAAAGAAAAACGAAAAATAGTTCAAAGGAATTGTAATCAGCTGATTTCTTGAACGTAAATTGAAACACTCAACTTCAGTATATGTGACCGGGTTTGGACTTAAGAGTGGATTCTGGTACCTAAAAAATGAAATGAGTTAGATTTCTGATAAAAATTTATTTATCCCATACGCACATCAACCCTTTGCGAAGAGCGAACAGGTAGCTGAGAACGAACAGAGCAGCAACAAAAGCAAAGGTATTGTCACACTAAAAGCGAAAAAAATACGTCACCAAAGTCGGCACCCAATCATAACCATACAAAATCGCATCTCCCAACTGAAGGTGTGTTCAAAGTAATAATGAGTTATGAAACTTTAAATGCGTTTTTCTCAAAACTTCATTTTCACACAGTAGGTCCCTTTTCTCGGAGAAGGTCGCATATAAGTAAAAAAAAAGTGTGAGTGTATTAAAACTTCATAGGCAAAACTTGATCGTCTGACCCCCAAGTAAGACACACAAATATATCAACGCCGACATTCTCCATCTTACGCCGGATTGCCATAGGCGCCATCTTGGTACTATTAACTGAGAAATTTAATCTTTTAACTGTCAAATTAAACTTTTATTTTTTTTTTTAAATTCATATGTAAACTATGAATATCAACAAAGTGAATTAACTTTAATTAAGCAGATTACCACCTAAAAAAGTTTTATTAGAATATAGTCTTAAAAAAAGTTTTAATTAAAAAATAAGTGTTAACCCTATTAAAATATATTGGAGTAGTTGGAATATGGTGCAAAACAATAACGTTGCAACGTCATCATCATCATCATCACCATTGCCATTATCCACATCAATATCACAAGTCTCACAAGCCAATGTTTCACATAAGTACGAATACTGAACACAAGTACTATATAGTTTATTTAAGTTTTGTTGTTGTTGTTTTTGTTGCCGTTTAAGTTAAAAAGTAGTTTAGTGTAAGATTCTTTTTGGGATTTTGTTGTTGTTGTTGTTGTTGTTGCAGTGGCTTTAACTTATTGGATTGCATTAAAAGCACTAATTAATTGGAACAAAATAAAATGGCTTTAAAACGTTTTATTTTCGCAGCATCTCCAATGACCACGCAGCTCTCGTCTTAAGCTGAAGAAAAGAAGATTACAACGTGTAGATTACAGCCAAACTACAAGCTGCTGCTGTTCCACAAAGGTCATTTAATGAACTAAAATACGAACAAAAACAAAAAAAAACCTAAAACTAAAATTGAAACAACCAAAGATATAAAGAACAAAAAAAAAACAAAAACAAAAAGCTAGTTAGATTGTTATTTAAGTATTATCCCACACGCCCTTCTCGTAAAACAAAGCTCTATTAGTTTTTATGTTTTCTTTTTTTTTCCTGTTCATTAAGAGAAATGTAAAAATTATTATAATTGAAAATTAAACTGGTAAAATAAATCTTGTAACATTTAATTTTGATTGCTCACTATAAATCATATAATAACATATGAAACATACGATGAACAATTTTTTTTTCTACTTCTAAAGTTGACAAATTGCTACTGTCATTGCTTATCACAATTGTCAATATTGTAGTTGTTTATGTAGTTGTTTATACAACAATGCAACCTAATAAACTCCGTAGATATTTCAGTTTGTTAACCAACAAGGTGCGTCAATTTGATTTCCATTATTTGTTCATTTGTAATGGAAAATGTCTGCTACTTATCACTTGTCACATAACAAAAATATCTCTAACATGATTTTGATTCCATCTACATATTGTACAAATGTTAAGTTTTAGGATTTTTTATTATTTTTAAATGGAAAACATTTAAGCTGATTCTGGTAAAAGTTTTAATAGAAATAGTTGATTACTGTTTACCCTAACAAATTGGAAAACATTTTTGAAATTTGTTTTAAATAAATGTCAGCAAAATTTAAAACAGTCCTTTTCAAAATCTTTTATTATGTCTCTTAAAAATTATGTAGAAGTTGAGAAATATTGGAAGTAAATTTTAGTCTAGAAACTTAATATTAGTGTGTTCTAGGAAAGATTCTTCAACGTTAAAAATTTACAATACCAACTTTTCAGCAGAATAGTATGCATGATATATCAATATACGACGGCGAATAAATGAGTCCGTGACTTTTCGAACTTCCCTCGTAGTTATATGAAATGCAACACTGCTGCCATCAAGTACCACCTGTTAATAGTCAAATTTTGAGCAAGTACCGTTATTTACTTGCGTTTAACAGCACAATTTTTCGAGGTCCATAAAATAGGCATTTGTTTGATCATCAATTTCATCGTCGGAGCTAAATCTCTTTCCACCGAGCCATTTCTTTAGGTTTCGAAATAGAAAATTGTCACTGGGGGCTAAATCCGTAGAATAAGGCGAATGAGGGAGCTGTCACACGATTCCGTTGGTGGTCGATTGTTAGCAAACGCGGCAGCCATCTTGCGGAAAGCTTTCTCATACCCAAGTGATTGTTCAAAATTGAAAACACTAAGCCATGTGAGATGCCTATGTCTTCCACAATCTATCGCACATTCAATCTCCAATCGGCCAACACCATATCGTGAATTTTTTTCAATTGTTTTGGTTACAGAGACCTTAACTGCGCGTCCAGAACGTTCGGCATCTTCCGTGCTTGTAAGGCCACAACGGAAGTCAGTAAACCACTTTTTCACCATTGAAATCGATGGTGCAGAGTATTTATCAAGTTTTTCCTTGGTTTGATTGACTGTACATTTATTGTTATAATATTTTGTTTTAGCATTTTTTGATTGGATGCAAATAAAATAGTCATGCACATTTTTTATTTTTGACTGCGTTCTTTTTCTAAATTCTAAAAAGTTTTTTTTTCAGTGAATTAGCCCATACTGCAAGCGACACATATTTTAAATTTCAGACTTTTAGCCGAAGAATAAAGAGGTTAAAAGTAAAAATTTTCAAAAATCTCCTATTGTGGGTGTCTATGCGGGAGGCTCCCTAATGCTATGTTATATTGCAAGTATCTCGCTGCATAGGTTTGGGCCAACCCCAAGAAACACATATTTGAACTTCAGATTTTTAGCCAAAGCGGTTTGGAAAGGCGCTTATGGGACAGGGGAAACATTTGCAACCCCCACTTTTACCACGTTCTTTGCCAAAATTAAAAAAAAAAAAAAAAACATGAATTAATTAATCCCTGCTCCAGGCAAACATAATTAAAATTTTAGGTTTAATTGTTTGGATATGCCGCAAATGGGTATGCCCCAGTGAATTAGTCCATAATCTAGGACAAAGCGGTTGGGAAGGCCGACAAGGTGAAATCTTTTCTGCTTTTAAAGCTCATTTTTATAAAGGTCCTGACGACAATTTAAAAAGAACCTAAAATGTGGTTGCTAACCAAAGAGGTTTGGGCAGGCCAGTAAAGAGGCACATTTCCCCTTTTGAATCCCCATTGTAATTACGTACCTGACGAAAATTTCAAAATGTAGCTTACCACCGTTCCTTAAGCGGTGTGGACAGTCCGTTAAAATGGTGACTTTCCCCCTTAACAACCCCCATTTTAACCACGTTCTTGGTTAAAATTCCAAAAGTACCTTATCACTGATTTTTTATTTTTTTTGTAAGGGGAATTAACACTCAGGAAATAATTTCCTACTATATAATGTCTTACTTTCTTCGAAAAGGGAATAGTGAAGAAATGAAAGGTGGTGAAAGATGAAGGGCTTCAAATATGGCAACACTGCAATTGATGATAATTCTTAGAACAGTTGTTGCCTGTCATCTGATGAAGAGTTGGCGGAAATGTCGAAGCTTTTCTCTTTTTGTACCTTGTTTCTGCCAAAAATTCTAAAAAGTATACTCAAGTAAATAATCCACACTCTAGGAAACGCATTTTTATTCTTTTATTTCCAGCGGCAGGCTATTGGGGGAGACTTTCCCTTCCACATAGCAGTTTTAAAAAATGCCTTCTTTGCAAATGTAGGGGGACTTTCGTAGCTCCAGCAGAATAGGTTGGGCAATGTTAAGTGAGTCAGTCAGATTATATTTTTATATATACATAGAAAAAACAAATTCATCGAGACAACTGAATATCTTGCCAACTGAATATTTTGATTGCAGCAACCAAATTATTTGGCTGTCGCAACCAAATGTATTCCTGATACAATTGAAATATATGGTTTCAACCGAAATTTTATTGCATTAACCGAAATTCTGTCGCGACAAACAAATATATTGGTGGCTGCAACCAAACCATTCATTTGGCAAGAAATTCGGTGTATGATTTTATTAATATCATTATTTTTAATTTTTTCTGGACACTTGGAGAAAAACTTAAATTTCGGTAAATAAAAGAAAATGATATCTCTTTCAGGTAATTAAAAGGAAAAATGTATTTGCTCCTTTACCAAAAGTTGAATTAACTACATTCTTTTGAGAATATATTCCTTAAATTATATGATGAAATCAGAAAAATATTAATAAATCCAATTTGGTCAAGGAATACTTTATTAACATTTTGAATTCAGTTAAAAAAAATGGAATAAGAGAATTCATTTCTTCACAGTTCTGGCTTCCAAAAATGTTAAAAAAACGGTAAGCGTAAAATAACAAAAACTTCTTATGTTTTGTTACAACACAAAACAAAACAAAAAAATACAAAAATTTCTTAATGAAGTATATTATTTAATTTAAAATTTCCAAGTTTATAGAACGCAATCTGCGGATTATTTTTGTTAAATATTTAAATTGAAATGCAAATAAAACACAATTTAAATTCACTTTCAATAGCGCATAGCAAATGCAAATCAAAGCACTTTGTATTTTAAAAATTTTAATTAATTTTCTCATCTTCATTCTTTAAGGATTCGTTCTTTTTTTTCTTGTAAAAAAAATTGTCTAACAATTGAAAACACTAATTATAAGTCTTGTTCTATTTAAAACCTCATTTTTCATCAAAAGCAAAAACTTTTCAATGTACTTCGTAGAATTGAGAACTGAACAAAAACAAGAACAAAGATGAAATAAAATTGGTTGGCATCATCTCTCCAACAATGTAACGACAATGAAATAAACATAAAGACAGAGGAAACACACATACACCTACAAAACATAGCCCCTGTATTGCTAAATTGAACCCATTATTGTGGCGTTTGCACTTTTGAAAAGTTTATTTCGAAGCATGTTCTTTTTTTTTTTGCTTTTTCTACTCAAACCAAATCTTGATAAGCATTAGTAAAATCCGTATACAAAAAAAAAAAAAAAAAAACGAAACAACAACCATCACAAACAAAAATAAAAAAAGTTATTTGAACAGAAAAGCAAAGAAAAAAAACCTTTTAAGAACACAACCAACAGTAAAGAAACACTATCAGATATTTTAGAGTAAACCTGGTGCAAATATTGTCAGTAAATTCAACACATTGAACATAAGAAATAAAAAATATAAACATTAAAAAAATCCACCAAACGATTTAAAACTGTTTACAGAAAATGTTGTTACGTTTAAGTTTCAGCGAAACAAAAGACTTAAGTAAGAAACTTTTTTATTTGAACAAAGTTTATAAATATTTCTCGTATTCCTCGTAACAAACAAATATGATTATGTACTTTAAACGAATAAAACAACCAACCAACCAAGCATCTAACTAACTAACCATCGAATCAACAACATTCATATGCAGTAATTGAAGGTTAAAGTTGGCAAATAAAAAAATATAAACTGTATTTTAATTATTTTTCTTAAACATGACAACAACAGCCACCAACCACCAACCACTGCCAACCTCTATATTTTCCAATATAATTTAATAAATGTTAAATAACTGACAGTTTTGGGAAAATTTTTATTTCTTAACTTGCAACTTACCTTGTGAACATAGCAGAATGCTGTTGTTGCTGCTGCTGTTGTTGTTGTTGCTGCTGCTGCTGCTGTGTATGTGGTTGTGTTGTTTGTTGTTGATGTTGCTGCGGCTGCTGTGAATGTTGACCACTGACATGTTGTGTTTGCTGTTGATGCTGGTGATGTTGCTGCTGTATGTGATGTTGTTGCTGGTGTTGTTGCTGTTGATGTGCATGCATATGTTGCTGTTGTTGCGGCAATATTGCATGCGTTTGCAGATGATGTACCGGATGTATTTGTAAATGATGATTTGTTTCACTTGTTTGCACTAATTGTACCGTATGATGATGCATTTCATTAACCGTTACCGGTAAATGAGGCGTGGGATTTGTTAGTGCCGACTTTTCTAAACATTTATCTGGATACATCATCATAAATTTTAATGATTCTATGCATATATGCATGTATTACAAAAATTTTTGGTTGATTGCTTTATAAGCACATAATATTTTTCTTTTCGCTATAAAATGCAGTAATTTATCTGAAAAAGAAGAAACAATTAAATTATTATTATTTTTTTTTTTTTTAATTTGTTCAACATTTTTTGATATTTTAAGAGCATTTAATTATTTTTGATAAAAATAATGCAATATACAATAACTTATCAATGGTTATAATAGGTCTGGTCGCTTATATTTCCAGTAAAAAGTAGTAAACTTTGAAAGTACGAAATATTAATTTTATTTTAAGTGGAATGATAGAAATCACATCAAGTAGTAAATAAAAGAAAAAAAACAGAATGAAAATCTTAACAAACTTTACGTCAAAAGCCAAAAAGAAACTAGTAAAAATATTAAAAACTAGGATGTAGCGAACAGGCATAATATTTGATGTACTATAAAACTGAAGCAACAAACTAAAGGGACCGAAGTTGAATTAAGGAAAAAAGCGATACCAATATTTCTCCAAATTTTACTTATTGACAGTTTAAGTATGATTTTGTATAAAGAAAAAAGTTTCCGCCGGTAATGCGCTTAAACATTATTTTCACAATCTACTGCCATCACATCCAGAGAAAAAATTGGTTGCAACTCGATCGAAACCATTAAAATTAATTTTTAGGGAATTTAATTTATTTGGAATAACCTAAAATCCTTTATTATACCAAAAATATGGCATTGGAAATTAAAAAGAGGGAATAGGAACCAAAAAAGAATACTATTATCCAATTATTGATATTAACTTTACGAATAAAATTCGTTTATAAATTGCGTACAGTAGAAGCAACCATTTAGTTAGAAAATTTGTACAATCAATAAAATTTATTACAAAATTGTCGATATTCGAAAGTGGTAACTACAAATACGGTTATCCTGATCAAATATATCATTGAATTAGGGTTTCAGTTGAACCAATCGAATTGTGGATTGTATTGATTATAGAAGCCACTAACGATAATTATTTTCTTAAAAAATTATACAAATTCAAAATTAGTCATTAAAATTTATAAGTGTTTGTGGGCTAGTGGGTAGAGAGCTAGCCTAGTGCTCCTAATTTCCGAATACAAATCCCGGTAAAGGCAAACATTTATAAAAAATATTTTTTTTAGTTAAAATAAAATATTCAAATGTTTATCTAACAAATATATCAAAAAAAATTAATTTAATTGTGGTGCAGTAAGTAAGAGTGTGAATTAAAAATCGGGATGCCCAGGTTCGATACCGGAAAAATCTCAAAATAAAATTTTTCCTAAAATAAAATTTTTGTGGAACGTAATAATATTTATGTGGAATATAAATATTAAATTAAACAACTGAATATTGGCTTTCACAACTAAAAATATAAAGTTGTAACAACCGCCAGAATTCGATTGGCAAAAATTCGGGGGCCACAAGTAATACTGTTTTCTGGGTGCACTATTCGGTATCTACAGTGAAGTTTACACCCAGAGAAAAGTATCATACTTACTAATAAATTTTAACGGCTTTGATCGAATTGCAACCAATTTTTCTCTGGGTGTACTCCCAAAATAGAAGAGATTTGTGCTGACAACCTAAATTTCTTAATTACGTATTTGGGATGCCTCAGAAAAAATTTGTGATACAAATCTTTTTGCACAAATCAAGTTATCAAAATATATTGACCTAAAATTCAAACACCAGATATACCATATTCTATTACACTTGAAATTTGTAAAGCAATTTTAAAGTATTACCCTTTTTCTTTAAAATATGTGTTAAACTCGAGCAAATCGTATATAGAAAATCACTAAATTTCGATAACCTGATGTGATAGAGCTATTAATCACTGCTATCGATATCGAACGAGTTTTCGTAACGAACAAAAATTTATTACCTATCGAATAGCCGATCACTATCTTATCTTATCAAAATTATTAGCAAATTGTCTTTACTGGCCCGCAAAACCAAAGACACATAAACATGTTGTAGATTTTCCTTAATTTGTTTTTTATTTTAATTTAAAATAAAATATAGTAAAACAGTCCAATTAAACATTAAGGTATTTAATTTCATTTAATTTCATTTGTGTATTATCAAAAATTTGCAGCGCAATAGTAAGGACACACTTATAAAAATAATTTTTTGGATTCAAAGCTTTTCTATTTTCTACGCCACACTTTTAAACAGCCATCAGAATCATATATATTGTATTTGAATTCGTCTGCAAAATTCACTTTGTTCTAGAATACTTGGGGCTTATTTAAAAACGTTTTGGTAAAATTTATGCGATTACTTTGTTTATATGTGTTTTTTTTCCTTGAGTCATATGGCATTAAACCCTGAGTAGCTAAACATTTTGGAACAGTATCGGGTGAAACTTTTTTTGTTTTCGAAAGAAGAATGGTACGCTTTATATATGTTGTGTCTTTACAGGCTTATTTTCGATCCTTTTCTTACTGTAAAACGACTACGGCACACTATTTTACTGATTTGTCAACAAGAGTTTTGTTCTTTCTCAAACAAATCTATTATAATTTTTCTCTCGTCAAGAGTTAGCTGCTTGCGTGGCATTATTTTTTTTTTTTATAGAAATATTGAAGTTGTAACTTTAGGAATTTAAATGATTTATGTTTTTATTTCTCTGTGATTTCTGATGTACCGTCATTTCATATAAATATAATAAATATAATACGTGTGCCCTTAGTTTTGCGTTAAGGTAATATGAATATTCCTAGTATATTTTTAGGAATTTATATAAAACGTCATAAAGAGAAAGGAAAAATCTTATATTAAAAATAAATATAGGTCTTAACATTCTTGCTTAATAAATACGAGGGCGGATCAATAAGTACGTGACTTTTCGAACTTTCCTCGTAGTTATATAAAATGCAACACTGCTCCCATAATAACCACCTGTTAATAGACTACTGTCAAATTTTGAGCAAGCTCCGTCATTTACTTTGCGTTTAACAGCTGTTCAAAACATACAACCTCGTGGCTTTTTTAAAAATGGAAAAAAGTGAAATTCGAGTTCTCATTAAACATTATTTTTTGCGAAAAAAAACCGTCAATCAAACCAAGGAAAAGCTTGATAAGGAAAAGCTTGATGGGGACTCTGCACCATCGATTTACTGACTTTCATTGTGGCCTACAAGCACGGAAGATGCCGAATGTTCTGGACGCCCAGTTGAGGTCTCTACACCCAAAACAATTGAAAAAATTCACGATATGGTGTTGGCCGATCGCATATTGAATATGCGATATATTGTGGAAGACATCTCACATGACTCAGTGGTTTCAATTTTGAACGATCACTTGGGTATGAGAGAGCTTTCCGCAAGATGGCTGCCGCGTTTGCTCACAATCGACTACCAACGAAATCGTGTGACAGCTTAGTTTCCATGGCAAAAATCCATGAAGTAGACTACGAATTGCCCCCATATTCGCCTTATTCTCAAGATTTAGCCCCCAGTGACTATTTCCTGTTTCCAAATCTAAAAAAATGGCTCGGTGCAAAGAGATTTAGCTCCAACGATGAAATTATTGGTCAAACAAATGCCTATTTTATGGACTTCGAAAACCCCAGCTGTTAAACGCAAAGTAAATGACGGAACTTGCTCAAAATTTGACAGTAGTCTATTAACAGGTGGTACTTGAGATGAAAGCAGTGTTGCATTTCATATAACTACGAGGGAAGTTCGAAAAGTCACAAACTTATTGATCCGCCCTCGTATAATATAAATTGGTAAAACCTTAAAAAAAAGTTGCTGTGTCCTCGGGCCACTGTATAATTTCAATACTATCCCTGGTTGAGAAGTAATTGATTTCCTCCTTGTACCCTCAGAGAGAGACTGATCTTACAGAGTTCGAAGAGATTGCCTGGATAGCCGCTTGCTTATCCTTAAAGGTCCTTATATTTCCGATGATCCCTTCCATAAATTCTACGATTATTCTGATATCCGCCTGAGAGACGGTATTATAATTTGTGAGGCAGAAACATTTTCCAACAGAGGAGTCTCAGTTATAGAAGCACCACCCAGTCCTTCCACCCACACAGAGAAAACAGATTCATTGTGACAACCGAATTTCTTGCCAACTGAATTGGTTGGTTGCAGAAACCGAATTTTTTTGTTGTCACAATCAAATATATTCCTGGGTCAATTCAAATATAACGTTCCAACCGAAATTCTGTTGTAATAAACATATTTCTGTCGCAACAAATAAATATATAGATGGTTGCAACCGAACCATTCAGTTGGCAAAAAATTCGGTTAGCAAAATGAATATGTTTTCTCTGTGCACAACTAAGGCTAATTTGACATCATAATTTGGTTTATTGGGTGGTCTTTCAAAAGTAACAGATTTAGGTCACATTTTCTAATGACACTGGGTGATTTTATGTACACACAACAAAACATTGTTCAGTAGCATATAGAAGTTTTACCTTTTTTTCATTGGCGCCAATAAAGTATTATACCCATACAAGTGATATGATGATAATTTAAAGAGTTTAGTCAATCAGGTACCAAAAAATGTTTAGTCAACTCATCTTTAAGTTTTGACATTATTGGAGTTATATAAATATGTAAAAAAAAAACAAACTGGGGGAATTTGAATTTCAAGTACATATAAAAAAATAATGAATACATTAAAAAGTTTATATAACCTTAAGAAGAAAAAAAAATAGTAAGAGAAAAATATAATTTTTCTTAAAGAGTATATATTTTGAATGAAATTCCAATATTTTTTATAATTTAATAAAATATTTTGTATATGAAGATTTTTGATGTGGTATATGAACATTTAAATAAAAGTGTTAAACAATAAATATTTAAATTTAATGTTGTTTATTCCCTATTATTGAAAGTCAAACTTTGAATTTCTCAAACAAAACTAATTCAAAATAGTCATCAATCATTTTATGTACTGGCTGTTTATGATCTGGTAATTGATCTTCTGCCCTAAAACTCTATTATTTACTAGTGTCTTATTTCAAATTTTATATACATTTGAATTCTTTCAATTAAATTTGTATTGAAATATGTGTGTGCATATGTAAAAAATTATAAAATTTATCCATAAATCTAACTACTTTCAAACAAAAATAATAATAACAAAAATATGATTAAAGTGATTGGTGTTTGTTTGTTTTTTGTTTTATTAACTTCTACTAAAAATTCATATTTTGTTTGTAATTCTTCTTATTCTCACTGTCATTATTATTTAGCCAAGTTAAGAAAGAAGATATCGAAAGAAATAAAATACAAGTATAATAAGTAAAATATACAGTATCGGGTAAGAGTAGAGCATTGTTATCATATTATTACAGTTATTGTTAATATTGTATTATTATTTTGTCTATTCATCATTGTTCAATTGAGATCAAATAAAGATTACAAGTATCGATAAGTGGCTTTACACTCGAGCATAAAAGTGTTCAAATTAAACCATACCCCACCGAAACGAATTGAATTTTTTTTTTATAAATTTATTTTGTTTGTATTCATTTAAAATAAAAAAAAACAACTTTGTTTTTCTGTTGATTAATGCAACATTTGTATTTGAAGAAAAAATCGACAAAAAGAATATTTCGTTTAATAATATTCGTACATAAATTGTAAATAAGCGTGCTAGCCATTATTTAGTTGAGCTTTTTATGTGATTTTTATTTTTAGATTTTGTCTTTGTGTTTGTAGGATTATTTTGTTTATGAATAATATAAAATAGCATTTTTGACGAGGCATTGATAATTGTCTATAAAAACGTTAAGTTTACAAAAATGTTTGTTTCATTTATTAAAAAAAAAAAATCATCTGAATTTTGTTAAGTATCTTTAACATTGCTGGGAATCAACATAATTTGCTTAACAAATTTATCACTTTATAGTATATAAAAGAATTACATGACTAAAAATTATTACGGGGGAGGAGAAAAAGTGAAAAGTGTCTCCCTTTACGACCTGCCTAAGTCAAACCTAAAACTTGAATTATTTGTTCGCTGGAGAAAGGACTAATTTATTAACAAGGTACATTTTTGTTATTTTCTTCAGGCACATTATAAAAATAAGGGATCAAAATATAGAGTCGAAGGCCTTAGTTGCTAGTACTATTTCCCTCTTTTACATATAATTGTTATAAAATAAAATAAAAAAGGGGATCAAAAAGAGAAGGAAGGTTCCTCCGGTCAACCGGTTTTGGCTAGAATAACCTTAATTTTCTGATAGGGTACTTTTTGGTTTTATCGTTAGAAAAGGGTGTTCAAAGGGAAAAATTCTCCCCTTAAGGTCCTATCTAAACTGCTTTTGCTACAATCCCAAAATTTGAAATATGTATTCCCTGAAGTATGAGTTAGTTCCCTGTTACGATGCTTCTTAAAATTATCAACAAGAACGTAATAAAAATGGGGTTGACGAAAGGAAAAGTATGCAAACCACTTTGGCTAGAAACCTTAAATATCTAATACATGTTCACTGAAGTATTAGGTAAACAAGATAAGGAACTTATTCGAGCTTTCGCCAGGAATAAAGAAAAAATGACTGTGGGCCAATTTACTGAAGAAATACTTTTTGAAATTTCCTATAACAACGTGGCAAAACTGAGTTTAAAAAGAAAAAAATTGTCCCCTTATCCAATCAGCCCAAATTGCTGAAAGTTTTTTTTTTTAGAGAAAAGCCTTTAAATTTTCCTCCAATGCAACAATTTAGAAATATTCTTAGCCTGACGCTGTTCAAAATAGACGCTTCAGTAATTTTTTTTAATGGAAAAATTAGAAATTCGTGGTGTCATTAAATATTTACATAATTTATCGGGACTGAAAATTCATACATAGAGAAAACATATTCAGTGTGATATACGAATTTTTTGTCAACCGAATAGTTTGTTGGGGTTATCGAATAGTTTGGTTGTGGCGACCGAAATTCGGTTAATGCAACTAAATTTTGTTTAAAACCATATAGTTCAAATGATTCAGGAATACATTTGGTTGCGACCACCGAATAATTTTGTTGTCACAACCAAACTATTTAGTTAGCAAGAAATTTAGTTGTCGCAATGAGTCTGTTTTTTCTGTGTAATGATATGGTGAATACGCTACAGTAAAAAACTGGGTTGCTGAACTACCAATTACCATAAAATTGTTCTTCATCTTCGGCTACAAACTTGAAATTCAAATTATGTGTCCCCTAGGATATGATCTAATTCATTTTTAGGAAATTGCGGGATTAAAAAGAAACAATTATTTGTCTTGATCATCCAACTCAAACCGCTGGAGTTTGAAATGTGGTATGTGTAGCTTGACATCCAATAATGGCCCAACTATGTTAAGCGTAGTTGACCTTAGGTATGTCTTATGTATGTGTGTAATGCCATACAAATACCATGAACTTTTGAAAAACTCCATCTCTATTAATTCAATTAATTTACAATCAAAACTCATCGTATCTAACTTAAGCAAATTTAAGACATGTCAAAAAAAAATTATATAGAAATAAAAAATAGCAATTTAAAAATAAAACAAAACATATTAAAATTCGAGAAATTTAAAAAAAAAAATATGCAATTTTGCAAATTTCAACTAATTTATTCAAATCAAATATGGCTGTTGTGTAATTTGAGACAAACTTAAGTCAACTTTTTTTGACTTTAGAAACAATAATTAAGTCACTTAGGCCAATTTTAGTTAAACCTTATAACGGATTTTTGGAAATTTTTATGGAAAGGAGAGAAAACGGTAAAGTCTCTTCTCTAAATTTCTGCCAAAATCTCTACGACTAAAAATAAAAAAAAAATATGTGTTTCCAGAGGTTTTAGGTTAATTCACTGAAGTTTTTTTGGATTTTTGATAAAAAAAAAATGGTATAAACGGAAGGGAAATATGTTCTTTAAGAAACTGTACAAAACCTATAAGCTTAAAATCTGAATCTTAAAAATTAAAATTCCACCACAAAAGGCTTAAAAGAACTTTATTAATAGAGGAAATTCTTAGAGAAAAGAGTTGTACTCTTTTCCTCTAAATATATTTCCAATATTTAAAACTACCGGTAACATAATTATCGGGTTTTTAAGCTAAGTAAAATAAACAGCATTCCAAAGTTATTTAACTACACAACGTTTAAAATTATATAAAAAAAGTATTTAATCTTTTAAATGAATCAAGATAAAACCAAATAAAAAATTTCAATTATTTTCGTTCATTTTATTTTATTTATATTAATGATATAATTACAAATAATACACTAACCGAGTACTAGCAACAAAGGCTATCGGCTCGTTGTAGCAAAAACAGACCAGAGCCTCTGGTGGGAATACCCACGACCCCCGCACTGATACTCTAGCACGCTACCAACTAGACTACCGGGGTGCTCAGAATATTCTTTCATATTTTTTAAACAAATTCATTAAAACTAAATATTAAAATCAAAACAATATAAATTTGCAACATCCCGAGCAAAAAAGAGTTTGTTGCTTGAGTCTTTCGTTTGGCTCAATAAAAACAAGTATCATATCAGAACCACAAGCGAGGATGGATATTGACAATAATTGAAAATGTTCTAAATTTTGTTTCCATGCATAGATAAATAAAAATCTCACATTTTCTGTGTAAGAATAGCTGTAATATGAATCGGAATTTTTATTTTTATGCAAAATAAAGTTTATAAAGAAAAAAACAGCATATTTGTGGATTTGTAATCCAGTTTTGAGCAAAAAAGGTGAAAAATGGGGAAAAAATGGGAATTTTTGCGATTTTTAAGGCACTGATTGCACTTTTTCGGGTAGGTTTGTTCCACTTTTTTTCTCCTATTCAATATCTACTTCGCTTCAGACACAAAAGAGATATTTCGTACGTTATACCGAGATACATATAACACTGTTAAAATATAGAAAAAGTGATAAAAATCCACCTTGAGCAAAAACATTTGTATGGCCATTAAATTATTAATGCAGCCAACTTGATAAAATGAATGATGCAGAAGTTCTTTTTTTTTTGGCTATTCACGTGCAATTTTCAGAATTGAGTCCTAAAATCATGCATTGTATTGTGTCATTCAGCTCACCAGATATCTGTTTTTACAGTCGAAACAACTGATTTTTGTTGACTTAGCCTTATATTGAAGTAACGCCATACTTCAATTTTCATTTAGAAAATTTCAAATGCGTAAAGAATTAAAAAAAAAGAAATTTAAAAAATATTTAGTTCTAGTAAGAAATCTAGAAATATTGTAAGAACATTAATTTAACATCTTAAATTAAAGACAAAAAAATATTAAAAAGTCGTTATCCAGAGTAACAAAATAACAATTTGTAAAACAACATATATATATTTCTAATATTTTTTTTTTGGGTAAGGCTGAGGTTAAAAATAAGAATAAAAGTAAAAGTTTTCTTCTAAAAATTATACGAACTATTAATTTTTAATTCAAACTAGACTAGCTTCTGCTTTTTGCCTTTTATGATCAGGCTTCATCAGTGATTTCTCATTAAATTGTATTTATTGTTTTTTGTGTTCTATTTGTCAGATTGTCTCTATATGATAACTTTTTACAACCAGTCGGCGTCTATTCCCTCATTAGCAACGTAACTACACTAAGGTGCGACCACTTAACGATCTCACCTAAGCAAGGTCTTAAATGCAGTGTAACTAATTCGTAGCTTTATAATTAATTATTTCAGTGATTGAATAAGGTTTAGAAAAATCGAGCCGATTGGAACATAAACATTCAAATAACATTGAACAAAAAATTAATTTTTATTCTAATAACACTACAATTATAAAAAATAAAATATTATTTCAGGGTTGCCATACGGCATTTTAGAAAAAGCTGAACACACACAAATATAAAAAATATAATAAAACCCGGTTTACTTGCAATAATCTTTATTTTTATCCACAATTATTAATTGGTCCGATTTATCCCACATTTTGAAAAGTTTATTTGGGTTAATTTGCATTTTATTTGATGAATGTTTTTGACTACAGCGGACAAACTACTTAACCACCCAGCAAAACTTTGGTAATGGGTGTGATATTCTCATGCGTTACCTTATAATGATAGCTCGTTACCTTTTTCATTATTTACAAGCATAAAGTAATAAGTTACTGATTTTTGGTAACGTAATCTATGATTTATAAATGTAAAGTAATCATTGAAATATTTTTGAAAATCTATTTTTAGATACATTACTTTGTGCTTTTTTGTAAGCAAAAGGGTAATGTATGTTTGTTTTGACAACACTAGCGAAAAAACGAAGCGCAACAATTCATTTAAGTTTAAAGCAATCAAATACTATATGCGTCGATAGCTCAGTGGGTAGAGTTGTTGGCTGGTAACCAGAGTTCCCTGGTTCGATTCCCATTATGACCACATTATTTTCAATAACGTTTAAAATATTTGTAATAATTTTTTTTTAATAAAAATTCCTCTTTTTTAAAAATCTATTTTTAGACACATTACTTTTTCCATTCTCGTAACCATATAAGTAACCCCTCAGTAACATTATCACCTCTTAAGTAATGGGTATGTACATTACTTTGAGGTAAGGTGTAAAGTAATCCATGAGCCCCTATGGCTACACATTACTTTACACATTATTTGGTAATATGTGGTTTTGCTGGGCAATTAGAATTAACGTTTATATATTTCGTTTGTTCTTTTTGACTAGAGATTTCATCCAAATAGTCAAATGAACTCAATTAGAAGTAGTCTAAATTTTCTTAAATTTATCTCTATCCTTAAGGGTGCACCCTTCTTTCTTTTTTGTTTTAGCCGCGAATGCGATTAAGAAGTAACATGTTTGATGGTTTAACAGAGATTTGATTGAAATAGTTTTTGTTTAAATTTAAATGAATATTTGTAAAACTTTATGTGTTTTATGTACATAAAATATCTACTAGAATTCGGAAAATGTGCATGTAAATTTTTTTAAAGTTAAAAAATCAATATCATTTTGTTGCAAATTTGTTAATTCGTAAAGATATTTGGTTTGGTTGACAGCAGTCATGAATTTGCAGGAACTATCGAGCCCTACTGGCTAACTCACTAAAGATGTACTTTTTGGAATTTCCAATAAGAACGTAGCAAAAATTGCTTTAATGAGAAAAAAAATACTTAATCACCTTACACAGCTAGGAGATGGAGGAATTACTATAGAGTGATATTCGCAATGTTTTTCGTTGCGATTTCTACTTTTTTGACAAATATCAGAAGAATAATATTTGAGAATTTTTAAAAGAAATTAAGTAAATTTTTCTGCATTTATGACTTGAATTAGCGCTGTAATATTTTGTTTTGAAAAAACACCGGAATGTTTTTAAAATTTATATTTAAATCAAACAATGTTGAACGAAATTTTAATTGAGTAGTAAAGATTTAAATGACGCCAAGTGATTCAATACATGTACAGAAAATTTTAATCTTTTATACCAACTTCTATTGACTTTGAAAACGTCAGATTTGTTTTGATCTGGCTTATGTCATAAAAATCAGTCCATACTTCGTCCATTATTTATCCCCCTTACTGCTCGAAACCTTTCGTCTAGAAATTTGAAATTTAAATTTAGGGAAGGAAAACTTTTTGGAATTTTCTATAGGAATACAGTGAGCACGGCGCTTAAAATGTAAATATGGCTCCATTAATCACCCAGCTTTAACTGCTGCTGTAGCTAGAAACTTAAAACTTTATTTATTTATTTATTTATTTATTTATTTATTTATTTATTTATTTTATATTATTAAACATATAATTACAAAATATATCTTAAAACCCTAACCAAGCACTAGCACCAAAGGCTATCGACTCGTTGTAGCGAAAACAGACCAGAGCCTCTGGTGGGAATCGAACCCACGACCCCCGCACTGATAAGCTAGCATGCCACCAACCTTGAAATTTGTCATTAAGATTCCTTCCTGTAGACATATACATCCTCTAAAAAGCTTATCACTGAAAATATCAAGCGATAGGTGATGCCATTTACACTCACCAAAAAAGTCTGTAATGGCAACTGAAATTTTGCTGTTATTACGGCAAATTTTGCTAATTTAAGCCCAGCAGTCACATGTCTGCTGACGTGTAGTACAATGAAATTTGTAGAAAAATTAGCTGCTGCTACTTTTTTATCGAACATCAAAAAAATTTTTTTTTTTTTATTTATTTTTTCCAAAAAATATTTTAGACAAAATTAAAAAAACATAGGCCAAAAAACTGGAAAAACAAACGAATTTATCATTTTGTTTTAATTTCTTTTTTGAAAAATATTTAAGTCAACGTTTTTTACTTTAAAGGTCAAATTTTAATTGTTTTTAGGGGTGATTTTTAGAACTAAAAAAACTTTTTAGTGCTATTTTAAGTGGATGTCCTATTTTTAGACATGAGTTGGTATATTAACTTCCGAACAATTTTTTGTAGGTATAAGTTTTAATTAGAAACAACATTTCCTACAATATCCACTTTTTAAAACTAGTAAAGTTTTTTTTGCTAATTTTTGCAAATCGATTTTCAAAAATTTGTAAAATGATTTTTGAAATTAGCAACAAAAATTTGTAAATATTCTGCAAAAATTCTGTAATTTGTAAAATGTAAATAACAAAAAGATTTGCTAAATAATAATTTTTTTTATTAAAAATCAGTACAATAATAGTAAAGTGGGATTGAAAACCGTTTTCAAAGTTTTCTACTAACTTTTTTTTCTGAGTGTATATACCCAAAATTTTAAAAATTCTACATCGTTCTCTCAATTTTTTTTTTTTTTTACAAAATTAACCATATTTTGAAAACTAGCCAGGTAGGTATCCACGGTGTTACCGTGAGGAATATGTATTTTTTAACGGCCCAATCTCATATTTAAGGGTTTAAAGGGCGGGTTAAAAAGCGAAGTTTTTTTAAAGAAAATTAAGCAAATTGGATATTAAATAAGTTACTTGAAAGCCACATCTATGAGTATACAAGACATTGGCAATTACACTCAATTCTTTATGTTATTTACAAGAAAACATAATTTTTTGGGCGTTTTGTGTGTGGCAAAGGGAAGTTATGAGTTTATGTGCTCTACGAGATCAATTTTATGCGAGGATTATTTTTTGGAATTCCTGCTAGTTTGGGTTGTAGACGACATTCCCCGAAGCGCTATTTTCTATTATATTTTAATATTTTAAATAGGTGGCATCTCTGGCTTTAAGCCCTAAACAATATGAGTATATAAATTATGTTTGTAGTACTCTTATGTACAAATAATTTTGAATTTCGTAAATTTCATATATGTAATATCCCTTCCTAAAATCCAGGATCTTTAATTTTGCTTTTTAATATAATTTTGTAGAAATAATTTTACATATCTCTATAACTAAACGAGATAAAGCAAGACAAACAGAATCTTTCCAACTGTTCTAATCCACTCCCAGTCCGAGAGCCTTAGGATATTTTTTCATAACAAATATATCTATACATGGTTTCAGTTAAATTAAATAATTTTTTTTTAATAAAACTTAAAAGCCGGAAAAAGTTAAATTTTTTGTTAGATTAATTAATTTTTTAGTGATTCCTACAGGCGTATTATTTTGAGTGCAAAAATCGGTAATTATAGTGTTAAAATATTAAGTGTTTTTCTTTAACATAAAAAGACAGGTTTATTCATTTATTTAAAAACAATAATTTCTTTAAAATAGAAAAAAAATTGAATAAAATGTTACACAAACTAAACTAACAATCGCCAAAAGCACTAAAAACGTTAACAAAATATTTTATTTTCAATTGTTAAGGGTCGAAACTAAATATTCATATTATTTAAATAAGTTTTGAGAATGAATTAGATTTTTAAAATTTGTATTTTTATAGCTATCAAAATTAAATTAAAATTAATATGCTAAACAATTCATAATATTTCCAAACTAATAAAAAATATTCCATGAATTTTAAAATGTTTCAGGTTCCTTAAAAAAAAAAATAGTTTCTACGACCTTAAAGAATACGTTTTAATATTGTAAATTTTGTACGATATTTAATGCCTCATTCTTGATGAAATATGTATCGTTACCATGTGGCATGAAGCTTTCCAAAATCATTACTTACAAAAATTAGTGTTTTTAGGTAATCCTTAATTAATATCCAATTTATATAAGTCTGAAAAAATTAAAAAAAAACGCTCACTTTATTTAATTTAATTTTCAAAACTTCGCACACACAATTTTATTACAGAAATATTTTACATGTGAGCATGTAATAAATTATTTATTTTTTTTTTTACAAAAATATACAATTTTTTTATTCTATACAATTTAATTTTATTAATTCTTTAGTATTATTCTTTAGTACATTTAATTTTTTGTATTATTGTATTTTTACAATATTTTCACTTAACCGTTTTTCTTTATTGCAATTTTTTAACGTTACGATCGTATTATCCACAAAATTTGTATTTTCTTTAAAAAAAAAAGAAAGAAAGAAAAATCACACACGCATCTTGGTTTTCATTTGTCTGGCGTCTTAAACAATACTAAAAAACACAAGAGCCCTTTTGTCAGTGCTTAACCCTTTTTTGTACTTTTTCATTAACAATATTTTTGTTACGCGTTCTACGTTCTAGACATTAATATGATATGGCCAACAACAACAACAACGAATAGGTACGAAAATTAACCGACGGCAACCGAATCATAAAACCAAGATTAAACGCGAAGTTTATTTAGCGATCGTTAACGTAAAGTATGAGTCTAAGAGCGTTTCAAATAGAAACTAAATAATATTTTAACCAAATGCAACACATGACTTGAAAACTCTATGCATGATTTGAAAAAAAAAAAGAGTTTATAATGAATAATTTTTGGATGATCGTAACTTTTGTTGGCGGGTGTTTGGGAAGAAAACTTGTTTTTACTGCTGTGGTGGTTTTGGCCAAGTTGCCAATATGGGAGAGTTGTAACGCCCATTTGTGTTAATATAAAAGAGAGTTGTTTTAAAAGCATGCGATGCAAAGATGCCAGATTTAAGAAAATATTTTAAATTTGAACGGTTTTTTTGCAATGCTAGATTTTTTATGCAAAACTCTAAATGTAACAATTTTAACATTCAGTAAACTCATTTAATGGTTTAAAGATGTGTAACTGATTAAAAACCAGTGCCTAGAGGTGGAGAACTTTTATTTAAAACAAAACACAAATTTACCAAGTTAAAAAAAAAATTTTCTTCCAATTTAAAGTATATTCAATGGCAATTAATTATTTCGACAGACGAAGGCCTCTGCAGCCAGTTTCTGTAACTGTAATATTTTTTGTAAATTAACTTTACTCTTAATAAATAAAAATAATAATAAATAATAATTATTTCAATACTTAAGTCTCATCATCAAAATTCATTATTTTGTATGGACCTATTTATGAGCAAATGTGGTTTATGTTTTTTCGACTGTAAATGGCGTCGTTTCTGCTACTGCCCTAGATTCGCAATATCAATAAACTGTCAAATGGAATGTAATTTTTTATGTAATTATTTTTTTTTTTTTGTTCAATGTTATCTGAAAAATCATTATGGAAAGGTTATTTTATCATGATAGAAAAAAACAAATTTTTTGACTGTCACTTTAAGCCGAATAAAAAATTGAAAATTGGTCCTTCCGAATGTGATTACGGAACACATGTTTGCAAAATTCTATTTTAATACTAAATGTCAAATAATAAGCTATTAAATAAAACTTTGAAATAAACCATTCCTTAAGTCTTTATGTGTTTTATTTTAAATAAAAGTTCTCAGCCTCTACAAAAAAAAAAAACACTCTACACTCAGAAAAAAAAGTTAGTAGAAAAATTTGTAAACGGTTTTTAATTTCACTTTGCTATTTTTGTACCGATTTTTAGTAAATAAATTACTATTTAGAAAATCTTTAGAAATCTACTTAAATTTTACAAATTACAGAATTTTTACAGAATATTTACAAATTTTTGTTGCTTATTTCAGAAATCATTTTACTAAAATTAGCAAAAAAAAATTACTAAAGTGGATATTAAAGGAAATGATATTTCTATTCAAAACTTACACCTACAAACTTAAATGACCTTAAAATGTAACATACACTGGCGGTCACCGCACCATTGACAACTCTTCAGCAATTTCGATAAAAGTTCAAAACACGGCACTCCTTTTCTTTTTATTATGGAAATTTGCCTATTTACCGTTTTGTAACGAATCAAGCAGTCTGCCAATTTTTTGCCGCATCACTTTGGTTATAAATTCATTTTTTCTAAGAACGTAAAAAATGTCTTCACGGTATAAGCAATTGATGCGTGACCAAAAGGTAGAAATTTTTGTTTTAAAGTATATGGGAGTTCCTTATTGTCGCAGAGCACATAAAGTGGGATGCTCACATTCAACCATTTTAAGGATCATAAAAAAAGTCATTTGGACCCGTTCGCAAGGACGAAAGGCTCAAAAAGACCACGAAACTCCAACACCCGGACAGGCGGCGTAATGCGAGGAATAAGTTTGAAGGATCGCTTCAAAAGTGCAGTGGAAATAAGGGCTGAAATCAAGAGCTAACACAATGTGGATTTAAGTGCGGAAACTTTGCGTAGAAAAGTTCGGGAGTGCGGACTATATGAAAGACGACCGGCTAAAAAGTTCTTATTGATGAAGCGAATGAAATCCAACCGCTTGGCTTGGGCCAACAAATATCGAAACTGGACCCTAGACAAATGGAGAAAAGTTCTATGGTCTAATAAAAGCAAGTTCAACTTGTGCGCAAATAATCTGCCGTATGTTCGTTGTTCAGATGGTGAAAGATACAAGGATAACTGTGTAGATTAAAGAGTGAAGTTTCCAGGAAGACAGATGGTGTAGGGTTGTTTTTCCTACTTATTCCATATTCAAGGAACTGTGAGCGCTGAAAAATATGGACAAATTATTAGGCACCGCTTTTCCTTTTTTTTCTTCAAATTTCTGTGTGGTGCGATTTTTATGACCGCCAGTGTAATGAAAAAAAAGTATCGGAAGTGAAGATACCGACTCACGTCTAAAAATAGGACATCTACTTAAAATAGCACTAAAAAGTTTTTTTAGTTCTAAAAATCAGCCCTAAAAACAATTAAAATTTTACCTTAAAAGTAAAAAAAAATTACTGAAATATTTTTCAAACCATAAATTACCAAATTAAAAAAAAACGATTAATACGTTTATGTTTTTACAATTTTTAAGCCTTTGATTTTTTCTTAATTTTGTCTAAAATATTTTTTGAAAAAAAAAAAAAAAAATAAATTTGAAATTTTTTACTAATATTAATGACATTTAGTAAACTTTTTTGCTGATTTTACCAAACAGATTTTAAATTCTAAAAATGACGACACCAAGTCTTGCTATTTATTGTGATAATAATAATAATAATTCTATTTTTATGATGATTCACTTAAATAATTTGTCAAATTGTTGCCATATTCATCATGAATTAGTGTTGGTTTTCAATATAGAGTTGTAAAAATTCGTAATTTGTTTACAAAAGATGTTTCTGACAAAAGAGAAAAATAAAAAAAGCATTAATATAAATAGCATTAATTTCTTGTATAACTTTCCTTTTGTCGTCAAACATTTTAATTATCGCTGAATTTTAATTGATCGCTTTATTTCTTACTCGATTCGAAACTAAAAAATCGTATTCGTATATCTTGTGCCCTGTATAGAAACAAACCTCTTCGACATAATATTACTTCGATTTTTTTCGTAAGTTATGTGTTTGGCTTCAATTTATACACTGTTAATAAAATAATAGATAGGAATTACTACAAATGACGCAAAATTTCCCATCCACTATTTTCCAAATAGTTTTTGACCGGTCTTGCATTACGTGGCCGAGCGTTGTCATGAGCGTTGTCTGGTCGTTTTTCGTTGATTACTCTCTTCAAACGAATCAATTGTGTTCGGTACATGTCCCAGCTCATAATACAAAACACCCTTCTGATCCCACCAAATACAGAGCATTACCTTGTCGCCATGGATATTCGGCTTTGGCGTTGATTTGGCTGGTTGGCCAGGCTTTACATAAGACTTTTTGCGCTTGGGGTTATCGTAATGTATCCATTTTTCATCACCAGTAACAATACCATGCACAAATTACTTCTTTTTGTAGCGTTCAAGCAGCATTTCCGACATGCAAAATCGCCTCGGCAGAGTCTTTCGGTTTGAATGAATCCCAATGCTTTTAAACGTAGGGAAATGGTTTGTTGTGTGACTCCCAATGATAATGCAAGTTCTTCCTGCGTTTGACACAATCTTCGTCGAGTAATGCTTCCAATTCCTCATCTTCAAACTTTTTTGGCTGACCAGGCCTCTCATTATCTCCTGTGTCGAAATCACCACTTTTAAATCGCTCAAACCATCGTTCACAAATTTGTTTGGGTTTGTGCATGTTGCCCGTAAGCTTCTACCAGCAATCGATAACTTTCAACAGCCGTTTTCTTCAAAAGAAAGAAGGTTATCGCGTCTATCGAATACTGAATTATAATGACTTATGTTTACCCTCCACTAAAAATATAAAATGAGTTTAAGGGATTAGAAAGTGTTAAACTACAATTCTTAATACAATTTTATAGTTCTATAATCAAAACCAGTTTTATAAACACATTTTGTTCAAATTTAAATTTTAAAAATTTTCTTTTTTTTTCACAATAAAATAATCTGGCATCCCTGCTTCATATTAAGCTCCACACTAAGCGGCTTTTTTTTAAGAAACTTTCACAACTTGCCTGTTAATGCTGTTAGTGTGTAGTATGGTTCGGCGTTGTGTAACTATGATCTACCAGCCAATCATTGTTGGCTAAATAAAAATATAAATAGACAGACATTATAAGCTCTTTATAAAAATTTACTAATACACGCTTAAAATTAGTGTTTTTTGTACAAAGTTTTTTTTTTGTATAAAATAACAATTAATTACATTTTGACTAATACGTTTAAACATTTGTATTCGTCTCGTATGTAATTGGTTTAAAACACCAATAAAATTACATTATTAAGTTAAGTATTAAATTAATCATGGGGGCCATAGAAATCTAATTAAAATGTTTAATATTCAATAGAAGTTTTAAATATGTAATAAAAGAAATGACAATCAAACTAATAAAATGGAGTATTTGAAGATTTTAATTATTTCTTTAAGCTATTTCTAAACAAATTTACGTGTCTATTCCTACTTGTGATAAGCTGTGACTATTCAAAGCCTACACTCTAATAAATTTCTGTTGAAATTTACCCAACTTATATAAGGAAACTGTACTTCTACTATAAGTTGGGTAAATTTACTCTGTATGCGTAAATGAAACAAATACACCCATTATGCGTAAGTTTGTGAACACAAAATGAGTAAAATTACATTGAAAGTGCGTAAAAATTAAATAAAGTTTTGAAATTAATAAGTAAGTATTTTTTAACGTCAATATCAAGTTTATACAAATAAAAATTATTAGTTTTATGTTTTTCGTTTATTGTTAATATTATAAAATTAAAACTTTTGTTTAAATTTACAATTTTCCTGTAAAAGTTTTTATAAAATCTGAATTTCTTCCATGGATTTTAACGAAAAGGTAAGCCACATTTATTTTGAGCTAAACTCTGTCCTTACATTATCTTTTTTTCGTATTTCAGAAGGACTCTACAAACTTCTACGCTTCTCCATAAAAAAGAATTAGTGAAAAACTTTAAATGTAGTCAAATTATTTTAGTCTTTTTTGCCAACTTAAAACTCACATGTAGAAGAAACTATTTATATAAACAATCTTAGCTTAAAGTAACCGGAGTTTACAATGAAACTAAAAAAGGGAAAGCAAAAAATGGGGACATTACCGAATTGTTAACCCTCAAAAGTAAGATTGCGCCGCTAAGAAATTGAGCATGATTATAAGTTTTCTATCATATACGAGTATCTAAATTTAATTGAAATCTGAGATTTCGACTCGAAGTATTTCTCTTGTTATTAGTGTTTACAATTATTCGACCCTGCCGGTTAATCGGTTAGATCATTATTCGAAAAATTAAGAATATTTATTAATCGGTCATTCGGGTCGATAAATCGGAAAATTGGCAATTAATCGTTTAATGCAAAATAAATGTATTACTTTCATCAATAAGAACACTAAGAGCTACACTCACAAAAAAAAGTCTGTAATGGCAACTGAAAATTTTGCTGTTATTACGGGAAATTTCGCTAATTTGAGCGCAGCGGTATTTTTTGCTAATCTTAGCAACACATGTCTGCTGACGTGAAGTACAATAAAATTTGTAGAAAAATTAGCTGCAGTTATTAAATTTTAGTAAACTTTTTGTAAAGTGGAATTTAAAATCTGTTTGCTAAAATCAGCAGAAAAACTTACTAAATATTTTTAATATTAGCACAAAATTTTTAATTTTTATTTTTTTTTTATCGAGCATCAAAACTTTTTTTATTTTATTTATTTTTTTCAAAAAATATTTTAGACAAAATTAAAAAAAATCAAAGGCTTTAAAATTTTAAAAACAATCGAATTTATCATTTTCTTATAATTTCTTTTTGAAAAATATTTTAGTCAATCTTTTTACTTTTAAGGGCAAATTTTAATTGTTTTTAGGGCTGATTTTTAGAACCAAAAAAACTTTTTGGTGCTATTTCAAGTGGATGTCCTATTTTTAGACATGAGTCGGAATATTCACTTTCGATTCATTTTTTTAATATATGTAACAGTTTAAGGCAATTTAAGTTTGTAGGTGTAAGTTTTAATTACAAATAATATTTCCTTCAATATCCACTTTTTTAAAATTAGTAAAATTTGTTTGCTAATTTTAGCAAATCGGCTTTCAAAAATTTGTAAAATGATTTCTGAGATTAGCAACAAAAAATTGTAAATATTCTGTAATTTGTAAAACTTACTTAAAATCAGTACAAAAATAGTAAAGTGGGATTGAAAACCGTTTACAAATTTTTATACTTACTTTTTTCTGAGTGTACTTTTTGCTGAAATATAAAGTTAAGTCTATCGCGTTTGTTTCTGGAGTGTTTGTTTAGGACAATTCAAAGCAACCTGACATTTTTTTAAAGAATCTCGCCTCGATAACACTGTCCACAATAAAAATAAAATGCCTAAATAAACAGCAGCTGCCTTCAAAAACAAATTCAATAACAAATTCTTAAAAATATGGTATGAATAGTTTTTGCGAAATTCACAAATAAAGTTTGATAGAACTGCCACTGTTCCCTGACTTTTTCACCACCTGGTTAAAGCTTAAGAGTTAAAGAGGAATATATATAAAAATCACGCATATTTCTGACAAATCCTCACCGATTTTTTTCTGTTGTGCAATTAAGAATTCAAATAAGCGAATTCTTAAATATTTTTGACTAAACAACTTAATTCTACTGAAGTTCCTACTTCATCAAAATTTGTTGATGAATAAAGTTCGAAACAAAATTCTGTTTTTTTTTTTTTTTTTGGTTTTATAAATTGAATTTTAAATGAAACGTTTGTGTAGAAAATATAGTTTTCGAATTTAAATCAATTTTATATTATTATTTTATATTCATAGTGCTTGTTGTCTTGTGTATCATTGCTAAGGAGAAAAATATATATTTTAACAGGTTTTTAGTTAAAGCACTGCTTAGAGGCTCTAGCTTTTCTAAAACTTCGCATTCTGGTGAGATCTTTTGTCAGCTCGAAATACATGTATATGGAGGTTGAAAGCTGTATTTCAATTTTTTGGACACGAAAATATAATTTTATATTATTTAAAATTTATTTTTTAAAGAAATTGAAAAAAAAAATAAAATTGTCTATCATATTTCATAAAGATTTGAAAATAATTTGATGGTATTTTAGTTGATGTTTTTTTTCTACGATTTTCTTGCCAAAGTTAAGAAAATTAGGAAGTTTTAAGAAAAATAACGGAAAAGTTCATATTAAAAATTTAACCGGTTAATCGACCTATTTTAATCGAAATAGAGGCGATTAATCGAAGAATCGGTTAATCGATTAACCGAATTGGAAACACTTCTTGTTATGACCCTGCGGAAATTAATAATTATACATCAAGTAAAAAATGACTTTGACATTTTACAGTCATAATATTATCTTGTTTTAATAAAAACCAAAAATTTTATCAGTTCAGTCAGTTCGTTTTTACTAAAAAATGTCTTAAAAAATTAGATGGGTAGAAAATATCTTTCATATGACATTAAAACATTTCATCACTTTGACTCATTTAGATCCAGTTAATTTTTTTAACTTCGGAAGATTTTTTTTACATAAAATATTATTCACACTAATCAATTTATTGTCAAAAAGATTCTATACAAAGATTTTATATTTTTAATTCTTTTCAATAAAAATAATTAGAAATTTTTTTAGCCCTTTGAGACCCGGGCACGAAAAAAAATATTAGTAAAATATTTTTTATAAGAAAAAGTCTGTGGAACCCAAGATTTTTAAATAATAGATATTTAGAAATTTATCTGATAAAACCATTTTACTATTCTATGGTCTTTTCCTTAAACTGAACCTCTCATATTCTCCAAACTGTTTCTTTGATATTCCGAAAAAAGGCTTTTCTTTGAAAGAAAAATTCATAAATTCTGAAGACTTTTCATCATGAAAATACTTAGATTCTAAGGACGTTTCCTAGTAGTAATATTCTTAAATTCTAAAAACTTTTTCTTAAAGAAAAATTTCTAAAAAAAATTGTAAAAATTGTAATTAAAAATTAAAAAAAAAAAATTTAAGTATTTTTCTTACACAATCAAAGTTTTCTTGAAATAAAAGTTCTCAGAATGTTTTAGGAGCATAACATGGTAATTTTTGAATTATAATATTACTGTAGGGACCATATTATTGTAAAACTATGGTTATTTTATTATCATAATATGAGAACCATATTATAGTACGACTATGGTTGGTACAACCATAAATCCAAAAATATATGATGCTCTTCGAATATGATTGCCCCACCACTTTGGCTAGAAACCTGTAGCTTGAAATACAAGTTGGTTGAAAAGTTCCTGCGCTAGCTCCAAACTTTTTTTCTCAAGTTGGTATAACTGTCCCGAGAACACATGCAAAGTTGCAAGTCATTCTGTCAATTCTTTCTTTGTTTACAAGCCAATTGAAGTTGACGTGTCATTGATTTTTTTAATATGGAAAAAATTTAATATCGTGCAGTCATTAGATTCTTTGTTTTGAAGGGTTTAAAAGCAAAGGAAATTTATGAACAATTGTTAGAAGTGTATAAGGAGTCCTCACCTTTAAAACACACCGTTGAATTTTGGGCTGGTGAATTTAAACGTGGTCGTACCAGCTTTAAAGTCGATCCACGCGAAGGACGACCAAAAACTGCAACCACAGCAGAAATCATTGAGCAGGTACATAATATGGTTAGTGGAGATCCAAGTTTGACTAAGCGTGAAATTGCTAATGCCATAGGCATCTCAGACGAACGAGTACTCCATATTTTACATGAAGAATTACGTATGAAAAAACTGTTTGGAAAGTTAGTGCCGCACACATTAACAATTCAACAAAAACTGGATCGAAAACAAATTTCTCAGCGTAATTTGGAGCGTTTTAAGCCGAATAAAACCGACTTCTTGCGTCGTTTTTTAACTATCGATGAGACTTGGATCTACCACTATGATCCTAAATTGAAACAAGAATGTTTACAGTGGACTGAAGCTGGTTGTTCAGCTACAAAGCAGGTGAAGTCACAACGATCAGCAAAGAAGGTTATGGCATCAGTTTTTTTGGGATGCAAAAGAATTTTGTTGATTGATTATCTTCAGAAAGGTAAAACAATCAACTCTGAATATTATTGCAGCCTTTTGGATCAGCTGGATGAAAAAATTCGTTAGAAAAGACCTGGTTTAAAGAAGAAAAAAAATCATTTTTCATCAAGACAATGCACCTGCTCACAAAAGTGTTTTGACGATGGCTAAATTCAAAGAATTAAAGTACGAATTGCTTGAAAATCCACCGTATTTACCTGATTTGGCTTCCAGTGACTACTATCTTTTCAGAAATCTCAAACAATTCCTTCGTGGAATGAAGAGGCCATAGCAGCCGTAGACGGTTATTTTGCAGAGCTTCCGGAAAACCATTATAAGGATGGGATAAAATTATTGGAAGATCATTGGAACAAGTGTATTGAGCTTCTAGGAGATTATATTGAATAAAAAAATATATTTCGTAACAAAAATAGTATTCTTTCATTTCGAGCGCAGGAACTTTTCAACCAACCTGTATGTATGTTTTTTTTCGCCAGGGAAATGTCAAAGAAGCATTATAATGCCCTGATAATGGTTTGGAATGACAATGAAATGGAAATGAATGGAACGGAGAACAAGAGGAATAGAAACACTTGACAAGAAGAACGGAATATAATAAAATGGTAAACTGGGGAAATTGAAACACTTGACCAGAATAACGAAATATAATGAAACGGTAAAAGAATGGAATTGAACACTAGACAGAGTAACGAATTATAATGAAACAGAAAACAAGTGAAATATAAACACTAGACAAATACTGCTTGATACACTAGTGTACAAAGTTACAAAAATTTGTATGCGTTGTTTTGTGCCAATATTGATGAATGTGTTGTAATTTTAACGTAAATGAATGTTATTTGTTCTGAGAAATTTTCGTATCCGGCTACTTTGTAGCAATATTACAAGTGTGATTGAAAATCAATTAATTTAATTAACTAGGAATATTTATTTACACTAAAGATAATTATGCCATTTGGGATTTTTTGCATTTCAAATTACGTAAATAATAACTACTTGTGAAATTAAATCTCTTAAAATCTTTTCTAACGTCATTGTTTAGGATAAAAGCAATTTTGAACACATTGTTATAAAATTTTGTGTAAAATTTTTTATTATTATAATCGTAAATTTTAAACAGATAATAATCTTTCTTTTTAAACAGAAATACAACTTTCCAACTGACCATTATTCAGGAAATTTTAAATGAAATATAGGTCTACGACATCGATTTTGCGATGTCCGTCCGTCCGTCTGTCTGTCTGTTAAAATGGCGATCACGACGCGAAGAAGCAAGCGCGGGTGCCTATTTTTACCTGGATTGTTGGACATCCTCCCGAGCTGTTTGGTATTGAAAATGAGCAAAAAAGTTATGAGTGAAAAAGTGAAGATACCTCTAAATTGTCCATACAATTGGTGTATTTAAGTACAAGTTCATAGAAGCGACAGGTACGAAATATATTTTCTTATATTTTTTCATCAGTCGCTTAGAAATTAATAATATTTTGTATTCACCTTAAATATTTTTTACCTCAAAAAATTTTTTTCACCTCAAAAAATTGTTTTTACCTCCATAATTTTACTTCAAAAGTTTTTTACATTATTTGTATCAAAAACAGTAGAGAACATTTTTTTAGGATATTTGGCTGTGCCAAATTTAAGCCTTTTTTTTACTTGTTTTATTACATATTAGTTAAGTATACTACGCTAATTTGGAACTCCAAAATACATATTTTATTATACCCTCCACCATATATGGTGAGGGTATATATCAGTTTGTCATTCCGTTTGTAATATGTCGAAATAAAGGTTTAAGACCCCATAAAGTATATATATTCGTGATCCTTATGCAATTTTAAGTCGATTTAGCGATGTCCGTCTGTCTGTCCGTCTGTCTGTCTGTCTGTTGAAATGGCGATCACGACGCGAAGACGCAAGCGGGGGTGCCTATTTTTACCCAGATTATTGAACATCCTCCCGAGCAGTTTGGTATTTAAAATGAGCAAAATCGGTCAAGCGGTTCAAAAGTTATGAGTGAAAATGTTAAGGTACCTCTAAATTTTCCATACAAATTTGTACAATTTTTCTGTATCTATTTTAGTTTTCTGTTAAGTAAGTTAAAATGTTAAAGTCGCTAACAGAGCAGACCTCTGTTAATAACATTACTAAAACTAAATAACAAAAGTTCTGTTACATAAATCAAAGACATTCATTTGTTAAAGAAAGAACATTAGTTGAAACTATTTCCCAATAGGTGGCGCATCTGAAAAAAAATTCTCCCTATTAGGCATATTCTGCTACAAACTACAACAGGGTATTATTTATATTATTATTTATATTATTACAATCTTTGCCAAAAGCTATGCAAAATATATGTTTTATGTGTATATTATGCTTTAATTTTCTAAATCAAAATTCATTTAGATGTTTAAGAGCACAGTATTGCAATTTTTCGTATGTGTATTTTTTTTTTTGAAACAAAGAATTAACATAAATATGGATTTTCCAATGCTTCAATACTTCAAAATTATACAAATTTAACGAAAAATACCAGTTTGATCGATGAAAATTTGTTTTTTTTACAGAAAATGTGAAACAAATGCTTTCATCACGTCGAACATTTCAAAAATTGACTTTAGTAATTTGAAATAAGTCTGCTAGTGACAGCTTAGTGTACTAGAATTTTAAATATGTATTAAATCTCATATCTGTGGTTACTAAGACAATTGAAAGCCAAATCCAGGGCCATGCGACCTAGGCATGGCGCAGGGTATTGTTATCTATTTACTGAAGCGCCATCTACTGCTAAGTATAGACACTAAAGCAATTATGCATTTAGCTCTATCTTTATGTTTAAATGTCTTTGGCCCCATGGCTAGGTCCCAAAAAATTTATATATAAAGAAAGAGCAAAATGCATGATTGGTTTAGTGCCGCTACTTTTGAATAGGTGGCGCAAAATCACACTAAAACTATATCCTGCTCCATGGCGATATAGCCTTGGATTAGGCTTTCAATCAATTTATCTACCAAAAATATTAAATTAACTACATACTTAAAAATTATAATGCATTCAGATGTTGCTAGTAGACTTATTACATAATTTTAAAGTCAATTTTTCAAATGTTTGGAGAGAAGTGCATTCTTTCCATTAGGCATATTCAGCTGCAGAGCTAGTTCCCATTAGCCGGAATAAAATCAAGTATTTGACAAAAACTATGCTTTAAAATGTGCTTTTTGTGCAGTCCATGTTTTAAAAAAACTAGTGAAAATGTAAAGGTGCCTCAAATTGCCTATACAAATTTAGTACAATTTCATAGTAGCGACTGGTACATAACATATTTTCTCATATTTTGTTCGCTTAGCAGTTAATATTTTGTATTCACCTCAAACATTTTTCCACCACTAAAATTGTTTTCCACCACAAAAAATTTTTTCACCTTAAAAATTTTTTTTTCACCTCTAAATTTTTTTTCCACCAATAAAGTTCTTTTCACATCTAAAAAAGTTTTTCACCTCAAAAAATTTTTTCACCTACATAATTTTACTTTGAAAGTTTTTTTATATTATTTGTATCAAAAACAGAAGAGAACATCTTTTTAGGATATTGGTGGAGGGTATTCAAAGATTCGGCACAGCCGAATTTAGCCCTTTTTTACTTGTTTTTTTTTTTAAGTTTTTAACTTTCATTTTTAACATTTAACCTTTTTTTAAATCAAAACTTGAAAAAATTAAATTTTTATTTTGGGTTTTAGTATAAACGTATTTCTATATTATTTTTTTTTTTAAGTTTGTTATATCTTTGCCAAACTCTGATTTAATTGAAAATTTATCAAAATCTCCAGCTAACTTTATCTTTATTTATGTTAAGTGAGGGTGTCTGTTTAAAGATTTTATCACTAACATCATCAAAATTTAAATAAAAGTTTCAAATATCTTAAAGACTTAACATTATTTCAGTATGCTACCCGTACTTACATACATGCTAATAAACAGTAGCAACTTAACAGTTTAGGTTTACATACAATAAAATTCAAACTTGCATGTTGCATTGTATTCTGTGTGTTGCTTTTTATATTCAAGATGTTTTTTTTTTTTTTTTAGTCAGTGACAAGTAACAATTGTACAAAACAAAGAAATTTAAGAGAAAAAAGGTGTTTCTTTTTATTATATCAACAAGAATTCCTCTAACAATGCAACACACACACACACATAGATGGGGCAAGTAACAACAACATTAAAATTTGCAACAGCAACAAAAACAACAACAGAATCAACACTGAGCATTAAGCATTTATTCACTTACCACCAACAGCAACATCACCACATGAACATTTTCGCTGCTGCTGTTGTTGTTGGCCGTTTGTTGCTTGCATTGCTAATTGTGAAAGCAACAAAAAAAAAAAAAAAAAAAGAATAAAAATAACTAAAGAGGGAAATTAATGTGCTGTTGTAAATAACAAATTATTGCACACTTATTTTGTTTCCAGCTACAACAACAGCAACAGTTGAATGTTGAACAAGTTCTTCTTGTGTTACTGTTGTTACATTCTAAGAATCCTTTTTTTTCCATATATTTGTTATTGTTGTTGTTGTTGTACTTGGCTCAACGAGACAATCAGTTTTAATACTGACGCCGTCTCGTCGCCTTTTATTTGTTTTGTTGTCTCTTTAACTAACAAAAAAAAAATAAATGAATCCAAGCTTCCATATTGTTTAGTTAGTTTTCATCATGGATCAAAAATATACATATATACACATAAACACAAAAAGAGCCCCCCTTTTTGTATTACCTTTAGCCAAAATTTGAAAACTTACAGTAGCTAGCAAACAAAACTATATTTCTTAACATGATACCAGTACAATGTAATGTTTTTGAGCTATAAATGTTGTATTTTATAGTAATACATATTTTCCAAAAAATTATTTGCCAAGATCTTTACTGTTTAAACATTAACACCAATATTCTTTAGTATTTTACAAAATATAAAACTCCAGTAACCTTTTTTGTTAGTCATACAACTTTAATTTGAAGTTTTCAAATTTAATCTTGTTTTTGAGTTCTTTTTGTTCCCAAATTTTTCTATTAGTGTAGTGTAGGTCTTTGTTATACTTTCATTTGGTTAGTATTTTAGTATGTTTGTAATCAGCCAATAAAAGATGTTATTTGGTTTTTCAAATGCATATTTAGTTACTAATTGATAAATATGTTCCATTGGGGAAAATGGGGATACATTAAATGTTGCTACACACTTTTTAGGAGGTCAAATGCACCTTTTTTTGTAGATAGAAATTGCAAATGTACTTGGGTTGTATGTTTTGTGAAAAACATAACTTTGAATATGTACTTTGTTCTTAACAGACACTTTAACTATTTAGAGTTTTTTGCCTAAGTCTTTTGTTCTGTTTAACCCTCTTATGTTCTTTCTCCTAATATCGATTATATTTATACTTTGCATTTGGACACTAGCTGTGGCAAAAATAATAAATTTTTAATTTATCGCTTTATTTAGGCGATATAGCACAATAAAGGTTGAAGACGTATAAAGAAATCCAATAATAAAATAATATCAGTTTTCGCTATAAATAACACTTTTAATAAAATAAAATAATGTAGCAAAAAATTGGTGATCTAGTTTTGCCATTTTAAAAGTTTTGGCGATTGCCGCTTTATGGAAATTGAGAAATTTAGCGAGATTGACACTACAAATACAAATACCAAAACTGCCTCTCCCAACCGCCGCTTCAGTTTTAACAACTCATCAGATTGATACTAAACATCAATTCATTTTGGAAAAATTAAATTTGCTTGCTACTAACTCCGAGCATATCAGCTGTTCTTAATTAAAAAAAATCTGTTAGCTAGTTTTGGAATTAGAGTGTTATTTGTAAAACTTGTCCTGAAGGTAGCCTGTGTATCCTGGAACAAAAATAATAACTAATTTTACAAGTTGGAACCCTAGACTAGGTTTACTATTATCAATAAATATATTTTTTACGATTTTTTTCTGTTTTTAAAAGCTAATTTCCCAAATTTACGAAAGTTTGACTTTTCATCCTTCTCGCTTTAAAGTCGCTCATTGCAAAAAAAAAAAATGTTTTCTATCGATATAATACAATTTCTTTAATAACATTTTGTTATTTATTTACAAAATACTTAAGATCAGAAGACCGCTTTTTAGCCGCCTTGGACATTAGGGGATTAATATCCACAAAATTACATACCTGGACGAAGGTTCTGTGATTTGATTTCTGATAAATAATTTATATAGAATTTGTGGCCCTGACTGATTTAAGCTACTAAACCCGTCTATTATGACTTAATTTGCACTCATTTTAAAGAAAAACTTTATTTTGTGCGAGTCAAATCCCCGGCGACGACAACATAAATGTAAGAGTTTTTCCCATAGCACCTAACCGAAGTAAAGTAACATAACAGGGCTATGAACTAGAAAAAGCTTCAACAATTTTACCAAATCTCTATCGGAAGGCGTGCAAGAACTCGTCGGCTTAATATGCAAAACCCGCTTACTTCCTTTTAGCACATTTTACAGGAGAGACAAAAAACTTCTTATATTTCACATTTGCTTTTTTTCATATTTGTCTTTTTTTAATTAAAGTGATATTTCATAACAGTACTGCCCATATTGCCGCAAAAAGAAATAGCTAAATTGAAGTTAGTAATAAACACTGAACTAATGTACTGGAATTAGCAGTTTTTCTTATCAAACCTTCTTACACACTTCAAGACTCAAATTGAAGAAAAACTACATGCTGGTCAACGAGGCGTATCTTTCTCTACCACATGGCATCAAAATCTCAATTAAGCATGTTTGCGCATTAAGCCGACGAACTGTTCTATTTTCATCTAGCACAATAACAGTGTTGCCATATTTGAAGCCCTTCATCTTTCACTATGTATATCCCTTTCCAAAGAAGTCAACACATTAATTAGATTTTCCTGAGTGTTTCTTCTTAAAAAAAAAAATAAATACAAATTTTTATAAAACACGATTTTCTTCTAAGGAAGATTTGTCCAATATCAATTTTTCTACATAGTCTCCTTTTAACTCGATTCATTTTATTCAGCGATTCTACAACTTTTTTAACCCCTATGCAAATTAAGATTTCGAATAAGATATTCAAAATAGGCTTTTGCTGCAGAGATTGCCTTCTCATTGGACTCGAACCTTTTTCCCCCTAGTCATTTCTAAAAATTTGGCAACAGGAAAATATTCAAAACTAGAGAATAAGGCGCATGTGGCAAAAATTTGGAACCGAAACTTTTTGCCATTTAAACTGCTCAATGATGGTAGATCGCTTTTTTGGCTAAATGTGTTCGTTATTTTCTTGATTTCTTCGCTTAACTTGCTCAACAATGATGAATATTATTCACCATTTCATTAGCTTACTATTGGTTTGAACCATATGCTAAAAAGTCGTTATTGAGGAAAACGATAAAGAGGGTTTGCATTTTTTAATTTGCGTATGCAAGATATCTCAGATATGATACGAGATATCGACAAACAGGTTCCGGAATCTGAGAAAGGATATTCACATTTTATAATCCATTCCTAACTAATTTTTTTCAAAATTGTCAGTGGGTCACACCAATAATATGTTATTGTTTTTCTCTTTTCCAAGTAATCAATTTCCACCTGAACGTGGTTCATCATAGTGCAGATGTGGCATGGACTTTGTCTTACTCATCTTTGATTTGCCTAGGTGTTTTGCCTTTCAAGTAGAAGTTTTTGATGACAACAACTAAAATCGTTTTTTCCATTTTTTTAAATAGCAAAATTTTTGCAAAACAAGCAGATTTAAAAAAAAAACTGAATTAAGTATTTTCGTCTTTTACAACTTGACATTCTTAGTGCTCTTCATATGTTTGTGTAAATATTTGTTTGCTTGCCCTCGTACCATATTTTATTTAAAACTTGTATGCACTAAATTTTAATTTAAAAAATTTTAAATTTGAAAGGAAAATTCAAATAAAATTAATAGATGTGTTTGTGCGGCAAATTAACAATCACAATAATTCCCATAATGATTTGACATAACCCAACGTTAAATGTTAACTCTAAACACAAACACAGCTAATATGGTTTGAATTAAGAAATTTTCAAATTAAAGTTAATTATAAGAATTTAAAAAATCGAAAATAAATAACTTTATAAACCTATTTTTATTATTATGTTTTAGGTGAACAGACAAGGCAATATACTACCAAACAGAAGGCTTCTCCTGGTTCGAATCTTGGTGAGTGTGTTACGAAGTAAAATAATTTGCATTATAATTACAAAGGAATAGGTTAGGGTTATTCTAGATACATACAAACTTATATGTAGGTGTTTTTGAGTGTAGATAAACAAATAAGGAATTTAGAATTTTTTTTTATTTTTCGTACTCAAGTCGTCTTTGATGCATAATATTCTGGGTAATTATAAAATATATTTTTGTATATATTTCGATTTTGTATTTATTGCAAACACTAATCAAATTTTCAATTGACATTCGCGTTAAATTTTTTTATATAATCGCCACCAAATTTTATGTTAATTTCTTTTATCTAAAAACAAAATAAATTAGTCCCCTAAAGTTTCTTCACATTACTGGAGTTATCTTAGCTACAGAGAGAAATGTTCGTAAATATAAATTGCAAGATACAAACAATTTGAAATAGCAAAGGAGAAAGCAACAAAATCTATTCTGCAAAGCTGAGTACTCCACAACTTTAAATGGGCATTTAGAATTCATTTTGAAAATTATCTATTCATCGCTGAACATCTATAGTGTACACAAATACCATTTTAGTAATTATTTCCAACTGGATTCAAACAAACTACAGGTTGGTTGAAAAGTTCCTGCGCTCATCAAGAGTTGGCACTGCTAGCTCCAAACTTTTTTTTCTAAAGTTGGTATAACTGTCCTGAGAACACATGCAAAGTTGCAAGTCATTCTGTCAATTCTTTCTTTTTTTACAAGCCATTTGAAGTTGACGTGTCATTTTTTTTTAATATGGAAAAAATTGAATATCGTGCAGTCATTAAATTCTTTGTTTTGAAGGGTTTAAAAGCAAAGGAAATTAATGAACAATTGCTAGAAGTGTATAAGGAGTCCTCACCTTCAAAACGCACCGTTGAATTCTGGGCTGGTGAATTTGAACGTGGTCGTACCAGCCTTGAAGACGATCCACGCGAAGGACCAAAAACTGCAACCACAGCAGAAATCATTGAGCAGGTACATAATATGGTTAGAGAAGATCCAAGTGAAATTGCTAATGCCATAGGCATCTCAGACGAACATGTACTCCATATTTTACATGAAGAATTACGTATTAAAAAATTGTTTGGAAAGTTAGTGCCGCACACATTAACAATTCAACAAAAACTGGATAGAAAACAAATTTCTCAGCATAATTTGGAGCGTTTTAAGCCGAATAAAACCGACTTCTTGCGTCGTTTTATAACTATGGATGAGACTTGGATCTACCACCATGATCCTAAATTGAAACAAGAACGTTTACAGTGGACTGAAGCTGGTTGTTCAGCTCCAAAGCAGGTGAAGTCACAACGATCAGCAAAGAAGGTTATGGCATCAGGTTTTTGGGATGCAAAAGGAATTTTGTTGATTGATTATCTTCAGAAAGGTAAAACAATCAACTCTGAATATTATTGCAGGCTTTTGGATCAGCTGGATGAAAAAATTCGTGAGGAAAGACCTGGTTTAAAGAAGAAAAAAATCATTTTTCATCAAGACAATGCACCTGCTTACAAAAGTGTTTTGACGATGGCTAAATTCAAAGAATTAAAGTACGAATTGCTTGAATATCCACCGTATTCACCAGATTTGGTTCCCAGTGACTACTATCTCTTCAGAAATCTCAAACAATTCCTTCGTAGAAAGCATTTTTCGTCGAATGAAGAGGTCATAGCAGCCGCAGACGGTTATTTTGCAGAGCTTCCGGAAAACCATTATAAGGATGGGATAAAATTATTGGAAGATCATTGGAACAAGTGTATTGAGCTTCTAGGAGATTATATTGAATAAAAAAATATATTTCGTAACAAAAACAGTATTCTTTCATTTCGAGCGCAGGAACTTTTCAACCAACCTGTATATATGTAAATCTGAATATTGCTACATATGCAACAAATTAAACAAATCGTAACTCCTAATTAATCAAAAAAAAAAAAAAAATAAACAGAAGTTAATGTTTAATTAACGATGATCGTTATTTTATACTTTGTTTGGAATTAACAATGGTTAAGGCTTAGCTTTGGTTATTTTTCTGATAAGTCTTTTGTTACATTTAAAAGTTGTAATTAAGTTATATTACATAACTTTTAATCTTATTCATTAAAAATTGGGCACTTTCAATCGGATACCGATTCAAGTATATTGACATTTTTATCTAAAACTGAGTAGTATTTCACACAAATAACTTGTTGCTATATAAATTAAATGTTGATGATCTTTTGTATAGAAATCCCCCCTGGATTAGATATTTTTATGTACAAATAACCCTTTGGTAAAAAATACTGCGGAATTTTTACTCAACATAACTTTCATGTTCTTTCAAGTTCCAAAAAGTCTTACATACGAGGGCGGATCAATAAGTCCGTGACTTTTTGAATGAAAAATAGTTTTTTTTGCAAAAAAAAAAAAACAAAAATATTTTTCATCATAATCTTCTTTTAGATCAATACACTTAGTCCAACGTTTCTCCAATTTTTGTACTCCTTTCAAAAAAAAGGATTTTTCGAGATTCATAATATAGGCATCGTTGGAGCTAAATGTCTTTCCACCGAGCCATTTCTTTAAGCTTGGAAATAGGAAATAGTCACTATGGGCTAAATCCGGAGAATATGGCGGGTGAGGTATCAATTCGTAGCCCAATTCATGGAATTTTGCCATTGACACTACATACGTGTTCACCCGTGCATTATCTTGATGAAAAAGAACTTTTTTTTTGCCATATGGGGTCGTTTTTTTTAATCCTAGTTAAATCGGTCCAATAAGTTTGCATAATATTCGCCGTTCATTGATTTTCCCTTTTGAAGGTAATCGATGTGGATTATCCCGCGTGCATCCCAAAAAACTGTTGCCATCACTTTATTGGTCGACAAACTTACCTTGGCCTTCTTCGGAACCGATTCACCGGGGAAAACCCCACTGTTTAAACTGCTGCTTGGTCTCCGGAGTGTTGTAATGGATCCATTTTTCATCCACAGTTACAAAACGCCGCAAAAACTTATTCGAATTACGGTTAAACAACTCCAAACAATCCTTTGAAGTTGTCACACGATTACGTTTATGGTCAATTGAGAGCAAACGCGGCACCCATCTTGCAGACAGCTTTCTTAAATCCAACTGTTCATTTAAAATCGAAATCCCACTGCCATATGAAATGCTTATGGCATCAACAATCTCGCGCACTTTTATTCTTCGATCGGCCTTTATTAGCCGTCCAGAACGTTCAGCGTCATTTTTACTTGTGCGACCACAACAAAAGTCAGTAAACTACTTTTTTATCATTGAAATCGATGGTGCAGAGTCCCCATAGTATTTATCAAGCTTTTCCTTGGTTTGATTGACGGTTTTTTTTACGCAAAAAAATAATGTTTAATAAGCTATCGAAATTCACTTTTTTTTCTATTTTTAAAAAAATCCACGAGGTTGTATGTTTTGAACAGCTGTTAAACGCAAAGTAAATGACGAAACTTTCTCAAAATTTGACAGTAGTCTATTAACATGTGGTACTTGATGGGAGCAGTGTTGCATTTCATATAACTACGAGGGAAGTTCGAAAAGTAATGGACTTATTGCATTTGCATTTAAAAAGGGCTATAATTAGAACTATCTTATTTTGGGGTGAATCAAATGTTCCTTATCTGCGATTGTTGATAAATTATCTGCATCATAATATTTATTGTGTATTTTTTATTTTTATTTTAACCATTTTCTACGTAAAGTTTCGTTAAGTTAAATTTCGTAAAAATAATATTTTTTCACATATCAAAGAAATATTTTCTATCACAATTGTTTCAGTAAAGTTTGTTGCTTAAGTCTTTTGTTTAAATATATGAAAAATTCTTACAAACAAAACAAGCTTAACAAAATATAATTATTTTAAAAGCTACAAAATTATATTGCTTTTAAAATAATCATACAAAAAATTAAACCCAGGATTTGACGCAATAAGCCCTTTCCACAAGCTGAAAGCAATCAAGTATTTATTTAAAGCATATTACAATTTTGTATAATTTTCTTTAAAAAAAATCCTTTATATTATTATTTATTTAGGCATAAATTTAAAATAAAAAATTAAATTGTTAACATAACCTATGATATTTGTGTATTATAATTTTGACCTCAAGCTATGTAAATGCCGAATCTTCCCATTTTACCAATAGAATAATTAATTCATAGATGATGACTCATTCAAATTTTACAGCCTTACTAGCGCCAATAGCATGGCGCTAGTTATGGCTTATATAGTATCGAAGTTTAGAAAATTTATTTAAAATATTTTAATATGAATATAATCATGACTAATACTTTCAAATGATATTCAATAAAATGCAGTTTATACTTTTAAGTTCCCCTTTTATGTGAAACAGTGACATACAAATTTATTTAAAGGCATATTAAAGACAATATATTGATCATTGATTGTTTCACAATTGATTAATCATACATATATATTAAAAAATATTTTAATTGATTTTTTATTACTCTTTGGCTATGAAATCTTTATGTTCGTTTTTTTTATTTTTTTTTTTTTTTGTGCAACATTTGTAAGCACTACATGTTGCAGGTACATAAAGTTTTGTTGTAAACCTGTAAAATCATCTTTAAATGTGTCTTTTGCACTTCAACTAAACATTGTTTATCGATCTGTAAAGAACAGCAGGGTGCCAATAGTACTACAATATGTATGAGTGTTTGAATACCAACATTGGTGTGTGGAACGAATCGAGTCCACTTTGAGGCAAAATTGTACCAGTAACATTATAATGATTAGTGCGTGTTAGATTTCACACAGATGCAATAAAACGAATGATGCTCGTACTACTAGAGAGACAGTAAAGTGATAATGGTAACGTTGAGACTGAGGAAAGATCGGTTGTTCTCTTGGTTAGTGTAGTATGAATTGTAATCGTTTGAAGTGTGGCTCTGTGTGCAATGGAAATTAATTGAAATTACAACAGTTTTAATGTTTATTAATCACGAATAAATGGAAAAAGAGGAAGAATAAGAAGAAGTGTAGGATACTTGGTGTTTAAATGAAATTTAAGAAGTTACGATCATTTTAGTTATAATTCTATTTCTTTTTGATATCCATTTAATAGATTTTTAAGTGTCGTTACAATTTATAAACGTAATGAGTATTAAATTTAGAATTTGTTTTGTCGGTTTTAAATTTTGAATTTGTATTTAAATAAAATAAAAAAATAACAATGCGTACTAAATTGTCATATTAATAAAACTATAGATCATTTTAAAATATCAATTCATTGTAATATCCAGTTAGTTGCACAAAATGCAAGTAGTATGTTGTTTAAATGTCTATCGATGACATTCAACGTGGGCTTTTTCTTGTAACATGCCGGTGGCATAAATCAATCGGTCTCTTAAAACGTTTCTTTTTCAGTTGTTTTTTTTTGTCAGTTTTTATTTATTTTTATTTTTTTTTTTGTTTTTTTTTTTTGCAAATATTTTTGTGATAGTGTCGTTTAATATGCAGACACTCTATGTGTATGACACCGTTAAATTATGTATTTTTAAAACGAATCAACAACTTATTCTGGTATTCGATTGTCTGAATAAAACAACACGAAAAAAAAACAAAAACGATCGAATTGTCAATGTCTTAAAGCTATTTTTGGCTTGCATACTTTAGGTTAATAAATTAACAAATATGTATGTTCTCACATAACTGAATACACTCACAAAAAATGTTTCCTTAAACTTTTAAGATCCTTTTTTTCTAAATAATATCATAAAAAAAGCTTTTTTTGCTAGTCTTAATTTAAGCAGAAATTTATTGATAGAAAGATCAATTTAAGAAAATCTCAATTAGAGGCCTGTATTAAAAAAGTAGTAAAAATATAATTTTTAAATTATGAAAATTAAATGACAATAATAACACAGTACAACACAAAAAAATTACGGAGTTCCGACGATTCACTCTTGTTAAGGAGACCAAAAAAAAATATACGTGTGTCGGCGTTTTGATAGTTTACATCGGAATTTCATTTTAGAGGCGGTTTAAGATTCCCAGCTCCGGCCTGTTCCTGCAGCATATCGGCATATAAAACTATGTTTTCTTTACATCTGAGGTGTAGGGTATGTGCAGCAACTTTGTAGATAATGGTATGGAAAATATTTTTGTAGAACATATTAACCCTCCAACTCCCCCTCATAACGGCATTTTTTGGCTTTATTCTAACAAATTGTAAAAAACATCACGAAAAAGGGGAAGACCGGGGATGAAATATTTTACAAAAATGTTGGCCATAAAATTTTACTTCATATGTCAGAACACACCAAAACCGAAAACTTAACACAAACACCAAAAGCCAATCAAACTCAAGATTGCTCATCAGATTTCTAGTCAAATTTTGGGATGACCAACATATTATAAGTCAGATTTTGGGATTACCTACATAATATTTAGGTCATCCGAAAATCTGACGAGAAATTTGATGAGCAATTTTGGAAAAAGTTTGAAATTGTTGTGCAGTGTAATTTAAATATTATTAGGCAACTAAATTAAGAATAAAGTATTATTTGGTGATTCAAAATTTAAGCTATTTTTGGTTTTTCGCTAATATCTTTCAAACCCAGCAAAAAATGAAAGTGATTCGTAGGGAATAAATTTTTCATTGATTCCAAAGTATTATTTAGTTCTGAATTTCCCATTGTAAATTCCGTTTTTTTATTCACAACTTCCAAAAATGTGATTTTTAATGAAATTTAGCTCTTTTCAAATCTAAGACTTGGGTATGAGAAAGCTTTCGCAAGACGGCTGTCGCGTTTGCTCACAATCGATCACCAACCAAATCGTGTGACAGCTTAGTTATCATGGCAAAAATCCATGAAGTAGACTACGAATTGCCCTTATTCTCCGGATTTAGCCCCCAGTGACTATTTCCTAAAGAAATGACCTAAAGAAATGGCTCGGTGGAAAGAGATTTAGCTTCAACGATGAAATTATTGATCAAACAAATGCCTAATTTATGGACCTCAAAAATCCTGCTGTTAAACGCAAAGTAATTGACGGAATTTGCTTAAAATTTGAAAGTAGTCTATTAACAGGTGGTACTTGATGGAAGCAGTGTTGCATTTCATATAACTACGAGGGAAGTTCGAAAAGTCACGAACTTATTGATCCGCCCTCGTATGTTATGATCACTTTTGACTATATTTTAACAATTTTAATTTAAAAAAAAAAGTAATTTTAAAGGGAACTCTAGCTATGTCCGAGAGCACCTTGAATTTTGAATTTTTGTCGAAAGAATAAGCAAAATAATAATTTTTGACAAAATGGCGGCTTTAAAAAAATCGTTTTTTGACAAAAATTTGGCCCTTAAATTATCTATAAAATGGAAAATATTCAGTAAGAAAAACCTTCAATTAATTACTAAAAAATATACTTAAAAAGTTTGTGATAAAATTGGAGACTAAACGGTTCAGTCATTTCCAAGAAATCTTGCTCACCAACAGTTGAGAAAAACGAGTTCAAAGTTTCAAAATCACTTTAACATACATATAGCAAAAACAATCATTAACCCAACATACCAAATGACTTGAGAAAAATATTATTATAAGCTTACAAACACAAGCCTTGAGAATATATTGAAAAAGGCTATCGTAACAATTGTAGAAAAATCAAAACGGAACCCTCCTGAAAATATTATGTGTGTATGATTACTATAATCTTATTCTTGCAATTGTAGAATAAGCTTACAAAAAAAAATGTATTAACTTGAGTATAAAAAAGCTTATTTGATTCAATATATTTATAAGCTTTTTTACATAATTGTAGAATAAGCTTCATATATAATCTATTTTTAAGTGTTGAAAAAGAGAAATCATAATTATTTTCTTAAATTTCATTTATTTTTTATTTTAATTTTAAATATATATAATTATAATTCATTTTTAATATAAAAAATAATAATTCATTTTAAATATAAAAAATAATAATTCATTTTAAATATAAATAATAATAATAATAACTAATTTTAACCACAAATAAAAATTATTATAAAAATAATTAAATTTAATATGCAATTGCACGTTCACTTTATAAAATTTACAAACAAATGTACACACAAAACACGTTTGACATATTAAAAAAGTAACGGCACTTTTTGTATGTATTAAAAGCGTAGAACAAAGACAACAAGACTAGGATGTATTGAAAAATATTTCTATTTCAATCGTCATATTGCGTTATTCAACTGTGTATGTTGTTTATAAGCATACTTTAGAAAAAGTTATGTATAATAATGTTTTCTCAAGCATTGTTAAATACTGCTTGTGAATTCACACTTTATAAACATTATAATAAACGAAATTAAGAAAAGCTTAAAACACACTATTTATATAAACTTATTCTTAAGTTGTATTGCAGTTTGATTGCTATATGGTATACTGGGAAACGTCATTACATATGTGCGTGTAATTTCAAGAATAATTGGCGAATTGACAAGAAATTTTCCTTGTGTGTACTTAAATATATAAATTACAAAAACAAAAAATATTTTTTCAAAATCTTTCTAAAATAACATACCTAAACACAGAAAAATAAAGTGCTAATCAAATTGAAAAATGGATTTTGGTTGTTACAACCAATAACATGAAAATGCATAGTGGAAACTTATGAGTTTTCTATGAGTGTAAGTAATATCTAATACAATGCATTACATCACATCACATGCCTTCTTTACACATATTTATTTATACATATGTAAGCATAAATATGTATGAAATAGTTTGTCTTTCTCTGGATGTGTAACCTTGGGTTGGTTATGAATTAAGTTAGCAAAAAAAAAAAAAAATTGGATTCAAACTTAACGTTAAAAGAAAAAAGTGGACACACAGAAATTCATGGTATAACATGTATTACATACAAATATTTATATATGAGTATACCCTTAAGGCATGAACAAAACAAAACAAAAAATATCCTAAAAAACATCCTACATATGTATGCTCACATGCATTCATACAGTCATACATGTGAGGTCAGTCAGCATGAATTAATTCATCTGTTGCAGCTCTTTTTGTTTGTCTTTACTTACTCTCTGTTTGTTTTTATGTTTGTGAAATATAAGATCTGTTTTGTTCAATGGGCCCCACTTTGAAAATTGAATTATCCCAATGATGACACTAAGCGCGTGCTGTGAATTTTATGAGGATATTTTAATTATTCAAACGATTGAATATTTTAAATAAAATAAAGAAAGAAAGAAACCAACAAACATCAATAGTATGGGTTTGTTTTGTTTTAGATAATAGAATTTTCAAATGAAGGGTGTTACCAATATTTTCTGTGGTTTCACGTATGGTTATGTGTTATGGAGTGTATATAATTTCAGGGATAAATAATAAAAAAATAATAAAAAGAATAGAAATTAAAAAAAAAAAAAAATACAATTTTGTTTTTCAATATATTGTAATTTGGAAGACAACTCGTGCCACATTCTAATGCATTCTGTGTTAAAACATTGCATACAATTTTTATTAAAGCTTTTAATGTCTGTCTATGTAAATTCTTATTGCTATGATTAGTAGGCGCGTGTTTTCTTAAAAAGTCATTCATATTATGCATATTTTAATTTCCCCCTAAACGGAAGTACTCATGTGTACGTGTGAACACATTTAATGCCTTTGATGTCTGGGCGACAAAACACAATTGTCTACCGCTACGGCGTGATAAGGGCATACTACAATAATTACATACTTAATTAATTGGATCAAATTACATACACTGAAAAAAATCCAAACGTCATGTTTATACACTAAGAATATTATGTAATTTACTGTTTGTAGTTTAATAAAAATAAGTTTTCGATTCAGTTCAAAATAATGAGAAAAAATATATTTATTTTTTAAGGAAATATTCTTTTTAACTTTTGTTTACATTTGTTCAAAATGTTTTACAGTCATTTACTATTTTTTTTTTTAATTTCATTTATTTTTTCATTTGTTTGAAATTTAATAAAAATTTATTCACAAAACGGAAAAAAAAAATATTCAAAAGATTCCAATTTGTTTTTTATTTACACACATTTTGTAGATAAAAAACCAAGCAAAAATACATAAAACTGTTATAAAGTTATTCTTTACGGAATTGGTAGGTGAAATTTTAACATTTATTTTTTTACTGATTAATCATTTGGTGTTTTACTGATGTGTCAGTTTTTTAAACAACATTTTAAAAAAGTAACAAAAACCCATTTAAATTAAATAAAAAGTAAGTATACCGGTTTTTAAATGAAATATCATTTCTTTTAGATGGTATTTTCTGTTATTTTAACTTACAAACTATTTTAAGTGTACATACATACATATATATGATCATACCTAAAATAAAGTTTGCCGTACAGCTTCGATTCTAATATATATTTTTTTTTTGTCGAACGTAGGGACTATATCTTCATATCTTTTGCATTCAAAGTGTGATATATTTATGTTTCTGTCCTCTGGAGTCCAATGTTTTGCTCTAAGGACTATTGGCCTCAAGTATCCGTTCTAGTATTTAATCACCAAATCTCACTTCCTAGCACCCATGTCAGAAAATTAACTTCTACTAAGGAAGTATTTCGATAATTCAGCAGAACAATTAAATTTTTTTTACCGAACATGGGGGCCCTTTTTTTAAAAATTTTCGTTGGGGTACTTGAGGTCTGAGGCCTTAGGAGCAAAACATTAATCGCCTGAGACAAAATCATAGATATATCATGCTTTAAGATTCGACTGTAAATGTCGAAAATATAACGAAAAATTTACAAAAGAAGACCCCTACGTTTGGTACATATCAGAGAACTGCATTTGCTGATTGAAAAACGTTCATACGCAATCAACACAAGAATAAATTATGTTTGCGTTCAAACGCTGAATATACTCCAACACACATATTTGTTGATGATTTTAAATCAATCAAACGGTGTGCAAATTGTTTTGTCAATGGTTTATAATCATCGGTCCGTGTCAAACCATTGTTTTATTCTGTTCATTCGAGCCAACAATAATTATTTTGGTGTAGAATAAATCAGAAAAAAACAAACAACGTGTATGAGTGTAATCATAATTAAAAAAAAATAGTTTCTTATCTATAAAAAGGGGGTGGTTTTGTAAAAAAACATATTTCATAAACTTTATATGTATATTAGGGTGGGTCTAAAATACGTTTTTTTAGAATTTTTATTAGGAATACCAAAAATATTGTTGTTTGTGAATATTTTTTTTTTTTTAATTTAGGTCGAAATCTCAGGCTCGCCCAATCCGGTTAAAGTTAAATATTGCCTAATTTTCCAATCAAAATAGATGAAAAAAAATTTAGACAATATTTAAATTTTTTCGGATTAGGCAAGCCTGAGATATCGACCTAAATTTTTTTTTCCAAAAAAATATTTATATTTCACAAAGAAGAATATTTTTATTACAAATAAAAATTCTAAAAAAGCGGATTTAAGTCCCACCCTGTTAAATGTAACTAATGCTTTAATTTATACACGAAATACATATATGTATATAAAACAATTTCATATTATTCAGCGCCAACGTACGGTTTCAACGGTTGTTTTCATACCATTCATTGTATTCTTGTTCGTTCGGGTCAACAATAATTATTATAGAATAAATAAAAAAACAAAACAATGTGTGTGTGTATTCATAATTAAAACACAATAGTTTATTATCTATAAAAAGGGGATGATTCTGTGGAAACACATTCATATATGTTATATGTATATAAGGGTGGGTCTCAAATCCGTTTTTTAGAATTTTTATTAGTAATACCAAAAATATTGTTCTTTGTGAAATTTATTTTTTTTTAATTTAGGTCGATATCTCAGGCTCTCCCAATCCGGTTAAAGTTAAATATTGCCTAATTTTCCAATCAAAATAGATGAAAAAAAATTTAGACAATATTTGAATTTTTCGGGATTAGGCAAGTCTGAGATATCGACCTAAATTTTTTTTCAAAAAAAATATTTTTATTTCACAAAGATATAAAATTCCCGTTATGACAGCAAAATTTTTAGTTGCCATTACAGACTTTTTTTGTGAGTGTAATCATAAATATACGAAATCTACTATTTTTTTTTTTGATAGTTTTATATTTACTGTATAAAATTCAATTATTAAAGATTATTTTAAAATCGTAAATTTAAAAATACTACTCGCCGACTATAACTTAAAAACCAACTAACGAAAATCAGGAATATTTTCTTAGTTGCAAAAAAAAGTTCATAAAATTCATATCTTCATAACGTTCATAACATTATAACATAACTTTAAAATTTTTTTTAAAGAAGAAAAAATGTTTTCTTTTTATTAAAATACCAAAAAAAATCAACTGTAAAATACAGTATTTTTATAAACATTTATCTGTTGTTTCAAAATTTTTGTTGTAAAAAATTGTAATTTTAATGACTTTGTTAGTTATTTTTACTGCATTTTTAATTTTATTTAATAGTTTAAAATATATTTTTTTTGTTACTATAAAGGTGTAATTTTGTCGCCTTTTTTTCTTTGTTTTGACTGCAATTTTCAGTACATAATACCGAAAACTTGTCTTTATTGCACAACAGGTTTGTTTTTTTTTCAAATTTTACATCTATATCTATATAACTACTTGTTAAAAAAACGACTATACCTACTTACCTGACTTTTCCTAATTTTTTGTAAACAAATACAATTTGAACATTTGGACCGAAAGCTGTTTTTGTATATAAAAGAGAAAAGCCAAGAATTTCCAAGACTTGGCATCATTTTTATACATTATTAACTAAAGCATCTATATCTACGATTATAAATTTGTATTGAATTTTTCTATAAAATTGGAAAAAAAAACAAACCTATGGTTTAGTAAGAGTCAAAGTCGAAATATCGTTGATAAAAATATTTTAGAATGAACAAAACTTACATATAAAAAATTTAAAACTAACTAAAGACGGTAATAATAAACAAAAAATTATGTTAAAATCTCTTTCTTAAAAGTAAATTATTTCCTACCAAGGACTCAGAGAATAACAAAAGGACAGATTTCTCCTGGTTACATGTCATGCTAGACTTCGGAATACAATAACGCAATGCGTTTATTAAAATAAAGTGAATACCTAAATGTTTTACAAAAATTTAGCTACAACTTTAATAAGTTCTTATACGAGTACATAGTTATTTTTTTTTACCAACAAAAAAATTACATAAAATATGTTTAATTTTTTTTTTTTGTTTTTAGTTGAAAGTTAAGCCTAAATAGAAAAAATTACAATTTATAAGACACAAATTTAATGTATGTACAAAATAGTATATTCCAACCACATCCAATGAGAAATGGTCAAAAACAACAACAGCTATAACAACTGCTAAGAAAAAGTAATGTCGTCAATAGAAATGATTTGGACTCGGTTGGGAGTCTTCTTTTTACAGCGAAAAATTTGTAGAGTTAAATATTTATGTTCAATGGAAGAAAAAAAGAAACAAAATTGAAAGAAATACTCACTCGTCGTATATAAAATAAAAGGTAAAGAATTAATTGTACAAGAGCAATAAATACAACAACGATGATGACAACCACTACAAAATAGGAAAATACATAATATAACGCCTTGCGGGCAATTGGCGCTATTTTTCATTTGCCAATAAATGTTTTGCCGCTACATAAAATCTTTTTGTCAGTCTGTGTATGTATGTGTATTGAAATAAAACAAAATGTATTATCAGAGCTTTGAAAATTTAATTCAAATTTTATTTCTAACGTTGGAAAACATTTTTATCATGAAGTAATTTCTATTAAATCGATTTTATTCAAGTGGATTTAAATTTAAGTGAAGAGACTGAGATTGAGCCCCCTCCTTCAATTTTGACATTCAAATGAATTCCTTTCAAAAAAGAATTAGTGCTTCAGGACTCTGCTTACTGTGTGTATATATAAGAATTGTTTGTTAGTGTGTAGAGAGGGGGACATGGGTTCAAGTTACATTTGTATTACGAAACTGTAGACAGAAGACAACAGTCTTAAAATTCGAAAGAAGAAAAAAAATTCAAATCACTTAAAGCGTTTTCTGTTGACCACAACGAAACCCCATGGAAAACCATATTGTGGAGCAAATCAGCAGAGCAACAAATAAAGTTAAATAGCAAAAGAACTCATATTAGCTGTTACCCGCTGACTCTGCTTGGCAAAATCAATCGATTCGACATTATTATTAATTTTTCATAACTTCTGCGGCTGTACATATTAGTTGGTTGGCTTTTTGGTTGCTTCAATCCTTGCGGGTGTATAATATGAAAATTTCATCTCTTCTTTCTTAGTTATGACAATGTGGTGCGGTATTGGTGTTATTACAATTTCTGGTTTTTAGTGAGTGAGAAAGTGACTGGATACTGGATGGATGTTGATGATGATGATACTTTTGATCATTTAAATCTGCCCGGCCCAGCCAGCCAGCCAGTCAACCAACCGCGCATGTGAAAAAAACAATCTACTCAAATTTGTAGCATTACAAAACAAATGAAATTAGATAGAAAATGTACAATCATTACTTTGAAGTTTTTACTTAAATGCCGCTTTAATTTATTTATATTAAATCTTTTTGCCATTAAGATGCTAAAGTGAAACATTGACACAAACTTTGCCTGCTTATAAATATTTTATTTGTCTATAATTGTTTAAGAACAAAATATAAATAAATCAGTAGACATTTAAAGGAAGTATTTTAATTCTATAAAAAACTTATGAAAACAATGAATTTTTTACTCCTAAGCTACACTCAGGGATTTGTGTAGGTGAAATAACTGAAAAAATTAATGCAATTTATATTAAAAATGCGTATACTACATTTTGACAACCGTAAAATGCCATCCCAATAAACAATGAAAAGTTAAAAATCCAAGTGCTTTAAATATTGCTTGTATTGTGCTTTATTTTAAGTGATTTTTTACAGTCAAAATCAAGTTCATACAAATAAAAATAATTTATAATTTATATTTAAAATAAAATGAAAGCTTTTGCTCAAATATACAATTTTTCTGTAAAAATTTTTATAAAATCTGAATTTCTTTCATGGATTTTCAAGAGCTAAACACTGTCCTTACATTATCTTTTTTCTTATTTCAGAAAGATTATACAGATTTCTACACTTCTTAATAGTAAAAAAACATCGAAAAACTAAAATCAAGATTAAATATACAAAACTAAAATTATAAAAATTTACACTCTGAATATTAAGTAGTTAACTGTTTGTAGTTTAATAAAAAAGTTTTCCGTTCCATTTAAAAATAAAGGAAAATACATTTATTTTTCGATTAACTTTTTTTATACATTTATTCGAAATAATTTACTATCATTTACCGTTTTTTTTAGTTTCATTTGTTTGAAATTTAATAAAAATTTATCTATTTATTTATTTAATATCAATACAAAGGAAGCTTAGAAGGCCAATTATATATGTATTGTAAGATAAATAGCTATGTACAGCAATAAAAAAAAACTTAAAAATACAAAAGCAAAAAAAAAATGTAAATTACCCTAGCGTATAAGTGGCTCCACAGCCATAAAAATTTACCCACAAAACGGAAACTTGTGGTTTATTTGTATCCGTAACAGTTATAACAAAATTAAATTTTGTTTGCTGCCTGTTTCAAAAAAAAAAAAAAATATTCAAAAACTTTCAATTTGTTTTTTTTTTTAATTGGTTGTATATATACAAAATTATTTTAATTCAAATTACAAGAACTTCATAAACACACATAAGTACACAAACACATTTACACAAAAAGTGTCTATAGCTATGCATACATACATTTTGTATTAACAAAAAAAAAAATATACAAAAAAGGGAAACAATTTCAAATAAATGATAAAAACATTTATTTTTTAAGGAATTGGTAGGTAAAATTTTGACATTTATTTTAACTGATTATGGATGTGTCAGTTGATTAATCAACATTTTAAAATAAATAACAAAAGGCATTTAATTTAAATGAAAATTAAGTAGACGGGTTTTTAAATAAAATATCATTTCTTGTAAATGACATTTTCTGTTATTTTAACTTACAAACTATTTTAAGTGTATGAATGTATGTATGTTAAAAAGAGTTAATAAATTTTACAAAAACCAATCAAAGCCTTGTTTTTATGGCTTTGTTTAAGCTTGAAAACAAGTGTAATTATTATGTTGTTTAAACTTGAATTAAACTGTGATTCAAGTATATTCTCACTGTAATGATTGACTCGAATTCCAGTGTCCGTTTTGCCGGAATATGCTATTGAATTAAAATGTAATTAAAGTATAAATCAAGGCTTGAAATTGGAAAATATGACTTGAAAAATACTTGATTTTGGCTTTAATTCCAGCAAAAATGTTTTTTGAGATTTCTTTTCACTGTTAAAAAGAAACTGACATATGTATGTATGCTGTAAAAACAATATTCAAATGTGTAAAAAATTTACAGTTACAATATGGTTAATTTTTATAAAAACAAAAAAAAAATCTGACAATTATAGTAAAAAAGAACTGACAAATACAGCAAAAATTTTCTTATTTTTGGGGAACATTTTAAGGTTACTATTTCTTATCATAATAATCAATGAATTTAATTTTATTAAAATAGCTTTGTATTTGCGAACATGAAATCGAATCAAAAAGTTATTCTGAGTCGATCGGTATACTAAAAAGTGGATCATATATTTTTTGTTGTTACTCAATATATCCAGTCTTTCGAATGTAGTTGAAAGAAAATTTAGTTTTTTTTTATTAAAATATAGAAGAAAAAATAACTGTAAAAAACAGTAATTTTAACCAATTTTTGTCAGTTGGTTCTAAATGTTTGCAGTGAAAATTTGTCAGTTATTTTTTTAACATTGCTAGGTATTTTCACTGCATTTCTTAGTTGTTTTTTATAGGTAAATATCTTTGTCGTTTTTAAACTGCACGCTCCTTGTAATTTTTAAAAGATTCTACCAAAAAACACTTTTGAGTGTATCCACTAAAAAATCCGTGATCATTGATTTTGTCTCCGCTACTATATATCCCAATTTTTTTCAAAAAAGAATTTATTTTTAAGCTTTAGAAAAAAAGTTCAATTAATAACACTTTCATACTGAACCTCAAAATGTGTATTTCCGTTTTTTTTTTTAAGTTTTCGACTTTCAAATTCGATACAAATTTTAAATCGAAAATGCGTTCAGCTAGAGTTCAGTTTGTGTTGTGTTTTATGACAATTTTTTAAAATAAAGCATTAACATAAAAAATTTGGAATCACCAACATTTTATTCAATGAATCTTTAGTCTCTTTCGTTAAATACAGCAAATAAATTCAAAATGTGTTTAATTTGGAATTACCAGTACTTTAAAATAAAATGGATTTTTATAAATTTGTAAATCCCGAAAGTATTTTTAAAATTTATAGCATTTTGCGTAAAAACGAATTTTATTTATAATATTTTATTAATCTTTATCTTATCTTTTTTAGAGAAGCACAGTAAGTTGTTCGGGTTTCACGTGAAAAAAACTGTTCAACTCGATTAAACACTCCATTTCATGATAATGAATTTCACGTTAAAATTTAGTAAAATTTGTTTTCACGCAAATTTAATATACAAGACTATAATTTTCTAGTGAAAAAGTGATAAACAATTATTAATTATTGTCATATTACAATTTGAGACCATTAAAGCTTGAGTGAAATTTTTTTCACAGGGAAAACAATTTACTATGCTTTATATGAAATTTTGCATTAGACTTCCTAAACTACTATAACAAATGTGGCAGAAATTAATTTTAATTGGAATCACCAATAAATCATAAATTTGGAATAACTTAATTATACGATTAAAAAGAATTATCTTTTACTTTCATATTTTATTTAAAAAAATACGCCTTAGCCCCAATAACATAATGTCCCGTAACAATTTAACCAATAATCAATTAAAAAATTATACGGCAAAACAATATTAAATCCGAGTTAGTAGCTAACGGGACATTGTGGTAATGGGGCTTAATAGTTGAAATTTGTTTACAATATTTATTTAATTGAATCTTAATTACGATTGCCTACGATCTTCATCACCCCACAAACTTAAGGAATGTATACCATAGAGCTCTTTGGTTAGAAAATATTCTCTCCAGCCGATTTTCGAGCAAAATTTTACTAAATGATCCACTTTTGTATTGAATAAAGTGGTATTAAACGTATCACAGCAAGTATTCTTTTCATCTTTTGCAGTTTCTTGAACATATTTCAAAATATTTTCCAGTTCAGTTTTTACGGCCTTTTCCAATAATGTCACTTCATCCTTTTCAATTTTTTGTCGAAGTGCAGCCTCTAATTCTATTAAGTGATCATCATGGACTCCGGGAAATAAGTTGTTCATGGATTGCAGTAAATTAAATAGATACTCCCGATTTCTACCACTGGGACCAGCTGAGGTAAATATTTGTTCTGCTATTTTTTCGTTTTTACTTTCGTCCTTATTACCAGCCCAAGATTCATTATCCGATGTGGCTATGTAAATAACTATATCCACAGTTTTCTTAGTTGTATCCTCTGGGAATATATGAAATGGTACTGAACAACGCTCATAGCCATTCTTCTCTCGGAAATCTAAATGTTTTATCACCATATCTTTGTCTTTAGCTGCTACACGATATGCTACACCATAAACACGATCTTGGGGTGTTGCTGGAATTAAAGTTACAACACGTCCGGGTTTTACTTTAACACCCCTGTGATCTATGCTATGTTGATAGAAGCGTCTTAAATATCCGCATATATAGCCACGTTGCCAATCAATACAGGGAAAGTCAATTTTCCATATCAGTGATCCATAACCAAATATCCAAATGTCATCCGGATTATCCTGCTGCTGTTGCAATTCATTACGTATCTCTTTGTGTGCTTTCGTTACATCAACATGAAAGGAATCGTTGGTTTCCACCAAATTTCGAAATTTATTGTTATAAATAAATTCTATATCAGGAAACATCAATAAAATTTATTCGGTAATTTTGCAAGTACAAAAACTCGTAAACACAAGCAGCTGTAGGAGGAAAAACAAACAGCTGTACAAATAATTTCTGTCGTTTTAAAACTTGGCTGCACTCTTTCAGAGATGGACAAGAACGATGGCTTAATGTAAAAAGCCCTATCTTGATTTTTTATTTCTTGAGGTATTTTTTATTTATTGAGAGATTGTACAATATATAGGAAATAAATCAAGAAGGTTTGATTCTTATTGCGCAAGCTAGAAAAGTAATGGAAAATATTTTATGTGTTGAACACATTGTACACTTAATGTACTTTGTAGTAAAAAAAAGGTGTATCAGCCACCGATTTTAATGATATCTAGCTAATTTCTTTTTACCCAACATTAAGATTTTAGCAATAAGTTAAATAATTAAGAAGAATAACGGCACAAAATTGTTTATTGCCAATCTTATGTAAGGGATATTATAACACATATTTTTTGTTCTTATATTTCAAAAAACTTCAAGGAAGACGGTTATTCTTTAATTATTTCAAAATAAGCATGAACGAAAGTGAGTGATTCACCAAAAATAGTGGTTTACGCAAAAGAAGATATCATATTTTTGACTTATTTATCTTCAGTTTATACTGGGAGTTAGCAAGATTTCTAGCTAGTAGCTAAATTACTTTTCAAAAATATCACAAAATCTAGAAAGAAAATCTCCATTTGGTAACATCGTCACAAATCCAGTGTAGAGATGTAAATTTTCGATATTTTTGAATACTCGATACTAAATACTTTTTCAATTGAATACTCAATGCTCTGTTATTTACATAACTTTTTTCTTAAATAGTTGTATTTTTAGAATCTATTTTCATAGAAAAAAATGGCATATATTGGTAAACACACATCTCTAAAAGTTACTTTTGGGTATTGAGTTCACAGTCGGTACTGAGTACTCAGTGCCCAAATAGTCAATACTTTTACTACTCTGATTCAGTGTTTTATATTTTTCTTGTTGGCCTCAATGTTCAGTGAAAAAACCATAATTTATACATAATTTTTCAAAGAATTTGTATTTAAATATTTGTAAATTTCAAAAGAATAAAAGTATAATTAAGTGCATTTATAATTGTATATAAAAATAAAAAGTGATTTGTTGACCTCATATGAAAGGTGTATACCAAAAAATAGCATTTTTTTGTGTGCATATAGAAAGTGATTTTTCAACAATATAAAATTGTAAACGAAAGCAATACAAAAATGTACTATTTTAAACAAACAACTGTTATAGTTTAAAGTGTGAATATATTTAATTGGTAAGTTAATATTGCAAAAAAATTTTAAATATAATTGTCCAGATCTTATGAGTCACACTCTACACTTCAATTCATACAATTTGACACACATTTGATCTTGGTAGACATCATTATTGTGCTGATTATATGACCATAAAAGCGGACGCTTACATACATATGATGTTTGTTCTATTTTTAATTGTTTATAAAATAATTAGAGTAAGATAATCCATATTTCAACATTCCACTTTGATAAAATGTTCCATAATAAACCATTTGTTTTGATGGTTGTGGTCGTAGAAATGGAAAAATGAAATTTTGTTTATTTTGCTTTGTGGTAATTTTTTTTTTAGTTTTCGTTTGTTTTTATTTCGTAACAATTTCCAAAAATATTTAATCTTTAGTTTTAGCTGTTCTTGTTTTACACATTTTGATTTCACCCATATAGTTAACCAAAAGAGATTTGCTTTCTTTGAAAATGAGATTTTAAAATCAGGTTTTATTTACCTTTCTGCAAAAAAAAAAAAAAAAAATTACCAATTCGTGTTTTTCGGTTTTTGGTATCATTTAATATATTCAATGAACACTTATTCAAAAAAGTATTTCAACCATTGATACAAATTTAGACCACAAAAATAGTTTTTTTAAGGAAAATAGTAAGTGTATTATATTCGAAAGGGCTTTATATTTTATACTCTCTTTCTTGGATTTTCAAATTCCCGTCTTTTTGTAACTAGCTAGAATTTTAATTGTTTTTGACTCATGTTTTGAAAAGAACTTCTCAGCAAATTTATCTCTTCCAATCTCTTGTTCTATGGAACACATCTTACTTTCAGTTCTATCATCGATGATTTTCGTTTGAGTTACAAAAGCAACCGATTCTACGGAACCCGTTCTAGAACTAGTTGCGAATAACCTTTTTTTACTACATTCAGTCGTTGAAAGAAAATTTATTCTAGAGCTAATTAAGAATAACCGCTTTTAACTACATCCAGCGTTTGAACGAAAATTCATTGGCAAAATTTATTTTTATTTATTTATTCAAATATTCAAGAACCAAGCCCTCTGGGCCAAATATGGTTCGTATACTACTCAAAAAAAAAACAATTTACTATAAAAAATATAAAAAATAAAATAAAATTTAAGATCCATAATGTAGCAATTAAAGCGTAAGTTGAAAATTGATGAAATTTGGTTCATCTACTAATTTTCCCTCGCCAAACAAGCTGGTGGTACAATATTTTGATGGTCGTGCCCACCAAAATTAGTAATCGCATCCTGATAAAACATATTAAAAATTTTTGATTTTTTTACAACATATTTTTTAAACGCCGGTAAATTTATAAAATTACTTAATTAAAGGTATGTAATTTGTAAAAAAAATTATTCTAAGACTTTGTAACAATGCCGTCCTTGTCAATTTTATTGCGGCTCCCGAAAACATTTTATATACTTGTCTTTGCGCATTAGCTTTAAATCTTTTTTCTAAATATTTTTTATTAAAATTAATTCTTCGGCACAATAATACTGGGATCCTTCCATAATAACCAATTAAAAACAAAACATAATGGTGCGTTCTTTTACTTTACCGCGTGATCCCCATTTTACCAAAAAATGGTTCCGTGTTTGAAAATTGGATAAATGTGAGCATTCATGAGATTTTATTTGAGTATCTCTTTTTACCGAAAGTTACACTGACTTTTCCTTCGGGTAACTTTGGTAAATTGTAAAATGAACAGCTTTGAAAATAAATTCAAAATCTTAATTAAAGAAAGAGAGATGTAAAATAAGGTTTTTTATTTATAAGATCTACTTAAACAATGCATTTAACAATATTATTTTAGTCAATTTGAAAATCTTATTTAGACCAAAAAAAATTTTTTTTTAATAAAAGAATTAAAATAATGAAATAAAAAAACACTACAAAAATTAGGTCCCCAAACGGACTTGAACTATGGACCTTTTTCCTGTAAACATTTTTTTTAAACAAATCATAGTTATTTTTTTAAGATTAGTTCTCTACCAGTAAATTATTTTTGATTCGTTGGCAATTTCTGAAATGCTTTAATACTACATTCATGCTGAACCCCAAAATGCGAATTCAACTTTCAAATTCCATACAATTTTTAAACCCAGACTTAAAAAAAAACAAAAATTCATATTTTGGGGTTCAGTATAACTAAAAATAGCTTTAAAATTAATTATATTTAGTGAAAAATTTTCTGTTACACAAAATTTTTATAAAAATAAAAAATTTGATTATCCTTTCTCTTAACTAAAATTTTTCATATTGGAACAAAAAATCGCACAATCGTAATTAAGCAAATTTTCTACAAAAAAAAAATATAAAATCTTCCAACTGTGACGGAATTATCTTGTATTTCCGATTACTTTCTTTAGTAACTGTATTTAGTAGTTGGCCACTCTATATACACACACGGATTTTTTGGTTTACGTTCATACACAAAAAATTTTAATAAAACAACGATAAAAGTAAATAAAAAAGTGTATTCACCTTTCTTTCGTCTTCCGGATGAAAAGCATGACGACAATTTCAAACGCTACTTCTAATGATTTAAACAAAAATGTCAACAATCAGCTTGTATTTTGGTTAGTTGTGGTAATATAAGATACTTTTTTTAACCACAATTAAATATAAATTGCGCTTAATAAAAAGTAAAAGTGGCTTAAGTATTTAAAACAATAAAACTATACATAAAATGTGGATTCAAATATTAAATCTTATATTAATGGACCTGTTCGAACTGGCTAAATAAAATCTAAATTAAATTCAGGTTTCAAATTTCTCTTTTCAAATATTTTTTAAAGAAAAGGGTTTTTGTTGTTAATTTTTATTTAGTTTAGAATTTAGGTACATTGCACAGGATCTATATTACATTAAGATAGTTTAGGGTCGGTTAAAATGAAAAATTGCCAATTCTTCTCACATTTATAGATTTTCAGAAACTCTGACTTCTATATTTGTTTGATTTTTATAAAAAACATCTAAGACTATTATAAGGAACAAGAAAATGTTTATGCATACGGCTGTAAACCTTTAGCGTTATATATTTTCATCATAGTCTTGTAGTAAGTTTTACTGTTTTTGATGGGAATGTCGTAATCGTATTTTTTACAATACTTACGCAAATATAAGTAGAGGAAAAATGTCGAAAAAATTGTTATTCGTGAGCGTGGGGTGAAGTGGGAAAAGCATTTTTTGTTGCAATAGTGAGGGAAAGATCAGCAAGTATTTTTTTGACCCGTTTTAAAATACAAATTACACAATTAAAATGAAATCAAGTGTTAAATTCGATTTTATGAGAAATAGTTTAATTAAAGTGTCATTTCTTATGACTTAAGGAATCCAGACATCGATGGACCAAATAGCTTCGTATTTTCTCAAATATTGCCCATTGATTATGTACCATTTTAAAAACATTTTAAGAAATAATATTTATTGTATAGTTTTGTATGTTATGTATCATAAAAATCTTAAATACTTATAGTAGGGTACTATTGCTTTGTGAAATGTATTAATTCTCACAACTCTTATGCATTTTTTGATCGAAAATGTCTTTCAGATTCTTTTTTAACATGATTTATTGAAAAAAAATTTTGAACAAAGTTAAAACACAAAACAAAACTAAAAAACAACTCAGTTTTTTTTTTGGGATGAGTCTTAGCCAAGCTAAAATAAAATGCGTGTTTTCAGTTTAAGTCTGATTCTAAAGAGAAGAAGTGTTTTAAAATTAAACGTATCGCATAATATTTTGTCTTTAAAATTTGTATGACACCGTCATACACACACATATAATTTGAACTCTAAACCAGCTCATTTTGTATAAGACAACAACACGAAAAGTAATAAGTTTAAAAATGAATTTTCTTAAAGCGTTTTATAGTATAGCGTTTATATCGATTGCCGATGTGTTATGTTGGCAGCAAGTAAATGGAGCTAATTTACTAGACAGTTATTTACCAGCCTCCATGCAGGCTTTAGCCTATTATATTGATCATTTACAATATGAGCCTTTGTCAGCAACAACAGTAGAACCACCATTTAGTGCTAGTACAGAAGAAACTACGAAAAGTAATGCATCTATCTCATCTTCAACTACCACAACAACACGTAGACCTTCAATTAGTACAACATCGAGTTGGTGGAATCCCCCCACGTGGTGGGGTCAACCCACAACCACCACAACAGAGAAGCCTACAAAACCTACGCCACCTCATAAACCGGCTCTATATGCACCCGAATCAGCAACACGTCTTAAGGCCCCAGCCGAAGGTTACGATATATTTTATGAAATGGGTAGTACACCCGAAGGTCTGGCAAATTTACCCCTGTCTCTTATACGTGATATAATAACAGAAATAAATCACGATGATTTCAATAATGATGTCGAATCTTTAGACAATTTTTTACGGCTTTATGATGATAATTATGGACGAGCTACTCTCGATGCGGATTCAGCTATGGATCGTTGGTCTACAACCTCAACTGCGGGTAAAAAACGTGTGCCACCTACCAAACCCTATGTGGAATTTCTATTGGTCTATGATCTTTTGAAACGTGATGCTAAATCATCAAATCTCAGTAAATACGAAGGTTATACGGAAGAACTTTTGAAGGATCTCAATAAATCGTCACATATGTCTTCCCAACGTCAACTTTATACTCTATTAAAACGTATGTTAGATCGTGGAGATATTCAACGCAGTGATGTTGTTTCGCGTATCCAGGGTATTGTAAAAGATTTGGGAGATCCAAAGAGTGCTACAGTAAAAGCTCTTAAATATATTCCTGCCATGCCATTTTTACCTTAAACATAACTTTCGACTTAATGTTGCTTTGAAAATGTATTACGTTATAAATAAATTTTTTTTTAAGAAATGCTATTTTGAGTACAAATTAAAATAAAAACTTTTAAGGTGCATAGTTGTGATGTAATAGCAAATAACCTAGTGAGAAAAATGCAAACGGAAAAGTCCTAGCAATGCACCTTAACAGATGGTACAAGTGCTGGCAAAAAGTACTTTCCCAACAATATTAGACGAAAAAACCATGTGTGTTCAAAAAACATTTGGAAAGCAAGATTGCTAACATTTGCAAAACCAAAAAATATATATGGTGTAAAAAAAAGATATTCCAAAATAAAATTGAATTTAAAATTTCATATTTACATTTTTTGATCGTGCCGTGATTTGAACCCAGTCCATCAAACTGGCAGATGATAGTTTATCTATTACAAAACATTTTCTCCCGATTAAAAAAATATTCTATAACCGGACACAAACCTTTTTTATAAAGTCAGTATTCTGCATTGTTTTTTGTACCGTTGCAAACGCTAGTAAACCTGTCCAATTCTTTGCCAGCCCTTTTTTTATATACTATTCGATTGAAATTTTTGTAAAACAAATAATAGCAAAATGGGTTTTGCAATATCAACATTCTGTAAAAAGATTTGCTGTCGCAACTAAATTTGGCATTTGACAAATTGGCAAAAATATTAAATACATCTTTGTACCATGAACATTATTTTTTTTTTTTACTTTGTATCAATCATTTTTAGTAAAATAAATATAATTTTTTCCGAAAAACATATTTTTAATAAAGTTTTAATCGATTAAATGTATTTTCCATATAATTTGTGGCACACCATTGGATTTGGAATAAAATTCTACTCCAAATTCATGTATCATACCTATACCTATGCCCTCATTTTATTCTTCAAATCCTTCGATGAAAATCAAAAATCCCAATTCGCACCCGTGTACCGGCTAGAGGTTAATAAAGGGTGTCCCAAGAAGAACGCAATTTTTAAATCTGGCAACATTCGAAGTGTCATTGTTTGACATTTGAACAATTGTTATTGTTTGCTAGTAGAAGGTACGAGGTTAGTAAAAATGGAGCGCTACACGAATGAACAACGCATTCTCATTGTGAAATTGTTTTACCAAAATGGTGAAAGTTTTGCGGCTACAGTCCGCAAATTGCGATCAATTTGGGGTCACAAAAATGATCCAAAAGAGTGAACTGTAAAGAGATTAATGGATAAATTTGCCGAAACTGGGTCTGTTAGTAATGTAAAGATAACAACGCGCCATCGACCAGGTCAATCGACCGAAAATGTCGCAGCTGTACGTGATGATGTCGCTCAAACACCATCCACCTCAATTCGACACCGAGCTCAGCAAATTGGTGTCTCCAAATCCACTTTGCAGCGAATTTTGACGAAAGATTTGCATCTTCATGCATACAAAGTTCAATTGACTCAGGAACTGAAGCCAGCTGACCATGCACAGCGAAGGGAGTCCGTTAATTGGGTATTGGAGAGACAACATGAAAATGCTGATTTTGCCGATAAAATTATCTTCAGTGACGAGGCCCATTTTCATCTTGATGGCTTCGTCAATAGGCAGAATTGTCGCATTTGGGGTGAGGAAAATCCTCGAGGGATTCACGAGAAGCAAATGCATCCTCAACGTGTCACTGTGTGGTGTGGTTTTTGGGCTGGAGGAATCATTGGACCTTTTTTTATGAAAATGAGGCAGGTCAAGCGCAAACAGTCAATGGTGTTCGGTATCGTGTAATGACAACCAGTTTTTTCTTGCCTAGAATTGAAGAAATGAATGTGGAGGGCATGTGGTTCCAACAAGACGACGCCACATGTCATGCAGCCAGAGAAACAATTCAATTGCTGCATCAGTCATTTCCCGGTCGTGTTATTTCGCGTCTTGGAGATCAGAATTGGCCGCCTAGATCGTGCGATTTAACACCATTAGATTTTTTTCTTTGGGGTTTACGCGTATAAGCCGACGACGACTCAAGCCTTAAAAGAGGAAATTGGACGCTGCATTAATGAAATACCGCAGCATTCATGCAAAACGGTCATTAAAAATTTCATTAAAAGATCGCGTGCATGCCAGGAAAGCCGCGGCGGCCATCTGCACGATATATTGTTCCATACATAACCTCATTCTGTCTACTTTACGATATAATAAAGTTTCACGATTTTTTTTAAATACCTGTGTTTTATTTAAAATTTAAAAATTGCGTTCTTCTTGGGACACCCTTTATTACTCATAAGAAACTATTACAAACATTTCAAATTGCAATGAATTAACCATAAAAAGTTTATTTTTGTTGAAATATAACTAAAGTTAAATGTTATTAAACATCAGTTATATTTCAATAAAAATAAACTTACTTAAGTTAATTATAGCTTTTCCTCTAACATTTTGAACGTTTTGCACTTGAAAACTGTGTATTAGGCACAGTATGTATTCGAAAATCTTTATGTAAAAGCCGCCATATGATATTAATGTTTGCCATTTAATTGTTGCTCTTCCTTCACCTCTTCCATTATACCACATTGATGACAAAGATGATGATGTTTTTATAATGACAGTGACTTTTTGTTAAAGACCAATTCTCTCTATATATTATGTATATGTTGCAAAATATTGGAGAAATTTCGCAAAAAAAGAGATGTTTTTTGTCTTCTTTTAATTCTTGTTGTTGAGGCTTTTTTCTACTAGTGCAAAATATTCATTCTTTAGTTATAAAGTGTCGGCGTGCTAGTGAATACCGCATCTATTGTGAATATTTTGTAAAACAAAAAAAATTGAATCAACTCGTATATAATATGTAGTGCTAGTAATGTTTAAAGATTAACGCATTTTATATATTATTTGTTAATGATATCTTTCAGATTAATACACATCTTATTTTCATACAAAAAAAGATGAGCAATTACTTAGAAAATAGAACGTTTTAAAATTTACTACATAAATTATTGATTTTAATCTTTTCTTTAAAAAAAAATAAAAAAAAGAAAGAACAAAGTAAAAAATATATATTGTACTTGCAACCTTGAACTATTGCATTGGACACAATTGAATACCTACACAACATATACTACGATAATGGAAAATTTGGAAACGTACATTTTAACCACTACCCCTCATTTTTTGCGTAAAGCCCTTGTCGATGCCAGAAGGTGAATAAATACATTTATTGAGATTTGTTTGGTATCTTAATGGCATATTTATCCAAAGCACTTGTAAATAAAATATCAAAAAATTATTTATATTCATACCAGTTTTTAAGATATTTTAATTTCGTTCGTTCGTTCGATTTTTTGCAATTTTTTGTTCCTTTGATTTTGGGAATCATCGAACAAAGAAAAATATAGTACTTTCTTTTTTTTTAAAGATAATGCAACTGCTTTCACAAAACCAGTCCTAAAGTTGATTCACAAAACAAAACAAAAACAAACCGTTAAAAAATTTATTGCATTTTCAGACTTTTGTTTTATTATATAAACACAACATTCAAAAAAAGACATGAACTAAAATGTAATCAAAAATTTTCTTTAAAATAGTTTATAAATTTTTCTCAATTTAAGTAAAATTTTATTAAAACTTAGAAAAATTTTCTTTAAAAGACTAAAGATTCCTAAGTTTGAGGAAAAACGAAATAGTTTATACACTCAAAAATAGTTCATATTTTTCCTAAGTAATATTTCTGGATTTTAGGAAAAAACAAGTCAATTAAATAAAAATTTATTAACATTAAGAAAAAAACATCTTAGTTTAAGAAAATTGCATACTCAAATGTAATAAAATTAAGTTTAGTTAAAAAAATAATTGACTCCCGTTTAGTTCAAAAAAATGTGTCTAACTTAAATAGAGAAAGTACTTGAACTTAATGTGTGTTCATTTTTTGTTCGCGAGTAGTAAAATTAACTAAATTTTAGAAAGATTTGTTTTCTAAAAATTAGTTCAGACAATTAAAAACAAAAAGTAATACATTTTTTTCCTATGTAATAATAAAAATTAACTTGATTTTAGAAACTGATGAACTATTTATAAGGAAAATTTTCATGCAACTTAGTTCAGATAAATTTTAATAAAATATTCTTTTTTTCAAGTAAAAGATTTCTAATTTTTAAAACATAATAAAATTTGGTATAGGATTTTTTTTTGTTGGAAAACGTTTAAATTATTTTGAATATTCTATTCCAAAAAAACAATCAATTAAAAACAAACCAGTTAGTTTTCCTAATTTTCAAGAAAAGATATTATTAAATAAAAGAAATTAAAGTAACCATTTAAAATACCTATTGTGCATGATTGCAATTTTTGGTTCGTGATCTTGCGTGAGTCAAAAATCTCTCACGTGCCCATCTCTAATCTTAACAATCTTAAATATTGAACTTAAAGTAGCTTAAAATATATTTTAAAATTTTGTTAGCAAAGGGTAAAAAATTTTGAAAATATCGCAGGCACATTTTATACATTACGGCATAATGACTTTCCTATAATGGATGTAGCGCTTATTAAACTTTATATTTATCGAACTCATTTTTTTCACTTAATAATAAAAAAGTTTAAATTTGTATATGTCAAATATAGTTTAAGCTAAAAATTCCATAAAATAAACTTATGACTTTCCATTTTCCAATAATAACAAGAAATGTAACTGCGATATTTTGTATTTTTGCAACAATTTCCTTAAATTAGTTAATTTAAGAAGACAGAGGACCCCCAGTGTTCCTTAGCCATAGATGCCGTGTGTCACGTAGGGCGTCACTTTTTGTAGTTCTCTCAAGCAGAACCGTTAATTAACTTCGAAAAGGATCTGACTTTGTCAGAATTTATTACGTTTCAGGATATCCTGCAGTACATTTTTTTAATTTGTTTACCCTTTTGCTAATGAAATTTAATTTATATTTAAAATACATGAAATTAGTATAATTCAATTTAGTTTTAAGACAAAATTGTATAGCAAAAATCTTGTTAAGAGCAGTGTCCTCACAAAGCGGAAGTCCTCCGAAAGTGGGAAAATACCTACTCAATGAGTGTAAAGTACTTTAAAATATATGGTAAATATATAGAAGCAGGATAGGTATAATTTTCACTCCCTAAGTCCTAGTTTTTAGTAAAAAAAATTATCCAATGAATTTAAATAAAATAAAATTTTTCATAAAACCAAGGAAACATTTCCAAACTAACAGTACAATTTTAGATGATGTATGACTAATTAGGAGGAAATTTTACTGTTTTCTAATAAAAATTTACTTCTCAGTAATAACATTTTTCTATAATTTAGAAATTTTGACTAAATTTTAAGTAAAATTTGTTTCTTAATTTTAAGGAAAATTTTATTAAATATTGGTAAAAAGTGTCTGACGCCGTTTTGATTTCAATTTTTCCTCTAAATAAGTTATTTTTTCTAAATTCTAGTTCATTTTTTTGAGTGTAAGTAGGAGTTTTATATTCAGCAGATGTAAAGTTTAACATTATTTTTAAAGCATAAAATATTGGATATTATAATAGAGATATGGGTTATATTTTTCTGAATTTCGAAATCGTGAGAATTTTGCAATGAAAATTAGTATGGCCAAAGACTTGTGCCCAAATATGTTTTTTTTTTTCTATTATCTTACCATGCGGATGTATTTGCAAAAGAAAAGTTCCAACGCTTCAACTTTGTTTTAAAATAATGGGATAATGTGATAAAAATTGATAGAGATGGGCGCGTAAGGGATCGCTATATGTCAACAATTATTCTTAGATGGTCCGTTTTTACATTGGACCTAGGAAATTACAAGTAGGTAAAGTTAAAAACAAATTATAAATATTGGAATATCTAATAGGAATTAAAACTTATGCATATTTACTTGCTTTGTTAAAATTATTGAAATTTAAAAATTCTTTTTGGTGGAGGATTATTTCCAAATGTTCAACTTACAACACATTCTCAAATATTCTTTCAACTATATATTTTGAAATATTACTATCGATGAAACGCTAGTTCGTGACTCACAATATATATAATTTCACTCGCTACATTTCTTTTGCCTCCCATCATATATCATAAACACCACTTAATAATTGTTTTTATTTGTTTCGCATCACGTCATTGCTCTTAACTATTCATACATTTACGTATGGATACAAAATTTTTTAATGAATAATAAAACACAAAACGATTTTTATAGATCATTTGTTCGGTCTGAACCAGATCAAGGAAATAGCGGTGCTACAGAAGATACAACTCACATCGATGATACCATGGAACTTGCACATAGTTTAACATTAAACGAAGATGCTCTGAAGCAGTTACCCGAACCAAAACGTTCGGTATTTATATTTGAATGGTTGGGTTATTTAGAAAAAACGCTGCTGATAGTCCATCGCAATGAAATTAAGAACCATCAAAAGAAGCTGGTACAACAACTTACAAGTCAAATAAATGGTTCTCCGGGACCGCCAACACGTAAATTGTTGGCCAGTTGTTTGGCCACACTATATTCGGTTGGTGATACTTTTATGTTATTTGACACAGCCAATGTGTGCAATGATATTCTAAAGAATAAAGATGATTCGCCCAGTTATTTGCCAACAAAATTGTAAGTATATTATATACGAATAAATTAATTATATACTTATGGTACGTATATATCAAATAAAATATAGAAAATATCTATACAAATTTAGAAAGTTTTATTTTTTATAATACATTTTTTGTTTTTTTAATTTTAATTTATAAATTCTTGATTGTTGGTGAATATATTAAGCTTGTTTTATTGCTCACACTAAATGTAAAGACGTAAAAAGCGAATTTTAATTAAAAAATCTTTCTATTAATTAAATTTAACAACTTCCAATTAAAGCTTAGACAAAAACAGGAATATTTTTTTTCTCTAGTATACATACTTAAATTAAAAATTTCTTATTTAATTTGTGTGCAATTGCTAATTAAAAATCAAATAAACAAAATTAAATTGTATTTACTTGAAATAGAAATTTTAATTTAATTTAAAGTCATCTCCCATTTTATTTGAAATTACACCGTTTTGCAAATTATAGTGTTTTTTTTTTCAGTCACAGAAATAAAAGGAAATGTTTCTTATAGAGGTTTCGAGGCTAAAAAATGAATATGGTTTTTGAAATTTTCCAAATAAAAAAGGATCTTTTACAATACAAAATAGGATTCTTATCATACATGTAAAAATCAGAACAACTCTCGGCAGTTAAGTTGTACAATAAAAATTTGTTAGAAAAATTTAAAACTAAAATTTTGAACATATTCAATTTTTTAAATACATGACTTGTGGAATCACTTTTTTATTTCTATTAACCACTAAAGGTCTGATTAACAGAAAAAAATGCATCAAAAGTAGGTAATTCATAAATTTAAGCATGCAATTTAGCTTGGAATCATTGGCGGACAGTTTTCCCATACACTATACATAAACGAATACCACTTCGTCTTTTGAATCTTGCAAGCCAGCCATCGTTAGCTAAGAACTCAAAGGTTTCACTAAATGATATATGTAGTTTCCGTTACAGACATTTAAAGCAGGTGACATTTATAAAACTTTCATTGTATTGTAAAATCTAATTTCTCAGCATTAGTTTAGCTGAAAATTATATGAATCGCACTTTATCAAAAGTAGAGATTTCTAAAATAATTATAAAGTCTTTGTGAATATGATTAGGTCTGTTTCACGTCGTTAATAGGGATACCCGCGGGTACCCAAACTACCCGAAACAGTTACAATTTACACACTATTTTACAATAAAAAGTTTTTTGGCGAAATTGTGTTCCCGCGGTAACGAACGAGGAACAAAGCTATTGATTAAAAATTTTTTAATAGCAGTGCTGTGTGACTTGCACTATTGTACAATCTAATTTAATAAGATCTTAAACCAAACTTGCATGCCTGAGGGAAAAGTAAACCTCTTTTGAATGCCAAAATCTAGTCCAATCTTTCACATAAAGTTGGTCGAAAAAGCCATATGTTGGGCATTTGTACTTGAAAGTGCAATACTTCAAACCCTAAGACCAAATTCGTTTTTAGCATCAAAAATCTACACAAATTTCTTAAACAAAGTCATGCAGAATTGTACTATTAACAATCCAACATCTTTCAGAGCTGCAATATGTGTTCTTGGATCTATGTATGAAAAACTGGGCCGTATGATGGGTCGTTCGTATGAAGAAACGGTGAATATACTCTTAAGAACTCTACGCAATGCCGAATCGCAAACACGCGTTGAAATTATGATTACCCTGGAAAAGGTGTGTGCTGGAATGGGTACCGCTATAGCTAATGTTCATAAGGACATTTACAAAGCCACCAAACACGGTTTAACGGATCGTGTTATGGCAGTTCGAGTAGCAGCTGCAAAATGTATTTTAGAAATGATACAGCATGCCCCATTTCTATATCAAACGGAATTGGAAAATTTACCAGCTCTCTGTTTTCGTGCTTTTGATGGCAGTAGCTACGAGGTGCGATGTTCAGTGGCAAAACTTTTGGGAACTTTATTGGCATTTACACAACAACAGCAGAGTGATAACAATAATAAAAAAATTACCGTACAGCCGACACAATCGAAAGCAGCTGCCAGACAGGTGTCATTAGATGAAACTTTAAGTATTCTTATGTCGGGATTTCTTCGGGGAGGTGGTTCATTCCTTAAGGGTACTGGTGAAATAATCAAAGGAAGTTCAAGTGTTAATCGTGAGATACGAGTTGGTGTGACGCATGCCTATGTTGTGTTTGTGGATTACATGGGCAGTGTATGGTTGGAACGTAATTTATCGGTATTTTTGTCACATATTTTAGATTTAGTAGCAAATCCAAAAGCCGCCTCATCGCATGTTGATGCTGTATACTCCCGAAAATGTATAAACTTTATACTACGTTCTATTTTGGGTAAAATGCTGGGAGAAAAGGCGCAAACATCAGCTTGCAAAGAACTAATATATATGATAGCTAAGCAAATGAATTCTATTGATTTTAATCCAGAAAATGCTAAAGATTCTAATCAAGAAACTTTATTCAGTCAACATTTATTAGTTTGTGCTTTACAAGAATTGGGTTCATTAGTTTTGGGTTTGGGTACTACTGCTCAAAATCTATTAGCTGATCAGACTCTGAATGCCATCGACACAACATGTGCAGTATTGGTGCACCCAAGTGCAGCCGCAAGATTAGCAGCTGCTTGGTGCTTGAGATGTTTTTGTGTAGCCGTACCGAGTTTGATAACACCCTTAATAGATCGTTTCGTTGATGCTCTCGAGCAAATGCGTTCCTCTCCAGAGGCTATAGCTGGTTATAGTTGTGCTTTAGCAGCTATTTTGGGTAGTGTACGTTATTCTCCTCTGGGTATACCACATACCAAAGGAAAGGTGGTATTCAATGCGGCTGAAGAATTACTACGTTCAGCTTCTCAAAATAGTCGTATGTCTTTAAATCGTACTCAAGCTGGTTGGTTGTTAATCGGTTCTATAATGACTTTGGGATCTCCGGTAGTTAAGGGATTACTACCACGTTTACTGTTATTGTGGCGTCACTCATTTCCACGATCCAACAAGGAGCTAGAATCCGAAAAAGCTCGTGGTGATTCATTTACCTGGCAAGTAACATTAGAAGGACGTGCTGGAGCTTTATCGGTTATGCAAAGTTTTTTGTTTAACTGTCCGGAATTAGTCAACGAAGATATTACCAAACGTTTATTAACACCAATTGAAAGTGCTTTAGCTATGTTGGTAAAGTAAGTTGTAAAGTTTACTTGATTTTGTTATAGTTCCATTTTCACCTTTTTCTAAATCTTCAGTTTATCTTCAGTGTTGAAGAGTTATGGCACCCAATTGAAAGCTCCTGCTGCCATGGTACGCTTGCGTCTTTATGAAACTTTATCACAATTACCAGCTAATGCTTTAGAAGCTTCCTACACACATTTATTACGTATGCTTATATCTGAATTCACTTTAGCCGAAAATCCAGCAAATACTACAAACTCCTTACTACGTAGTCTCTGTCATGCTGATGATTCTGTTATTTTAGGTACTTGGCTACAAGAAACAGATCATCGAATTATAGAAGATCAGGTGGGTTATATACATGTATATATTTTTTTTATTTATATATATAAGCATTCTCTTCCGAAAAGTAAAGTTTCGGAATTAAGTTTTTAAATGTGCAATCCATTAGTAATTGAAACTTTAAATACAAAATTATTGGCCCCACAATCTTAACATACATTTTTCCTTTTATCTGTTTAAAATTATGTTTATAAAATAAGATGGAACCAAATCGTAGATGGGATGGTGATCATGTAAGTAATTTTAGCTTCGAATGAAATTTTGTTGTACACCGCTTCTGTTTTTTCTGTCTTTTTGTTTTCTATGGTTTTGTCAACTTGCGTTTGATTTCGTTGTTTTGTTTAATTTATGCTTATTTTCGAAAATAACTTTTAAATAAGTAATTTGATCATGTTTTAATTATAGTTACAGCCAAACAGTGCAGCAGGTTCTGGGGCATTAGAGCATGATCCCTGTTGTTTGTATAGAATTTCTAAAACTGCTACATTGGCCACATTAAATGGTGCCTATGGCTATAAGGCACATCAGTGTCCAGGTCCTCTGCCACTTGGCGTGGCTATCATAGATATGTCCATAACATTATTTGGAGTAATTTTTCCAAAAGTGGCAAATAAACATCGTTTGCAAATGTTGGAACATTTTGGTGAATGTATAAGACAAGCTAAAAGTAGCCGCCAAGAGGCGGTACAAATGAATGTCTATACAGCACTTCTATGTGGCCTGAAAGTTTTAACTGATAATAAGGCCGGCATAGGTCAAGAAGATGTACGTAAAAGTTTTACCAATCTGGTGACTACTGGACTTATAAGCTCAAATTCTATGCTACGATGTGCTTCAGCCGAAGCTTTAGGCCGTTTGGCTCAAGTTGTTGGGGAATCACGTTTTACAGCTGAATTGGCTCAAATATCTTTTGATAAATTAAAATCGGCCCGAGATGTAGTAACACGTACTGGTCACTCTTTATCGTTGGGTTGCTTACATCGCTATGTGGGTGGTATGGGTTCATCACAACATTTAAATACAAGTGTATCGATATTATTGGCCTTGGCACAGGATATTTCATCGCCAGTTGTGCAATTGTGGGCTTTACATGCCCTGGCATTAATAGCAGATTCTGGTGGTCCCATGTTCCGTAGTTATGTAGAGGCTACATTAACACTCTGTCTCAAACTTTTACTTACTGTACCACAATCCTTTGTGGATGTACATCAATGTATAGGACGTGTTTTAAATGCATTAATCACTACAATGGGTCCGGAACTTCAGGTGAATATCGTTAAAATGCTAATGATTTATATTCGTGTAATAATGTTGAAATTTTCGATTGGTGTTTTAGGGAAATGCTGCGGTTATAACCAGAATGCGTAGATCCTTTATATGTGCAGCTTCTATTATGCATGGTCATTCTGATCCTTTGGTACAAGCCGAAGCTACGGGTTGTCTTCAGCAGGTGCACCTTTTTGCTCCCGGCAGTGTTAATTTACCCATGTTGGTCCCAACACTTGTTAAGAATTTATCTAGCAACTATTTAACACAACGTAAAGCTGCTGTATCATGTCTTCGTCAACTGGCACATCGGGAAGCTAAAGAAGTATGCGATCTAGCATTGTCAATTAAACCCGATGAATGTCCCAAACTAGTAATAACCGAATTTGGTCTTCCCGGTATACTCTTTGCTATGTTAGACTCTGAAACTGATATGGAAATGCTTAAAAATATACACGACACCCTACTGTCAATGCTTCAGTTAATGGCAGCTGAGAGCCTTAGTACTTGGTTAAGTTTGTGCAAAAATGTTCTTACGGTAGCGGTAGAAAATTCTCCATTACCCGACGATGTAGCCATCAGCTCAAAGGGCGATGCTCCCAAAGCATCAACTGCGAGTAATACAACATCAAATACTTTGGCTAATAATGAAGATGATGATGAAGACGACGAAGATGATGCAGACGATGTTACCGAATATCATGCTGTCGAAAATTCTTCCACCCATCCAGCTGTACAACCACGATGGACAACTCGTGTATTTGCCGCCCAATCAGTACGAAAAATTATGTCTGCTTGTGAGTTTGATACTCCCATACATTTTGATTTGCTGCAAGCTAAAGAAATGCAAATGACAAAATCCAGTGGTGACTATCTAATTCTACATTTATCAGAATTGATTCGTATGTCGTTTATAGCAGCTACTTCGGATTCTGATCAGCTGCGCTTGGAGGGTTTAAGAACATTACAAGAAATTATCGATCGTTTTGCAAATGTACCGGAGCCAGAATTTCCTGGACATTTGTTGTTGGAACAATTTCAAGCTCAGGTAAGCTCGGAGGAATTTGTTAATTTCACCCCCTTTTCTCTTAAAGTTTATTTAGTATTAAAATTGAGATGTGTTTAGTTAATGTTGGATATATAGGGTAAATATTTTGCGATTTTTATTAAATTTGGAGGCGAAATTTATGCTCACATTCTCAACCTAAACTTCAACCAGATATCTATGGTTTTGTATACCTAAATGCTATTTAAAAAGACATTTTGATGGGAGGTAGGCCTGAATATGTAACGGTTCTAACTAAATTTAGTAGCGTTCATTCTTGGGCCAATATACACTTAAGTTTCAAATTTGATGCAAATTAATTTATATTTGCGACCTGCAGTTTGATTAAAAGGGGTGGCATCGTTTGGTAATTAAAAACATCAGTACAAATTCATTACACTCTGACCATGTAGTAGTTCAGGGGATGACTTCATATTCACAAGATAGAAGTAGTTGTATTTTTTTAAAACTTCCTAATCTCATATTTAGCAGTATAAAATAGGGACAAAAAATTACTCAAGTTTTTTTTACATTTTGATTCCAAAGGAACTAGTATTGTAAACAGTTAGGTATCAAAAGGAAGTTATTATGAAAATGTATTTAACGGGCAATAAAAATTTCTCAAGCAATTGTGAACCCAATTTTCACCTCCTAACAATAAAATTGGGCAGGCTTGTTTCTTAATGAAGTTTCTTACTTTAGTATCTTCCACCATCACATAACCAACTTTCATTGAGATCTGGAGACCTCCCTTGCCAGTTTTTTATACATTTTTTTTAAGAATAATGGAGGGCATGTGGTAATAAATGAGCCGGGTTGGATTGGGTTTTATTTGGTGTTAGATTTGAGGTGAGTTTATGTTAAGTTTGAGTTAAGTTTAACTTGGATTGAGTTTTAGTTCAGTTAAATTAAGTTTAAGCTAGTTTTTGGGTTTATTATTTATTAGGCTGAGTTTGGTTTAAGAGATTAGTTTGAGTTTTCTTATTAGAATCAAATTCTTTGCAAATTTTCTTTATGATTTTTTTGAAATTACTTATACTTAGGTTGGTGCTGCATTACGTCCAGCTTTTGCACCTGACACACCTTCCCATGTCACAGCTGCTGCCTGTGAAGTATGTTCAGCTTGGATTGGTTCTGGTGTGGCTCGTGATCTAAACGATTTACGTCGAGTTCATCAATTATTAGTATCATCATTGGATAAATTGCATTCAAAAACAAATAGCACTCAATTATTTAACGAATCTATGACTACCCTAGAAAAACTGAGTATATTAAAAGCATGGGCTGAAGTTTATATTGTAGCTATGATAACTAACAATACAGCACCGGCTTCATTGTTACGAAAGCAATTGACAGCGTCAAATTTAATACCTTCACTGACTAGCGGCATTGATGTGGAAGATGATGATACTACGGAAAGTGATTTTGGTAACGATAGAAATTGTGAAAGTCTTTTGTCATTGGTTAAACCAGAACTGGACAATCTTTCGACACATTGGCTGGCTGCTATGAAAGATCATGCTTTACTGCTGCTACCAGCTGAATTTCAAAGTCAATTACCACATGATGGAGGTGCTTTCTACACACCCGATACCATCAATTCCTCGAAACCACATTATTTAGCTTCCTGGCCTCCCATATTATATGCTGCTTCGCTGTGGCTCAAAGATGAAGGCTTCCAGTTACATTTGGAATCGAATAGCCAAAATGAAACGGAATCCGTAAATACAGATTTAGAAGCAAATAATAATATATCTCATGGTTCTTTGTCGGCTGATCGTTTTCATATGATTTTTGGTATATGCATGGAAGCATTGTGTAGTGCTAGGACATCAGAAAAACCTAAAAATGTGATAAGTTGTTTACAATCAATGTATACGATTTTCGATTCGAAATGGGCTCGTCAACAACTCGTCAAAGATAAGGTCTTAACTATAGAATTGTGTAATGTTTTGCATAGGCAAATATTGACCAGTGATGATTTGTTTGTCCAGCTCTTATGTATAGAAATACTTAAACAATCTGTTTTAGCCTCAAGAGAACAACTCACCGCTACTCGGGATGAATATTTGGGAAAAAATAAAAATAATGAGAATACAGATAATATATCACTTCAAGAACAAATCGATCAAATGGGCGAAGGTGGTAGTTCGGGTGAAATAACTCCAGGTTCCTCTCATATTTATGCTATTCTCGAAGTTTGTCTATGTCTATTTGTACGTCAAATACCAACTATGAATCCCGGTGCCGCTAATACAGTACAATTTCGTCAGGATTTAATCGCCAAAACTGCATTAAGCTCACAATCATTCTTTAATAAGTTAGCCGAGGATAATGGTAGATTAGTAGCCAGTGCTTTGGAATGTGTCGAAGAATTAACTACTCTATGTTCCCCCCAAGGAGCTTTGGCTATATTACCCACAATTCTATATATGACTACATCGATTATAAAGGAAATAGCCAATAAATCCTTTATTGACTCTACAATATTAGCCAATACAGTAGCAATACAAGCAGCTTTACATGCTCTCGAATCCATATGTAAGGATAAATGGTCTAAACATCCATCGGTAGCTAGTGAATGGCAAGAATTATTACAAAGTTCTTTGGCCACAATAGTAGATCTAACAAAAACTGCTGGCAATAATGAAGATCGTAAAATGGATGAAGTTACCATGTTACGTGCTATAGCGGTATTTATATTACATACTCCATCATCAGTTGTGTCGACACCATCTTTACAATATCCTTGTATAAATCATTTTCGTCAATATCTACAATCTGACAATTTATCAGTGAAACTGAAATGCATACAAACCGCGCGTTTAATATTTTCACAATCTGAACTTAAAGTTTCCACACCATATATACATGCTCTGGCGCCACGCATCATAGAGGGTTTATATATGGATACTGCTAAACAGCCTCGAACAGATTTGGAATTACAAATAGTGTTGGAAAGTATAGTTACAGTTGAAGCTCTTATAGAATTGGCTGAACCGCAAAATCGTAAGTTTGTTTATAATATTGCTTTAGTTTTAAATGTTTCCTATATTTCCTTAACTAATTACAAAAAAATAGCACAATCCCTTTATATTTATGTATGTATACATGACAGAGCTTTTAAATAATTGATTTTTACATTTAAAGGCTATGCAGTAAGCTCTTGTAATCCAAATTAATGATTGCGAATAGGGTATTAAAATCGAGAAGTTTTGCAAATGCAATGTGATTTTACTCAATTAAAATTTAAAATGTTAGTAAACCCAAAAACCCGATAATAAAATACATATGTTTTGCCACAAAACACCATCAGGCCGATCATTTCGGCAAATAGTGTATTGAGCCGGCCTATCGTCACCCAGGGTTTAAGTCAGGTCTCTGTTAATCCCAAGATGTGGAATCAAGAATCAAATAAAGTACTTCTCAATATTTTTTAAGGCCGAGTTAATTGGAATACTGCTTTTAAAAATTGGTGTATTTAGTTTTATTTCAATGAAACCAAAATTCCATGCAAAGAAAAGTTAATGGTAATAAACTTTGAAATGGCAAACAAAATTCGTTTTCGGTTTAACTAAACCAAGCTTAACTCAAATTCCAAAAACTCTGCCTTAGTTTCGCAGACATCGTAGATAGATTTATGCGTTGACAATTAACATGTGCAATATTAAGATTATGTCCATAATTGGACAGTGCACACCTTAGGGCCTTAGGTATTGCTGAAAACGGGACTTAAAGTCCTGTTATGAGACATCGAAGGCATCAAATCGAAACATACCAAATGCAAATTTTTTTTGGTAAAAAGAACATGTTAAAGTTTTAATATTTATGCACAAGTTATTTAAAAAAGCAAAATGAAAATACAAGAAAAAGAAAAATTATATGTAACAATAATGATGTCATTTATATTGGTATCGATATTTTAAAGTTTACTGTATTTTAATTATTTCTGTAACGGTGTTTTAAGGTAAACGCGTCTTAGTTATTTCGCGACACACCGTTATTATTTTTTTTAGGCTTTTTACACTGAACAACATCTTTGTGAAATGCATGTAAGATGTTGAAAATGTTAACCCGTGTTTACATTGGCAACATCTTTCATCTTTAATCTGTTATTTATTCAGCTGTAAAAAAAAATAAATGAAAAAGACGCATAATGTTTGTTAAAAATAAAAAATGAACTTACAGAAAGCATTAATCGTTGGAGTAGTTGTTGCTTTGCAAGAGCAAACCCGAATTTTAATGCAGTACATTGAAATATTAAAGGCCATTCTGGAAGATGATGATGAAGAAGAATTTTTGGTAGACATAAATATGAAATTCTTACATCTACCGCTCATTTTCCTTTGTAGAATAAATTATTTTTCTGTTTATTTTCGGCAATGTCAGGTTGCTAGTGATGGCACAAAGAAAATCGATTTTTTTTGTAATTTTTTTAGTGATGTCACTTAAAATAACGAAAGATGTAAGATGGAACAAAATGAGAAAGGATCATCTTTTGTAGATGTATAAAGATGTAGAATTTTTGGCCTGTATAATTCTTATGGGAAGATGTTAACATCTTTGCAAACTGATGAAAGATGAACTAAAATTAAAAACAAAATAAATTATCAATTTAATGTATGAAAAATACCCAATAACCATGTGCAATAAACAAAAGCAGATAATCGAAAATATCGGTATTTTAAGGATGGTATTTAATTTATTTCAGTAAAAGTATTTCATTTCGATATTTCATTTATTTCTGTATCTGTTATTAAGGGACACAGATATTTTATTTATTTCGGTAACGGTATTTTAATGGTATATTTTGAACACTATATCTAAACTCTTAAATCAAAAACCACAAACTGAATTTGGTTTAAAGAAGCGCAATCAGTTTGAATTATATAGAATAGCTAATGAGGATTAAAATGTCACACGGTTAAACATTTTTTCAATAATTTAGTGTGCGTGTCAGTAACAGTCTGAACACAAAAAACAGACAATTTTATTATTTCTGTTTTTTCATCATACTTGTGTGGAGTATAGTATAAACACTTGTGTGATAATGTGAACGAGGCATAAGTTATTATTTCTACTCCAAAATACTTCTCGAATTTTTACATTTAGAAGAGTTTTAAAGTAACTTTATGGCAGCTATTCTTGTAGCAAATGGTGCTTGTTTTTTAATTACAGTTGTTTTATATTCTAACAAAGAAAATGTTTACACCTTTGTTTTTTTTTTTTTTGTCAAAAGTCTATCAAATTCTGTTGTCTAAATTATGTAAAAACTCAAAATAATCTTATGATATCGATATCAGCCAAATCACCAAGGTTCTCAAAGAAACATGAGCCCAAATACAGTCCCCTCATGCGAGCCAGAGCAGGACAAGTGCAGAGAAGATGCTCCACAGACTCTTCCTCCTCTTCGTCACCACAGCTTCTGCAAGTCACTAGCCGCAACCCTGAACCTAACTGCGTGCCTTCCAATCAGACAGTGTCCCGTAATGTCTGGAACGAATACAACCACGGACATAGGCCCACCTATCTCTTGCTAACCCATAAGCACTCTTCCGCAGCCGAAACTTATAAGTGGCCAGGGCATGCCCACAGATTCCAATTTGTCTGGAATGTGTAAGGTAGTCCCCAGTCTTGCAAGCTCGTCTGCCCTACAGTTTCCTGGTATGTCCCTGTGGCCCGGCACCCAAATAACATGGATGCTGAACTGCTGAGCCATCTCGTTAAGAGATCAGCGACAGTTCAGAGCTAGCAGTTAGAATAGTTGCAATCAATTTTTTTAAAGCTCTTTTATGCGTTGTTAGTCAAATCAAATAAATTAAACATGTAAATTCATTTGTAACTTTTTCTCGTTTGTTTATATTTATTTTATCTTCTAATGCATTACGATAATCATGCAATCTTGAAAACAAAAACTATCCCTAAACAATCATCTTTATTGTGTCCGTGTCCTACACATAATAACAAAAATACATTAAACATACAAAATATTTATATAGGAAATCTTATGCAAGGTAATTTTAATTAATATTTTCATCATTTTGCATAAACCATCTTTGTTTTATTTTAATTTATTTTTTTATTTAGTGATTTCCACTAGAATTTACCCAAAATGTTTTGTTATGTTTTTTTTTTCTTTTATTTAAATAATTTCCATGTAATGTAAAACCAAACAATTTGATTTGCCTCCAGTTTACATTTTATTTCTTTTTAAAATCACAGGCATACAAATGTTAACTTTGCTGGTGCCGGTACTAATAAATTATTTAGCTGAACCTTCCAAATTGCGTAATTTGCCAAAATATCAACGTCAATTGCATGAACAGGCTTTGCAATGGCTTATGAAAATTGGTCCAAAATATCCCCAAGAATTTAAAACATTAATGGGTCAATCTCCAGAATTAAGACAAAAGTTAGAAGCAGCAGTTCGATGTCAGCAACAATCGGCCGCCATAGCCAATCGGGTGCAGACAGTTCAGTCACGCAGTGGTCTCGAGAAACAACAGAAGCCAACGATAAAACTGAAAACTGATTTCAGTAATTTTCAATAAAATCAAAACTTTGCAAAGCAGAGTTATTGATTGAATTTAATATGAGCTATATGGGCATTGATTTATAACTAACAACTAAGTTTAGAATTATAACAAAATATTAATATATATAAATGTTAATATGTATACAGAGAAAGAACTATTTGATGTAAAAGATTTATGCATATTTAAAAATGACTTGAAGTATGACTAAAAAGGAAGATTACTTACATCTTCTTTAACAAATTTTTAGTTTAAATCAAGTAACATATTTCAGGTTAGTAAATCTGGCTGCAAAATAGTTTTTGAAAACAAAAAGATGAAATTAAACTATCCTACCATATAAATATTATTACCTTAAATATTTGTCATTTATAAGTGTTGCTTACATTGAGAAATATACACCGCTCCATTGTCATTTTAGTCTGCAACATTTAACAAATAAATAATTAAATACTTAAACCTAGTTGTAGTATAAAACAATTATATATATTGTATGATGTGTATCTCAAATTCATTATAACAAATGTTAAAAAAAAATATATATTTAAACATAAAAGTCAATAATCATTATTAACCAAATATAAAACCATTACTTTTTTTAAAATACTTCTTTTGGCCAAATAATAATAACCGAAAGTTAGTGGATAACTAAAGTTATTAATGTCAAGTTTTAATGGAAATAACCCAAGTTAGGAGTGGGGTCAGTTTTTTTTAAGGAAAATTTATAAGTTCGTACTGAATCTCAATATACGTATTTTAGTTCTTTTTTCCAAATAAAAAATTTCTATGGAATTTGAAAGTAAAAAAATTGAAAAAAACGAAAATACGTATTTTGAGGTTAAGTATAAAGGTATTATGAGCCTTATTTTCACAATGTCCCGTTAGTAACTTACTGTCACTCTAACGAACACTTTTTCAAAAATAACCGAGCCAAAAGGGCCATGTTGTTTCCTTGGTATAATTTAAATTACACATTTGATTAAATTTTTCCAGGGAAAATTCGGTAATCAGACCTTAGAATTTAAAAAATTTCCTTAAAATAAACTCTTGATTTTGAAAGTGGCGTATATGCGTTTTTCTTTAAAGCGAGATCTTAAAGGTTTTATTCCGTTTAAAAATCTGGATGCTTTCCATCAGTGAAATTTGTTTTATATAGTATTTGCAAAGTGTTTTCCCAGTACTACCCCAGTTAGAAATTGCCATTGACTTTATAAAAATTACAACGCTTTGTTAGAAAAGGTTTGAGTCCGGATATACGCACATTTGCTTTGGTTTCTAAATTTTTTAGAGCAAGGCTGACTTCAAAACGCGTTATGCAAAGCAACATTGCATTGCACAGAGTTTATAAACATCATTGCCGTTTTTTTTTTTTGATAATGCCGTGTGTTCATTAATGCACGTTTACCCTTTTGAATGTGCAATGAAAAATTACTCTTCACTGGTTTTAACCATTCAGAATCGGAACCCAGGTATTATATGTCTCGATAGCTTATAAGATAACAAGATATATAATACAATTATATTAACAATTTACAAATATTTTTAATTATCTTAAATTTTGTGATACTTTTTTCTCTGTAAACAGCAGTTCCAACGAATTAATTTTTTAATTCACTTTTAAATTAAAATTGGGTAATATATCATTTATTAAATAAATTTAAATACGAAATTCAAAAGCGAATTAACCTTTGTCCAGCGGAAAAATTTTACAACGTTAAAAGGCGGTATGGGTACAATTGTACCCTTATATACTTAACACGATATGTATGGCTTTTCCTTTTTATATAATTAAATTATTCTGTTCTTATTTAATAAACAAATGATAGAACAGGCCTGTGGCTAAAAAGTATATAAAAGTTTAGAGATGTCAGAAAATTTTAGATATCTAGTATTGACAAAAAAAAAAGTTATTGCAATTCAAAAACGAAAAAGGTACAATTGTACCTCTTCCGCCGGACAAAGGTTAAATAAAAAGTGCATTCAAAGCTATGCTATGCTAAATTATTTTCAAAGCATTATAGTTTTGCCCTACTGTGTGTTACGAAATGGAGATTTAAAAAAAAAAAACGTTTATATTTTTTTTTTTATTAATTTTTACTTTTTTTTAATTCAATTTGCATAAATATATTTTTACTATGATTCTATTTCAGTTTTGATATTTATTATACTTTCAGTGTATATCTTTTTACTGGATTTTTTACTTTTGTTATCATTTTCTCCCTCATGACCACGTTTACGACTCGACAGTTCTGCTTTAATATCTAATGGGTGTTCCATTATTTTGTTGGAAGATGATGGTGTATCTTCTATGGCTAATGTTGTACTCACACTCACCATGCTGGGATTCAGACGACTTAACAAAGCTGTTGAATAGAATAGAGCTCGTAAACGTTGACGAAATAGCAGAATATGACCATTCGAATCATCGAGATCATTTAGAGTAACATTCCCTGCGTCATTGCTTGCTGCATGTATGCACAAAGAACGAAAACCCATAGCTGAGGACCAATTTGGTGGTAATAATTGTGGCACTTGATAGTTGCATGTTTCTTGTAAAGTGTTTTTACAGTTGGTTCTCACATGGAGTGGAATGGTGGAATCAAATTCATAGTTTTCAATTGGTAAACTGATTTGGGGATTCAATGATGATCTTACAATGGTTAAAATTTGTTTGTTTGGTAAGATTTGATTGCAGGGATCTTGATCCATTTTAAAATTGTAGGCATATTTAAAAAAATTATAGTATTTTATGCCATTGGTTTTTAAAGTTTTAATATAATTTGTATCACGAATACGTCTAGATTTTTTTTCAGGTTTTGGTGGTTTCTCAGGCTTAGGCGGTTTCTTAGGCTTAGGCGGTTTATTAATGTGAATACACGTTTTTTTTGGCGGTTTACTAAAGTCCACTTTTGGATCTTCAGTCAATTGCTGTAGCTTCTCCTTCCAATTTTCCTTTGTTATAATACCAGTTAAGAAATATTTTCTAGGTAAATCATCAATGCTAGCATCAGGATTCTTTTCCAGGTATTTCTTTATGGTAATAAAACGTGTTCGACAGCTCATACGTGAATGCTTATTTTGCAGATATGTTGCACATTCTTGCCATGATCTAGCCCCATATTTTGTAACAAATTCCATTAGTTTCATATCATCCTCCAGTGTCCATGGTGATCGGTGGTGACGATTCAATAATGTGTTTCGGTAGTGTGAACGTAATTGAACGATACTACGATTCGGAAATAGGTTACGTGGAAAACAACTGAATTTTGTGCCATATTCTTTTACAGTTGCAAATAACAAAAGATCTTCTTCTGGTGTAAAAGGAGCTTAAAAATTTAGAGATAATGTATAGGTTGCATTTTGATTCAAAATAATCAGAAAAAAAACAAGTAATGAGTTTATACTTACCATGACTCACATTTGGATTAAGAGTATATGCTAAACGGCTCTGTAAAGTTGTTCTAGGTTTATGTGGAAATTGCACTAGTACATTACTCCAGTTTATACAACCATGTGTGGTATTTTTAGCTACTACTTCCAGTAGACGTTCATCATCTTTCTTAGTCCATTTAACCGCACGATTTTCGGGAAGCATGTAAACAACATGGTTTTGAAATTGTACAAAACACTGAAGTGTATAAAGAAATATCTTTAGTTTAAATTTGAATTTTACCACAAAACTTACCTGAAAATCTGATCTTTGTCCAACTTCTTGTGCAATGGCTTCCCAATTTTGAAATCGATATTTTTGTGATGCTTCTAAGAGTTTTTTATTTTCTGCATCTGTCCAAGAGGACCGTCTTAATGTTGGATTAAGAAAGACATTCCATATAGCTTCACAACTACTGGCCGAATGTCTATGTTGTACGTTGTAACTGGATATATGTTCCCAATCTATGGCAAAACTTTTCGGAACCATACTGAGTAGTTTTACCAATTTTTCACTATCAATTTCCTTTTTTTTCTTCTTAGTTTTTCTTGAAGAACTTTTTAAATAGTCTATAATCTAAGAAAATTTATTGTAAAATTAAAATTTTAACATATATTTCCTCCAATAACTTACTTGTTCTTTTATACCCAACACTACACCCTGTTTGTCTTTTGTGGACCAAATGTGTCTGCCTTTTAATTCAAGATCCATTGGAAACAGTTCATTATCTTCTTCTTTTCTTCTTATATAGTCCGGATTATTTGGACAGTTGCGACATTTAATATCTTTGAAGAACATGTTGCCTTTTAAATAGAAGGTGCCACCTTTTAAATATGCTCCTTGAATTCCTACGCCCTTTCTACGTTGCCGTATAAGGCCATCCTTTAAAAGCTCGTCGTTGGCTGTATAATTATCTTTAACATTGTTCAAGAGGTTCTCCAGTTTTTTGCGTGCGACAAGTAATTGTAATTGCATTTGGCGATTATACGCTAAAGCCTTTTCCAATTTTATTTTAATGTCCTCGTCATCCTCTTCAGATTTATTGTTGTTCACTTTTTCCATGTTTTTGAGATTCAGAAAAATTTTTTCTTTATGAATAATTTACTGATTTAAATATTTTTATGTGGAGTAAAAAATTCTCTATTCGCACAACATAGATAAAAGATTGAAACACATAAACCACAATAATTAAGGAAAAAACAAATCCAGTATAAAAATTGTTAGAGGAAACGGTGTTGCTAATGCAGCTAATTTCTCATTAATATAGTGATTTTTAAACGCATAAAGCGTTAAAAAAATTTTCGTTATCTTTTTATCAAAATTTAAAAAACTTTAGCTACATTAATATTGAAGAAGGTGTGAGTATCAATCAGTGTTATCCAGAACAATTTTGATAGTTTTTCAACACGTTTCGCTTTTAACAGCAAAATTGGTTTATATAACGTTGATAACTACAATATTTAGCTAATCGTTTTATTTTGCATCTTCAATTGATGTGCTTAATGTTTCAGCGTTATTTTTTAGGAAAAAAGTTGACAACATTGAGAAACTATACAACAAACAAGAAATGATAAAAACAGGGATACCAAGTTTTTGTTGTTTTTATTCCCAAGAGGTTTGAAAATACCCCAAATATTTTTACAACAGGCAGCAATAATTAGAAATATTCCAAAACAAATGAAGATTTTTCGCAAAGGTATTATTTATTAAATTTTATTAATTTCTTTTGAATTTAAGAATTTTCCTTTGATTGTTGCTTTATTTAATTTTTTGTGGCATCCTTTTTTATTTATTTATTTATTCAAATATTCAAGATCCAAGCCCTCTGGGCCAAATATGGTTTGTATACTATTAAAAAAAACAAATTTACTATAAAAAAAAAAATATATCTATATAAAATGCCTAAAACTAAAATAATAACTAAAATATAAAATAAAATTTAAATTTTATTTTATATTTTAGTTATTATTTTAAAATTTAAATATTATTTTATATTTTAGTTATTATTTTAAAATGTAAATTTTATTTTATATTTTAGTTATTATTTTAGTTTTAGGCATTTTATATAGATATATTTTTTTTATAGTAAATTGTTTTTATAAATGTCAAACAAAAATGACATCTTATCAATAATATAATAATAACAATAATATATATATAATTTATTTTCTGTTTACAAGAATATGTACCATTATTCTTGTTAAACTCTGTACTAATATTAATATATGTCATATTTGTATTAATATCAATGGCCAAGTGTGGCTTTTAATATTACAATAAATAAATAAATAATTGTAAACGAACATTAGCTGTGTTTGTGCGGTAGGCTATCAACGATAGTTTTATGTCATTCCAATGTATACTTGATATAAGACTACGTTTAGTGTTAACTGTTAACGTTTATCTTGACAAATTTTGTATGGAAATGCCATAATCCAACTTTTATACCTTGCCAACGAACATAATTATTCTACGAAGATAACATAATTATCATATTTGCTGCAATATATAGACTAAAAGCAGAAACAAGAGATTGTAAGCAGGGTAACTCTGCCAAATATTACAAACAAAATAATTTGTTGACTACCTTTCTTATTTTGATAGAGTGCTCAAGAAATGAAGCAGCTACCAGCAGCGAAACTTTGTTTTCCTTAAATTTTGTAGAACGACCAAATTGTTGCAGGGATGCAGGCTGCAAAAATTATTGCTGGTATCACTGTTTTTAAAAATATAATAGCTAGGTTTTTTTTTCGGAAATATATTAAAGTTGGCCTATGTCATTGCCATATAAATTTGACATAAGCCAACGTTTAGTGTTAACGCTTAACGTAAATTATGTCAAATTTATATGGGAATGACGGAAGCTAACGTTGATAGCTTCCCGAATAAACAGCTAATAGAACCGTTTCTATTTCAAAACCTTAAACTTTGGCAGCATTGGCAGTATATTAGTCTTTATAAAATATATGTGAGATACAGGGTTTGCTGCCTGCAGCAACTTCATTTATGTGTTTAAGAACTAAAAGAGAAAAACAGTCATAAATTTTCGATAATTTCATTATTTTTTTAAACAAAGTGGGAAAAACTTATTAATTTTATTGAGTGCAGTTTTTAAATACAGTATGTACAATGCCAATTATATGGATGGAGTACCCGTCAAGATAGCTGAGAAATATAAACCACCTCCTGCTATATACAAGTTGCCCCAGTCATTAGCAAGCAAGTTAAATTTAGAAACAAATTATTATCAAAACTCTCCATTGTATTCCTATAACTTGCAACTCGAACATAAGGCATTGTCCAAGATTGAACAATGGAAGCGAATACGCCAGCGTAATAAGGATCTGAGAAGAGAGCGCGTAGACAGATGGGAACAACAACGGAAACGGGAAGATGAAAGTAGACAAAAGAATCTGCTATGCAGTGTATCATATCCAAGTACCGATGACTTGTCATCTTCATCGGGTGAGGAGGAGGAAGAGGTGCAAGTTGATGATGATCATATGAGGCCTAAGGAAAATGGTAAAATAAATACAGAATCCAAAGAATCTACAACACAGAAATGTGTGTCGGAAGCAACGAATAGCTTCCATAATATATTGCAACCGACAGTATTGACTAATATGAGCAATATTGCTATTAACAACAGTAATACTACTCTTACACCAATAATAAAATCAACATTTGATGGAAAATTATCAAATTCATTTAATTACAAAGATTTCGAAGATGATACCTCATCGCCCTTTGATAATATCGAATTAAAAACTATTAATGATTTGGATGTATTGGCTCAAGTTTTGCACAATACTCAAATGAAATCGTCTTATACCACTACAGAGGAGTTAGATGTCACAGAAGCTATAGCTTCCACGGATTTTAATAACACAACAGAACCTGAGCAACAGATTGAAATTGAACCGCCAACTTCGACAGCGTTATTTACTAAAAACATTCCAAAACCTAATAATAATTGCTTACCAAGATTTAGTTATGATTTTAATTCCACTCAGGGGGCTATAACACAGTTAAGGGATCATCATACAACAACAGCCGCTGTAGCCTATAATGCCAATTTGACCACAATGTCGCCTCAACATCACCATAGCCACCATCAGCACCATCAAGGTTTAAATTGTGCAAATGATTATTATAGCATGATACCTAATCGATCAATTGATTGTAATATGCAAAATTCTCTAAATGTAGACAAATCTGAATTTGACAGATTAAAGGCGTTACAAGATGAAAACGTCATCAAGTCAAAAAGTGTACCCGATATTTTGAAAGAACTCCGTGATGAAATCCGTAATTCAGAAATGAGAAGATCTAGGAATTGTAGAGACAAAATGGAAGAATCTTCGCAAATTAATGGTAAGAATATTCAAAGTCGTAAAAGAAAAATTTAAAATACAAAATAGATGAGGTATGATTCCGGTATATTTGGATTTTTGAGCTATATCAGTAATAAGTAATATCAATGGCAATTTAATAATTCTATTTTATTATTAGTATTTTAATACTCTGTGATAACAGACGTTTTGTTGAATATAAAAATAATATATAATAATTTTACTAGGAAACCAGCAAACTATATACAATGTTGGGCGCCAACCACTGGAAAGTTCAGATTCGAAAGGCTCTTAAACATTTACAAATATATTGCATAACTATTTAGTTGAAATATCCATAAAATAAAAAAAGATCTAAATATATTCGAACACGGGATTTGAAATATGCTATTGCTTTTAAAATTCATTTAAAATAAATAAATCAGTTTAATGAAGAAAAACAATTACATATAATAAATTATAAGGCAATGCCTCGCCTAGATAAAATACAATATTTAGGTCTAAATTTTTTAAAATATAATTTGCAGATATTTCAAATTCATCAACTGTTTCAACAAGACAGGTAAATAATGACACCTCAGATAATAGTGATATTTTTAGTCGATTGGATCTTAAAGGCAAACAACTAGCCGAACAAATTAGTGCAATGGGTTTTCCTCGAACACGTGTAGCAAGAATTGTCCGACTAGTGGGAGCTGATGATAAAAAGGTATTTTTTACTTTTTACCACAACATTATTTATAATATTGTCTATTTTTTAGATAATTGAACATCTAATACCCTTAAGCGAATTGGTAGATTTAGGATTTGAAGAAACTAAAATATCTGAAGCTTTAATACGACATGAAAATAATAAAAATAAAGCTTTGGACGACTTAATTTCATAGATCATTCAGCGTGTAATAATGTTGGTAATTTCTATACAATAATGCTGCTTTCAACAAATTTGTAATATGTAAAAGTCACTATTTACATACATATTTAAATTTAGGAATGCTTTTTAAAGAATTATATACACACTATTAAGGAAATTTTGTTTAGGAATCTTCATTTCAGCATCACTTCTTTGTTTTGCCTGTGTGTATATAATTAATTGACCGTACTGCACTCTTTTCAAGAAAATAAAATGATAAATAATAAAAAAACAAAATAATATAATTTAAATATATATTTTATTTTCTCTTGTTGTAAATTCTATAATAAAAAGGAATTATTTTGTATAGCCAAAGGAGGTTAATTTTTATAAAAAAAACGTTTGCATATAAATTTATCTTTTTTGAGGCCAAAATAACCTTTTGGGCAAATTGGGTACATACATTTAGGTAGACTTATTTTAATATTTAAAAAATGTTACTTATTTCGTATTTAAAAAATTTTTTAATTCAAATTATTCTCGTTTTTATTTAGAAAAGATTTGTTACAAAGTAATGCACTTTTAACGGGAATTTCATATGCGTTAACATCGTATCGTTAGCTTATTATTGGTTTGACCCACTGACTATTTTTGAAAAAATTAAGTTAGGAATCGATTATATAATTAGTATTCCTTTCTCATATACAGCATCGACTTAGCTCTACATCCGCTTCTAGGTCATACAGCACAGCTAGTTATAATAAAAAAATAATATGCAGTACAAAACAAGAATTTATTTTTTTTGTTAAAACTTAATAAATTATGATTTTATATTATACAAATGAATGAAAATTTTAAGTTTTGTTCACAACACATGTCCATGTAAAAATAAAACAAATCATATAAATTTGACAAAGGCCAACCTTTAGTGTTGAAAGTTTAATTAGACCATATCGACCGACATATCCATAACCATGTTTCTGTTATCGATTAGTGGTTCCATTAAAAATAAAAACACAAATGAAATATATCTAAATATATGTACACAAAATATAATATACATTAAAAATAAAAACAATAGAAAACAATAAATGTTAAAAAACCAAAATTCAATAGATATCTACGGTATGGCGTTATGGCATGTCACCAATAATCGATTATATTGTTGCCATAAGATTGGATCAAACAGCTGTTTTATATGGTTGTGGCACCTCTAATCGAACCTTAACGTTACTCATGTCAAATTTGTATGAGGAACATAGGCCAACGTTGTAGCTTGTGTATAAACACAGTTAACATTACGTCGACGATAAAAATAATGCCTAAATTATACAACCATGGCACAATGAAAAGTGTTTTGGATATAAATGTAGTAGACAAAGAGACCAACTTCGGTGTTAGTGTTGCCAGAAGAAGTTATATGTCCCCATTTTATAATGTAAAACAGAACAACAAAACTGACTAGCAATGGAAGGCAATATAAACGACAAAAATTTTGTGTTCATGTATTGCATCATTTGGCGTCAATTAAATCTTTTAAAACATCATTAGTAATGAGATTTTTCTTGTAAATTAAAATTTCGTTCAACATTGCTTGATTTCTATAAAAGTAGAAATGGCGACTAAATACTGCAAGTTTGACTCCTTAGTAATTGCTTAAAGCTTTGGACAATAAATTCTTCTTTGAAAACTCGCCCATAAATCGAATTCAATTTCTATCTAGAGTGAATTCATTGAACGCACTCAAATCCAATATTGATGCAAGAATTAAATCAATTGTAACAAAGTTCGTTCTTTCAAATCAAATGATTTAAAATCAGTATTTTCAATTTAATTTTTTTTTTATTATAGTAAAATTTGTACATAGATGTATTTATTTATATCTAAGTTTTTTTTTTTTAATGGAGAGTAGATATACATCTGTTCTACTCAAAAATAATTTATATTTTAAATAAAATTTAATATGAAACAATTAACAGTTGGTACTAGAGGGAAAATTAAAAAAACCTAACTGAACAAAAAACAAAAATTTTTATAATTTATTATAATAAAAATCAGTATTTTTAATCTTTATCGATTTGAAATTGAAGTTTTGGTGTTCACTGATTCGAAATCAAGTTTTTAAACTTCACTGATTTAACATTGATTATTTTACGTTCAGTGATTTAAAATCACTGTTACAATTGATAAAATTCTTTTCATAAGGAATCGAATAGGACCAAATGGGAAATAAATTCAATGATTTGTCATTTTGGAGCTAATTCGTTAAGTTTCAATTCAGAATTCAAAAATTGAATTGATGAATTAAATATTCGAAGCTGACTTATGTCTGTTATTCTCAGAAAAAAATATAATCAGAGAAGTTTAGTTGTAGTTATATCATGAAGTGGAAACTTATTCAATCACAATTTAATGAAGAAATTATATTTTAAAGGTTCTGTTTGTAATTGTATAGGCAATGGATTAAATATAAACATTTAATATTGTGAAAACTTATAAATCCCCGAAAATTTTGGAGAAATTAGTAAATTCTTGTTTAATCCCAAAGTCAAAGTAGAAATTCCTTATTTTGGTATTTTTGATCTGGTAACATTGTTCTGCAGGCAAATAAAAAAATAAGATACTGTGTGAAAATTGTTGCAATTAGTAAAAAATATATTTGGTTTCTATTCGATTTTATTCTAAATTAATTTAAAATAATTAACAAAATATTGTGCACTACAATATTACAATAAACACTAACGGAAATCAACCAAAAGGCAACGAAGAACGTGGGTCTGCAATATGAAATCTACAAATCAAAGAAGGAATCTCACCAGGAAAAAGTATTAGGCCGTCGAAGAAAAATAAAAGAAAAACAAGAAATTGTACATCGTAACAAAAATTATTAAACACCAATACAATTCAAAATTACATTTTTGTAGTTTAAATACCAACGAATTTCAAAATTCGTCTGGTAGGGTGAATTTTTCCCCTTAAATCTTGATTTTTTTGATGATCCTGTGAGAGGCAAAAAAAAAAAAAAATTGTAAGTTATTAAAATAAAACAAGATTTGTTGAAGAAATTATGGATACTACGATGACGCAGCAACGAAATCGTTTACAGTCGAATGTCTCCACTACAACTAGTAGCAGCAATTCATCGACTGTCGCAAATGTTGGAGGGCCAAATGTAAACAGCAATTCTATCAGCATTGCAAGTAATATTGGCCAAGGTTCCTCTCCTCAGCCGATAACAATGAATTCTGAATCGACACAGCCTATAGAAGTACGATCGACTACATCATTTGCTAATCTGTTAGATGGATTTGCGTCACGTGTATCCGGTGATCGCCAGAGTCAAAGTGCTGCTAGTACTCCAAGTTCGAGCAATTCGTCTAGTTTGGGTTTAATCGCAGCAGGAGGCTCTGTACCGGGTATTGCAGCAGGTGGAGTGGCTACTGTGGGCTCAATTTCAAGTTTAACCAGCATAGGTAATACAGCCAATGCATTTTATTCTTCCATTGGTTTGGCATTCAACTCATTGACATCACCCATAACTGCAGCAGCAGCTGCCGCTTCGGCAACAACAGCTGAGGCAGCAGCTGTTGTAGTTGCTGCTGCCTCTGCCATATCCAATCATCTTAGTTCGCCTACTAGCACTACACCACCACGGGAAATCGATGATGATGATGATGAAGATTGTGAGGAGGACGATGAAGATGAAGAGGATAATGATGAACATAATGACGGATCCAATGGCTCGAAAAAAACATGGTCTGAGATTAGAAATACAGTTAATGACATACGCAAACAATTATCCAATCTATCTACAATGGTTCCCACGAATATACAATTTCGAACTTTGTCAGATGGCCGGGTTCGTTGTTATTTCCTAAGCACTCCGCCTAATGCCTGGGAAGCTACTTTACTCTATACAGATATAAACTTAACTATGCCATCACCAACTGTCGACGAATTAATCTTACCGGACAGTCCAAACGATAGTGGTAGTAGCAGCATACGAATGGGTTCTCCCCCTTCCTCTTCACAAGCATCTTCACCAACAATGCCATCAGGATTTCTTGGTGAATTTATGGGTAGCAATAATAAAAGGTTTGTTAAATGTTGGTCTTGAAAAAACGGAAAATTTTATATTTTTTCATTACAGACTTCAATGGAACATAGTATTACAACAGCCACTGTCTAGTATAGCAGCATCTGTAGCCGATGGTAATGTATGGTCTAGGGAATTTCAGTTGTTGCAAGAGCGTAAACGACTCTCAACTTGGGGTATAACATCGTATGAATTGCACAAACCAAGTGGTAAAATAGTGTTTCCATGTTTTAATGACTTGTATCAATGTCTGGATACTGGATATAATGTAAGTTATTTTTAATTTGTCTAGCAATTTAAGAGGTACTAAAACGTTTTTTTTTCTCAAATAATATCTGAAAAAAATGACTGTATAAAACTGGAGAATTTGAGATTTTAAAATCTGATTGATTCTGATTTGATAGTGTACTTTGTACACAAATAATTAAGTAGTTTTTAACTACCCTTTTAAATTTATTTATTTATTTAATAATTATACAAAAAGCCAGTGAGGCCAGAAACTGTATTACATGGAAATAAAAATAATCCTTAGTAAGAATATAATATTAAAAAATTTGTGACCATTTTTTTTTTAAAGATGGTTGCTCTTAAGAAAGCATTTTTCAAAAATACACGTAAAATTTTTCCCTAAATATATCGCAAACAATATGTTAAACAAATCAAATGCAATTTGATTTTAAAATTTTTGAAATTGTTTGTAGGAATTTAAAAAATTTGTGGATAATTTAAAAATTTTACTAAAGATATTCTTGCACCCCCTGTTCGTCTTAACTGTTTATTACTGTCTAAAATTTTTCAAATTAACAGGGTAGTCTACTCTTTCCCATACAATTGCGCACATGCCCCCAATGGGCAGCTTTGGATCCACAAATATGTCCACAAAATTCCGACTTAATAGCCTACATAAGTGGATGTGACATATGGGTTACCCACACACTCAGTGGTCATGAGGAACGTCTAACATTTGCCCATGATGGTCGACGTTCATTTGCCGATGATCCTTTGAGTGCTGGGTTACCATCATACGTAATGCAAGAAGAATTTAGTCGGTATCAAGGATATTGGTGGCAGCCGCATTCGGATGGTAATATTAAACAATAGTTTTAAAATTGCTGGAGGGAAAATTTTTTTCTTTTTGTTACTTTTTATTTAGATGGCATTTATCGTATTGTTTTCGAAGAGGTGGATGAATCTGATGTTTGTTTATATACATTGCCATCAGCTCATGCCATACCTGGTGAAATGGATGAATATAGATTTCCACGCACGGGTACAGCCAATGCCAAGTCTAAGTTGAAAATCGTTCAGTTCGTATTAAATGAAGCGCTACAAATAAGTGATGTTTGCTTTAAAGACTTGCCATATTCCTTATCGGTTGTTTTACCCTGGCTAGAATATATTGTTAGAGTTGGGTGGACTATGGATTCTAAATAGTAAGTTCTGAAGGGAAGATTAAGAATCAAGGTGCGCACTTGATTGTTTTTTTTTTTCATAAATTATTTTTAGTGTATGGATGGAAGGAATGGATCGTAAACAACAACGTTTGGACTTATTACTTATACCACTTGATAATTTTTGTGAAACCTACAGCAGTTCAACATCATCTCCTTCAGGTTCTGCAGATCACAGTTGGAAAAATCCCTATTGCAGGACTGTTTCACCACTGCAGGTAATTTATTTAACTTAATATGAAATGTAAATATTCTATATGTTGTTTTCAAATAGGTTTTATATACTCAAATTTCGGAAACCTGGATAAATGTTCATGATTTATTATACTTTTTGGAAATTACTGATACCACTGTTACTTTTCTATGGGCATCGGAAGAAACGGGGTATCGTCATTTGTATTTAGTTACATCTAGTTTGTGTGCGAAAACCATGAATGGTTGTAATGAAGCCTCCACGGTAGCTACGAGCAGCAATGCTTTTGATAACAGTCAACGTTTAAAGTTCCATGGAAATTTGAAAACGACAGATAATCATGGGGATATTATAGATGCAGCCACTTTACATCCAAGAATAATAAATAAGGTGAGACTATTTTATTTTTTTTAACAGCATAGATGGGAAGCTTTTAATCGGTGTCTTGTAAATTTATTTTTAAATTCTTGATTATTGCCAGGAATTTGTTCTCGATAATATTTCTGTTACTTACCGAACATAACATAAATGTTTACCAAAGATTTCTTTCATCAATTTTTATATACAAATACACTATACTATATGAGAAATGAAATTTATCAATAATCCTTTTTTTTTTTTTTTTTTGTTAATATACCGTCTTTATTAAAAATATAGATTTTTGAACTATTTTCTTTTAATCGAATAATTCGGCTTAATAGTGCTCTTATTCGGTCGAGTTATAAAAACCGAATATGTTTTTAGCAATTCTAAATGTTTCAAGAGCAATTCCAAAAAAATATCTTGGACATTTAACGACTCAAATGAGAGGTAATTTTATGTAGAATTCAAATCCATGAACAAATAAAAATTTCCAAAGTACTTCTTTGCAACCGGTTTCGTATTGAAATTGGGCCAAATCGGTTCAAGGCCTTATAAGTTATGAGTGAAAAAGAGAAGGGAATTTAAAACGTTTTTATCTAAATTTATACAAAATAGTAAATTTTGGTACTATTAAATAAAAATTTATACTCACCTCAAGAATTGCACCATTGCATCACAATCTATATTTGTTTTCATTAAAAATATTCTTAATTTTTTTCACCTTAACATTATTAACATGCAATATTATGGCGGGTTACTGGGATTTAGGGAGTGAAAAAATCAATAATTCCAAAAATTTACATTTATATTTCTTTTCCTGATCATAATTTTTTTACTTTTTCAGGTTGCTCTTACATCCGGTGACTGGGAGGTATTGGGACGTAATTTATGGGTCGATAAAGACAACCAGCTTGTTTACTTTTTAGGTCTCAGGGAAACACCACTCGAGAAACACCTATATGTTGTCAGTTTACAAAGGCCAGAGCATATACGACAATTAACTGAGCCAGGATACTCGTATCTAGTAGAATTTGATGAGGTTGGTTATACAAAATAGACATGTTCCTAAGGAACATCTTTAAGCTAACCTTTTCGTATCCCTTTTACAGTCTTGTCAATTAATGTTGCAAGTTTATTGTAATATTCAACGTTTACCATCGTGTAAAGTGATGCGTGTAATGCAAACTTGTCAAAGTGGTGGCGTCAATGGAATACAGCTGTCATTAATGGGTTACTTACATGAGGGGGGTAAACCAGAACCACAATATTGTCCACAAATATATTCGCCTCAATTGCCTTCGGGAGAAATTGTGTATGCGATGGTTTTTAAACCTCATAATTTTCAATTGGGCGTTAAATATCCAACAGTGTTAAACGTCTATGGAGGGCCGGAAGTGCAAACAGTCAATAATACATTTAAGGTTAGTAAATAAATGTTTTTAGTTTCAGCTCCAATCCTAAATTTATATAATTGTTACTACTTTACAAAAGGGCAAACATCAGTCGCGCATGCATATGTTAGCAGCTCAGGGTTATTGTGTCATTTGTATAGATTCGCGGGGTTCAAGACATCGTGGCATTAAATTTGAGGGCCATATACGTTGTCGCATGGGTACAGTAGAGTTGAATGATCAAGTGGATGCCTTAAGGATATTATCGGATCAATTGGGTTATATTGATATGAATCGTATTGGTATACATGGTTGGTCATATGGTATGTAATGTATAAGCAATTACTATAATATATTAATAATAATATTTTTGTTGTTTGCTTTTGATTGTAGGAGGTTATTTAAGTCTTATGGGCTTGGTGCATTATCCCAACATATTTAAAGTAGCCATAGCTGGTGCTCCAGTCACAAATTGGGAATATTATGATACGGGCTATACGGAACGGTATATGGACTTGCCAAAAAATAATAAACCTGGTTATACTGCTGGTTCGGTACTCAATTATATACGTGCATTTCCCGATGAGTGAGTTTAATTTTTAATTATACAAAAAAAAAAAAAAACACAAGACCCATTTTTACAATGTCTCTGTACTTTAACTGCCAATATTGTTTTTGTTATCCATATAAAATTTCAATCCAATGAATAATTTTCATTATTTTTTCCATTTTGCTTTCAGGGAAAACCGTTTATTGCTCATTCATGGTCTCATCGATGAAAATGTACATTTCTTTCATACATCCCAATTAATAAATGCCTTGAATAAAGCAAATAAACCCTATAATTTGCACATATTTCCCGACGAACGTCATTCGCTAAGAAATCTAGAATCTAATAAAAACTATGAGACGAAATTATTATCATTTTTGCAAAACCTGTAAATTTTCCATCTCGTTTGTGTGCGTAGATCGGACTAACAACCACTTAGCTTCTCCTACTCAGCCTTGTTGGCAACACAATTATTATACATATATTATGTTTCGAGAATTTGACTTCGTTAATATGTACATTCGGTAACAATTTGTTGTATTTGTTTTAACTCCTGCTCCTGCTCCTGCTCCTACTTTTACTTTTTTTAAACTAAAATTTCGCAAAACTGCTTCTATTTAAGTGACTGTTATCGTAGAATGTTAATGACTTAAATAACGTTATAAGCAAACAATCAAAAGGAAATAGCAACGTTCATTGTTATAGTTTTCCATTGTATTTATCAGGAATATTACAAGATGATTGTCATTAAAATCCTGCGTTAAATAGTCGTTTAAATATATAATATTATTGAAGAAGACAACCTGTTATTTTATTGTGTGCTTGTTTAAAATTTGATTTCAATATATATTTTTGTAATTTAAATAAACATAAATTATCGATGTTTTTATATAAATGAAATTTGGAATTTTTTTTTCTTTTTCAAATAAAATAAAAATCAGGGGTGTGTGGGGTTGGAAAATCCAAGCCAGGTTTAGATGTTAAATGGTATTTTTCATTAAATTTTTATTATTTTGGAGTATTGAAGTTTTGGGAAATGTATATGTTCTTACTATCTTTCACAAAAAATTTATATACTTGAAAATTTGCAATGCCGTACTCATAAAGATGTAAATTAATATTTATTTAAAATATAATACATGTTTTTAGCAAATATTCCTGTATGTTGCAAATGAAATATTAAATTGATGTTACTCTATTTCACAATATAGCGCTAATGGACGTTAGCTCTGCAGCAGAATAGCACTAAGGGAGATGTGGCCACTTGACGAAAAAAAGTTACAACTCATGCACCATATTTAGCTAATTAAAATGTCTTTCTTAAATGATATAAAACATTTAGTCAAAGTCTAAAATTATGTTATAGAAATTGAAATTAATTTGGGTTTATTAACAAATATTTTCATACAAATGTAACATACCATTTATGATTAAGTGATCCAACAAAGTTTTGTTTCGGTAACGGGGAGATAACAGGAAAATTGAGAAAAAAAAAAAAACAGAAAAATTTGAACAAATTCACTGATTTAAAAGAAAATTGCTTCAAAGTAAATTTAGATAGGATTTTTTTTGATTTCAAAACCAATTTCCTCAATTTCAAAATACGCTTTCCAATTTCCAAACCTTGTTTTCTATTCATATAAAAATAAAGTGAATGTTTTACAGTGTGAGCAGCATCGTTAGCCTGATAACATACATGCTACACTCACAAAAAAAAGTTAGTAGAAAATTTAGTAAAGGGTTTTCAAACCCACTTTATTATTTTTGTACAGATTTTTAGTAAAAAAATTATTATTTAGCAAATTTTTTTGCTATTTACATTTTAAAAATTACAGAATTTTTACAAAATATATACAAATTGTTGTTGCTAATTTCAGAAATCATTTTACAAATTTTTCAAAACCGATTTGCTAAAATTAGCAAATAAAAATTACTAATTTTAACAAAGTAGATATTAAAGGAAATATTGTTTCTAATTAAAACTTGCACCTACAAACTTAAATTGCCTTAAAATGTTACATAGTTTAAAAAAGGCACCAAAAGTAAAGATACAGACTCATGTCTGAAAATAGGACTTCCACTTAAAAAACACTAAAAAGTTTTATTTAGTTCTTAAATCAGCCCTAAACACAATTAAAATTTGACCTTAAAAGTAAAAAAAAAAAAAAATTACTAAATATTTTTCAAAACAGAAATTACCAAATTAAAATGATAAATTCGTTTATGTTTTTTACAATTTTTAAGCCTTCGATTTTTTTTAATTTAGTCTAAAATATTTTTTGAAGAAATAAATAATATAAAAAAAATTTGATACTCGACATAAAAAATTAATTAAAAATTTTGCAACAATATTTATAATATTAAGAAAAATTTTTTTTGCTGATTTTAGCAAACAGATTTTAAATTCCACTTTACAAAAAGTTTACTAAAATTTAGTAGCGGCAGCTAATTTTTTTTACATATTTTATTGTACTACACGTCAGCAGACATGTGTTGCTAAGATTAGCAAAAAATACCGCTGGGCTCAAATTAGCAAAATTTCCTGTAATAACAGCAAAATTTTCAGTTGCCTTTACAGACTTTTTTTGGTGAGTGTATACATTAAAATTTTATCTAATTTACCTAAAATCTAACAAAATATATATATGTACTAATTTCTGTTATCTCAGCAGAATTTTTTAAACTGACGGTTTGTTTGTTTTTTTTTTTGTGAGTGTAGCAATGAATTTGTACTATTAAACAAAAATAAAACGTTGAAAAGTTATTAGGAGTATTTATCGCATAAATTATTTAAAAATGAAGGAGAAAAAATTTAACTAGTTTTCGCATAATGTTTGCTATAAAACCAACTTTATTTGTTGAAATCCTTCTTCTTACTTGGCAATGATTTTTTGTTTGTACTTTCAATAATTATTTTTCTCATATTTATGGTGTCCCTTTATGAAGTCAACCTTAAAATGTTGCGTATACATAATATGAGCATAAATCATATTGCGTATACGCATTATATGATTACAGCTTTATTTACAAATGAAAGAGTACATATGTTAAAATACAACACTATTCGTGCCCTTATTTATAAAGCATTGAACTCTGTATGCAGTGTTGCCACTGAAAAAATTTTTTTGTAGCCAACATATTAAAAAAAAATTACCTAATGAGAAAAAAAATATAACCAAAATTTAAAGTTTTATGTTTTTATTAAAATATATTATGTTATTTTTTTTTTTAATTTGTACTGGAAATATTATTTTATAGCAAAAATTTATAAAAAAAAATTAAATTACCTGCTTTCATTGTCGCATTCAAATGATAAATCTTCGGATTCACTATTTGCATTGACTGCAGTTATTTTCAATAAAAACCAAAAACAACCCAAAAAAAGTTCTGTTTACTAGAGTATTAAAAAAACCGGCCTTTTGAAAAAACCGGTTTCGGTTTTCTTCGAAAAATCGAATTTTCAAAAAACCGGTTTCGGTTTTTGCAGAAAAAACCGGTCAACCGGTTTTTTTAATTTTAATAAAAAGCTTATATAATTTGTTAATTGTTTTTATAACAAACAAAAAAAAGAAATTTAATATATAAAGTAATATAAATAAGAAAATACATTCTTTGAAATATATATATATATATATATATATATATATATATATATATATATATATATATATATGTTTTTTCTTTGCTTTTGATAAAGCTAGAGGTGGAAAATACTCTTTCACTAATACTAGATGTTGGACAAATAGTCAAAAGACAAATTTATAAATTTTCCGACTTTTCAGTTATTTTGTCGCATTTATCAAGATATATGAAATCATCATATAATGATGAATGATTTTGTACAGTCTCTTTTTTAGGATTTTGAATACTGTTTATTGTTTTATTTAGATCAGAAATTAAACTATTTGAATTTGGAATATCCAAATTTTAGTTTTCATCGGAATCTATCAGACTTACATCTAAATCTTCATAACCAAACAAACGATTATAAAAGTGTTCGGAAAAAATAAAAGAGACCAGTTGGTGATGTAATTAAAAAAACCGGTTAACCGAACAAAAAAGACCGGTTTTCTTCGAATTTACAAAATATTCGAAACCGATCGGTTTTTAAAAATATAGAAACCGGTTGACCGGTTTTCGGTTTTTGAATACTCTACTGTTTACGTACCGCTTTCAGCACGTTATAAACGGAATCCAACTCCAGTTACGTACCATTTTCTGGATCTGGAACATTGAAACTTATTCGAATTTGTGGCTTTGTGTGGTGTAAAAACCGGAGTTGAGTCTGTTGAAAGCCAGTCCTTCAATGGACCGGTTACGGACAGTTGTGTCGTGTAAAAACAGTCTTGAGTTCTTGGTCCTATTATTTTTTTAGATTTCTTAAAACAAAAAATAATAAATAACACAAAGAAAACATTTGAAGAAAGCAATTACCATCAATTACCACGTTTTAATTTTGGTCTTTTATAAAGTTTAATGCCTGATAGAAATAAAATAACAAATTAGTTTATGTTCAGCTGATAATATTTACAATGTAAAAAGTACTTTTCGATTAGCCGCATAAAAGTACTTCAAGTCAGTCAAAAACGGCAACACTGTCTGAATACAGAATACTAAATTGTTTTTTTTTTTATAAAAATAAGAAATTTTATTTGTCGTAGTAAATCCTTAAGCGCGAGTAAACTGCAAGGGATAGAGAAAAATGCACCCCTAAATAGCTTAAATCATTCACAATAGAGGTATATACGCGAAAGGATCAATGGTAACAGCACTCAATTCATTTGAATTTTTAAATATTTAATTGATAATAAATATTAGTAGGGGTTGTACATTATCAGCAAATGTTGATTGCTTAATTTCACAAAAAAAAAAAACTGTCAATTACTAAAAATATATACTTCTCTTGTTTTTTTTTTTTTTTGTTAGAAAAAAAGTCAAAGTTTACTATAATATATTTTATTTAAAAGTATGTATTTTTATTATAAATTTTTAGTTAAATATGTATATTAACAAAAACAATTAAATTTTACTGTTAAATTAAACATAAATTTATTGCTAAAATAATTTTGAAATAAATTGTTAAGATTAAAAAAAAAATATATATATATATATATAATAAAATAGTTATTAAAATTAATTATAATTCTTATGTGTATGTATATAAAATATTTATGTATTTAATTGTTTTATACACTGTTATTTGTTTTTATTATTTATTCTTGTTTATTTATATATTTACTTTATTTATATATTTATATATAAATTTACATAAAAACAAAGGAACTATATATTTCAGTCTTTTTAGTATAAAAAAAATATCTATTGTTTGCATAGTAAACATATGTATTGTATGTATGTATGTATGTGTGTGTGTGTGTGTTTGAATGTATGGATCTATGTATTTTTAGGTTTATTTGTAGTAAATTAATTATTTATTATTTCCATTATAATGTATTTACGTATGTATGTATGTATATTCGTCTGTTGTTTGTTTTTTAATTTCTTGTTTGTTAATATAAATTTTGTAAAAAAAAGTACATTTATGTTTTAATATCTACAGTTGTTGTTGTTGTTATATAATTGAACAGTTTTTAATGTATAAATTTAAATTTACTATTTCATTTCATTTCATTTTAATTTAATTTAATTATTTTTTAATATTGGCTAGCTGTAAAATTGTTTATGTTTATGTGTTTTGTGTGGTTATGGACTGTATACTTTGAAACTACCACAAAATTTAAATTTGTTTGAAAGTAAAATTTTTGCTTTAGTTTTTGTTTGGCTTTTTCGAAATCTAAATATTAATGTCACATTGAAGTCATTTTATATTTTCAGTTAAACTTTATTGGATTTTAATTATGTCATAAAAGCTATGAAGTAAATTTAGCACCACTACTGTTTATGTGAAGTCCAAGTAAAATTTGCAACCATTTGCAACGGAATACCTTTGATTTGTAATATTTAAATTTTATTAAATACAGTTTAATTCATTTTCCAATATCTAGTTAGCTACTTAATAGGACTTGAACGGACACTATTTTTGTTGGAAAACAAAAAATAAAATTTAAATTTAATTATTTTTTTAAATTTTACTAAGTAGACAACCAAACAAGTTTTTTAATAATTTAAAAATTAAGACAAAATATATTTTTTATAGAATAATTTTTTAGTGTTTCAATAATTTTTTTTTACCATTTTGTTAATTTCTTTTTGATTTCTGGCAACTCAAAATATCAAAAATTTTAAAAGATTTTAATTAGAGGTTTTTTTAAATACAAACGGATAATATTGTAAAATTTAGTTTGGTAGATCTACAAATAATAATAGTAGGCTATATGTGACCTTCTCCGTGAAAAGCGACCTAGTGTGTGAAAATTAAGTTTTGAGAAAAACGCATTTAAAGTGTCATAACGCATTATCACTGTGAACACACCTTCAGTTGGGAGATGCGATTTGGTATGGTTATGGTTATGATTGGTTGCCGACTTTGGTGACGTCATGCCTATGTGGTGACGTATTTGTTTTTCGCTTTTAGTGTGACTACACCTTTGCTATTGCTGCTGCTCTCTTCGTTTTCAGCTATCTGTTCGCACGTTTTGTTTGTTTTGTACGTTTTTATGGGTAAAATAAATTTTTATCAATAATCTAACTCATTTCATCTTAATCTACACCCTTTTAGGTACCAAAATCCACTCTTAAGTCCAAACCCGTTTTTTTTTTTGACACACTAGGTCCCTTTTTTCGGTGAAGGTCACATATTAGTTTATTTACATAAGAATTGTTGAAGTATTGAGTATTTGGGTATGTCAGTCAATACTCACTTAATACTTCCAAAGTTTTATTTTTATGTTCATCTGCGTATTACTATAAAAATACAACACGGATTTTGTATGTATGTAAAAAGTATTGAGTAGTATTAAGTATTCAAGAGTAGCGACATTTTTGAAATCTAATTTACAAACGAAATCTTTTTTGTCACGTTTACATCTGCATTTAAATCACGAAATTTCGACTAAAATCGAGATTTCAGTGAAAATCCCATACAAATGAAATCCAGCAAATTCAAGAGATTTGTAAGAAATTTCATGAAAACCTCATAAATATGAAGACTTTTACAGAATACAACACAGCGTTTTGCAAATTTTTTAGAGTTTTTTTTAAAATGTGACAACGCTGGTCAACAACTGACAAAAAAAAAATAAAATAACCTAAAAATATCACAAAATAATGAAATTAAAAAAATAATTTATAAAAAAAATTTTAAAAATAAATTTAAACCCAATAAAAATGTGTTACTTATCACAATAAATATAACATGGTTATAATTTTTACTTCTGGCCAAGGAAAAAAATAAAGAAAGTTTTACAAATTACTTATTTCTCTACCATCAATATATTGAAAATTCTTAATTCTTAATTTACTAACATAACTAGCGGCGTTAGATATTTACATAAAATAATGAAAATTGTACACCGCCAAAGAATAAAGTATTTTTTTTAGAAATATGTTAAATTTGAGGTTATTTTTATGTTGATTTGTTTGTAAAAAAACTGTGCTTGTCAAATCGCTTGTCTCGCTAAGTGCAAATGTAAACGATCAAGATTTATGTGCGAGATTTCCATTGAATTAAGGGATTTAAAAACATATGTAAACGCAACTTGAATGCAATACAGATTTTCTTTTTCTCTTTTCTTACTTTTACAACTCAATAAAAGACATAAACACTTAAAATGGCTTCAATTATCGTTAATAATTGGCCAAACAAAATTATCAGTACAAAAATGAAAGGGAAAGCACTAATCATCTTGTCCTAGTAAATTATATAGTTTTAGCTATGCACCGACAACTAGAAAATACTCATCGAATTCCAATTATAAAAAAAAAAAATCGCTATTAAAAAATTTATTATTTGTATTATTTTCACTTTCAAATTTATTATGGCATTTCTGATAGTAGTATGTGCATTTTTATGTAAACGTGAATGCAATTTTGTTTTAAAATAATAAAAAAAATAAATATATAATTACAGCAGAAGAAGTAAAAAACTACATACATATCATGTTTAGTATATTAAGGTTTATATTTATAAAAAAAAAATTGATTTTTGTACTCTGATTTGTTGTAAATTTTTTTTATTTTTGTATGAACTATTTACATTATTCTATTTATGTAAAACTATTGGCTTTTGTTGGTTGGTTTATTATTCAAATATTTAAATATACAATCTATTACAGAGAATTTCCTGTTTAAAATGAACTTTAAAGATTCATTGTCTTGGAGAAAAAGTTTTAAAAAATGTTGTTGTTTTATAAAATATTTTGTAAATCTTTTTGTTCATTACATTCTAGTTTAACTGTATATTGAATATCTATATATATATATATATTGAATATTAGTTTACACTATGGGTCAAAATTCTTTAAAAAAAAAAACTTTGGAAGTTAAACTGATTTTTTTTTTGTTTTTTAAGTATTCAAAATCGTTTTTGAGCTAAACTTTATAGTCTGAGAGATTTTTTTAACTAAAATTGGCAAAGAGGAAAATAATCAGAATCTTAGGTTTATTTAAAAGATTTTACGTGAAGAGAAACTTAAAATATGAAAATTGTATGCGGAAAAAAGTTAGGTTAAAGGATAATACAGGGAGACTATACAAACAAATTTCTTAGAATTTACACATATTTCTATTGAAATAGGTTGCAACACCTTAAAACAAGGGTGCCCAAGCCCTATGCTCTTGGTGCTCATTTGTTTTTGTAAAAACACTTAGCTATAGGCTGTGTGTTTTAATACACACATAGAGCACTCAGCACTAGCAATACGAAATACTCAAACAACTTTGTTTTATTAGTTTTTTGTCGTTCTTCACTGTATACCCGCAAGTGCAAAGCAACAACACTTTCGTATGCTTTGCTGGTAAACATTGACGACAGCGATCATCAATGTAGATTTTGTTTTTGTTAAACGTATGATATGAAATATTTTTTTTTTCTTTGGATGGATTGGATTTTACAATAAAAAATATTGAATCAAAATTAGTTATTCTTTAAATGTATTGGTGTTTGCTCTGCCATAAGGAACTTTTGGACACCCCTGCCTTAAAATATTTTTGTGTATAATACCTATACTATATTACAACATTTATAAGTGTAATTCAGAAAATATCAATTGAAATTAAGAGTTTCCATTTCAAATTAAGAGAATCTTATTTGAAATAAAGAGAGAATATCATTTTAAATTAATAAACATCAGAAAATGTATAAAATGCTAGAAAATAAAGCAAAACATGACTTCTCATTAGTTTTTTTATGAAATAGCTAAACAATTTCCCATGTACTCCTAAAAAGTTTAAGCGACCTTATTTTGTTTTTTTGATAAAATTCAATAACTCTCAGATATTCGTACACAGAGAAAACAGATTTATCGTGACAACTGAATTATTTGGTTGCAACAATCGAAATATTTTGTTGCCGTAACAAAATGTAATTCTGATACAATTGAAATACTTATATGGTTTCAACCAAAAATCTGTAGTATAAACCAACAAATACAAATCATTCGGTTGGAAAGAAGTTCGGTTGTCACAATGAATCTGTTATATCTATGTCTCATGTCGGAAAATTTCAAGACTGTAAAAAGTACAGTTACGAATTTACACAAAAATTCCGATCGCTAAGTGTCGCCAACATAAAAATTTCCTTTATAGAATTTTAAAATGCAACCTTTGGATGCGAATTTCACAGACATTTCAATCATATTCTCTTTTCTGTTTTGGTCGCTTACACTTTTTTGTCCGTTAAATCAGTTTCACACTTACATGGGTGATATTTTATGGCAAACCCTTGAATTACGATTAAATTTAAATGTGATACACAAAAAAAAAACTAATAAACATGCGCACTTTTTTAGCGGCCCAATCTCACTTTTAAGGGTTAGGAATTAAGGTAAAAAATTACTCAATTTTTCGGGTTTCTTAAGGACAGGTATTTTGAGGATTAAAAAAAAGTTTCAAACAATTTTAAACCCCCCTATATCTGACATTGATTCATTAGAAAGGAGTGCCTGTTTATTAGGTTTGTTTCATCTGCCATCTTCATTATATAAGTTTTCTTGTTAACCCTACTTTTCCCCACCTTAACAAGAATCTCATCTTCAAGATTTTCTATCATTTCATTTCATTCTGTAGCATTTGCCTTTAGACTACTGGCTAGCCTATCTTTAAATTTTCTTTTTGAATAGTGCAAGTGAAACATTTAAATTTATGGATTGAGTTTTTGACCCATAGTGCAGAGGAGTATAAAATAAAATAAATTAATTTTATTGCTTTTGTAGTACATATTTTGGAAATGTTATGTATGCAGCATGTATTATATTTGTTCTTAAAATTGTTGTCTGTGTTTTTTAATTAATATTATTTAAATGACAATTATATTATTATAAATAAATAAAAATTGAAAATACTTAGCAACTTAACTGAAATATTAATAAAAAAAGGAAATAATTATTATGTATAGTATGTGTAAGTGAGTTTTGTTAATTAATTAATTAATCGCCCATTTTTATGAAAAGAAGATCAAATCACACAAATAATTAGTTGGCAAATTCGTTTCGCCTTTTTTTACAAGGCTAAATTTCTTAAATTGGCTTTCTAGAACAGCTGGATAGTTACTTTAATAGGAAAATATTACTAATCATCTAATTTTGAAATTCTTGATCGTTTAATATTTTAATACGAGTACAACAAATATATATAAACACATTCGCTTACATTAGTCTTATACAACCCTTTAAAGATATAATTTCTTGATTCAATTTTTAAATTTGATTCAATTGGCAAATTTCTTTTCATTGATTTAATACTTTCGATTTATATTTCGCGTATTAAATTATTATTTATCATTCACTTTATTCAATATAAAATCATTGATTTAAAGTGATTTTAAATTAGTCACTGATTCATAAAATAAATAAATTTGTATACAAATAAAAATTATTGAAAATAATAATCTTTGGTAATAGGCTCTGGTAATATAGGCTGTTTAGACTGTAGGCATAATACTGTTTAAACCAGATTAAGTATGCCCATAATGTTGTAAAATTTGTTTGATTACCCATACAAAACTTTATTTTATAATCTGTCAGTTTATCAGATATTTCCTCATACTAGTTTGGTACAGCTTTGTATTTTTACTACTAATTGTTTTCAAGCAACTATAATGACAAACTAGTCAGTGTAAATTACCAAGATTATAAAAAGAATAAAATCATAATCTGTGAGGTTCTACGTACACTCAAGCGGAATACACCTATTACTAAACGAATGAGCCATTCTTTTCATAAAAACAAGCTGTATTAAAAATAAAAATGACTGTGTGTGCTGGCATGTTAATGTGTTTTAATTATTTCAAAACAGTTTCGTTGTTTATAATTAATCTATTATTAAACATATTCTTCTTATTTTCTTAATAGATTTGCTCTTCAACAAAAATCCTGTGAGTTTTATATGTGATGTTAATTTACACAATTAAATTTTAATATTTTTTCTTGATTTAAATGAATTGCTTATAGGGGCATTAAATTTATTTTAAAACTTTACAGAAGGACGTGGAAACATTATGAAAAACACGCCTTTTTGAAACATTAATTATATTTAATGCCCTTATTTTAGCAATACATTCGTTTCCATTTTTTTTTGGCATATCTTTAATCATGTTTATATACATATTTTTTTTTATTAATATTACTATTATTTATATACATATATAGTTCATTTGCTTCTTCCCGATAAAAAAAATTAATGAGGTACAAAATATAATCATATCTATTTTTGATCTAACTCAAAATACAATTTAAATCAAAAATAGTAGATAGTATTGTATTAATTTACATTTACCTTGGATATAACTACCAGAACTACGCCCTAAGAATGGAGTTTTCTAATTATAATAAATTAGAAGTTCAAACTAATTTCAATAGAATGAAGAATTTAATAAAATATTATATTTAAATAACCACAATTTTCCAATACTATCCACTATTTTCGAATCAAATTATATTTTAGCCTACATCAAAAAAAAAAAAGAGATATTATTTTATTTTATAACGTATAACTTTTTTACTCGGGTTATTTTGTTTTCTTTACATTTCTGATTAATTTACTATTCCAAATTTTTTTTCTAATTATAATTCGGAAAATATCAATTGAACTATAGAAATTGCTGTTAATGTGGTATACAAAATCTAAAAAAATCTGAGTTCTACACAAAAGATTTTATTGGATGATAATTAATGAAAAATTTCCAGTAAACGAATGAAAAGTTTTATAATTTTTTTTAATGATACTACTTCTTCATTTTATTTTTAAAAATTTTAATAAATAAAATTAACTTGTTAATTAGTAGGCATTAATTTAATAAAAAGTTTAAGATGACGAGATCTAGTAAAACTTCATTGATTCTAGGCAACATTTTATTAATTATTCTTTCAGTGTAGTTAAGAGAAACACATTTTAGCACTAATTATTTTGAAAATGTAGCAGTCGCACTCTATATTGGCATTTCCGACTTCCGACTAACATTGCTGAATCCGTGCTAAATTTCCTTACGGCAACATCAAATTTAAAATTATTTTTTATTGCAAATTGAAATATTCTGCCATTCTTAATGAAGCTTTTCATAAATTGGTTCAGAAGAATTTCATGGCTTTCTTTAATCATTGTCTTTCCTTAAAATAACGTTTTCTTAGTTTTATTTTTATAAAAAACAAAATTTTTCCTCTCCAAATACTTTATAATCTATCCGAGGTAGATCTTTACTTTAAATTAGTTTGTTCTTTTCAGAGCGGCAAAAATAAAATGATCGCTGGTGTTCTGAAAACCATAATTTGACATGAAAACGTATAATTTTATAAGGATTCGTTTTTCAAAACATCGTGTTTTGAATAAGTGAAAATGTAAAGGTATTATAACTCTTTATTTTCCCAAAGAAATGGTTGTAAAATTTTATTTGAGTTTTCTCATTTGACAATTTTGTAAAAAAAAAAAACTCTTTGGAGGGTATGATCGGTGAAGACGAATTTGACATTTTTGTTTCTTATTTAAAAGCTGTTTTAGTGTAAAAAAATTGTTATTGAAGAGGAATTGGCCAAAAAAAAAATGTCGACATAAATCACAGTAAATTGTTCTTCCCGCGAACAAATATCTCTCGAAATTAAATGACCTCAAATCACAATTTGACTTGTTAAATGAAAATTTTTTTTTATTTTAAAAGAAAGACAATCACAATAAACAAAAAATATTAAGTTATTTTTTGTAGAAAAGCAATAGTCTTGTATATTAAATTTGCACGAAAGCAAATTGCAAAAGCACTCAGGAAACGTTGTCATATTTTGGTAGCGCAAAAGATTTATTATACTTTTGATCAAATAATGACACAAACAAATGAAATGTTGAATTTTTTATTCTTTTTTAAGAGTGACAAATAAAAAATAAGAAACAATTATAATTAAAAAACAACTTTCAAAAAATCAATGACATATGTCAAACAAGAATTCTCGAACCGTGTGGTTATTTTGATATTGCAGTGATTTGCAAAATGAGAAAGAAATAATAAACTCCATATAAATTTTATGGTATATATTTTTTCTATATCTATCCCTTTCTGTGGATCACCGCAATTTTGACATTTCCTTTTGCTCATTTTCTAGTCGCCATTTTGATTCAATCATCTGCCTCCTGTAGTCTGTGCAAAAAGCCCTTTAAGACGACGGTACCAGTTTTACGGCTTTCTGCTCACCGCTGCCATAGGAATTTAAAACAAAACAAATTTAAAAATAAACTTTCCAGAGTTGGTAAAATATCTTTGACACAAATGTGATTAAAATAATAAAAGCATGTGTGATGCAGGATACAAAACTAACGGAACCGTATTTTCCATCCTCATGTTCTGGGACTAAAAAGGGTGCCTGGAAAACAGGGGAGTAAGTAAACATGTTCTTGATGATAATTTATATTTCTTTCATTGATATTTCAAGCAATTATGTATTAATGTTATAGTGTCGGCCCAGAATAAAAACGTGATGTATTTTTTCATACAAATTGACAAATAAAACGCGCCGAGCATTGCAGTTGTGAAATATAATTTATTTTATTTTCAAAACGATTTTTTTTATTCTCATGTTTTTTGTTTCATATTCTCTTAATTCCCGCATTTAAAAAGCTTTTTATAAACAAAAAAAAAAAAAAACATATGATGAGTAAAATTGGCATACGATATTCAATCGATCTTATGTTCTCTTGCATGAACAACGTACTACAAGCCATCTTAGTATGTTCGTTTTTAAATTTCTATTAAAATAATAATTCTTTTTATTGTTTTTATAAAACTAAAACATAAAAACAAAGATATTGGTTCGTTAGTAACGGAAGGGGACACTGGAGAGTAAAGAATTTCTACGGTTCTATTAACAATAAAACAAATGTGATAGTTTGTGCAGTCACCGTCGTACGTCGTTATTTTTGGCGCAACAATCGTTGCATGTCGCGTTCTTATTCTGGTTCAACATATAACATACATGATTTGGACTATCAAATTTTGTTTATGATTCAAGGTTGACCCCCATGCTATCCATGCCTGTTCACCCATATCTACGATGTAATGTAATTTTCAAAAAAAAAAATTAATAAAAAAATTTTTGGCAATTTTACAGAATACAGAGACAGATTACCAATGAAATATTCCAAAAAAGTTTTGGTTTACATTGTAGTTATTTGTAAAGCGAGATAGAATAAAAAAAACTCCATATAAATCTATCTATCCCTTCTTCTTTTACTCATTTTTTAGCTTATTCCTTTTAATATCACAATTACGAATAATAGAGTTTCAATTGATATTTTCTAAATTGCAAATTATTTTTTTACAATTTTTTTTATTTTTTTTTTTTTGTGTATTTTTTATTTTTTTTTGCCATATATATATTTTTTTTTAATTTAAGCGTATATTAATTGTGGATGGAAGTTTCCACTTCGTATTCTTTTACATTTATTCTTATTTAACATTAAAAATATGTTTTGTTTTATAACATTATACTTATTATTATTTTTAAATATATCTATAGTATTTGTTTAGTACTTTTTAGATTTATGTACATAAAATAAATATATCAATATTAATTATTTACAAACCAACTCAGTCATTGTAGATAAATTTTTGTTGCTGTAATAAATACATTGATAGTAATTCGTTTTTATTCTGTTTCATTTACGATGACGTTTCTCGTCCCACAAAACCATTGGGAGGAGGAGGTGGTTGCTGTTGATGATGCTGTGACGACGATGGTTGTTCCTTCCACCATTTCTCTTTAAGAGTTAGAGTAGATGACGGTGTCGTTTTCGATTGTTGTTGCTGTGATGTTGTTGTTGTGGTGTTGCCGCTACTGCTTTTGCCACTACTACTGCTTTGGCTACGACTACGATTATTTAAACTATGTGCTTTCTTCGTTTGACTACGATCATTACTGCTGCGTCTACTTAGAAGTATTCGATCAGATTTAATACCTTTTTTAGTGGTTGATAAACCAATATTATCATCATCCTCGTCTTCGCCATTATCGTCTTCATCAGTATTATGACTGGAAGTTGTGGAAGCGGCTGAAGAGGATGATGAAAATTTATTTCGACTTTTGTTGATTTGTAGTGGTGTTTGTGGTAATACTGTCGTTTTTGACGTTGATGATGTTGATGGTGCAGATAGAAAGGAAGTTGGAGGTGGTGGACCCATCATTTGATAATTGGGATTATCACTTATACTAATGGCAGCACTGTTATCTGGACCCTTTTGTTGATTTGGCTCATTCATCATAACATATGATGATGTATTTTCAGTCGTTGGTGTTGTTGTTGTAGAGGAGGTGGAGGCAGGGGCTTGCATTATCTGATAATTGGGATTTTCGCTGGTATGTAATGTACCCACCACAGGCTGGTTGCAATACGAGCCTCCCGTTGTATTTAGTGATTCATCTAATGCCTGATAATTTGGATTTGAACTCATGGAAAAGGCCGTAGATGATGGTGGCTTCGGTTTATTTTTAAGGGTATCTCCACTACCATCATCAAGTCTCTTATAATTAGGATTTTCACTAACACCTGTCCCAGAATTGGGCGTAAAGAACCGTGGATTAGCACAATAACTTCCAGCACTACCACTACCGCCACTCTCAATAGTACCCAGATTTTGACCACTCATACTTTTACCACGACCTCTTGTCAAATTATTACTACTACCTGCAGCACCTCCACCACCAGTCGTGCTATTTGGATTAGAACTTGTGCTTTTATAGCTGGCATTACTACCGGAACGTTTATGATTGAATATACGCATGTTACGCAAAGTGGCAGGCATTAATTTATTACCCAAAGAGTCTGCTACAGCTCTCAGAGTAGGATATTTTCCCACCCCAGTCTTGGAGGAAGTGTTTGATGAAGCCGCCGAAGCTGTCGATGGATGTAAAGATGAGGCTGCCTGTTGTCCTATAACATCATCTGGCATAGAACTTGATAACGGCATAATTGTTGGTTGTTTTGTTTGTCGACCTTTAGGTCGTGCCAACAAATTTTGTCCAGCAGTCGAATGTATACCCATTTCTTCGTCGTCATCATCATCGTGAACATTACACGACGCCTTTTCACTATAATTAGGACTTGGGTCGTATATTTCATAGCCTTGTTCATCTGTATCTCTTTTCGATCCTGCTAGTTCGTTTGGCTCAAAATCGGGTTGTACATAATTATCAACGTCGTCTACACGACGTTGTTGTTGCCGCGGCGCATTGTGCTGAGTATAACGTGTAGGTTGATATAAATTACGATGGTGCGGATGTGTATGCGGATGTGATATATGATGTTGACTAGTTGTGGAACCTCCTAATTTCCTTAGACCCGCCGAAGTGGATGGCGCCGAATTAAGCATTTGTGGATTCAAAATACGTGACATGTTAAAACTGTTTCGTAATTGTTCATCTGGTGTACTACTAACAACCATAGGAGAGCCTGACAGGCTGTAATAACAATTACAAATAGATTTTTTTTTTGTTGGTTTACTTTCGTGTTACTTTAAACTCCTTAACTTATAGAATTTATTATATTAATCTATTTCCAGGCAGAAGTTGATATAAATAATAAGTGGAATAGCAAAGTGAATTTTAAATTATTGTGTTTTCACGAAATAGGTTTGGCAAAGCAAGTTGTAATTAAGAGTACGTGAAATTTAAACATTCTCTGATTACAAGTGTGATTGGTAATTATTATAGTGTGGAAAAGGATAGGCCCAATCATTGGTAAATTTTAAACGTCATATGATTACTAGTTGGATGCAACAAAAAAAATATTTTTGCAAAAGTTTCGTGATTTAAGTACTTGCATCTATAATGCTAGAACCCTTTAAAGTAATGGTCAACATCATTAGTCCTGAATTTTTTCCCATAATCAGCTCTTAAATAGGCGTAGTTTAAGTGCTCTTCCATTGAGAATTTATCAAGTACAAAAAGTTAGGGACAACCTAATGTTTATGAACATCGCGCAATTCACTTAGTGATATCTTAACGATTATTTAGCACTGAAAGGGCGTCTTACAAGGAAACCCTCTCAGGTTAGATTTTCGTTAAAATTTGGATATTCATATTTGGATATTTTCTGTCCAATCTTAAATTTAGAAGGTGAAATATTTCAGTTGCGCATACAAATTATTAAAAAAGCTAGAACTGAAGAAGTTTCTTAGGATTATGTATCCCATTATTTAATCCATACACATGAGATTGGATCGAAAGAAAAAAAAATAGTCCATTGATTTACTTCCTCACAAATCCAAATTTTATCAAAATTGGAACTCCAACTTGGAAAAGTTTCCAATTATAAGGATAATGATTTTGGCACTTAAAAATGTTCATATCGGTTTTGGGTTGGGCGTTGTAGGCAAATACCGTTATTTTAAAACCGAAACCGTATCATACCTTGACTTTTAACTCTTTTTGGTTCGAAATTCTCACTGCACCAACTTTTTAAAGGCCTAACATATTTTCAAAAACTTAACATTCTAATACTTTAATAAATACACAGTCCTATTTATTCTGCCTGGTTTTTATACATACAAAATAAATAATAAATTAACATACCTGTATGGTGAATGGGTAGCATCATCATCCATGACCATAGATGAATCAGCACGTTGTTCTACAGATGAATTATTGTCTATATTTAATTTATAACCACCATATTCTTCTAGTCTTAAAGGCGTCCTAACATCTTCTATATCATTTTCTTGGTCATGAAATATGTCACCGGAACGTTGATTATGCTCTGTAATTTAAATTAAATCAATTAAAAGCGTTAAATTTGACTTTATTGAGATTTTTTATACACTCTACAGTTTCTTTGTTACAAAAAGTGAAATGAAAATAAATTTTTGCGGTGAAAAAAAAAAGCTTTTGATATTATCCCTGGGACGATAACAAACAATCTGAGTAAAAATGTGCAACATCGCTTGCGTTTTTGAGCTGTGCTCATTCTTTTTATACCCTCCACCATATATGGTAAGGGTATATATCAGTTTGTCATTCCGTTTGTAATATGTCGAAATAAAGGTTTAAGACCCCATAAAGTATATATATTCGTGATCCTTATGCAATTTTAAGTCGATTTAGCGATGTCCGTCTGTCTGTCTGTCTGTCTGTCTGTCTGTTGAAATGGCGATCACGACGCGAAGACGCAAGCAGGGGTGCCTATTTACCCAGATTATTGAACATCCTCCCGAGCAGTTTGGTATTTAAAATGACCAAAATCGGTCAAGCGGTTCAAAAGTTATGAGTGAAAATGTTAAGGTACCTCTAAATTTTCCATACAAATTTGTACAATTTTTTATACCCTTCACCATAGGTGGAAGGGTATATATAAGTTTGTCATTCCGTTTGTAATTTCTACAATATTGATCTTAGACCCTATAAAGTATATATATTCTGGGTCCATATGAAGAGCGAAGTTGATTTAACGATGTCCGTCTGTCCGTCTGTCCGTCTGTGTGTTGAAATGGGTTTTCCGAAGAACCCAGACATGATGAGGACTTGATTCTTTTTTATTTCTGTTACATGTGATCCATTTCTGTTTGCTATTAAAAATCAGACAGATCGGTTAATAAATGGCTGAGATATTAGCAAAAAACCAGGACTACCTCTAATTTTTCCAGTAAAATCCCTTTGTTTGAATACGTTTCACAACTATTGTGAATGATATAAATAAAAAATAAATAGTAGTGTCGCCAACTTTTTTTTGCCTAGAAAATGCCAAATTTGACAAGAAAAGCGCTGAAACATATGGAAAAATATAAATTTGAGATTTTACATGACATATTATTTTGGATTAAAATTTTTGGACATTTAAGAAAAAATAAATGGGGATACCGCTTGTTTGTGGAGAGCTATGAGGTAGTAGATTCCAACGATGTATTCATCTCCTTCAGAATACCATGGTGAAGGGTATATAAGATTCGGCATAGCCGAATTTAGCCGCTCTTACTTGTCTGTACCTATTTTTGTTTTCTGTTAAGTAGGTAAAAATGTTAAAGTCGCTAACAGAGCAGACCTCTGTAAATAACATTACTAAAACTAAATAACAAAAGTTCTGTTACATAAATCAAAGACATTAATTTGTTAAAGAAAGAACATTAATTGAAACTATTTCCCAATAGGTGGCGCATCTGAAAAAAAATCTCCCTATTAGGCATATTCTGCTACAATATACAACAGGGTATTATTTATATTATTATTTATATTATTACAATCTTTGCCAAAAGCTATGCAAAATATATGTTTTATGTGTATATTATGCTTTAATTTTCTAAATCAAAATTCATTTAGATGTTTAAGAGCACAGTATTGCAATTTTTCGTATGTGTATTTATTTTTTTGAAAGAAAGAATTAACATAAATATGGATTTTCCAATGCCTCAATACTTCAAAATTATACAAATTTAACGAAAAATACCAGTTTGATCGATGAAAATTTGTTTTTTTTACAGAAAATGTGAAAGAAATGCTTTCATCACGTCGAACATTTCAAAAATTGACTTTAGTATTTTGAAATAAGTCTGCTAGTGACAGCTTAGTGTACTAGAATTTTAAATATGTATTAAATCTCATATCTGTGGTTACTAAGACAATTGAAAGCCAAATCCAGGGCCATGCGACCTAGGCATGGCGCAGGGTATTGTTATCTATTTACTGAAGCGCCATCTACTGCTAAGTATAGACACTAAAGCAATTATGCATTTAGCTCTATCTTTATGTTTAAATGTCTTTGGCCCCATGGCTAGGTCCCAAAAAATTTATATATAAAGAAAGAGCAAAATGCATGATTGGTTTAGTGCCGCTACTTTTGAATAGGTGGCGCAAAATCACATTAAAACTATATCCTGCCCCATGGCGATATAGCCTTGGATTAGGCTTTCAATCAATTTATCTACCAAAAATATTAAATTAACTACATACTTAAAAATTATAATGCATTCAGATGTTGCTAGTAGACTTATTACATAATTTTAAAGTCAATTTTTCAAATGTTTGGAGAGAAGTGCATTCTTTCCATTAGGCATATTCAGCTGCAGAGCTAGTTCCCATTAGCCGGAATAAAATCAAGTATTTGACAAAAACAATGCTTTAAAATGTGCTTTTTGTGCAGTCCATGTTTTAAAAAAACTAGTGAAAATGTAAAGGTGCCTCAAATTGCCTATACAAATTTAGTACAATTTCATAGTAGCGACTGGTACATAACATATTTTCTCATATTTTTTTCACCAGTCGCTTAGCAGTTAATATTTTGTATTCACCTCAAACATTTTTCCACCACTAAAATTGTTTTCCACCACAAAAAATTTTTTCACCTTAAAAATTTTTTTTTTTACCTCTAAATTTTTTTTCCACCAAAAAAGTTCTTTTCACATCTAAAAAAGTTTTTCACCTCAAAAAATTTTTTCACCTACATAATTTTACTTTTAAAGTTTTTTTATATTATTTGTATCAAAAACAGAAGAGAACATCTTTTTAGGATATTGGTGGAGGGTATTCAAAGATTCGGCACAGCCGAATTTAGCCCTTTTTTACTTGTTTTTTTACGCAATAACTCGATTATCCAAAACCGAAAGTTATACCTCTGAAAAAAACTATGAATTCTGGCAAAAATAAAAGCGGAAGGGAAGATTTTTTTGGAAGATAATAATGACAATATGGTGGACAAAAATTTGTTTACGGACCTATTAAGTCCGTTCTTTAATTTCAAAACTCGTCGCAGATTCCAAAAAGAAAAACGTTTCAATACATACCAGCAATTTCTTTAGCAAGTGTTTGTTGGCCTTCTTCGGAATGATAAAAGGAAACATTACGGAATTTTGGATCAGCCACATCGGATAGAGAACGTATTATTTCCATAAACGTAGGACGAGCTGCTGGCCGATGATGCCAACATCTTTGCATTAACGTATACAATTTGTCAGGACAATTTTCAGGACGTTCCATGACACCACCATCGATTACATAACGTAAAACTTGATCGTTTGAAAACCCCTAAAAGAACAAGGAGATAAAAAACTTTAGATACCCAGTGTACAATTGGAGCCCGAATGAACTCATAAAAAAGTACTTAAACTTTCTCAAATCATAGCTATATGTGTTTCTTTGCAGATAAAGTTTCTTTCTGAGCATTTTTTTTTTGACTCATAAAAAGCTCATAAATATAAATATTATTAGAAATTTTTTAACTTTCTGAGCAATTTGTTATGACTCATTTATGATTTATTTTAAAATCATTTGTAAATGTTGAACTAATTTTTAGATATTTTCAAATAGGCTTATAAATAATATTGAATTATGTTTTATTTGTGACTCGAAAATATGAGCGCTCTGAAAATGTTGATATATATTATGGCACTTTATGAGTCACATTTTTGTTGGCTCTCAGAAATGTGTTGGCTGACGATTTTGGTAAACTTGAAAAAATTCTTACCTGATAAGGCTGTGATGCTAATGTTGCCATCTCCCATAATACTACACCATAACTGAATATGTCACTTGCTGTGGAGTAAATACCATCTCGTAAACTTTCTGGTGGCATCCACCGTACTGGTAATAAACCTTTGGTACCCTTGCGATAATAATCATTTTCATAAATATCTCTAGTCATACCAAAATCACCAATTTTAACCGTTAAATCGGCAGCAACCATACAATTTCTTGCAGCTAAATCACGATGAACGAATTTCTTTGCCGCCAAATAAGCCATACCATCAGCAATTTCAATAGCCATTTGATAAATGCGACTCAATGATGGCGCTTGAGTAGATGGCTCTTCGCTACCTAATGTTGGTATACTGACTACAGGTTTTTCATCGGGACGATGAGCACGTAAATAAGATTTCAAATCTCCATTTTTCATTAGCTCCATAACTACCAAAGCTGGTTGACCGCGTGAGCATACACCCAATAAACGTACCACATGAAAAGTATCAAACTGTTTCATGACACAGGCTTCATTTAAAAAGTTCATACGTTCTCGATCAGTGGCATTTTCATTAACTGTCTTAACGGCACACGGAGTGTCTACCTTACTATTGTTGTAGTACTTTAATAGGCCCTCGTAGACCATGCCAAAGGAACCTTGACCTAAAGGACTTAATTGCAGCACTGTTTCACGAGGCACCTCCCATTCATCGGGTATATACTGTAAACTTATGTAATGAGGATTCACAGACGGAAATATTTTTAAATCTGAAGGTGGCGTCAGAATTTTCTTGCGGAATAGATAGTAGATTCCAACGCCAATTAAAAATAGTACAAGTATTATTCCTACGGCTATACCAATTAAAACACTGGTTGGGAGAGTATTGGGCTAAAAAAATAAAATACGAGAATTTATAATCAAATTATTTACAGAGTTTTGCTAAACATTGGTCATTCTTGATATATTTCTATGACTGAAATTATGTATGTAATTTTAACTTACCGGAATATACATATAAATAATTTTTGAATATTGTCCTTCTCCCGCTAAAGTGTTAGTGCGTATTCGTATGCTATAATTACCGGAATTGAGATTAGTAAGGACATAACCATTTTCCAGGTAACCTAATTCAACAAAATCAACCTCTGTTATACATTTTTTCTCTTCAACAGCATCTATACTATCTAAAAGTAAATAAGATATCGTATAGGATACAACGGCACCATTTGGCCGGGTAGGTCGTTTCCATAGAAGACGAACATTGCTGCGTGAAGAATTAGTAGTTTCTAGTTCGGCTCGAAGATCAACAACTCTATCGACATTGTCTAAAATAACGACAAGAATACAGATAATAACATACAGATAATAACATTTTTATCACAATTTTCGACCGATCTATGTATGACAAGTAATACATACCTAATTTCAATGTGCGTATATGGGTTTTTACTTCCATACTACAGGCATCAGCAGTATTATTTTCCGTGGGATCTATTTCTCGACATGCTTGCACGGACAACATATACCATGAAAAATGTTTTAATTTACTGAAAACAAATTCTGTTATAGTAGCATTTACTTCTTCTACAATTACTTCAAAATATTCTCCAACAGCATCCATACGACTTTCATTATATACACCATTCTCATTAGATGAAACGTAACTGGGAGTGGATAAGGTCGATGATACTAAATCATTCAAATTACCAGCTGCTTGTGGAACATCGCGTATGTGTCGTAGTAAAAAACTCTCCATTTGGTCATCTACCTCAAGAGCTCGCCTTTTTCTATTAATGTTATTAATGCCCTGACCTGTTAATTCGTTCGACTTTGTTTTGTTACCTTTATGTTGTTTCCTATAATTAAGTACATTATAAAATGGTGGAGTATTGTTTCAAAATAATTTTGTAATAACTTTTATATACTAACTTTACATAAACAAAATTCTGCAATGCATTCTCGAATTCGATAGCAGCATGTCTGGTGGTATCACTTATATCATCATCATATGTATTTATTTTGGTGCATTTGCAATTGTTTGGTAATATGGGGGGCTTTTCAGTTGTAGGTTTTAGTATTGGCATATCAGGTTTGCTAACTTCCTTCAAAGCTGTGGAGTTCAAATAATAAACAAAAATTGAATAAATTTTTAGACATAAATATTTCATATCAATCGATGTAGAGAAGTCTGAGTCAGACCAACTAAAGCATTTGTGGAGTATTTGTTTTTTTTTTTCACATGAATCTGGAACCATTCAAAGCAATCCAGGCACATGTTCCGGTTGCTATCTGGGCGATGAGATCCAACACTCTCATGCTACGGACAAAATAGTTTTCACACTCTTAGTAGTATAGAGATTGGTAGAGTATCAGTATCTGTAGTAACACTCAGGATGCACTTAATGTACTTGAATCTTTAATTCCTTCATTAAGAAAGCCAAGAACTGTAAAGGCAGGCATAATAAAGTGTATTGGTAAAATGGGGTCTGTATTTTGTGTGTTCTGAGTCAGCGGGGGGAATGAAATGACAAACTCTTTAGGTTAGATTAGGATAGGTTAAAAAAGGGGAATCGGAAGTGAAGATAATATTTACAACCGTCTCTTTTCCCAAAAGAGGACATACTTTTAAGCCCGAAAGTCGGCTTGTTGTGCGCTCTCATGTAGGTTCAATTTTTTTTTGTGGATTGGGCCCCTCCTTTACCTCAAACACATGCAATTTTTTCCAGGCTTGCAACCGGCTGACTTTAGTCAAAACAAGATTTCTTAAGAAAATCTTTGGCTTAGTTAAGTAACCTGCAAGTCTTACACCTGGCAGGTTTATGACAAACTCTTACAGGGAAAGCCCATTTAGGGGTTCCCATTTTGATGAAATTGGAATATGTGCTTTTCAATTAGATTTATACCACTATTGTGAGGCCTGTTCTATATTATGGTATATTAAATATAAAATTTATGCGGATAAGATTTCTAAAGTAAACAGAATGGCGCTATTTAGTTTTAATGATGCCATTGTTACTACATCAACAGAAGCATTGGAAATAATTTTAAATATAACTCCATTGGATTTATACCGCAGTGATGGTACTGATTTTTGCGTATCAATGGGTAGTGCTTTACATAACTATCGCATCCCAAATAAACTAACCTAAAGTTGTTTAAAACTTTATTGTTTCAAAACTTGTTCATATTTTGAGCACTTTATTGGATAGGTCTTTAAAGCACGCTACTCTAAGCTGTGGTATGTATCTATTGCTTGAAATTAGTTGTAATTTGAATGCTTATTTTTTTTGTCACCTCCATCCCATATGAAAATTTCATCCAAATGAAAGTAAACCATACTGAAGACCTTGCTTTTTAGACAAACTTTTACTTACATAAAATTTAATTTCATAAACTTACATGAAATACTATTAGCTAATACAAATACTTACGATCTTTGCAATAGTTTCGAGAGTCTATTCTTTGAATTCGCTTATCATATACAGCCCGTATTATATACTTAATTAATTTTCCATTGACGGTCGAAGGAGGCAGCCAATTCATTACAATATTGTAGCTAGAATTAGAATATGCCCGAACTGCTTTAACAACTTTTGGCCTATCCGCCTTGGTTATAAACCATTGGATTGGACTTTGGCCGTTACGGCGTTCTGTGGAAATAGTCAAGGTCTTTACATAATAAGCATACTTGGTGAATGGCTTAAGAGGTTGCACAACAAAGTCAATATCTTTTTGAGGTTCACTGACGTCCCAGCTAAAAAATAAGCAATTTTGTAATTTTGTTAACTACTACCCCTTTTAAAGTTTTTACAAAATAAATATATCTTACCTATCTTCACATGCACGTATAGTATGCTTTGTGGCGTTTTCAAAGGGATCTTCCATATGTAATAACTGATAACCAATAAAAGTACGATCATCTTCGTATAGCATGGGATTTAATATTTTAGCTAAAGCCATCTGAGAACCCCTACTGAATATTGTCACATTTAGAAAAGATGTATTACCTAAACATTTTATAATTTTTAACAAATTACTAATTTGCTCTAAAGGTTATATACCAAATTTTAATTAGATTTATATTTTTACTTACACGTCCCCTTGACACCATTTGAATCTTCAGATACTTCTGTTTTATCAAAGGAGGTTTGATTATTTACCATGGGCAACAGAGCATTTATCTCTGATACACAGAGTTTTGGATTGAAGTGAAAGTAGACGGTGCCTTTTAATATACGTACACTTTGATTTGGATTCCATAATGTTTCCATATCTGTATTTTCCAATACATAAAATGCAAATCTAAAAATATAGGAGAATGATATTTTGTCAACAACCTATCTGGATGTTGGGAGAAAGGTATGTAAATGGAAAACTTACTTGTCATCAATAAGAGTTTCACCCTCAATAGTATGTAAATTTTTAAAAAATTTTAAATCAAACAAACCATAAGTACCCTGAACTTTTAAAGACGTTTGTATGACCTGAATCGATGATAAACCATATCTCAAATCATCAACAACTTGAGCAACTACAAACAGAAAAAATATTGGAATTAATAAAAATTTAAAATGAAAGCCTTTCCAATCTTGTTCGAGGTTGCTTTGACAACTCCAGAAAATTATTTTTTTGATATTACTTACTGCCTCTTTTGATATTGATAACTAATGGTCTATCTATAATGTGGGTACAGCCATGCAATTCTCTGGCCCTAGCCACACTATCGATATTATTAGGAATACACTTTTTTGTGCACATATCACCACATATCTGACATGTCATATTACTTTTAGTATAGCCCTCTGGACAACCAATTGAACAGCTACCATCGTAGGCTACCAATGTTTCCTGTTTATTATTTTCAAACTTTGTGTGTATCTCATGGACACATGTCTCCGCTGTCACACACCGATGATCTAAATACTGCAAAGTCAAATAAATGTTCAATATAGTTTTTGCATTTCTGTTAGGAGAAGAATTATTTATACTTACGTTATAATAATTCTTTGGACATTTATCTGTGCAGGTTGTATTAAAAATTGATAAACTTCTACAGCTAATGCAATCATTTATATTTTTTGGCGAACAACCTCCAATGCAGGACTCATTGCAGCAGGTGTTTTCATCAAGACAATTGCCTAAACAATTCTTTGGACAAACTTATCATGGAAAGAGAAAAATAAAGGGTTGATCAATTGAATCTAAACAAAAATACCTAAAGGATTTTTCCTAAAAAAGAATTTTTGCGAATAATTTTTTTTAGGTGTGTAATATTTGTTTGTTATTATAGTTCCAAAAATGTGTAGTAATTTATGAGAGAATACATCTCTGACAATAATTTCCATGCAGTTTTCTCTATTCCAATTAATTTTTCTAAAATGCAATTGATTTCTTCAAAATTCAATTGAAAAGATCTGAAGCATATGGATTATATTAAACTATATATTTTTTTACACAATTTACATATAAAATGGTCCCCAAATGATAAATTTCAAGAAGCTCCAAAAGTATCGGGATACCGAAAATTTCGACTTTCGCGGGATCCGGTTTTTAAAATTGTAGTCGCTAATCTTTGGATTTCAAAACCGATTGGCATTTTTTTCATAGAGATTATAAGATTCCTGGTCTGCCTCTTTTGACTCTATAGTATGGTCTTGATATTTAAAGTATTTCGATTATAAATCTCAGACGATCTAATGCTGCGTTTAAACTGGAAAGTAAATATAGTAATAAGTAGGTTACTAGATTACCAGTACCAATCATTAGTTGCTTCTACAAAAAATTTAATTAAAGACTTTAGAAAATAAAGAGAATTAAATTCACTCAATTACTGAGAAGAAATATAAAATGTGGCTGCAAATAGGAAATTGATTTTTTTTAAATACATTTAATAAATTGTACCAATTTCCTAATAATGGGTGATCCATTTCGATGTTTCCTACTTTTTTAAAGAAAAAAAACACAGAAAATTCAAATTTAATGGAGAATGTTTATTATCATTTGAAAGAACATTCTTTGGCATTTAATTTTTGGAGATTATGTCTATCAAATGTTGGCCGTTGCTACATCGCTGATAGTCCATCCGTTGAGTCCAATTTTCGATGACTCGTTCGAGCATTTCAATTGGTAACTGGCCAATGACACGCGTGATGCTTTCCTCCAAGGCCTGAATCGAGGCGGGTTTGTCCACATAAACTTTAGACTTTACATATCCTCACAGGAAAAAGTCTAACGGTGTGATATCACACGATCTTGGTGAAATTGATCAATAAATCCATTAATTGATGTGATGTGTGGGAAGTGGCGCCGTCTTGTTGAAACCAAATGTCGCCGAAATTACGAGCTTCAATTTCAGGCATCAATTAGTCGGTTATCATGGCACGACAACGGTCGCCATTGACGGTTACGTTCGCACCGGCATCATTTTTAAAGAAATATGGACCGATGATTCCACCGGCCCACAAACCACACCAAACCGTAGATTTTTCTGGATGAAGTGGCAGTTCTTGAATCTCTTCAGGTTGCTCTTCGTCCCAAATGCGGCAATTTTGTTTGTTTACATACCTATTGAGCCAGAAATGGGCCTCATCGCTGAACAAAATTTGCCCCGAAAACATTCCTCACAGAACGTGAATTTTCGTATTAAAGTTGAGCGATTTGTAAACGTTGTTCAGGCGTAAGTCTTTCCATTATGAAAAACCAAATAAAACAAAACAAAATAAACATGACAGCATGACACGACTCACACGTGATCTGTCAAAAAAGGCTATTGAAAAAAGTATCTCTACTTGAATGACCCTTTATAACCACTAAAGAAATGATTGATTCTACTGTACACTTTTACTGAACATATTTTATTTTTAAAGTTGATTCAAATATCTAGTTTGCGTTTAGATATTAAAAACACTTTTGGTAGGACTACAGTAATTTTTCAAAAAATAATCCGTTTTAGATTGAATTCCTACCTGTTTTTTTTCTGGGTGTAGAAACTTAATACTAAAATTTGCATCTGTGTTCTTTTATTATTTTATACATACATTTTTGACATGATTTACTGTTCCAACAGTGACGACGTCCATGGCGTTCTTTACACTCAAGTTCATGTATTGTATCGGCAGTGTCGCCTTCATACATTTGCTCTCCAGGACAAGCAGGACATTCAACAAGATTTCGATTACTCTATAAAAATATATTTAAGTTATTTTTTTTGTTTTTCTGTCAATTTTCTATTACTAACATCAATTAAAATCTCCGTAGTATTCGTGGCAATTTGTGTCCAATCGATGGATTTTACATAACACAACATTACATTCTTTTCAATCAAAACACCTCCACGTGATATGGTCATTAAATTGGAAAATCCCAGTTCTTCAAGATGCGAATTCGAATATACAACCAAGGCATAACCTTCGAATAAAGCCCGCCCACGTATCACACTTAAGTTGGGCAGTATTTTTCCCAATGATCTTAAGTAATGCACCTGATAGACAATTATATAATCTGTAACTTCAGTTAGCAGGGGAAATGTCTCATTATAATCAACGGATGAATTTCCACTTAATAGAGTTATAAGCAGGAATCCTTCAATAACCGTACAATTTTCCAGTTGACGAAAGCTGGTGGCATGATTTCGTATGTCAAGAGATTTACAAACTGTAAAAGAAATAAAATATGTTAAAAAAATAAATTATTGTGTTTAAGATATACATATTTTAAAAGGATTATAACTTTAAAGGTGATCATGTTTTTAAAATACTTTGGAGAGGTGTTGCCTTATATCAATCATCAATTGTGTTAGAAAAACAATTTACATTGAAAGTTCACTTTAAAAAATAAGGTGCTAAATTAATTAAATTTACTAAAAAAAACACCTTTGTTAAAATTTTTTTATTACCAGAGTTTATAAAATAGATAGAATTCAATCCTTTCAGTTACTGAGAACAAATATATAAAATATGACTGGAAGTTTTTTTTGAGACTTTTAATTAACAAATTTATATATTTTTTTTTTAATGTCTTCACTGATAGATTTCGTCATATTTATTATAATTAAAGCATAACATTAATCAATTCCCGTACCGTTTCCTGTTTGCCCTGTTGTTAACAGGGTTAAATATTTACATAATCATTGATATTACGCAGCGTACTAACTTAATTGTTAATGTTTTCTATCAGTATTCATTTAATAAATTTTATCTCTATTAATAATAATGAAGTCAATAATAAATATATTAATTTTTATAGCTTTTCTTGTGTATCCTTTTTATTATTTAATTAATTAATCATTACTAACAGCCAATATTTGTTTACTTATAAATTAACGTTGTTGGACCCCCTGCAAAGTTCATAATATGAATAACTAGACCAGATGTGTACTACCATAACTGCAGCTGGGCGAATAAATAGGAAATATAAAGTGTGTTCCCGTACGTTACCGCGGGTTCCCAAACTTACCCCAATTTACCCGTACTCCCGTACTCGAAAATTTGGTAAAAGAGAGCGTTTACGAGAGTGTATTAGTGTTTCTCTTTTTACCGAAAGTTACCCAGACTTTTTCTTTGAGTAAATTGTCGAAAGAACAGTTAATAAACAAAAACAGCTGTTTTATTATTGTAAAAAATAAAACTAAGGAAGTAAAAGCAGATTTGTTAAAAATTATTGCAAGTTGAAATAAAAACGATTTACAATAATAAAATAATTAAATAATAATAAAAAATAATAATAATAAAAAAATAATAATAATAAAATAATAACACTGTCCAACAGCATTTTTGGAACAGAATAGCGAACCTATAATTCTGAAAGGGTATGTTGAGTAGATCATTTTTGTAGAACAAACTTATGGTCCAGCACGCCTGAGTATTTTTTTACAGTGGGTCAAAGTTTTAATTTTTCGGTCGAAGGGAGCATACTATATGAAAAAAAATGCTGTAAGTAAATGTCTGAGAGAATTCTTATGGTCAGAGTTGTATTGTGGAATTTTATGAGAATTATTTTGTGGAAGAAGCTGTGTTTTGAACTATTTATAAATAGTCGCCACGCGGAAGAGTCCAGTGGAAGCTTTAGATATTTTAGAACCTCTTCAATACTGCAACAGTATACAAGTTCCTCTGATTTTTTAAAATAACTTTCCAGATCGGCGTGTCTTTTTCTTGGAAATGTAACTTTTACATCGGCTTTTATCAAATTCCTGTTTTTCAATCTGGAACATAACATTTCAGCTTTCTCTTTTGTTAGTCCTAAATCTCTTACAAGATCTTCAAAATAAGCTTGGTCTATCAAATTAGGACATATGTTTAAACCATCAAGAGGCAAGTAACTTATATCTGATATGTTTTCAACCGCCGCTGTTATTTCTGTATTGGCGACTGTCATATTGGCCGAAAATGTATGTGTAGGCGGTTAAGGCACCAGAACACCTTCACAGCGCACTTCTGGTAAAATGACATTATTTGTTGCTTCGTATGTCATTATCGCGTAGTGCCTTTGGCTTCTACCAAATTTGTAATTTACGCAGAAATAGCATGTATCTGATTTGTGATCTTCAGGTTCAATCCATGTAATAGGCGCAGAAAATGGCAGCGCCTTAGTACCGCCTTTGTACCAGGTCAAAAGACCACTTTCGCAAGTAGTACATACGGTTTTTGGTATCCAAGCTTCAGATAAAAATCGTATTCCAAAGAAAAGAAAATATGGTTCTTTAATTGTAGGGAATATCGTTCTTCTGCTTTGATGGTGCGTAAAATGTCCACAAATAAAACAAAACCAATCTCTTAATTTGCAAACAGAATCCGCCATGCTTATTTAAGCTTTAATTTTTCTTTTTTTATATTAATTTTAGTAAAAATCACACCCGATATGTACTGCTTAGTAGCTCAATTATGCTTGAATTTTTTCTTTTATTTTTTATTATTAATTTTAATAAATATCACACCCGATTTGTAAGTCACAGCTGACTAGACGCGAGAACTCAGTGTTTGGCCCTGCTTTATTTACAACATTGGTGTCTTTGGTGACCCCCACTGAAATTTTCCGGCAAACATTTTCGTAGAATATTTTAATCCTTAAATATCCTTTTTTAAAGGATTTTTTTTAATTTTTTCGAAAAAAGGGTCAAATTGACCCATAAAGAGACATAATCCTCATACAATTCCACAATACATTCTCTCAGACATTAACTTAAAGCATTTTTTTCATATAGTATAATGCTCCCTTCGACCAAAAAAATGAAAACTTTGACCCACTGTAAAAAAAAAACTCAGACGTGCTGGACCATAAGTTTGTTCTACAAAAATTATCAACTCAACATACCCTTTCAGAATTACGGGGTCGCTATTCTGTTCCATTCAAAAAGTTTTAATTTGTTGGACAGTGTAATAAATGTTAATGAGATCAGCGATGCTAATTTAGCCATTTTCGGTTTTTTACTTTCTAAAAACTGCAAATATTTTCTGTTTATAAAAAAGGGACAGATCGATACCTTTTAATTTTTCTTACCGCTTTTTTTTTTAAGTTTTTACATTGGCACGAAATCTCGAGATTTTTATATACACCACATTAAAAAAAACAATGAAACAAAGCTCATAGACATTAAATTATGAAAAAATATTTTAGGAATAACTATGTGTGTTTTTTCAAAGAGGAAAATATCAAAATCTCGAAATTTCGTGGCACTGTAAACGGCGGGCAATTTTAATATATTTTTTTGAGTCCTTTATTTCAATGTTCGCATTTCTCCATTAGCGCGTTTTCACTTGTCGTGTTACACTTATTGCACCTAAAAATTTGGCATCACTGATGCATTTTGAATTTTTTTTTGGGCTAGAAAATTGGTTGTTTGCGTTGCCGTACTTTTTGGTAATTTTGTCATTTTATGAGAGTATTTTGTGCTTACTCTGATTTTACCGAACTTTACCCAGAAGGTAAGCGAACACAGCTATAAATTGCTGCCTCAAAAACTGCTTGCAAAAACTTCAAAAATGGCTTTTTTTCCAAATACAATCATGGTATTTTAAATAATTCGGCTCCGTCCTTCATGTCCTTCTGCAGACTACTTAAAAATATTTCGATTAACCGCTTAAATTTTTAAAATGTATTTTTTCCATTATTTTTCCCCAAAACTTCCTAATTTTCTCAGCTAAAATTGCTCAAAATCTATTTTCAACTAGATTTCGATCATATGGTATTGCATACTATGTATTATACACCAACTACATATGTTTCGTAATCTAATTTAAACTACATTACGAAAGCTAGTTTAAACTACATTTCGAGCTTTAAACTAAAAAATGGCAAGAAAAGCTTGGAAACAACAAATACTAATTAAAATACCATCAAATTCTTTTAACATTTAAATTAGATACACTCAAAATAATATACAGTCAACAAAAGAAGTCTTTATCACGTTTTACTGTTTTATGCCTATTTTGAGTTAAAGTGAAAGCTACCGCAGGCGAACACCGACCGTCACGGTAATTTTGTCAAGTTACGGGAGATGTCTGCCTACAGGATAGTTTTTTTTTATTAAGTTCCAATATGGGACCAAGATATTTGTCCGTCTATGGGAACTGTCCATCTGCGCGAGCTGTCCGTTAGTGGAGCTTTTAGTGTATATTTATATATATATATATATATATATATATATTAATTTAATTTATGTGAAAGTTTCAATGGGAGTGGAATCTAGGCCGTTATTATACAATTTTTAAAAATTTGTGTTTCAAACTGGAACTGTTTACTCCAAATTTTCCAAAAAAAATATTTGTGCTGACAACTGAATTTGCTGCAAATCGAATTGTAAAGTACACCAATCAATTTTTTTGGTCAAACGTACCGAATTTATTTTGGTGCAACCGAAATACTACTGTCCCAGTCAAATAAATGTTGCAAAAAACTAATTTACTATTTTCCTAATCATTCGATTGGCAAAAAATTCGGTTATCAGTTTTTTTTTTAGAAATAAAAGAAAATAAAAACTTGGCCGATTTTTATATAATTTAAATTGTCTATTAAACGAAAAATTTAGAACTTGTTCTATATTTTATTCATATTATATAGGACAATAAACCAAAACTTTAATCAAAAACCTCGTTATTTGAAACAATTTTCACGTGAGACCCCACGCAGCTGGAAAAATTGTTTTAAACAAATTTAGAAAAATAATATTTAACCCTAAATAAACCGATTTTGAGGTACTTTTGAGTTTTTTTTTTTTTTTGTTTAAATAGTGGAAAATGTGAATAAATATCAAATATATGGTTTTAAAGGTCCGCGATTTCGGGTCTGAATTCATAATGGAACAATTTTTAATGGCCTATCAAATATAGCGCACATAACTTTTTAAACCATGTTATCGAGCATTTTGTAGATTTGTAAATTTGGATCGCTGATGCCGAATATTACCAAGAAATATTTTATGCACCTAGCATTTTCATGTTTTGGGTCGTTATATGGACTCATGTTAAAAAAAATATAAAATATGAGACAAAAATATCAAAGGTATGGTGTAGAAGGTCCTTATTATTAATCTGAAGTCGAAATTGAAAAAATTTAAACAGCTGATCCAAATGGCAGATAAAAGTTTTGTAAAACATATAATTGCGACTTTTATAAAAGCTTGAGGATAATTTTTTGGGAATGCTGATATCGAAAATAGTTTAGATGTGTTAAAATTCAAAATGGCAGATCCAATATGGGCAAAATTTCTTTTAATCAATATTCGATATCAAAGACCGCAAATCATCCTCTGGGTGATATAAAAATCTAAAGAATTCACATACAAATAAAATCCCGCAAAATTCACGAGATTTGTAAGAAATCTCATGAAAATTTCGCAAATGTGTAGACTTTTTACAAAATACAACACTTTTTTGCATGAAAAAGCGGCAACGCTGGTCAACATATCATGAAATAATTATTAAAAATATAATAAAAAAAAAATTATTACTAACCAAAAGAAGTATTGCGTGGTTCTAATTTTTACTTCCGGTAAGGGAAAATAAAAAAAAGAAAGCTTTGCAAATTGCTTGTTATCCTGCCATTAATATATTGAAAATTCTTGGCTCTAACTTGTAGTAGTTCAAACAGAAAAATAAATCTACTTACCCAACATGAGTAAGACTTTACATAAAATAATGAAAATTGTACTCCGCCAAAGAATAAAGTGATTTTTAGAAGTATTTTAATTTGAGGTTATTTTTTATGTTGGTTTGCTTACAAAACACTGCATTTTAGCTAAGGGCAAATGTAATCGGTCAAGATTTACATATGTGCGAGATTTCGATTGAAATCTCGGAATTTAAAGCCAAATATAAAAAGACAGCTTTGGGGGTTGTTTCACTCCCTATAACATATAATATAATATATATCTTACCCTTTTCTGGACGCATCAATTTCACTTCCTCCGAACGCTTTACTTCTATTTCATTTGTTAGAGAAATATCTCTGGCGGCCCTTTGTAAACTGGGTAATGATGATTGTAAAGTTGTTTCAAAATCTGAATTCAATGCATTTGTTAGTGGCAAAGAAAATATTGAAAGGAACGATAAAACCATTAGAATCATGTTTCTGTACGTAATTTTTGATAAATGTTGTGGCTGTTGTTGTCGAGATCGTCGTCGTCGACACAAACATTTTTGTTTATAGTGAAGACATTGTTGTTCTTGTTGATCATTTAAATGTGTCAGTCTTTGTTCCAATTGCAGAGGAGGAGAATTTTGGTGGTGGTGATGTTGATGTTGGCTGTGGCGTTGGTAATGTTTATGTCTTTTTATATTTGTGGTATTAAAAGGAGAATAACGTAGCGGTGGTGGCGGTGGCGGCGACGACAACATTGACGTTGTAATTAAGACTAACAACATTTTTAATAACACAAAAAATTCTTTTAAAAATCTTTGTTTATGTCCTTGAAATATTAAAAATTTACTGCTACTACTGCTGTACACATTTGGTAAAAGGATAGTTTTGTTGTATGTTGCATTATGATTGCGGTTAATAGTAAAATTAACTGTTCTAGTTGTAAAAGACGATAGTGTTGACTTTGAACTTATCGCCGTCGTTAGGGAGGAGCAGGTGCAGGAGGAGAATTTTTCTAACATATAGTTATCCATATTCTTTTGAGTTTTGTCCGTTGAATTTTTAGTTTGACTTAACATATAATAGGAATTTTGTTGATGAATCTCTTGTTTGTGGCGGCTTGTTGTCGTTAAAGATTCTTCTCGTTCTTCGTCTTCTTGTGTTATATTGTGTTGTGGTTGTTTTTTGAATACGTGCTGGTGGTGTTTTTGTTGTTGGTGGCTACTACAACTATTATTTTGTTGCTGGCAGTTATTTGCATCACATGAGCAATTACAATAATTATAATCCTCAAGTATTATTTCATTCGATTTGTTATTATTGTTGAGCGGTAAATTTTCCATACAAATGCGTAATTCTTTGCGATACATATTTTTCCCCGTAATATGACAATACTTTTCGTTATTTTCTATGTTAATCGATTCCAATGTTTTAAAACTACAACTACAACATGGACTTTTACACATGAATATTTTCTCAGTATCTGATGGTAATGATGTTGTTGTTGTTGTTGTTAGTGTTTGTGATGTTATTGTATCTTGTTTGACATTATTTCTGAATTTCATAGATCTTCTTACTCTCTTATGCAAACATAGTTTTTGTGTTTTCGTCATAAGTTCTTCATTACATATTGGAAATTTGGCTTCTTTCTTAACAATATTATCAATTATGACCATCATTTTAATAACATTTTATAATCTTCCTAAGATTTTAATTATCTGAAATGCAACATCAAAAAATAAAATTATTAGAATGTTAGTGGTAATAAAGCAAATGAAATAAAATATTAAACATAAAGACATATATTAGACAAAATTAGCGAGCGAGATAATTATGTGATTTTGATCATATTGGCTGCGATGGAGCTTTTTTATACCCTCCACCATATTTATACCCTCCACAGGTTGGTTGAAAAGTTCCTGCGCTCACCAAGAGATGGCACTGCTAGCTGCAAACTTTTTTTTCTTAAGTCGGTATAACTGTCCTGAGAACACAAGCAAAGTTGCAAGTCATTCTATCAATTCTTTCTTTGTTTACAAGCCATTTGAAGTTGACGTGTCATTGATTTTTTTAATATGGAAAAATTTGAATATCGTGCAAGCAAAGGAAATTTATGAACATTTGTTAGAAGTGTATAAGGAGTCCTCACCTTCAAAACGCACCGTTGAATTTTGGGCTGGTGCATTTAAACGTGGTCGTACCAGCCTTGAAGACGATCCACGCGAAGGACGACCAAAAACTGCAACCACAGCAGAAATCATTGAGCAGGTACATAATATGGTTAGTGAAGATTGCTAATGCCATAGGCATCTCAGACGAACGAGTATTCCATATTTTACATGAAGAATTACGTATGAAATAACTGTTTGGAAAGTTATTGCCGCACACATTAACAATTTAACAAAAACTGGATCGAAAACAAATTTCTCAGCGTAATTTGGAATGTTTTAAGCCGAATAAAACCGACTTCTGGAGCTGGTTGTTCAGCTCCAAAGCAGGTGAAGTCACAACGATCAGCAAAGAAGGTTATGGCATCCGTTTTTTGGGATGCAAAAGGAATTTTGTTGATTGATTATCTTCAGAAAGGTAAAACAATCAACTCTGAATATTATTGCAGCCTTTTGGATCAGCTGGATGAAAAAATTCGTGAGGAAAGACCTGGTTTAAAGAAGAAATAAATCATTTTTCATCAAGACAATGCACCTGCTCACAAAAGTGTTTTGACGATGGCTAAATTCAAAGAATTAAAGTGCGTATTGCTTGAATACGGTGGGTATTCATCAGATTTGGCTCCCAGTGGCTACTATCTCTTCAGAAATCTCAAACAATTCCTTTGTGGAAAGCATTTTTCGTTGAATGAAGAGGCCATAGCAGCCGTTGACGGTTATTTTGCAGAGCTTCCGGAAAACCATTATAAGGATGGGATAAAATTATTGGAAGATCATTGGAACAAGTGTATTGAGCTTCTAGGAGATTATATTGAATAAAAAATATATTTTGCAACAAAAACAGTATTCTTTCATTTCGAGCGCAGGAACTTTTCAACCAACCTGTATATCAGCTTGTCATTCCTTTTGTAATATCTCGAAATATAGGTCTAAGAACCCATAAAGTATATATATTCGTGATCCTTATGCAATTTTAAGTCGATTTAGCTATGTCCGTCCGTCTGTCTGTCTGTTGAAATGGTGATTAAGACGGGAAGACGCAAGCGGGCGTGCCTTTTTTTACCTGGATTGTTGGACATCCTCCCGAGCAGTTTGGTATTGAAAATGAGCAAAATCGGTCCAGCGGTTAAAAAGTTATGAGTGAAAATGTGAAGATACCTCTAAATTTTCCATACAAATTGGTGTATTTTAGTACAATTTCATAGAAGCGACAGGTACAAAATATATTTTCTCATGTTTTTTTCATCAGTCGCTTAGAAATTAATAATATTTTGTATTCACCTCAAATATTTTTCACCTCAAAAAATTTTTATCACCACTTAAATTTTTTTTCACCACAAATAATTTTTTTCACCTCAAAACATTTTTTTCACCTCCAAAATTTTACTTCAAAAGTTTTTAACATTATTTGTATTAAAAACAGTAGAGAACATTTTTTGGATATTGGTGGAGGGTATTAAAAGATTCGGCACAGCCGAATTTAAGCCTTTTTTACTTGTTTTATAGTTAAAACATTTTTAATACTTTGAAAACCTCATACGATTAGTGATAATGAAAATTGTATCGTTTGAGCTTATGTTAAGATTAATTTAGATCTAACGGTATTATAAGATATTTCGTTAAGGTTAACTTTTTTCGTAAGTTTCGTTAGCGATAAACCTTAAAATAAGTTTTAAATTGATAACGGTATTTTAGGGTTAGTTAAGCCAAATGGTTTCATGAGTTGCCGACAAAGAAATCTAAAACTTCATAATTGTAAAACTTCATAATATATTATATGTTACTACAGCACTGTGGTTATATTCCACTTGTTGATGTTTCACGATAATTGTAATAACTGAGCTATTTCGAATAAAAAAAAACATTCATTTATTCATTCATTCATTCATAATTAGATCAGTATTTTTTTTAGTTTAAACCACAAATACGTTTATTAAGACTCGTATCTCTTGAAGGCTTATTATATGAACGTACCAAACAACATTCATTCATACTAACTCTTTCTCTAAATATATTTTGATTTATTTGATTAAAAAATTGTAACTGTATACGAAAAAAAAAATAAAAATAAATAAAAAACAAATATGTCATACTTATTCATTACGACATTTTTGAAATTCTTTTGTTAATCTATCGTAGAAATTATTGTTATTGGACCTGTGGTATTTCATATTTAGTATTTAATTTTTTTGTTTGTGTTTTGATAAATTTAACTAAAGATAAGACTCGTCTGTCTATGCAACTACGTATGAGTTTAAATAATAATAATAATAAAAAGTAGTTTAGTGTTAATTTTAAATGGCTACCAAAAACACATTAACCCATTGAAGCGTAAGGTGGGTGTGAAAGCTTTTAGGATGATGCAAAAATGTCGATGAAAACCATCTTCATTTTATGAGCTGGTCTAATAGAAACAAGGGTTTTTAAGTTTGTGTAAATCGATTTAGGCTATTGTAGAATTTATTTAGCTGCAAAGGGTATAAAAGTTGTGAATAGATCTTGATATAATAATAAAATTTTGGCAAGTTTCAGCCAAATCTGTATGGATATTCGATTTGAGTTTTTCATCTAACTATCTGAAATCTCCGAGCTAAGTCAAATTTATTTTTGTATTTATTTTTAGTTAATAAAAAAATATTTTTAGTGAAAAATTTCAATTTCGGTAAAAATCACATTTTTCGAAAAATTCAGATTTTCAAAAGAAAAGCGAAAGTCGAAGATCAATTTCGATTTAGCTGAAACTTTTCAAAAAAAAATTCTATACCCGCCACAACAAAAAAAAAATTCTTCCAAAGTATTGTTTCGATCCATCCTAACGTACATTTTACTTCTTTAATTTAATGCAAAAATTCATTATATCAGCAGATAATCTTTTCAATGTACTCATATTTCATTAATATCATACAGATAATTTTTTCAGTGTACTCTTATTTATCAGTCATAAAAGAGTGCTCAATAAGAGTCTTCATCTTCGGACTCCAACTGTACTTTAAGCAATAACAAAAAGTGTTTGTGAACGAATTTTTTGTTTGCATTATATAGCAGACACTTATAACTTAAAAAATTTCACTAAATTCTGAGGACTATTTCTATTTTACCTCTAAATACCTTTTCCTTTACAAAAATTTACAGATATTTCGGTCTTAACTTTCACATATCAAAAAAACAACTCTGATTTCTAGAGGATTTTTCTGTAAAATAAAAATTATTCCAAACATTTTTTAATTGAAGATTGCTGTTTCTGATATAATCTGAACCCTTTTCGCCAATATATATACATACACTTAAAATAGTTTGTAATTAAAAATAACAGAAAATGCAATTTAAAAGAAATGATTTTTCATTTAAAAACCGGTCTACTTAATATTCATTTAAACCAAATGTTTTTTGTTTAAACAGCTGACACATCCGTAAGAAACAAATAATTAATCAGTAAGATTAATTTTATAATATTACATACCAATTCCTTTAAAAAAAATGATTTTATTATTTTTTTGAAATTACTTCTGTTTTTGTATTTTTTTAATCTACAAAATGTATGTATGCATGGCTATAGACACTTTTTGTGTGAATGTGGTTCTGTATGTAAGTGTGTTTATGAAGTTCTTGTAATTTGAATTGAAAAAAATTTTGTATATAAGCACCAATTTATATAAAAAACAAATTGGAATTTTTTGAATATTTTTTTTTTAAACAGACGGCAAACAAATTTCAAATTTTAAACAACTGTAACGGACACAAATAAACCACAAATTTTCGTTTTGTAGGTAAATGAACCTAAAAAATCGGTAAATGATAGCAAATTATTTCGAACAAATGTATAAAAAAGCTAAAATATATATTTCTTTGAAAAATTAATGTATGTTCCTTAATTTTTAAATGGAACTGAAAACTTTTTTAATTAAACTACAAACAGTAAGCTACATAATATTCTGAGTGTACCAATAATTTTAAATACGATACCTATAAGATTTTTAAACTTTCTTTTTATGAAAACCCTAGAGTATTAAGAGCCTTAAATTCCAATTATTTTGGATTTATGGAAATTGATATAATATTATTTGATACAATTTAAAGTGTGGTGAAAAGTTAACCTTAGCTGGGTGAAAGTATATTAGAAATTCGTTTCCAAAGTCTCCGATATGGTCAAACAATTGATACAGATGGTTCTTATCTGTTCGTATACTATTCGAATTCGAATTTATAATGAAAAATCTAAATATCGTTTCCTTTAAAGGGTTAAACGTATTGCGTTTGTTTGAATTTATTTTCGATTCAATTACGGGACATGATAAGTGCAGGTTTATTACAGGTATTTATTTGTTGATCAAAGTCGTATGTATGTTGTGTAACTTTTACATTACGGTACTATTTGAATTTTATTTTCATTAAATTTATCTTGAATGAATGAATTTTTAGAAATGCCACTTTACTAAAATACTCGTCATACATTTTATTTACTACCAGACCAGCCTAGTCAGTGTCAATACAAATACATACATACATACATACATATATAAAACTGCATACATGCCCAAGAACATACATAGTATAACTATACCCAACCTATACACAGGCCTAATACTAACAAAAATATTTCATTCATGAAAGTATCGCACTAAATTGTAAGTTTTCGAGTGAATACATGTATCTAATAATGGATTTTGTTTTGTTGTTGCTGTTATTGTAAAATATCAAATAAATGTAATTGTATAAATATACAATGAAAAAGTGTAAATTTGTCAGTTGTTGATAACTATAAAATAGTTAATCGGAATTTAGAAATAAAGTGTAATTACATTTAAAAGACAATTTTTTATTTTAAATAGCTATATGTACACACTGCTTTCTAGGAACTAACAGTAAAATCTAAAAACAGTGGGCACTACCAATATGAAATACATTTCTGTAACGAAATAGTTTGTATACTAATGGAAAAAGCTTAATTATATTTATGAAAGCCTTTATTAATATTTGTGCAATGTTTAATCATATTTATGAAACATTTCATAAATTCATATAATAAATCGTTGCAATAAATAAAACCTAACCCAAAATTTATCATTTTAAAAAACTAATACAATTAAAATCGGCCATGCATTTGAATTATATTCCGACAAGCGGTTCAAATTCGGAGAAAGTGCGTGATTCTCATTTAATGGACGGGGTACAAAATATAGAGAAAAATCTATATGGAATGACCTAAAAAGTACTATGGAATGACCTGTAAAGAACTAGGTTCAAATATATTCCAAATTTCTTTAAATTTGGAGGCATAATTTACTGTCCATAATTATATTAATTTAAACAAAATATTTACAGTTTTATGTGCATAAATATTATTTAAGGATCCTTCTATAGGTATAGACCGATTCAAACCAATTACAAAAGGATTTGTCCTTGGGCCAATATGTATACTGAGATGTTTCTAGCGATGCCAACAGCTGATTGTCGTTATGACAGAGCAGTGCTGCCAACATGCGAAAACTCGAAAACTATAACCAATCTTGTAAAGCGAAACCTTGATTCGAATTCAGCGCCTTAAATAACGTTAAGATATGTTCTCAGCGACTCTGAAACAAAAGTTGACTGGAATTTGTAAATTTGTGTAATCAATGTACTGGCAGAGAGCATTCAACTTACAAAAATAATGACGTTTTGTTAAAAAACGTTTACTAGAATTCATTTTGTTTTTGATTTTTTTTTATAAAATTGATTTTTTTGGTTTTGGAAAATATTTTTCAAGACCTACATTTATTTGTTTTCCCAATGGTGATTTCCAGCGCAAACAGCGGTCAGGTAGCAGTTATCATTTATTTAAGTCTTAAGGTTTTAAATATTATATAGTTCGTTGCTATAGTGGGTAGAGTTCTCGTTTGCAAAATTGATGGCCTGGGTTTGAAACCCGACTTGATCAAAAAATTACAAATTAACTTTTTTAAATTACCTAATTACTACTTTTAAGCTAATACCAATCTGGATTTTTTTTTATTTTCTTGCTAAATTTTAGTGTAAAAAGTTGATGGGAAACTCCGAATTCCAATTTGGTGAAATATAATAATTTTTTTTTTAAGGCGAGCATAGTTCCTCTCCGAGGAAGAGTAAAAGGGAGCGTATGTTGTTTAACACTTTTTAATACCTATCTTTACAATATGGACCTACAACAGGGTGTGAACATGTTCAGAGCACGCTGCCAATCTACAAAATTCCACGGAATTTCGCGTGATGCCATATGGCATCACTGATCGGGAATGTATTAAACGGCTGCTGTATTTTATAACTGGATACAAATAATTCTGTACTACGTAAAGATTAAAATACTAGAAAATTTTATCCAGAATAGCCAAATATTTATTTGAACAAATCAATTTTGCGCTTATTTGCAGGGACTTTTTTCAAAAATATAAAAAGGCCATCCTCTATGTATTTGATTGATATGTATATGTTGATGAGAATATAAGAAACCTTATTTGTTCGTCAATTGTATATAATTTATTGTTAGTTCATCATGGTATATAATTTAAGAAAATCTGATCGATCGGATCAAGAAGTTTCCCAAACATATACTGAATTTTTTCCATTTTCACTTAAAACATAAATAATGGTTGGTTTTTATTAAAATAGTGATACACTTAACATTTTTAAGATATGTTCTTATATCTTGGGATATCGGTATTATTATGGTATCGGTTGCCAATCTTGGTCTTCTTATTAAAAAGAGTACACGGCCTGCTATTGTGGTTTGAATATCGTTGCTAAGGTGTTTCATATGAATACAAACAATTTTTAATCATAACTCTAATTTATGAACAAGTTAAAAATAGTTTGAAGAACCTGACGTAATTTTTAAACGCCTTCTCTTAGAAATGACAATTTAAGGTTTTGTTTAATAAAATTTAACACGTTTTATACAACGCTTGTAGTTGGCAATACTGTAGATATCATCATACATTTAATGCTGTATTGTTGTTTATTTTTCCTATTGAAAAAAGACACTCGTGTTTTGCATTTGGTTTTTATTTTTGTTAATTTAGTATAAATAGCGTGCCACAAATTTTGAGAAAAAATAATTTTAAAAATATTTGCACTAAACTACTATTTTTAGAAAAACTAACAACACAAACACTAAAAATAATTATCTGCTTGCTCACACAATCAAAACAACAAATATACAACAACACACTAATCCCAGCAAACAACGACATGGGAACTATACAGAAAAAAAATGTAAAAGAAAAAAGAAATTCCAACAAAAACTACATACATTCCAAACAAAAGATCGTTGATCGTTAAATCATGTAATTTTCTCTATTTCTTTCTATATTTTGAGGTTAAAAGTAGGCACTTAATGGGAAAAGGAAAGTAAAATGAAGTAAAAAGAAAAAAAATTAATGTCAAGGTTGAAGAATGAGAAAAAACATACAAGATTGTCTGGAGTTATATTGCATGTAAAAAGTGAAGAAAAAGTGAACATACAAATGAATGTCAATTTGATACCTCTTTAACATATTTTGGAATTTAAAATAGAAATTGTAAAAAATGCATGTGTTATGGAATTAAGATAAATTTATCAGATTATTCAATTTTAAATGCTTGGACTAAAATTTTCAGGCTACCATTATGTTGCTTCATAAAACCTATTATTATTAACATTATAATATCTAATTGGACAAGGTGTGCCAAATATACTTTTTTGGAAAAGGATTCCTATTTTTCCTATGTTGGGTCATGTTTCTCAAAGAAAATTACTTTAATGTGAACGATTATTACAGGCAATCAAATTCAACAGGACGAAAAACATTGATGTTACTACTTCGAAAAGCTTAATGATCTTCTTTGGGCGGTTCAATATCTTAAGTCCCATTCATAGGATCACAAATTATTTTTGCACTTTTAAGACAACAGACAGTTTATATACTAACTGTCATATGCATAGACAATTTGTTGATTTTTATAACCGACTTATATATCGAATTAACATGTAAAACAACAACAAATTTTCCTTATAAGAATGTTATAAGAATCAACTAAATCTCTATGCATATGGTGGTAAATATACAAAAACTTTGAGATTACCTTGGATAAATTGCAATAAAAAAACTTTAGATTTTTTAAAAAGAAAAAGTTTTCGTTATTGCACAAATCGTTACGAGTCTGGTGACTTTTTCCTTCAGTTTAAGATTTTTTGTAGAAAAATATTTGATTCTAAATGCTTCCTTCTACAGAAATCTTTCCACATTCATTATTCATCCTATTCTGAAACTATAAAAATGTAAATGGTAAATCGGTTGCTGGTTTCATTCATAAAGTTTAAAATTATAATTATTTATGAAATTATGAGGCAAGTCGTTTACCACAGTTTTGTAAAAAAAAAAAATATTAAAATCCTTATACCCACATAATTATTAAAAGAACATCCAAAAAATCTGATCACATAAGGAGCATGCTACCGAATCCTTACACCATAAACGAATCTAACAATTCTGTTAAAAATCTGGGAAAAACCTCTTACATTCGCCATTGGTGGTACCAGAGAACACTTGACCACATGTTGGGCATTTATAAGAACTCGTATTTTAATTGAGAGACGAGGAGACAAATCTGTACAATAAAAAAAAAAAACAAAAATGATAATTTATCAAGCGTTGATTCACAGCTACTTAAATTATTTGCCTATTATATATGCTTGCAAGAAAAGTAATGAATTTAAATCACTTCAAAGAGCTCAAAATAAGGCGCTAAAAACAGTTTTTAATCTACCGATAACTTTTTCAACTTTAAATTTATATAGAGATGTATCCAAAACAGTTCTTCCTGTATATGGGTTATACAAAATGGAACTTCTACTATATGTTTTTAAATCCCTCAACGGTGTTGGTTACCATACTATTTCGTTCTCAAGAAATCAAACTGCGTTCAATACAAGAAATGCTATGTATCTAAGAGTAGCAAGATGTCGATTGGAAACAACGAAGCAAAGAGTAGAGCACGTAGGTAGTTTGGAATATAATCATCTTCCAGATATATTAAAAAACATTGATAGAATTTCAATTTTTAAAAGGAATATCAAAGAATATTTATTAGAAAATATTGAAATGCTTCTATTGTAAAAATTATCTCTTTTTAAATAAATTTTATAACTTTTGTATATAGATATTATTTACTTTTTTTTTTTATTTTTATACAATTTGTATTATTTTTGTTAAGTTTAAAACAATAATTTTGTAAATTTTGCCAACTCGCCTCAATAATGTCCAAGCGACGCGAGGCACTATCTATTGTAATAAAAATAAATGAATAAAAAAAAAAATAAAAAAAAAAAAAAAAAAAGCCTTTCAATAAAAAAAAATTATTTTATTAATATATGCCGAGAATCTCAAGCGGTTAACAAAAACAACAATAAAAGACATTTCATTCTATCAACAAAGTCTATTTATATGCGATTAAAATCCATAACCTTTTCTTTCAAAAGCCGAAGACTTATGAAATTAACACCTTCTTCCAAGACATCAAGAAATTGCTTTTCAGCTTAAATCATTGCTTTTCAGCTTAAATCAAATATGAGACTATGAGTCTGTAAGCTTTAAGTGGAACCCCAAATTGGTGGAACCAGTACGACGATTTTGTTAATCCACATCGAAAACCAGACTGACAGGAATTGATTAGGTAGTTTCCGTCAAGATGTACAATCAATTAAAGATGAAGAAAATAGTTAAAATGGAAGAAATGGAAGAAATACATTTAAATTGATAAATATCACAAATATCACTTCCATATTATTCGCTATGTTTAATGTTTAAATTCCAGTCGTTCCACTATATTTCGTTCCCCTAATTTAGCGTTTTAATTCCACTCGTTTTTCCTTCCATATCGGTTTGTTATCCTTGCCTAGTGTTTTAATTCTACTTGATCCTCTTTTTAAACATGCTCCTGGTTAACTTTTAAAAAAGTACCTTATTGATGAATTAGCACATACTTCATGCATCACATACATAGTATTTTTCATGTTTGTAGCCAAAGCGGTTTGGGAGGACCATTAAAAGATTCACCTTCTCCCTTCAGAACCCCTTTAGATCCAAGCAAAAAAAGTGGGTTTTCCTGGAGAAAATTCCAAAAATTAGACCGTACTCCATGGAACACATATTTTCAATTTCAGGTTTATATTCAAAGCGGTTTGGTTAGGACGTTAAGAGAGCTTTTCCCCTTTTGAACTCCGATTTTTACCACGTTTCTAGAAAAAATTTAGTTATTTAATTCCATGTTTCTATCTAAAGGAGCAGTCAATTGGGAAACATTTCCCAAAAATTATCGGCGAGAGAACCAATCTGGAACCGAAATAATCTCTTTTACTAGCTTAATTAAGGATGTTGTATGACCACGTATTCCATGCAGATCTATGATAATACTAGTATCAGATAGAAAGTAAAAAAAAATTACTTATAAGTCTTTTACGTACAATAAAAAAACTCACCAGTTGTTGTTCTCATACAAAAATATATGTATGTACATATAGAGTATTTTTCGCTTATAGTCACAAGTCTGCACACAAATTGGGGACTATTTTGCCAATGTTACTATAAGCCGAATTTTTTATATGACATTCTGTGGCATATATGCGAAAAGCTTTGACTCATTTATTCGATTTGGAAATAATTTCTATTGTAACTGTGTCTTGTATTATTTACATATTTTTTTTTGTCCACAGCTACGTGGCGTACATATTGTATATCAAATGTGACTATTTCGCTATATGGTTAATATTTTGTGAGAAATTGTCTTTTAGGGGACATTAAAATAATACAATGTGGACTATATCGCCAAATGGAATATACATACATACATTTTTTTATTTTTGTCTTAAGCCAAAAATTTGCTCCTAAAGTTTTTCAATTGTATTAAGTATATTGATTGTATTTCGAAATCTCATCTTAGAAAATTTTTTTTATATTAAATTAAAATATCTAATTGATTAAATGAAGATACAAGTAAGTCTTTGTTAATGTATTTGTTTTTATTTCTAACGAAATTATTTACTTGACGAATCGTATACAAATTTAACAAAAGAACAAGCTAAAAACAATAATATACAAACGCATTTTATGAACTCGTATTCTGGCAAAGTATAGAAAATTGAATTGAGTACAAATTATTCCTTATAAATTTTTCTGTTCCAAATACACACAACGGTTCGAAATCAAAACAAACAACAACGACGACTATGACTACGAAGAAAAAGATACCGGTGTCGACTATTCGCTAACATCAGTCATGATGTGATGGAAGAACAAAAACAAACAAAATAATACGAAAACAACCCTCAAGATGACGTTGACCCCGAAAAATATGCAAAAGCGTAATAGCCAAAATACTACACGGGCAAGACGGCACATACTCACACAAATGCACTCACATTTCGCACACACACACACACACACACAAAACACGAAGCGAAGGCAGACAGGCAAGTTAGAGCAAGCAGACAAACAGCCAACCGTAAAAACAGCTATGAAAATAACAAAAATAATAATAAAACGTGAACGACAAGAAGAAAAAAAAATAATAAGTTGGTTTTATTTTATATTGTTGTTTTTGTCGAATACAAAATGTTAAAACAATTGAATTGCAACGAAAAGCGCATGTGCGAGACGAGACATACAATTCCATTAAATACTACAAAATTTGTACTAATACTAATACCAATGCTGCCAGATGATATGATTTCAACCTAACATTGTGGGGATATAAATATTCAAAGCTATTACAGGGCGTTAAAAAAAAAGATAAAAGTACACCTTACAAATTCCGCTAGCAGAAGTCACTCTCCTAAGATATATCACCAAACTGACTTAAGACGTGTCAACGAATATCTCATGAAAAACAGTTCGGTGTCATGTCCTAAATTACACTGTGCAAGAAACTCAAAGCAAGGTTCAATAAATCCGTGACTTTTTGAATGAATGGCAGTTTTTTAAGCATTCGTTTAGCTCAATACACTTGGACATTTCTCCGATTTTTGTATCTCTTCCAAATAATAGGAATTCTACAGACATTTGTTAGATCAATGATATGGAAATAGAAAATAGTCAATAAGGGGTCAAACCGAAGAATATGGCTGACGAGGTAACAATTCATAGACTAATATTCATGGAATTTTGCTTTATAAACCTTAACTGATCATTTAAAATTTAAAACGCAGAGCTATGTATGTTAAATAACTATTGCATCGACAATCTCTCGCATTTTCACTTTTCGACCTCAATGTGCGTCCAAAACGTTCGGCGTCACTAGCGACCATATGAAAAACGGATTTTTAATCGGGATCATTTTCCAAGGGTCATAAAACATGCTTTATCAGTACTGCCTTAATCCAGAAAATAAATTTGTTGTCTCAACCGAATTGAGTAAATTCAACCCAGACCAAATATTTGAAATGCCAGTAAATGCAAGCAATCGATCTATCTATCTATCTATCTATCTATCTATCTATCTATCTATCTATCTATCTATCTATCTATCTATCTATCTATCTATCTATCTATCTATCTATCTATCTATCTATCTATCTATCTATCTATCTATCTATCTATCTATCTATCTATCTATCTATCTATCTATCTATCTATCTATCTATCTATCTATCTATCTATCTATCTATCTATCTATCTATCTATCTATCTATCTATCTATCTATCTATCTATCTATCTATCTATCTATCTATCTATCTATCTATCTATCTATCTATCTATCTATCTATCTATCTATCTATCTATCTATCTATCTATCTATCTATCTATCTATCTATCTATCTATCTATCTATCTATCTATCTATCTATCTATCTATCTATCTATCTATCTATCTATCTATCTATCTATCTATCTATCTATCTATCTATCTATCTATCTATCTATCTATCTATCTATCTATCTATCTATCTATCTATCTATCTATCTATCTATCTATCTATCTATCTATCTATCTATCTATCTATCTATCTATCTATCTATCTATCTATCTATCTATCTATCTATCTATCTATCTATCTATCTATCTATCTATCTATCTATCTATCTATCTATCTATCTATCTATCTATCTATCTATCTATCTATCTATCTATCTATCTATCTATCTATCTATCTATCTATCTATCTATCTATCTATCTATCTATCTATCTATCTATCTATCTATCTATCTATCTATCTATCTATCTATCTATCTATCTATCTATCTATCTATCTATCTATCTATCTATCTATCTATCTATCTATCTATCTATCTATCTATCTATCTATCTATCTATCTATCTATCTATCTATCTATCTATCTATCTATCTATCTATCTATCTATCTATCTATCTATCTATCTATCTATCTATCTATCTATCTATCTATCTATCTATCTATCTATCTATCTATCTATCTATCTATCTATCTATCTATCTATCTATCTATCTATCTATCTATCTATCTATCTATCTATCTATCTATCTATCTATCTATCTATCTATCTATCTATCTATCTATCTATCTATCTATCTATCTATCTATCTATCTATCTATCTATCTATCTATCTATCTATCTATCTATCTATCTATCTATCTATCTATCTATCTATCTATCTATCTATCTATCTATCTATCTATCTATCTATCTATCTATCTATCTATCTATCTATCTATCTATCTATCTATCTATCTATCTATCTATCTATCTATCTATCTATCTATCTATCTATCTATCTATCTATCTATCTATCTATCTATCTATCTATCTATCTATCTATCTATCTATCTATCTATCTATCTATCTATCTATCTATCTATCTATCTATCTATCTATCTATCTATCTATCTATCTATCTATCCGTGTTGTACTTTTGAAACACATTGAAAACAAAAGTTTTATATTACAATGTCTGAAATAGAAGTTTTTTTCAAATACGCAAGACATTACATTATTTTTTTCGCTATGAACTTTAACAAGCAATGTTAAAACTTAAAGATTCTATGATAACTGTGAGGTTTTAAATAGAGATATGCCTTATTATGTTACTTCAACCTGTAGATGGAGAATATACTGCAACGTTGTAAGAAATATACTCGCCAATACTGATGTAAACGTGCAAGTGGTAAGTGCCCCTTAGGTTGTTATCAAATTACTATCAAGAGGCATGGTTATTTCTATACATGAAAACAAAAGAAACTCTTAGGAGTCCTAGAATCTTTCATAGCGTAGTCTTGGATAAAGGTTAAACGACCCATAGTAATATGTCGCAGAATGCACCGATAGGGATAACCAAATTATTATTATGTGACAAGTAACAATAAAATAAATTCTTAAGATTGGGAAACCATAGTTTTGAAAGCAAGCTTTGGCGACCAAAGTAATTAAGCGAGTAAATAGGCTTGTAAGTAGTTGATACTATGTTTTTGCTGGAGATATGTATACTACCTGAAAATTATGTTGGGTTGGTGTGACTTGTGAGTCCCGAAATTGATTTAAAATAAATTTCAATAAAGAATAAGTCAATCTGGTAACATTAACAAACTTCTTCTCTTGTGAGAATTCTTAAGAGTACAAAAATATATGAATTTTTAAAAACAACGTAAAATTTACGAGTAAATTAAGGGCGGAAACTATAAAAACAAAACACAAACTACTTAAAACTAACTTACAATTTTATTAAGGTTCGTACGTACGATAATATGTATAGATGAATGGATTGTCTTTTTTTTGGTTCGTTTGATTGTTTGGATGGATGAATTGCGGCACAATAATAATATTCACACACGAGAGTAGTGAGCAGACGACTAAACTGATATACCACCACACAATCTTACTCACATATTTTACTATACATACACTAGACTATGAATGAACTGTTGTGTTTTGTATACGATACGACGATGGATGGATGTGATGAGATACAATAAGATACGTTAGGATAGATAGACGGGCGGATGGATGGATGGATGGATGAATAGATAGATGAAATGGATGTTGTTGTAAAACCACAAATACACAAATATTTTTAGTCATGCTGAAACAACAATAATTACACATTCCTAATGTGTAACTGTAATAATTATTACAAACTGACGAAGAGAGTACCAAAGTGAATGTAATCAGTGTAATAAAATTAGAGTAGAAAATAAAGACAACAATATCATAATAGAAACGAGACTTATCATTCATTATTTTATTTTCAAAGAAACAAATAACTGCCAACAACAACAAAATGCAGACTTACAGCAACACAAACAAAACGAATGGAATGTCAGAAAATACAGACAGATCGAGATGAATAAATATTTTCAATAAAAAATAATAAAATCATACTAACTACATACTGCTACATTCTACTAACTACATTCTGCCATTGTTGTAGTCTTCGATGCCGTCGTCGATGTTGACGTTCCCGTAGTCGTTGACTCCGTGTTGTGTTTTTTTATTTTTCTAAACTTGTCTTTTGAAAACATACTCTCTCTCTCTCTTTCGTGGCTAGCGCACACCATCGCATCCATATACACAAAGTCTTCACCATAAACACGCACGCTCATGAGAGTTCCCATACAAATATGGTTATCAAAGCAAAATACCAAAAAATTAAAAAAAAAAAACAAATGACAATGTGAAGAGGAATACTAAAAAACTGTACAAGAAAAACAAACAATAGTGTATAGTGAGTAAACGGCAAGAATTGTAGCACATTTAGAATTTTGTAGACGAGGTAGAGAACGGTGGTGGTGGTGGAATAGCACAGCAGCAAAACATAGAGCCGCCAAGTTAGAGCAAAAATAAAATGACTGGACGTTTTTTTTTACCACTACAAAACACTAACTTATAAAAAGAGTTGCCAGTTTTTTAAAATCTTTACACAATGTTGGGGGAAATATATGTTTCAAAGAGGATTAAAGTAGGAAAATTTTATATGGGAACCAAAAACAATTTAAAGTATGTATATTTGATGTTTTTTTTTATAAATATGGAAATATGGTTTCAACATTAAATTTTAATTTAATTATGTCAACATTTTATGAATTTACTAATTTTTTTAAATTTATTTTAAAATATTCAAAAAGTAAATTTTACATTCTAGAATCTAAATCAACAACATCCCTGATGTTTTATTTTAACAACATCCCTGATGTTTTATTTTAAGCAATAAAAAAATATTTTCGATTAAAAAACGTATTTTTTTTTATCAACTTTATCCTCAAATATAAAAAAATTGTATTCACTGTTTGGCGATATAGTCCACATTGAAAGATTTAAATGCCCTCCAAATATCAATTTTATACAAAATTTTATTAATATAATCACATTCAACATACAAAAATAAAAAAATCCAAAATTATTCTGACATTCAAAAAGTTTAAAAGCGAGATTGAATAAATGAGCCAAAACTTTTCAAACGTCGCTTTCATATAACAATTTTTTCACCGTTATAATATTCACTAAATTTTATATAGTCACAATATTTGATGACTATATCCAACCTCGCATATATATCTCACAGAACATTGGCGATATAGTCACATTGGGGATATAGTCGACAACTTGTATGCAAATAAGACTTGTGACTATAAGTGAAAAGTACGTATGTATTGAATTTATCCGAATCATTTTACTTTTATAAGAAATCATGATTGGTCTGAGAGCATTATCTTCTATTTTGACTCCCAGCAGCATTTTCTGTTCCAAAGAATCAGCTGTAGAACTGATTCTTACACTGATGGTTTAAAACTTGTTATGTTGCTCCAAAGTAGAAACAATTCCCCACACAAGTACAATAAACCCAAAATATCACTTTTTCACTAGAAAAATAATAGTATTGTATATAAAATTTGCTTGAAAACAAATTGTACTAAATTTTCAAGTGAAAGCAAATATTTTAAATTTACGAACTTACATATGTTATTTGTATAGTTAGGATGAATGGTTCTTTCAACACAAAATATTGCGTATTTTACATTTTCTCATCTTAGGTAAAACTCTACCAACTTATTTCCCATAGGGCAATTAATATGTTAGACATTAAGAAAAAAATGTACTACAAATTATATAGGAGAAAATATCAAAATTCTATTTAAAAATTTTACTTATTGCTAGTAAATGTTTGATAATTAGGATGCGAATAAATTTGCAACCTTGAAATTTTGAAACTGTTATAAATTGTTTTCCATTTTTCAATCATAATATATAACATATATAATTTTTGGAATACTATAACTTTTATTAAAACATGAGCTCAATATTAATATTTTTAAAATATATTTCTATATATGTATTACTCTTTAAAATTTTCGAAATTTCATAACAACATTAGAACTGACACCATTTAACTGACATTTTTACATCATGAAAAAATTATTGCTTATGATGTATGATGATTGAGAAGTCGTTAAGCGTTCCTGTAATGCAAACATAATTGCCTTTGAGAATTAGCAATTTTGGAGTATTCAAATTGATGCGAAAATTTATAAAAAATGGAGATGATAAATTAAGAACTTTAAAGATCCATTTTAATGCCCTCCAAATATTAATTTTATAAAAATTTTATTGATATAATCACATTCGACATACAAATATAAAAAAAAATCCAAAATTATTCTAAAATTCAAAAAGTTCTAAAAAAATTATTATTTTTCGTTCGATTAATCGAATAATTTAAAAAAAATTAAATGCTTTATCGCTCGATCAAAAAATTTATGCTCGTTAAATCGGTCAAGATAAAAACTTGAATAATTGGCAATTCTACTTTTAAATTTCGCGGAACAGGTTGCGGTACTATTTCTATGGAACGGGTTAGTTATGGTATTGAACCGATAGTAAAAGTGATATACAAGAAAACTCCAGCATAAGTGGCTTTTAAAATTTCTAATGACAAAATAATACTAATCTGTTCCGAAATATAATTAACATATGAAATTTTATATAGAAATGTTAACCATATTTAGAAACAGAGGTAGTATTTGGTAAAACTTTTCGCAAAAATCAGATAAAATTAGGATTCCTAAAATGAAACATAATGAAGTATGCATATCAAATATTAAAGTTAAAAATCCAATACACAGTGGATCATAATGACAAAGTCAACTCTGTTTTTACACGACAAACCAGTCTGTTATTGACGGACTTTCAATGGAATCGAATCCGAATACGTTTTCTGGCCCGTATATAGATCCAGAAAACAGTGCATAAGTGAAGTTGGATACCGTTTATAACAGACCGAAAACGGTATTTAAACGGAAAGAATTATTTGTTGAAATCTGGGTAAAATAATTTTGTCCAGCTAGAATTGGATTTGGCACCACTGTGTATTAAGAAAACTTACAAATTTATATAATACCGGGCATCATATTTTTTAAACAGAATTTGTCTTGGAAAAATAAGCACCACTTTTGGACACTTTAACCTCACAGGGAAATTTCTTATTGAGAACAGTTTGTGATATTTTTTACTAGTAAGATAGATTCAAAAGGGAACTCTTGCTTAAAATTCATTTGCTAGGCTGGCAAGACGATAAATTTCCTTATATTTTTTTTCCCCCAAAAAAATCTTCAGTCATAAGGTTTTATAGATTCTAATAATTCCTTATCCTTTTATATCCTGAGGTCATTTTTTTTTATAAAAATTTACTCTTTCAAAGGTGACTTTAAATATCAGTTTAATATGGGAAAATCTGATTTTGCTGCTGGCATTAACTTCGTTTAGTGTATTTGTACACAGTCTTATTACTTTGGCGCCCAACCTAAATTACAATTTTGTTTAATAAGGATTTTACGATGTTTGAGAGCAAATTAAAATAGAAATCTGTTGATTTTAAATTGATACCTAGTAACTGAATTATTGTTGTGCAACTGAATTTAAGCACGCTAAATATGATTTTTCTTAGGTTGTAAAATAATTTACAATTACCAAGCGTCAACCTATGGCAAACAATGTTTAATTTAAACTCAAATTTAAAAATCGTTTAACAAAATACAAAAATTAAAAAATAAATCAAATTTTTGCATAAAATCGGCATGGTTTTCATTCAGCAATTGTGTAATAAATAATTCCAGTGATGGTAACACTAAACACTAGTGTTGTTCGTTCATTGGGTTGTAGGTTTAAAGTAAAAATAAAACGAAATGTGAAAAACAATAAAACAAACGTAAATTATTTTTTTTTTTTTTTATTATTTTTGTATTAATATTGTATCACTGTTTGCGTGCGTGCGTAATCAATGACGCATTTTTTAAGATATGAAAATATATTATGGAATGTAAGAGAGACAGGCAAGGAGGACCAATACAAAATAAATAAGATCCTATTAATGCCTCGATAGTGATGGTAATTATTATTATGATGAACTTATTTTTTTATTGTCTAAAACGCCTAGAGTTATAGAGTTTTGTTAATGGGGACACGTCTGCAAACTTTACACAGATTAAAATTTTAGCACTAGGCAAACGCCCACATAGAAGAAATGTCTCTTCTTACTATGCATAGAGATGGACGGAAGAATAAAATCAAAAATTAAATTTGATGTTCTTTCGGTGTATTACATCGATAAGTGTTGAAAATTTTCTGCTAATTAGTCTGTTTCCGGTTTGTTAAATATGACTAATAATTTATAAACAATTAATAAAAACAATAACATTCTTTATCATTAGGGTTTGAGAATTTCCGGACTTATTTTTTTACCAAATACCGGAAACTCGAGGAAAATTTTGATTTTTATATAATAAAAATAAAATTGAAAGTTCTTTATTATACAATTTGGAATACTTGGAAGGCTCAAAAACAGAATTTTAGATACAATGAAAAAAGAAATTCCAATTTTAATAGGACTTAATGGACAACATTTTATTCAATGGTTCCATATTTTTCACAACACGGAGATAGACTTATGGGGTTATTCTGTAACCACGTGAAAACTTGTCACGTTCAAATATGTAACTCTGATATATTTAGAACAGGTTGAGTCACTAATATCAAAATTATATTTAGGTACATTTTTGTATATACCTTTAGGTGAATTTAACATTATGTGACTCTCCCTATCCTGAATATGATAGAGTTGAATATTTCGATGTGACAACTTTTCATATAGTTACGGAATAACCCAATTAACCCGAGATAGACGTAATGTAAATAGACTTATGTAAAGGAATTTTCAGAATCTGAGTGGAATACAAATAATTTTCTATATTAAATTTTTTTCAGAATAAAAGAAACATATACATATCATATATCATCACCTCGGAAATTAAAAAAGGATTTTTTTCTATATGGTGTTAAGGGGGCCAGGGCCTGGAAAAATAAACTATCCAGTTTTTTACCAGCTAAAACGGAAAAAACCCGCCTTCTATTTTCTGAATCTTTAAACAAAATATATATTTGGAATCGTGGGAAAATTTTCTTTAGTTAAAGTCGTCACACTTACCATTTTGGGTGTGATTCGGTTTTTTGGACCTAGTGGGTTCTAGAAATATAGAAAAAGATTTCTTTATTAATTCCCGAGGGGGTGATTTTTTTTGATGTTTCGGTTTTATGGACCTAGCTGGTCCCAGAAATATAGAAAACAATTTCTTTTTTAATTCCCGGAGGTGGTGAGGGGGGGGGTAATTTTTTTGAGTGGTGGTGTTCGAAAAAGTTAAATTTTGGCAAGAATGCTTAACTGTTACACTTGATAACTTGACTTTTTATTTTTACCAACAAAAAATAGGTAACTAACAAAAAAAAAAAAAAATAGGATAGGAATGAAATTTAACTTAAGCAAGGAATTTTATAAAAATTCGTACTACGTGGTGAGTAAAATTGTGGCCCTTAGCTTTGTTTAAATATAGGGTCAAGTTTATGGTCAACACTAAGTGGGATTTTACACTTAAATTTTACTTTATTTTTGTTTTATTTTATTTTGTTCGCAAATATAATAGAGAATGCTTTCAGATAGATGATGAAGAACAGAGTTTCTCAAAAGTAAAAATTGGTGACTTGAGTGTAGAAGCCCACAGTGGTTCTAAACCAAAAAAATGGTAATAATTATATTCTAAGCTACTGATCCAATCGGAAAAAATGTTCACAAAAACTGAAGAGAAATTTCTAGGAATTTCAAACAGGGTGTGCTTGAGGGTATCAAAGTGCCTCGTCAGAATGCGCCTCGTCAGAAAAGATGATTTTTCGGTCAAATTTGATGTACGATTGGAGCTTCTGTAAGGCCTTAGCTGCGAAGCCGTAACGAGTGGATTCAATTGGACCATGTAAGCGAAAAATCCTTGTGCAAAATTCTCATCATGCTGGTGCGTGAAATGCCGAGTTGTTGAGATCGATGGCGAGTCGATGTTCTTGGATTGACGACGGGGGCCATAAGTGTTGTCCACTAGCAAGCCAGTCTCAAAAACTTTTTGCACAAACTCATCATATCTCCTAACGTTCAAGAGTACAGCGATTCATTTTGGTCCTCAGATGTATAAATAATATATAAATATTTTTTTTTAAACGCACCAGTGAGTGTGTTGTATAGCATAGGAACAGAAGGAAAGTTTTCAATAGGGAATTTTTAGGTCCAGAAGACAGAAGACCCTTCTCTATCTTCTATGTATATTAAAGTTCATAGGAAATACAATACAGAATTCGGTTTAGTTTTATGATCCTTGGTACAAAAGATCCATACGGGGCGCAGTGCCGGGCATGGGGTCAGAACTTGAGCTAATAATAACTTTTTGTTATTTTTTTGTAAGAGTCAATTTACACAGTGACTTTGTTGCCTGCAATTATTGCGTACAATTCTTGTTTGGTGGCGAACAGGGTAGAGAAGCCAGCGGGGTAAAACGAAGGCACGGTTTTCGTTTTGCGTGCATGTTTTTGTTATCTGTCTTTCACACTCATATGCATTCTACTTTTGTTTCTTCATTCACATTCACTTTACGTGCAATTAAAGTCATCGTATTAATAGACATAACTTTGGAAGCAACTTAGAAAAGGGAATTAAGCAATCAATTGTATCGTATAAATTGGCTCTAACTTCCCTTTTTATTTTTAAATGATTTTATATAAAAATGATGGTTGCCAAAGGGTATTTCTGTAAATAGATAGAAAAAGCACAAGGGTAATCATTCACTAACTGAAAAATGGAATTTCGCATAGTCATTTTCCTTAGAGTGTGTGATATATAATCCTGTTCAAAACCATGAGTTATTTGTGGGTTGGGTGGTTCGTAAGGAGTTCGTATCATGACCTGGTGGCTCGGGTCGAAAGTGTGCACTCCCTCTAGCGCTGATCCTCACAATTTTTTCCATTTAATAAAAAATTTGTGTTCACTTTTCGTTAGTAACATTAAAATTATGATCTCGAGCTTGATAAAATTAAGTATATAATTCAAACAGATAGATCCAATAATATATACAAAAATTTACATTCAAACAAAAAATTTTTAGAAATAGAATTTGAATTTTAACAAATATTTTTAATTACTTAAAATTTTGTGATACTTTTTTTCTGTGAACTTTAAATCATTTTACAAATTTAATGAAGTTATTTACGTTAAAATACATTCATATTAAAAGCAATTGCGGTATAGTAAAAACTTCTTACGTCTGAGTGCTAAATTTATCGTTAAAATTTAACAATTAAATTTATGTGTTATATGGTGGAACAACAAATATTCCAGGTGGTAGCTGACGGGACAATGTAAAAATTATGTTTAAAGTTGTTAAAAACTCCCATCGATAAATTTAAACTATCTTTAATAACAGAAAGATAAACAGTAGACTGTCTGGAAAATTATACAAAACCATAAATATACACATAACTTTTATTTTTACAACACTTAAAATGTAATAAAATGCTAGTGTACATCATACTTGGGAATTTTTCATTACTATTAAAACTAATAGTGCCAAACAAATTACTTTCCTTAATAGACATCACCATGTTTGTTAAATGAAAGCGTACAACGGTTTTGGTCAATGAAATTTATAACACTTTACATTTTTTGTTTGTTTTTTACTCAAAAGGTTTTTGTGCAAAAAATAAAAATAATGCGAATTTATTTTTTTAGTTGGGAGCGTGAATGGATTATCTACATTTTTTTAGTGGGGTGCAAACTTAGTACCACAAATCGTTTTTCGACTGTATTCTATAGCTATTCTATTTATTGGCAAAAAAAAATATATAAATAAGTCACCCTGTGCCCCATGGAAACATCTGTTGATTAAATCACCTGCACCACGTGTTCGGATCTAATAATATAATTTTACCCATCGAGAATATCACTGTTTCTCCATTTAAACATTTTCTAAAAAGTTTATATGTCAATAGTAATTATTTTATTTAATTGACGAATTATTAATTGTAATGGAAATTGGGATTAACTAAATCATGTAGGCATATTTTCAATTCCACTATGTATTTTGGCATGTTAACGGCATTTATATTAGGCAATAATAAAAGTAAATAAAATAATCAGACCCTAAAAAATCATTGCCAACATACCAAATGACTTGAGAAAAATATTATTATAAGCTTACAAACACAAGCCTTAAGCTTGAAAAAGACTTGAGAATATATTGAAAAAGGCTATCGAAACAATTGTAAAAAAATCAAAACGGAACCATCGTGAAAATATTATGTGTGTATGATTACTATAAGCTTATTCTTGCAATTGTATAATAAGCTTGCAAAAATAATATTGTATTATCTTGCGTATAGAAAAGCTTATTTGACTCAATATATTTATAAGCTTCTTTTGATAACTTTAGAATAAGCTTCACATATAATATATTATTAAGTGTTGAAAAAGAGAAATGATAATTATTTTCTTTAATTTCATATATTTTGTATTTTAATTTTATATATAAACAATAATAAATCATTTTAACTATAAATAAAAATTATTTTAAAAATAATTAAATTTAATATGCGTGCAATTACGTTCACTTTATAAAATTTACAACTAAATGTACACGCAAAACACGTTTGACAAATTAAAAAAAAAAAAAGTAATCGCACTTGTTGTATGCATTATAAGCGTAAAACAAAGACAAGACTAGAATGTATAGAAAAATATTTCTATTTCAATCGTCATATTGCGTTGTTCAATATGTGTATGTTGTTTATAAGCATACTTTAGAAAAAGTTATGTATAATATTGTTTTCTCAAGCATTGTTAAATACTGCTTGTGAATTCACATTTTATAAACATTATAATAAGCGAAATTAAGAAAAGCTTAAAACACACTATTTGTATAAGCTTATTCTGAAGTTGTACATATTGCAGCTTGATTGCTGTATAGTATATTGGGTTAATTTAAAAAAAAATGCAATGCTAATGAAATCGTTAAATAGTTAGTTCCATGTTTGACGTAGATAACTATTTAGCCCTATTAATACAATGGGCTGTTAGTGTAAAGTTACAGCTATTTCTCTGACAGCTATAACTCGTAAGTTAATTTTTACTACTTGAAGTGCTAACCGGGAAAGTTATCTAAAAAATAAAATATAATATACGTATGTATGCATGTGTCTTGTACTCGTTTATACAATTTGTTTTTACGTACATACCTTTTTAAATGATGACGAAATGTATAGTTTCTTAATTTGTATGGTTTGTTGTTGTGATGTTCTAGTGTATAAATACTTTTGTTGTTGTTGTTATTATTTCTACTACTGATTGTTAACTTCACACTCTCTATTGTACACTTTTAAACTTGACAAACTTTACTCCATACAGACCAAATAAAAGCATATCATTTATTTTAAACGACTTCCACACTCTTAACAATAAATAAATTATGTGTAGTATTTTTTATTATTTGTGTATTTTTAAATTATTTTTTTTTTATTTTTGGGTGGATTTTTTTTTCTTTATTCGATACTCTTATTTTTTTTTCTTAACCAATTTATTGATTTGATTAATTTTTTTTTGTAGATTATTTTACATATTTCACTTGTGTTTTGTTTTTCAACATTTTTTGTATTCAACATGTTTTGTATTTCAACATTCTATTGAAATAAAAATACAAATAATTAATTATTTATTAATAAATTAAACTTTTTATTAAGATTCATTAACTTTTTTATATCTTTTTCTAAAATATTTATTATTATTATAATTTAATACAAACTAGAGTATGGCTGGTGGCTGACCGAGCTCAATTTGCTAAATATTTTATTTATTTTTATTTTATTTTTAATTTTTTTTGATTTAGGTTATTCTGTGTGTTCGTCATGCAATTTTTATACGTCTCACTTGAACACAACACGTTTTCATGTATGCATTTTTATTTATTTATTATTCGGTTTTCTTCGTCGTTCTGTCTGCATTCCCGTCTGTCCATTTGTCTGTCTATCTGATTATTTCTCTGACTGTCCGACCATCCATCTGTCCGTATATTGCCTGTTTATCATAAGTTTACTTTTTAAAATATTTGCTTTCTTATGATCTCTGGTTCTGTGATTTGAAAACTTCTGTTATTTTTTTTTTTTTTTTCAAAAGTAAATTTCTTTTAATTTATTTAAAATGTTTTAAAATTTCATTTAAATAAATTTAGCACTTTTACTATTTATTTATTGTTATTACAAAATATTTTTTTTTGCTTTAGGAACGTCGTATTACTCGCGTCTCACTGTGGGCTTCCGCATCAGCCTATTAGACTTGTCCGTACGTCCGTCGCTTATCTATTTGCGTATTTACGCCTATGTTATTTTGTCGCTATTTTGATTGTTGTTGTTATTGTCGCCGTATTTGCTATGGTCTCCACTCTTAAAAAACAGCAAAAATACTCTCACTTACACATTTACATACCAAAGCACAACAGTTTATCATTGCCACTAAGTTTTATTAGGGAAAATTTTCCCAATTTAAAAAGCTTAAATTACCTGCAAAAAGGCAAAAATTTAAATTATTGGTCGAAACATAGTTTTTAATGAAACACTTTTATTACCTTTATAAAAATTTTTATAAATAAAATTAAAATTTGTATAAAAATTTATAAAGAACAAAGTTGAGCAGATTCATGAAAAAGTCGTATATTTTATGTTGTGCAAACTGTGTAAAGTCTATTTTTGATGTATGGAGTTTGACATAAAAGTCGTAAACTTGCCAGCTTTTCACACTATATACAAAAGTATGAGGTCTTATATAAATTTCCCTATTAATTTAAAAATTAATTTGATAAATTTCTACGAAACATGTTCAGTTTTATGAAAGAATTCATTAATATTATGAAAGAGCTTGTGTTATTTTTTAGAAGAAGCAAACTCAGAAAATTCTTCCTACTAATTGCTGTGATGTTTTCTTTGGAAAGGTGATAGAGAAGAAATGTGAAAAATGAAGGGCGCAAGATGTTTAATCCTAGAACAGTCGTTGCCTGTCATAGGATGAAGCTTTTAGTTTTAGTTGAAGATTTTTATTTTACTTTGGTGGGGTTAGTTGCTTGTGAACACCGAGGGAAGGCGTCGCGATATGTGTAAGGCATAGCAAAATTCGTACATACTATTTTTCTGAATTGATGTTGCTTCACTGCGGATTGAATCCGCAACCTTTTGTATAACACTCCAACACGCTAAGAAATTTATTCTAACCGGAATCAAACGGTGATCAAACAATGCCCGAGAATTTCGTGTATTATGCCAAAGATATTCTTTAGTGCTCGTCCATTTAAAAGGTCCTGATGGTATACTGATGCTGAAACAGTGTTTTAGCGCCTTTTAAGTTAATTGCCGTGTGGGTTTCTTTTCCTTATGCTAGAGCGTTGCTAATGTTTAGCCAACGCTAAAAAACTTCATAATTTTTTGACTTTACACTAAAATATTTTGAAAACTCATTAAGTCTCGAAAGAAGTAATTTATTACTGCGGATAATTATCCTATATATTATTATCCACTTACAATAGGCTCTGCACTCTGAACGGTGATGGTTAATAACCATCTTGTAAAGTATATGGAGACCAACTCACTGCTAGATGATTGATAGTATGGCTTTCATGGATATTGTTCTACGCTCTCGTTGACGGCTAATTGACATCTTGTTAATTATCTGAAGACTAACTTACTCTAAATGATCGACAGAGTGGCTTTTGTAAAACTTATTCTCCAAGGCATTCGATAAAGTGTGGAATGGCGCACTTATATCAAAGTTTATTACTTTTGGTGTCGGTAATAACTTCCGCCCATTTATACCAAGCTTTCTTAGAGAACCTACTACATGTATATTTTCGTTGCAGGGATACCGCAAGATACTGTTCTTTTACCATCTCTATTTCTTATATTTATGTCCTACTTGGTCAGACTTAGTCAGACACTATCTACTTGGATTTTCCTTTCGATCGTGGGCCAAGCCTTTTGGTGAATGGGGCAAGGGGCATGCTTAACACACTCAATCATGATTATTCTATAATTTCCGAATGAGAATTCAGTGTGATGTCCGTTGGAACATAGAGTAAAGAATGCATATAGACTATTAGTGCTTCTCTTCACAAAATTCAACAGTAGCAAGTTTCAGATTGACCACACCAAAAATCATATAAAAAACCACAATTATTCGTGTTGAAGAGAGCAAAAATTTATCCGCGAGAGGGAATTGCACTCTAATGTTGAATATTTTTTGGTTGGAATAGGCACGTTTTTCAAGTGTCAATAGAAGTATTCAAGTGAGTAGGCTTTTTGAGGCGGTACAATAAAACCCTTATACCATTCATATCCCAACGAATTTGGAGGCTACTCAATGTCTTTTTGGATTGTTTTGGACTTATTAACAACAGCAGGGAATCAACTATATTGATTCTTTGGAGCACCGTCGGAATGTGGGTTGTTCTGTTGTACGGTTCTATCGATATTACCATGGAAATTATTTCGCTAACATAAGTAAGCTTGTCCCTTAAGCCCGAGTTTTTCTTCGATCTAATACCACTGCACATTTCAGGGAATGTGGAATAATCTTTTCGGGAATGTTAAAAATACTTATTTTCTCATTGAAATTGAAACTAAATTATTGCTTTTTATTGTAATATATTTTTACGAATTTTATCACAGACAATAATTGAGGTATTTTGAATTGCATTTAATTGCACAGAGAAAACAGATTCATTGTAACAACCGAAATTCTTGCAAACCGAATGGTTTGGTTGAAGCCTCCGATATATTTGTTTTGATTGAAACCATATTTTTCAATTGTATCAGAAAAACATTTGGTTGGGACAACTGAATAATACGGTTGTTGCAGCCAAAATATTCAGTTGGCAATAAATTCGGTTGTTATGATGAATCTATTTTCTATGCGTGAATCTACTATACCTTGGACGTATGATGTATTCCCTATGAATATATTTTTCTAAAATTTTAAAATTAAATGGTGTTTATATATGAATTAAATAGTGTTCTTGAAATATAGTTCTCGCTTTAAACTCCTTACTTTGATGGTAGTTTTTTCGATGAGAATATTGGCTTTCTTTAATATTATTTCTTTCAATTGTAAATAGTAAACAATGAGACAGATGTGCATAAAATAAATTTTTCCTTTTCGCTGATCATTTCTGTGCATTTGAATGTTTGCTGCAAAAGTGATATTAAATTCAACTTTTTCAATAAGGATTTTTTGGGTTTTTGCTACAATTTATAACGAGAGCCAGTTTTATATTCTGCAAAGTCTGAAGGAGTCTTAGATTTGATTTTTGCTGTTAATGTCTCTGTTGATAAAGATTACCCAAAATCGAGGCATGCTTGTCATGGAGAGTTTGTTAAAGGTTTCCACAGATTTCGATAAATTACGGCACGTGATGGAGAGGACAAAAGTAAAAACATTCGGTAATTAATATAGCGTTTCAATATCATATTAAGGCGATCAAAAAAATTCAAAATTTTTCGAAAGTTTTGATAAAACTTTAAAAAAAAACCCCTTCATTTGAAGACAAAAACGATTTTATTATATATTTTCTTCCCCCCAACTAAAATTAAAATTTCATATAATACTTCTTGAAAGAAAACTTCTTGTCTGTTTCCGTCATGCGATCAGAAGTTTCCAACATATATACCAGAATAATACGATGAGAGCGAGTTATTAAAATACCGATTTATTAAACGGTTGAAGTTTTTTTAAGTTTATATGTGTCGATTTTGTTCGATCTCACTCCTTGTGAATTACTTTTATATCATTAAATACCTAACACTGATTTTACTGAGAGTCTGATATGTTTGTTTTGGTTGCTCATTTACAAATAGTTGTTTACTTGAACTGTTCGTATTTGTTAGAAACTCCCAGTCGGAATTTATGGAACAGATAACCACAATTCCTGTAGTCAATACAGTGCACAAAGAGGAATTCCCTTGATATAAATAATAACATTAGGAAAAATAAGTCTCAACAAAACGATAATGAATCATCAAATTAGTAAATGTTTATGAGAGAGCAAAATACTAATTGACTAAAGCGCCATTTTTCGTTATCGCAACGGATTATCGGATGTCGCAATTGAATAAGGTTACTACAACTTGAGATTGGCATATCACAAACATTATTATATTTGACACCATATTTACAGTTCTAACAACCGGCACAATTAAGTTTATTTTTACGGTTGTAAATATTATCTGGCATCTCTCGCTAGTGCTTACCTAAACGAAAAAATAACTCACGACAATGAGACAACTAGACTTGCCAGTTGTCTTAAAAATAAGAGGAAATACAAAATAAAAGCGAATAAAAGTATTTTTATAACAACAAAATCCCCAAAATAACGAATTTATTTTGTAAATTGTCAAGCCTGATATTAAACGACCGAGAAACAGAATTATAAAAATAACATAAAGAAGAAATGAAACAAAACAATATCTGTATGTATGATGTTAAAAACAACACACAGGCCCGAAGAAAGGCAATTACTACTATATACACGGCAGCCGTATCGTTAGTGATGCCAATCAATTTGAAAGCATAAAGTTTAAACTTTTATTTGGTTATTTTTTGTTAGTACTTTGTCGATGTCGCTCACGTAGTAAAAAACGTTCTCTTGGTTTTATATGGGCAAATTACAAAGGTTCGGTATCTTTTCAAATTGTTTTTTTTTTTGCGATTCCAATTGATTTTCTTTGCAAATCCAATTAGTTTCAATCAGATTTTCCAATTGGATTTGAAAAACAGGGAAATTTGCTCAATTTTTCCCTGTTTTCTCTCAGTTTCCGAACCTTTGTATTTTGTATAAAATTTTATTTGACCACGACGGCGTTGCAATCTCTATACTATTCTTCCTCTATGGTACTATATATTTCGGCAGATTTAGATTGCAAGTACATCAAGGTGGCATATCAGCTTTTCAAAATTTGATGGGTAATATTATACAGAACTTGTTATACACAAATCAGCAAAGTAGTGGGAAATAGGTATGGGTGATATTAATATACTTTTTGCTTTAAATTAATGAATTTTTGCTGAAACTTTGCAGGAAGCTTCATTCACGAAAAAGTTTCACTAAAAACTTCTTTCAAAAAATTATAAAGTATTTTCATTAAATTTTAGAAAATGTATATCCAATTTGTTAAGAAAACTCAATTGGCTTAGTAAACATTTTTATTTTAAAAATTCTAGAAAATTCTCTCTGTGCAGGTATTGCAAAGTAGCAATCTATTGTTAACATATTTCTTCTAATTTATTTGTTAGTTTTCTGTATAAAGGCACACCAAGCAAAACTTTTAGAACAGGTTACCTTTAAATCTTTAAACACCGGTTCCATGAAACAGATTGTCGGGAGTCAAAGTATACGGTTTCACTGTGGACGAACCAGTTCTATAACTGGTTCCAAAACCAGTTCGAAAGTCATAGTTACTTTGTAGAATTAAGGATTTTATTACTTTAAGGAACTATTGATTAGTGTTGCGTGCTTTTATATGTATAATAAGATTCTAAATTTAGTGCTAATACCGAATTCAGACTGTAAAGTTAATCAAGCAAAAGTCGGATCAATTGCTTAATCAAGCAATAAACATGTCGATTAAACCCTATTTTGATCTATTTCATTAATGCTGAGCTGGAAAATTAATCTAGTAAAAGGTGGAATAATTCAATTTTAGAAGATAAAATATGTACCCCCATTTTACCTCCTAAAGATCGAAAACAGCACTTACAAAATCTGACAGCCTTATTTTGATTCTTTATTAAATATCCGATTTTAATCCAAATAGGCGTGTACGCGAGGGGGAATCCCATGTGAGAATTTTATTTAATTTTACTGACTTATGTAAGACGGTGTTTCCAGATGACTTTTTGCTTTAAACGAACAAAAATGAAATACAAAAACAAAATATTGTACTTGCAGTCAGACACTCATTCGTCACACGACGAACGTATTGTAGAAACCAAATGTAAATATTTTCTTGATTTGTTACCGATTTAAAGAACTTTAACGTTTTGTTAAATCGTAAGTAAGCACAAACGAAGTTAACAACATTGTTTTAAAGACTACAAAACAACATTAAATTTTTTATTTTTATGTTATTATTATTGTTGTTATTGGTATACGCTGGTGAATTCTGTTTTGGAATTTTTCTTGTTTTGAACAATTTTCCATTTGTGTTTACACTCGCTACATAAAGGGAGAGAGAGAGAGAGAGAGAGATAAAGATTATATCTCTAAATATATACACTCATGTTTTAGTTTTTTTTTAAACCGACAATAGTGATGATGATGGGAGAGAGAGACGATGAGATTCTATTCACAAGTATATGGCATAATTTGCTGCGTAGTATTTTATTGTAATATGTTGTTGTAGCCTTTTCAAAGAATTCTTAGTAAAATATCTTTGAATTACAGCAGCAAAAAATAAACTACTACTAAATGTAGTAATTTTTTTTTTAATAGAGAATCAAAAACAATCTATGTGTAGGTACTAGAAGTACTATCATTACTAGTACACTACTATTGTAGTTGTTATTTTTATTATATGTATTTCATCATGATAATTCCCAATTACAACTTGTTTTTATTAGTTTTATATTAAAAGTATTACTATTATTATTTATGGTTTTTACGATTGATTAATTTATTAATCACTTGGTAGATACATTTTTTACAATTTTTTTCTTATTTTGTTATTTTTTTTTTTACATTTTCTTAACATTTATTGAATGCGTAGTAAACTAACAGTGAACCACATAAGTATCGACACATTCTCATTATGACATGATTGTATCGATAGCGAAAATCATAATTCAGGATAAATCATATTACGGTTGCAACAAGCGAGATCTACTTGTAACTTTTTTACTTTGATAACACTTAACTTTAATGATATTAGGTAAAAAGCTAACATAATCTTGAAGTTCATTTGAGTGGTTCACTATAAACTGCTAGCGCTTATGTAAAATAATTCTACGAGTTAAATCCCAACCTGAACTAATGTCAAATTTGTATGGCATTTTCGAACACAATTGACCGCTGCGTTAGCTATTAATGGGATATTTACAATACATAAGAAATTCTATAAATCCCCTTGGTATAAAACGTTTTATTTATTTTATATTAATCATATAATACAAATTTTATCCTAATACCCTAACCGAGCACTAGCAACAAAGGCCATCGGCTCGTTGTAGAGAAAACAGACCAGAGCTTCTGGTGGGAATCGAACCCACGACCATGGTCGGTTGCAGAATAAATTTTTTTTCGCTGAAAACAAATCAGGTGCTAAAATCAGAAGCACTGTTTCGCCCCTGAATGAATGCCACATACGAATTTTGGTTACTTATAAGAAAATGTTTACTGTGCAGGAGTCGTTCAACAACAGATGACCTCTCTTCGGCAAGCATCAGAACTGTTTTCGAGAGTTACTACAATATTTATTTATGGTTTTTCTTTATAAAAAAAATCTTTATAAAAACTCGAAATACTACGAATATTTCTGAAAATTTATACTCGTGTTTGTTAACTTTGAAGAAAAAAATATATGATTTTTTTTTTAAATAAGAAAATAGTTGTGATAGTGGGTGCAGGTAACTTTTTCATTTTTCATAAGCTCAGATATGTTAAATACCCAGAAAAATTCGACAGTTGTATATCAAATAAAAAGCATTTCAAAGAACTATCTTAAGGTTTATATGCAATTTTGTCTTTATTGAAATTGTGTGTGTTGACTTTTTTGGCTCACTGTATGTACAAAAATATATGTATTTTGGATGACGAAAAAATCACAACGTTTTACCGAAGAAAATAGATCAAAAGAATTTTAATTTAAAATTATTTTTAGTATAACTTTTTATTTTTAATGCTGGGGGTTTTCCAAAGAAATATATTTTACATTTTTTTAAGAACTATTTCAGAGATACATATGTATGTATATATACGTTCACATATATATAATTTTTTTCACTAACCCTTTATAATTTTTTTTGTTATATCTCAAAAATATTTTTGTTTTTTTAAATTATAAGTTTTGATAATTTTTTGTTTGTTTTTAAGTATTACAAAAAATATGTGTTTATTATTTCCGGTTAACAAAAATACACTAGAAAAAATTACATTTGAGCACAATAACTCAACTCGACTCACTATAAGAAAACTTTAGTTAGTAGTTTGGCCTTCTGAAAAACAAAATCCAACAAAAACAACAGAAATAAAGAAAAAATATTGCTCTGCTACTTCTAAATGTTTGGTATTTTTCGTAAACACCCAACTTTTACCGTTTTTTGTAATATTTCCAGTGTTACTAATTTGGTAGTTTTCTAGCTAGATTTGGTGTTTTTTTTTTTTGCTTCGTTAGCTGATAAAAAGCGATTTGGGTATTAGCTAGAAATCTGGTGTTTTGTAGTTCGATTTACCCACTTTCCTGGAAAAAGTAACAGAGTTCTTTAATTTCTCGGCAAATAAAATTTTTTATCACATTTTGTACATAATGTCTGTGGAGTTTTTCACAAAACAATTTCAATAGACTTAAGAAAATTTTTTAATATGTTTGTTGTGTAAATAATTTTTGAATACCCGATTAAAATTAATAATTAATAGCCATATATTTTATTAATATGTTTCTTTTTAAAATTTTATTCGAAAAATGGTCTTAATAGTTAATTAATTTTCGTTTGAAAAAATAACGTATTTTTTTGTAACATTAGGAGTTTTTACCACAGATATTTTTAACTACAGAAAGCTAAAAATTGTTTCTGTGCTTGTGCATAGTTGTGAGGATAAGCGAGTTCTTATATATTTTGGCAAAATAATGTATTTCTACTTATGCTTTTAAATATTTTCAAAACGTAATGCTGTGTGAATAAAATTTCTATATGGAAAGCAATTCTTTATCATTATTATTTGTTAGAAAATTTATACAAACATTTTATCCAACGGTAAAAGTGCATTTACTTTCTTATAAAATTTTTGTTTTCTTTCACATATAATAAATTTATTTTTTATTATTTAAGGGCGACAGAAAACTGCATAAATTGCTTAAAACATTCGATTTTAAATGTTTTAAGCTATTTAGGGTTGATCTATAGAAGTTTTCTCTTGCGTCAAAAGATGCCTCATATCAATTTTTTAATCCGGAGTAAAAATATATTTTACTTATGCCTGTTAACTTATCTCCCAAAAACCAAAGCTTAGTGCTTAACAATAGTTATGTGTCAATGGTTAGTGCTAAGCTCTGGTTATGATTTCGATAAGTTACCCATCCTAAAGGACATAAATAAATTTCAATCTATATTTTTCATGTTTTAGCAGTATATTTTAAAATTCAGTTATTTCTTTCTTAATTCTTCTCATTAATATAGTTTAGCTATTTTTAGCGGTTTTTAAGAAAAATATTAGCTACTCTTCTTGAAAAATAGTTTGCAACATTGAATATTTCATTTCGTTTTAATTTTGTTTTTATTTAACGAGAGCACTCACATTCGGGGTAGTCATCGTATTTGTCGTATATTATTATTATTATGATTATGTGTGTATACATACACACATCTTCTTGACATGCATTTGTTTTCTCTGTTTTTATATTACGCACATTACGGTAACGTCGATGCCGACATCGGCCGCGAAGTTGGCGTACACGTTGTTTTTCTCAAAGAAAAAAGTCAAACCCAAAATATATACGACAGCCGTAAATAAAAATCATTCACTTTCTGTTTCGTATTGAATTCTTGTATTTTCTTGGTTTTTATTTATTTTTTTTGTTAAAAAACAGCAATTTTTTACATTCACTTAGTTGTTTTTTTTTTTAATTACTTTCATTTGTTTTTTATTTTAATATTTGTTGTTACTTTTTATGGTTTTTAAATATTTTGTTTTTCACTTTTTAAATGCACTTTGCCAACATTAGTTGTTGGTGTACTAATGAACGAAAAAAAATAGTTTTTTTTTTAAAGTTCACACTAACAGCGCGACAACGTATAATAACATGTGTTTGCTAAAGCGCTACTAAAAGTATACTGAAAGTAAAAGAGAAACAATTAAATTTAGTAGAGTATAGTCTGGTGTGGCCACATCGTTTAATAACAACCCCGACAAAAACAACTACAATTTTTTTATTTATTTAACAGTTAAATAAAATTCAAAGCTTCAGCATTTAAAAAATACATACAAAATCTTATAATAAAATTTTAATTATTAATTTTTTTATTAGTTTAAAATTATTTATTTTTCCTTTAAAGTATTTTTACCAAAAATAGCAGTTTATTTTAAGGTAACATTGATAACATAATATGGCATCTCTCTTTTACATTCTCTTTTAAATTATATTTGTTTTCGTTTTTAATGCATGACCACAAAATAAATAGAAACTCAACTCATTTGTATCTAATGTTTTTTTTCTAATATGGCCAAGGAGGATATATAAATAGAAGAGACAGAATCCGTCAAACACAACTAAAAACAAAACATCAAACACAACACATATGTGTATCCCGACGCGTAGTCCGGATTTACCGTATAATAAAAAATATAGTTTGTAAAGATGTAAACTATATAATGTAAACAATGTAAATTATGTATGAAATGAAATTGTTATTTAACTTCAAGATTTTTTTTCTACTGTTATCCCGACTTTGAAAAATGAAAAATTAATCAAATGTCTCGAAAGTCTATCGTGTTGTTGCTGTTTTCTTCTGTACAAGATTTTAGATTTTTTTAAATTCAACGATTTTTTTTTCTGTTACGAAATACAGTACTTTTTGGGTGGTTTTTTTTACAACTGTAGTAATAGAAACTGCTGTATAGTAAAGCAACTATGGTAAGTTTTGTTTTAGAAAACAAACTTCAGATTGCAGTTAATAACACAAAATGTCATGTAGTAACTAACAAGCTGTCACTTGTGTCGTGTCTATTCAGTCTGTGGTTAAACCATTATCTGTAACAAAGCTGCCAGATTTGACGATTTATTTATATTTTGACGATTTTTCGTCTAAAATTTGTAAACGATTTGTGGCAATTTTTTAGTTTAAAGAATATAAAAGCAAATCTTGGTGTTTTTTAAAGCTTTCTCAGACATTTGTGAAAAAATAAAATTTTTTTATCGAAGTTTTTTTAATTTTCAGTTAAGCCAATTTATAGTTATTTTTTGAAGGAATATTATTAATATAGGTTTTAGGTGACCTTAACAACGAAATTCTCAAAAGATGCATTTTGACGATTCACTAAAATTTGAATAGCTTTGCAAACTAAATTAAAAGATTTTTACAAACTACATTAAATGTCATTTTCAAAACAAAATTAATAAAAAAAACTTGACAGTTTATATCACCAATTCTGGGAAATATTTAAAATACGTAAAAGTGGGTTCCGGTTTTGAATGGTTTTATCACTGAGAAGTGATAAAAACTCTCATTTGTTAACACTGTTTTTAAATTAGTGAAGAATAATTCTTCATCGCTTCACAGTTTCGCAATCCTTCAAAAAAGGTACCCTAAATTTCTTGGAATTAGTGACTTTCTGTCGATCCTGAAATTAAAAAGTTTTAGTTTTTTGTTTTGTTCGATAGGTTCCACAAACTCCCATTATATATCTTGCTTGCTACTACTATCGTACATAGTTAAATACTATCCTGTCCAATTACTCTCATATAAGCTCTTCGTATTTTTCTAGGTCGATACAAAACTTAGAGGCAATTGATTGCATGGTTTTTTCTCAGTTCCCTTTTTAAAGTCTTTTTTAAAAGCGCACCATGAAAACGGAAGCTTCTGCTATGTCATGAGTGTGACAAATCTAACTATATTATATTACAGTGCTAAATTAAAATGAAAACTCAAAGTAATATTTTTGGCCAGACATCATTACAACAGCCAATGGAACACCGTTGTGTGACAAGTTATCAACGTTGGCTTATTTCAATTCCATATAAATTTGACACAAGCTAACGTTTAGTGTTAACTCTTAACGTTACTAATGTTAAATTTGTGTGTGAATGACATAAGCAAATGATATAGTTTGCCGCATAAACACAGCCAATATTGCAAATAACATTAAATTTGAGTGTCTACTTGCTATTGTTTGAGTTGAAATCATTTTCCATAATAGCTTGCTAACATTTATGGCGTTTGAAGACACGTAGTTACATTAGTTTTGTTTACAAAAATATATTCTGACATTTGCTTTAAAGTATCTTTCTTAAATATATCACCACTATATCACAATATATCACCACTATATCACAGAGAAAAAATGTACAAAGTAAGCAAATGGTTGTGTGGGACGCAAATGAATGAGTTCGGTTAAGCGTTGCCAATTGTCTTGTATCCGACACGTGGTAAATTTTGCCGAAAATACTATAGTTGATAGCTCTTTCTTGTTTGGATTTTGAATGAAAAAAAAAACATATACATAAACATAATACAGTCTATGACATATCTAATGGGTAATTCAACGTTCTTAAATGTTCTTAAACCTCATGTTAAAAAAAAAAGTTAGTATAAAACTTTTAAAAACTTTTTGGCATACGTCACTTGTGTCGTGTCTGTGTGTGTGTCTTTGATAAATTTATATTGTTCAACTATCCAGCAAAAGGTGGCACTGATATTTTTTTTTTAACATAAATGTTACAAATATTAATGATATTCACCACATTTTTTTCCAAGCACAGAAACCAACTTCCGATTTTGTTAAAATATATTAAAATTGTTTACAAAAGAAAATGTAAAAATGTTTGGTTTTGTCTGGTCTTAAAGGGCAAGTTGGTAAAATGTGTTGATGGTAATAACATTATCCTAGAAAGTTAATTGTTTTTTTTTTAGTCATAAATTAATTTCCTAAGCCGTATTTTTTTGTTTTTGCTAAATTCCAAACTTTCTAAGGCAAAATTTCCAAGAAAAGATCTCAATCGATTTAAAAAAAATCTTGAATATAATTGGGAGTCAATAAGTTTTTCCCGCCATTACATCTCACTCCAAAGAAAAATGGGTAAAATGGAGCATACTCAGAGAAAATAGTTTTATTATATTAATGAAACTATTTCATACATCGTTTGTCAGCAGTTTTCTATCATAGTTATAAAGTTTTCATAAATATGATGACGAGTTTCATAAAAACTGATGACAAATCATTTCTGGTGTATAGTAATGAATACATGTTTTATCGGCGAAGAAATGTCACAGGATAGCGATTGAAAAGCTCTATAATACCTACAATTGAGTTTTTTTACGATTGTTACACTCAGAAAAAAAAGTTAGTAGAAAAAGTTGTAAACGGTTTTTAATCGCACTCTACTATTTTTGTACTGATTTTTAGTAAAAAATTATTATTTTGCAAATCTTTTTGCTATTTACATTTTACAAATTACAGAATTTTTACAGAATATTTACAAATTTTTGTTGCTAATTTCCGAAATCATTTTACAAATTTTTGAAAACCGATTTTCTAAAATTAGCAAAAAAATTTACTAATTTTAAAAAAGTGGATATTGAAGGAAATTTTATTTCTAATTAAAACATACACCTACAAACTTAAATTTCCTTAAAATGTTACATATATTAAAAAAGGGATCGGAATTGAAGATACCGACTCATGTCTAAAAAGAGGACATCCACTTAAAATAGCACTACACTCACCAAAAAAAAGTCTGTAATGGCAACTGAAAATTTTGCTGTTATTACGGGAAATTCTGCTAATTTGAGCCCAGCGGTGTTTTTTGCTAATCTTAGCAACACATGTCTGCTGACGTGTAGTACAATGAAATTAGTGTAAAAAATTAGTAGCAGCTACTAAATTTTAGTAGACTTTTTGTAAAGTGGAATTTAAAATCTGTTTGCTAAAATCAGCAAAAAAATTACTTAATATTATTAATATTATTAATATTAGTAAAAAGCTTTGAATTTATTTTTTTTATCGAGCATCAAAAATTTTGATTATATTTTTTAAATAACGAATTAATCATTTTGTTTTAATTTGGTAATTTCTGTTTTGAAAATTATTTTGGTCAGTTTTTTTTTTACTTTTAAGGTTTAATTTTAATTGTTTTTAGGGCGGATTTTTAGAACTAAAAAACCTTTTTTGTGCTATTTTAAGTGGATGTCCTCTTTTTAGACATGAGTCGGTATCTTCACTTCCGATACCTTTTGAAATATATGTAACAATTTAAGGAAATTTAAGTTTGTAGGTGTAAGTTTTAATTAGAAATAACATTTCCTTCAATATCCACGTTTTTAAAATTAGTAAAATTTTTTGCTAATGATTTCTGAAATTAGCAACAAAAATTTGTAAATATTCTGTAAAAATTCTGTAATTTGTAAAATGTAAATAGCAAAAAGATTTGCTAAATAATATTTTTTTACTAAAAATCAGTACAAAAATAGTAGAGTGGGATTGAAAACCGTTTACAAATTTTTCTACTAACTTTTTTTTCTGAGTGTAATAATCTGTTTTTTACAAAACTATTGCGACTAATTTGGCAATAAAATAAACAACTTTTTTGTCCGTAAAAAGCCAAACTTTAAATGCTTGCCTAATTTTTCTATGATTAGCTTAAAAATACACATCATTTGAATGCTAATAGTTAAAGCGATTCAAAATTCGGGACACCCTAAGGTACATACATTTGCCGGATATGCTACGCCGTATAAGAAACACTTTGTTTACCATTTTGAACTTTAAAATACTTAAAAAAGTTTTGTTTAAATATTCATTTTATTCAACAACTTCCTTTAACGGTTTATTATTATTTTGTCCCCCCCTTTTCAACTACAGAAGTGAAATCAACGAATAAAGTATAACTAATGACAAAAGAATTATAACAATTTTGTTCTCTCATCACGTAAACATGCATATTTTCTCGAAATAATTAATTTTGCTTTGGTGTGACCTGCTCATAAATCTCCACTTAAATGAACACACAATAAAATATTACAAAATATACAGGGATATAAAGAATTTCACTCCTTCAGCATAACTTTCATAGAACATAAAATACATTCACACATAAATAAGTAAATATTTGACGATGAAAATTATAACGACGACTTACAACAACAATTACTATGCCCAGGTAGAAAAATACATGATATCCAGCACTGCCGATATTGTGTGTATGCTAATGATGCTTTCCCAATGGAGGTGCCAATGTTTTAAATACAGGTTGATTTACTCTGTAGTCTCCTTAGATCTTTGTTTAAGGCATAGAAATGCCAAGTTAAGACAGAACTATGTATGGATTATAAAAAAAAAATTAATAAATATTGTTTGCAAAAAGTTTAAACAATTTTCATTTGTGTAGACTTAAGATGATTTTCCAAAAGCCCGCGGGTATATTTTTCAATTATTATATTGAATATTCAAAATTCAATAAAATGTGTTCTGGAAAACAAATAAATGTTTAAAGACTGTTTCGTAGAATATTTTCAAGTGCTGACATAGCGTCCGAAGTTAGTGCTTTGTTAAAACTGATGAAGATTTTACAAAATAAGTACTGGGGCAGCACCAACTTCTACCATAGGCGAAGCATTTGTATTTAGTGTTTTTTTTTAACTCGTAGCTAATTTTAGTAAACAAATACTTGAAAGGCATCTACTTCAAACGTTGCCAAATCATTTGTATTAGTCAGTGCTTGTTTTTCTAAGGCCATGGTCTACAAGTGCTTGTTTTAACAACCACCCATAATTTCTATCTGGGTGACTATGGTAATGATAATAATAGCACCTAATATTAATTAGCTATGGAAATTGTTCAAGGTACTTATAGTAATATAACTCATACGTACGTACATAGGAGTACATACTTACTTTACAGAGATAGACTGATGTATATTCGTATACTTACACAGAGATGTTATAAAGAAAAGAGTTGTAAAATAATGCACTCCTTTTTGAAATTGAGACAGTGTATTTTTTAAGAGCTTTTATAAGATTTGAAATTGTACTACGTATACTGATGCATCACTAGCTTTTAAATTCTGATTATTTTTTTTTTTTCTTAAAAAATTTGTATACAAAATACTTGAATCATGTTTTAGACTCTGACAAAGGAATCCCCAACGCCTATACATCGATTTGGATAAAAGTCGTATATGTAATAGAGAATAAAATTTTAAGGTTTCAAAATTTATTTTATTTTATTTTTTTTATTTAATTTATATTAATATATAATTACAAATTATATCATAATACCCTAACAGAGCACTAGCAAAAATAGCTATCGGCTCGTTATAGCGAAACCAGACCAGAGTCTCTGGTGGCAATTGAACCTACGACCCCCGCACTGATAAGCTAGCACGCTACAAACTAGCCTACCGGGGCAATTTTTTTTATATGACACATATCCGATGTTTAGGGGATAAAAAATTAACTTTTTAATTTTTTTTTGTAATTGTTTTAACATTTTTTCTGAAGGAACTATAAAATAGTAGTGTTAAGGAGAAAGCATTTCAAGGGACCATTTTCCGATAACTTAGTTTTTTTAATATTTTCGTTATTGTTGATGTATAGCCCAAATACTGTCAAATCTAACATATTTCATAAAACACTTATATTTTCTTTTTCCGATATTCGTGATTTATTGGATTTTAACACACTTTTACAGAAAACCCTTTTTTGGCATTTTTTTTAACAACTTGGCAAGCCTGTGCGAAAACATAAGCATAAGTGTTATAAAGGTTGGAAATGATCAGATCTACTCAAACCTAGTTAGGTTAGGTTAAGAAGGGTTATGCGCCCAAGGGACGCATTTCCACCCGGAGACCAATGCGGTCTATTGTGAATCCCTTCGTTAAAAAGGAAGAAATAAGAGAGAGAGAAAAAGAGAAATAAAGAAGAAAAAAGTTGAGAGGTTCGAAGAAATAAAAAAACTACGTAAGACAAGACTCCCCCTACAGTCCCCTCATCAGAAACAGCCGTCCAATTTGTAACAAACCCCAGTATGTCGGCTGGAATACATCCAGCGATACATCCCAGTTCGTCGTAAAACCTATCCCTTAGCCATTTCTGCCTGAGACCCTGCATCCTAGGACAGTGGCATAGTACATGCTCCAGCGTCTCAAGCTCATAAACATCCCCGCACAGTCTGCAGAAGTCCGGTATGGCATTATCCCATTTACTTGTAAATCAAATCTAAAGGGTGTCCCAAGAAGAACGCAATTTTTAAATTTGGCAACATTCGAAGTGTCATTGTTTGACATTTGAACAATTGTTATTGTTTGCTAGTAGAAGGAACGAGGTTAGTAAAAATGGAGCGCTACACGAATGAACAACGCATTCTCATTGTGAAATTGTTTTACCAAAATGGTGAAAGTTTTGCGGCTACAGTTCGCAAATTGCGATCAATTTGGGGTCACAATAATGCTCCAAAAGAGTCAACTGTAAAGAGATTAATGGATAAATTTGCCGAAACTGGGTCTGTTAGTGATGTAAAGACAACAACGCGCCATCGACCAGGTCGATCGACCGAAAATGTCGCAGCTGTACGTGATGATGTCGCTCAAACTCCATCCATCTCAATTCGACACCGAGCTCAGCAAATTGGTGTCTCCAAATCCACTTTGCAGCGAATTTTGACGAAAGATTTGCATCTTTATGCATACAAAGTTCAATTGACTCAGGAACTGAAGCCAGCCAGAACAGCGAAGGGAGTTCGTTAATTGGGTATTGGAGAGACAACATGAAAATGCTGATTTTGCCGATAAAATTATCTTCAGTGACGAGGCCCATTTTCATCTTGATGGCTTCGTCAATAGGCAGAATTGTCGCATTTGGGGTGAGGAAAATCCTGGAGTGATTCACGAGAAGCAAATGCATCCTCAACGTGTCACTGTGTGGTGTGGTTTTTGGGCTGGAGGAATCATTGGACCTTTTTTTATGAAAATGAGGCAGGTCAAGCGCAAACAGTCAATGGTGATCGGTATCGTGAAATGATAACCAGTTTTTTCTTGCCTAGAATTGAAGAAATGAATGTGGAGGGCATGTGGTTCCAACAAGACAACGCCAAATGTCATACAGCCGGAGAAACAATTCAATTGCTGCATCAGTCATTTCCCGGTCGTGTTATTTCGCGTTTTGGAGATCAGAATTGGCCGCCTAGATCGTGTGATTTAACACCATTAGATTTTTTTCTTTGGGGTTTTTTGAAGTCGATGGTTTACGCGAATAAGCCGACGACGACTCAAGCCTTAAAAGAGGAAATTGGACGCTGCATTAATGAAATACCGCAGCATTCATGCAAAACGGTCATTGAAAATTTCATTAAAAGATCGCGTGCATGCCAGCAAAGCCGCGTCGGCCATCTGCACGATATATTGTGCGTTCTTCTTGGGACACCCTTTAGTTAGGTATGATTCAATCTAGTTAGATCTGATGCCATATCGGAGCATATATGATTACATATGGCATATATGATACGCTTTATTGACAGATCTAACCAGCTTTGTTCATATCTAAAGGGATTTGGAAAATTTGTTGATTTTTATGGCCAGATATGAGCAAATCTGGCTACATGGAATCATATCTGATGTTCGATTTGTACGTGTCTAATATCTGATCTAGCACAAAATCGTAGCCGTTTTGAAAGGCAGTAAAATAAAAATTTTTACACTCACAATAATATTTCATTAAAAAAAATATTACATTAAAATAAAATTAATCGAAAATACAATAAAAAAAAGGACTACAGACTTTTCATTATATTCAGCCCATTTTGTTGTTTATTTTCAATCATTATTTAATAATCGACAAAAATAGTAAAAGCATCGAAAGTCGTTTAAAATAACTATCTATTTTCAACTCACAAAACGTAGAAAAAAAAAACGATTTTTGTTTGTTTTTCAAATTGAATTGTTTTATTTGTATTTAATTTTACAAAACACAACACACACAGATGTATATACTTTTATTTTCTATGCGTGTGTCTATATTTGAATAATTTCTTTTAATTTTTATTAAAATAATATTATATATAAACAAACTGGTAAAAAAAAACAGAAAGGAATTGTATGAATTACTATTTTTAGAAGCAGACAACATATAATTTTAAATTTAATAGAAAATATCAACTCATACTGAATGTGTGTAAATTTTTATAGTTTGTTTTTTGAATGACTGATTCAAATACGAGGGCGGATCCGTGACTTTTCGAACTTCACTCGTAGTTATATGAAATGTTTGTAACACTGCTCAAGTACCACCTGTTAATAGACTACTGTCAAATTTTGAGCAAGTTCCGTCATTTACTTTGCGTTTAACAGCTGTTCAAAACATACAACCTCGTGGGTTTTTTTAAAAAGGAAAAATGTTAATTTCGAGTGCTCATTAAATATTATTTTTTGCGAAAAAAAAGGAAAAGCTTGATAAATACTATGTGGACTCTGCACCATTAATTTAAATGGTAAAAAAGTGGTTTACTGACCTTTGTTGTGGCCTTACAAGCACGGAAGATGCCGAAAGTTCTGGACGCCCAGTTGAGGTCTCCACACCTAAAACAATTAAAAAAAATTCACGATATGATGTTGACCGATCGGAGATTGAATGTGTGATAGATTGTGGTTTCAATTTTGAACGATCACTTCGGTATGAGAAAGATTTCCGCAAGATGGCTTCCGAGTTTGCTCACAATCGCCCACTAACGGAATCGTGTGATAGCTTAGCTTCCATGGCAAAAATCCATGAAGTAGACTACGAAATGCCCCCTCATTCGCCTTATTCTCCGGATTTAGTCACTATTTCCTACTTCCAAACCTAAAGAAATGGCTCGGTGAAAAGAGATTTAGCTCCAACGATGAAATTATTGATCAAACAAATGCAGATTTTATGGACCTCGAAAAATCCTGCTGTTAAACGCAAATTAAGTGACAGAAATTGCTCAAAATTTGACAGAAGTCTATTAACAGGTTGTAATTGATGGAAGGTTCGAAAAGTCACGGACTTATTGATCCATCCTTGTAGTAAAAAATATATTTCTATGAATTTCAATTGATTCTTTGTTTAAAAACAAACTCTATATATTACTTTTTAAATAAACTACAGTCGGTAATGGAAAATATATTGTGAGTGTATAAAAATAAAGGTTTTATTAATTTCTTATTTCGTACACAGAGAAAACAGATTAAATGTGACAACTGAATTTCTTGGCAACGGAATGGTTGTAGCCACCGACATATTTGTTTGTGGCGACCGAATGTTGGTTAATACAACAGACTTTCGGTTAAAACCATATATTTCAATCGGGTTCAGAAATATATTCGGTTGCGACAAACGAGTAATTCGGTTGCTGCAACTAAATTATTTAGTTGGCAATAAATTCGGTTGTCACAATAAATCTGTTTTCTCTGTGTATTAAATTTGATAAACATATAATAATGTCCAGAGAAAGTTGCATATTATTATATATGGTGTGCAAGATTTGTCTAGATTTGAACTTAATTTCATTAAAATTTGTCCCCAATTTCAAGATCAAATTTCATTTGCTACTATTTAATCTAATGAGATCTGTTCAGATCTAATAGTTTTTATACAAGAAAAAATAAAAAATTGTTTTTCTTCTCCGTTGTTATTCCCACTAACATTTAAGGTTAAGGGGATTCCCTAGAGAGGTATTTTCTCTACAAAATAATATTTTTTTTTATTTTTTTTAAACTGTTCAAATTAATAAACTTTTTGGTTGTACAAAACTATCTGTAAATGGGTTTATATCACGTGGACTATAAAAAGCCCACGAACTGAATGAATTAAAAAAAAAAAACAAATTTAAAATCTCTCATATAACTTTTACATTCCTTTAAAGCTCTGTTTATTTATATACGATGTAAGTGCCTTTTTAATATTATATTAGAAATAATAGCGAAATTATATGTCTTCATATTCTACTTATGTATGTATGTTTACTAATTATGTTTCAGTATGTATGATTAATAGGGTGTCCTGACAAAAGGTATCCTTACAAATTAATTGAATTAATAGCTATTAATATATATAGCCATAGCAATCAATCGATGCCTATTAATAAGCTTAATATGCCCTACCAACGATTAAAAATGTCGATAGTAACATATTTTGGCAAAATGGATTTTAAAAGTTACGCATTAACAAGTCCATTAATTTTGTATGGCCTACGAAAAAATCATAGTTCATATTTGCCTTAAGAGCTTTAAAAGCAAGAAACTTAGAAAAATTAAAATTCTCATGCAAGGTATTTAACTAGTGGACCAAAAATTACTGAAACAAAAATTTTAAATATACACGCAGAAAATTATGTAGTTTACTGTTTGTAGTTTAATAAAAAAAATTTCCGTTCCATTGAAAAATAAAGGAACATACATTAATTTTTCAAAGAAATATCTATATTAACTTTTTTATACATTTATTCAAAATGATTTACTATCATTTAACGATTTTTTTCAGTTTCATTTATTTTTATCATTTGTTTGAAATTTAATAAAAATTTACCCACAAAACGGAAATTTGTGGTTTATTTGTGTCCGTAACAGTTATTACAAATTTCAATTTGTTTTTCTATTCAAATTTGTTGTATATATACAAAATTATTTCAATTCAAATTAAAAGAACTTGATAAACACACATACATACACAAACACATTCACACGAAAAGTGTCTATAGCATACATTTTGTATTGTAGATTAAAAAAAAAATAGAAACAATTTCAAATAAATGTTAAAAACATTTATTTTTAAGGAATTGGTAGGTAAAATTTTGACATTCATTTTAACTAATTATATCATTTGTTTCTTGCGGATGTGTCAGTTGTTTAATCAACATTTAAAAATAAATAACAAAAAGCATTTAATTTAAATGAAAATTAAGTAGACCGGTTTTTAAATGAATTATCATTTTTTGTAAATGACAAATTCTGTTATTTTAACTTACAAACTATTTTAAGTGTATATATTTTTTTAAATTATATCCTCGAAGATTTTGATACCAATTATGTGTAAAAATTTTAATTTTTTATACCAATATTGCGTAAATTTGAAAGCTACAAAACTTATTTTTCCCCTTATGTAGTTTGTATATTTTTTTTAAAATTGTTTCTTTATCGGACACCCTAATGAGTAATTACATATAAAGTCATGTTTATGTGTTGTTTTTAATATGCATATGTGTGTGTGTGTGGTCGTGTGTGTATATGTGGTCGTGTGTATGTATGTGGGTGTATATTTGAGTAATTACATAAAATTAAATGCAATTATTTTGGTTTTAATTTAATTAATATTATATCAATGTATTGTATTATTTTTTTGCAGTTGTTTTTTTGTTCTTTTTGAAATTTAATTAAATTAAATGCTCATTATCATTTAAAGTATATTTACGTGAAACAAAAGGAATGGCATACAATACATAATAAAACTTAATTTTTAAAATAAAGCGTATGTTCAGTTTGTAGTATTTAAAAGTGTTTATGTGTGTGCGTGTAAGTGGGTTCACTCACAAAATTATGTTAGTAAAATGAATAAGTAGGGTTAATAAATAAGTTAACTAACAATTAACTTAACTATATTTTACAATCATAATTAAACAAAATAAGTTGAAGAAAGCTCTAAGAAATATACATACCCATCTAAAAATCGAAATGTATATGAGCATACATGATCATACATGGGCCTGTATATGATCATACATGGGCATACATGGTCATATACGTCCATATATTGTTCAATATATGACCATACATGATCTCATATATGATCATATATCTTCGGATCCGAAATTTGAGGGTATATGGACGTATATGATCATATACGAGCATACATGAATAATATATGAGCATGTACGATAATATATGCACATATATCACCATATACCCTCAAATTTCGGATCCGAAGATATATGGTCATATATGAGATCATGTATGGATGTATATGACAATGTATGCCCATGTATGATCATATACAAGCCCATGTATGATCATGTATGTTTATATATATTTCGATTTTTACATGGGTAGTTTAAAATTCTTATTTTAAAAATATAACAGAATTTGTATTCAATCTTAATGATTTTATATTTTGAAATAAAAAATAAACAAATGGTGGTTTCTTTTTAGTTGGCCTAGTGATTACATTTAAGAACAATAACTACTGGTTACTACTACACAAACAACTGTCATGTAGTAACTGAGAAATTTTTTTGAGTGAAGTTTTTAATTTATTTGCTTAAAATCAATTTTTAGACACACCACCTTACACATTCTTTTGAGTTAGTTCTGTGACATGTCACAAGGTATCCCAAGAATACCAATAAACTTTCTTATATAAAGTGTTTGCCCTTGGTTCGGTCACTGCCACCATGGGGCCTGAAATTTTTGTCACATGTGACAGGTGCCTTTCCCCATAGGGTAGCATATTGAAACGTTACACTCAGAAAAAAAATTGGTAGAAAAATTTGTAAACGGTTTTCAATCTCACTTAACTATTTTTGTAATGATTTTTAGTACACTTATAACAGTTTGTAAGTTAAAATAACAGAAAATGTCATTTACAAGAAATGACATTTCATTTAAAAACCGGTCTACTTTATTTTCATTTAAATTAAATGCCTTCTGTTATTTATTTTTAAATGTTGGTTAAACAACTGACACATCCGTAAGAAACAAATGATATAATCAGTTAAAATAAATATCAAAAATTTACCTACCAATTCCTTTAAAAATAATGTTTTTATTATTTATTTGAAATTGTTTCACTTTTAGTATTTTTTGTTAATATACTCGTACAATACAAAATGTATGTATGCACATCTATAGACACTTTTTGTGTGAATGTGTTTTTGTATATATGTGTGTTAATGAAGTTCTTGTAATTTAAGTTAAAAAATTTTGTATATATAAAACCAATTTAAATAAAAAAACAAGATGAAATTTTTTGAATTTTTTTTTTTCGAAACAGACAGCAAACAAAATTTAAATCTGTTTTGTGGGTAAATTTTTATTAAATTTCAAACAAGTGAAAAAAATAAATGAAACTGAAAAAAATCGGTAAATGAGAGTAAATAATTTACAATAAATGTAGAAAAAAAGTTAATATAGATATTTCTTTGAAAAATAAATGTATGTTTCTTTATTTTTAAATGGAACGGAAAACTTTTTTATTAAACTACAAACACTAAACTACATAATATTCTAAGTGTATAAAAAAATTATTATTTAGTAAACTATTTTGCTATTTACATTTTACAAATTACAGAATTTTTAATGAATATTTTCAAATTATTGTTGCAAACTTCAGAAATAATATTACAAATTTTTAAAAGCCGATTACTAAAATTAGCAAAACAAATTTACTAATATTAAAAAGTGGGTATTAAAGGAAATTTTATTTCTTTCAACCTATGTAGCCTTAAAACCTATATAGCCTTAAAATGCGACTCATGCCCAAAAATAGGACATCCACTTAAAATAGCACTAAAACCTTTTTTAGTTCCAAAAATCAGCCCTTAAAACAATAAAAATTTGACCTTAGAATCCAAAAAAATTACTAAAAATATTTTTCAAAACAAAAATAAGCAAAATAAAACAAATCGATAAATTCCTTTATTTCAAACCTTTGAACTATTTTTTTTTTTTTAATTTTGTCTAAAATATTAAAAAAAAAATAAAATTAAAAAAAGTTCGTTAAAAAATAAAAATTTGTATATTCGAATTCGTAAGGCAATTTCAAAAGAAATTAGCAGCTTTAAAGTGTATCAAGTGTATCTAAAAATAATAAAGTTAATTTGTATTTTTATTATAAATTAAAATTTTGCTTTATTTTACAATTTATTGAGTTTACAGCACTTTACAAAAATTTAGTAGTGCTTACTAATTTTTTATACTAATTTGTACTAATATTAATAATTTTAGGAAACCAATTTTAAATTCCATTTTACAAAAGGTTTACTAAAATTTAGCAGCAGCTACCAATTTTTTCTACTAATTTCATGTGTCATTACATATTTTTTTTTTTGGTGAGTGTATGTATAAAATATTCGGTATTAACGGTATTACGACCTTAAATTTTGGTCGAAGGGATTTTGATTTTTGCTGATTTTCGAAATCTACGATTTAATAATAGTTGTCATAAAAAGTTCGTTAGGAAATTTTTGTTGCCATTTTGCTTGCTTATTGCCTCCTTTTTGGCTTGGCAAGTATAATCGCCAATTTTTCTTGAATTAAAAAAATTTTTTGACCAACTTTGAGAATGAATTTTTTTGTCCAATCCTCCTCTACAAATTACCTTAAGGCACATTTACTCTATTGCTTACTTTTATTATAGGTACAAAACCATTGGGCAAGCATAAAGGGTTTAGGACTATTAAAATCTGTTTAAGAAAATAAAATTTTAAAAATTTACTGTTAATTTAAAAGTTTCTCTTAATTTCCACTAATCATTTACAATGAGTGTATAAGTATTTTGTAGTGGTAAAGTGTAAAGGTAAAATGAAGCATAAAATCTACCATTTGTTTGCGTGAGTTCTTCTAATTAACAGCTGTAAGAATGGCTAAAACAAAAAAAAAAAAAAAAAATAAATGAGAGAAAAAAAAAAGTGATTTAATTTTGTGTTGTTGACGTTGCTTTACATTTTACTTCCGTTTCTGGTTGTAATAGGCGTCCATTAAGGAATTGAGCGCGTACAGACATACATAGATTACCATTGTAGCGATTTATACCGTAACAAAACAACAATAACAACAACCAACCAACCAAACAACAAACTAACCAAAACAATTTCAACAACACACAGCGATAGACATTAAGCACATTTAACATTAAGCAACTGGCTAACGTTAAAAAGAAAAAGTCTTTGCTGTGTATACTAAAGACAATTGTAAATGCGGAAACAAAAAGAACAACAAAAACAAAATAATGCAGAAATATGAAGGGGGAGGAAGAATGAGCAACTACAAAGAATGTAAAAACTGTTTTAATTGTTTAAAAAAAAAAAAACAAAAATGTAGTTAGAACACAACAACAACAATACAATATTGGTATTAAACAAAAGTAACCTTTTATTTTGAAACAATACACCGCTTAAATACAGGGTGTAAAATTTTATTGCCATTGGCAATATATAAAGCTTTCACTTGTTGTTGTTGTTGTTGTTAGAGATTGAAAGCGTTTTAAAAGGAAGTTAGAAAGAATAAAAATGTCATTGTTTGGCAAATTTCTAAAAGAATATACAAAATGTTTTCTCTTTCAAGTGAACAACGGAAATATCACAGGCTGTAACATACATATGTATGTACATATAAGTAAGTGGAAGAATTTTTACAACAACAACAACCACCCATGTTTGAAGATTACATATCATGAAATTTTTTCGCATTTTAAAACCACACAAAAGTGCTGCAATGGAAAAATACTCGTATTTTAATCAAATGATAAAATTTAAGAAAAAAAAACAGTGTATATTTTGGTTGCAACAAAAACTTGGGCAAGATAAAATGTCATAATAATATTATACGAAATTAAAAAACGTCATTAAGAAATTTTTTAATGTATTAACAAAATGTTGCCCTTTAAAATATGTACTAGCTTAGATGGGAGATAGGCGCGTGACACGAAATTTTCGTGACTAAAAACTTTCATGCATAAATCATGTGTGAGGGCGAGTACATATAATTGATAAAACTTATGTAAGTCGAGTGTGATTCGTGCGCGTTGGTTCAATTTTTACAAAGCAACAATAGTTTAATTGTTGACAGCCAAAAGAAATTTTGAATACCTATCTTATGGTGTAAAAGGCATATAAAGCGTGGTTAAATTTTAAGGGCCGATGTTGAATGTGAACCACATCTAAACGTCAAGTTTTTTTCTGCATTTCATTTGAAATTTCTCAATTTCAGACTAACTCAATTTGAACCATGGAAAGATACACAATCGAGCAACGCGTTAAAGTTATTCAGGCTTATTATGAAAATGGATGTTCAAATCAAAATGCATTTCGTGCATTTCGTGATTTTTTTTTGTTCAGCATAAACGACCAAATGTGTCCACAATCGGGAGCATTGTGGGCAAATTTCAGCAAACCGGGTCTGTGAAAACACCTGTGCATGCTCGCCCAGTTCGTTCTGCGAAAAACATTGCTGTTGTTCGCGATAGTGTGTCATGAGGTCGACAAAGCCTTTACCGTGAATGGTGTTCGCTATCGCGATATGATAACAAAATTATTGTGGTGGCCAGGAATTGAGAATATGACCCTGCACGATATGTGGTTTCAACAGGACGGTGCCACTTGCCACACAGCTAAGGAAACAATGGCTCTTTTGCGCGACAAATTCAATGGCCGTGTTATCTCACGTGGTGGCGATGTCAATTGGTCGCCAAGATCATGTGGTTTGACACCGTTGGACTTCTTTCTTTGGGGTTATTTTAAAGAAAAGCTGTACGTCGATAAGCCAGCAACAATTCAAGAGCTAAAGGATGAGATAATTCGGCACATTAACGGCATAGAACCTCAATTATGTCTCAGCGTCATCGAAAATTTGGACCATCGGATGGAGGTGTGCCGCCGAGGTCGATATTTTGTACCATACATGATTGAACCATACCATATTATCATAATAAAAATGACAATAATTTCCTAAATAATTTGTGTTTTATTCAAAATCAACATCGGCCCTTAAAATTTAACCACCCTTTGCCATCATGTTCAATTGTTTATGTTACGGTTACAAACCCCTAAGTTTTTAACACGTTTTTGTCACAACCATGGATTAAATATCGGTTGCCACTATACAGCAGAGATGAAAGCCACCGGTTAGTTATCGCCGCCGAGATTATTTTTGTTAGCCGGTGCTATCTTTTTTTATAGTAATAATTTTTTTAATAATTTATTTTAAAATCTCCACTAAATCGATTAGTACAAGAGCCGCCATTCTGAAAAACCTGTTGCTGCATTCGACTAAGCCGCCACAGCAGATATTTTGTGTCAGCTTCTATCTCTGCTGTTCAGTAAAGACCGGGGATAACCGAAATCAAGCCTGATATGTTTTGTAGTGAACTAAAAACTATGATGTCTAGAATTCCTTTTTTAAATTTTTAAGTTTGTGTAGCCACTTAAAAAAAGGTCCACATTGGGAGTTCTTTTTCCCTGTTTTAGAAAAGGCCAATAATAGAGTGGAAAATACTGGTGATTGTGATTGACGTAATGCACGCAGATAATAAACATGGTCGGGACAATCATATTCGAAAAACATCATATATTTTTGGAATTATGATTGTGCCGACCATAGTCGTACTATAATATTGACATCATATTATGATAATAAAATAACCATAATATTACCGTAATATATTCCTTACAATTATATTATGATTCGAAACTATGAAAAAGTTCTTTAATTTTAAAAATGTTTTTCCTAAAGAAAAAATTTTGATATCAAGGATTTTTTCAAGAATACTTATTTGTTCTAAGAACTTTTTTTAAGAAAAATATTTCCAAAAAATTTTAAAATTCTAAGGTCTTTTTTAATAAAAAAAACATAGTTTCTTTTGGCTTTATTTAATAGAAAAATTCTTAGATTCTAAGGACATTATTAAGATTTTTTTTAGATATTCCTTAGAGCCTCAAAAATTTTCTTTTAGAAAAACTCCTTAGAATCTAAGAATATTTATCCTAGAAAAAGTTCTTGTATCTAAGAGTTTTTTATGATGAAAAGTCCTCAGAATTTAAGAATTTTTTATAATCTAAGTTTTTTTTTAAGAATATATGAACTTTTTTACTTTAAGAAAAATTTTATAGAATCTAAAAATGTTTTAATCAGAAAACTTTCTAAAAATCTAATATTTTATATAAGAAACCTTTTTGTACAAAACATTTCTTGGGTTCTATAGACTTTTTCTTATAAAAATTATTTTATTTTAATTCTGATTATTTAATTTGAATTTATCGGGAAAACACTAATTGCATTAAAGTAATTAAATGTGTTAAAATCCAACAAAACTTGAATTCTCGTTCTGTGAAACGGTGAAATGAAAAGTTTTTTCACGTTTTCATGGTACTTTTGATTCGCGTTCTGTGAAAAAATGTAAAGAAATATCAAAACGTTTTCATATGAAAAAAAAAGTGGAACGAAACAAGATTTTTTCACGATTGCACAGCACTGGCGATTCTTGTTTTGTGTAACAGTGCAAACAACTGTCAAAATATTTTCACATGAAAAAATTTTTTACACAGACTATTTATAAGTGATATAAACATGGAGAAGATTGTAAGAGGAAAGCGTGCCAGCGAAAGCCAAAAGGAGTATTTAATTAATTATTAAGAAAAGCATGTGTAAGTAGCTTAATAACCATAATCACACTTTTATTAATCCCATATTTACAGATTTGTAACTGCAGATGGTGCCAAATTTAGAGACGATAAGTGTAACGAAGTACAATAATAATATTAGACTTCATACGCGCACCAAATATAGTTCACTTAAAGTAAGCCGATATAAATCCATGAAGTGCTTGTCGGTTGTCATCTCGAATGGATTGTGGTCAGCACGAAGTATGCGTCTCAGCATTCTCAAAAAATTCCTATAAATTATTAAATTATTTACTGCAATGAAATGCTTGTAACATCATTGTCTTACCTTTGTTCATCCGGAATTCTTTGAGTAATATCCAATAGTACAATTAATCCAGATATTTTTATATAATTATTTAAAATATATTTTATGAACTTAATTTACTTTTGTTTACGTTTTTCTCTGTTTTGACATTTGCTTTAAATTTTGGATAACACACTTACAAAATTTTCATAGGTACAGTGCGAATGAAACATTTTTTTCATAATACATACGAGAATCGTAATTTATGTATTTGTGAAAAGTTCGAGTGAAAAGTGCTTATGAAAACGAAAATGAAAAGTTTTTTTTCACTTAACATTATCACAGAACGAGAATTGACCCTCTGGTCTCCATCCGGATTTCATTCTTGCCCAAGGAAATCATCATTATTTATTTTTTACATTTTTCACAAGAAAGTCTTTATTTAACAAGAAATGAATTAGTAAACATATTTAAAAAGAAATATTATTGTTTTTATTGAAAAGAATTTATTTTTATTAATCATATAATTATATATTATATCCTAATACCCTTACCGAGCACTAGCAATAAAGGCCATCGGCTCGTTGTAGCGAAAACAGACCAGAGCCTCTGGTGGGAATCTAACCCACGAACACCGCACTGATAAGCTAGCACGCTACCAACTAGCCTATCGGGGCGCTAAGAAAAAAATTCAAAATATTAAATCTTTAGTAAAATCTTTTTGACAATGAATTGATTAGTGTTAATTATAATGATTTTCGAAAAATAAAATCCCCAGGTAAAAATGATCATATATTATCATTTTAACATGGGTGACTGAAATATGAATGTCAAAGTCATGTTGTATTTAATTTATAAATTTTTATTGATTGTGTAGTTCCATAATTATGATATTTTTTCATAGTCAGAATTTTTGTTACCACAGTATGGTGGTCAGCCAATCATAATAAAATATCGATGGCTTAATATAAAAAGGCCCTAACTCAATTTTTGTTACTTGACAGGAGAAGAAAAAAACTAAATAAATTACGTAAAATTTTAGATACAAAAAAAGTTTTAATGCAATAAATAATAAAAAGAGGCAACACATTTTTGGAATTTTCATTAAAACTTTTTTTATCTAAAATGTTACGGATTTTATTAAGTTTTTTCCTGCTCCTATCAAGTAATGAAAAATCAAGTTAGGGCCTTTTGTATATTAAGCCATCGATATTTACTATTTTAATGTTGGTAGCAATCATATTAATGTAAATATGTACCAACCGATTTTAGTCGTGCTAACCGAATTTGTGTTGGAAACTGAACAAATTTTTATCTGTGTGTAGTAACTCAACCAGCCTATAAGAAAATTCTAAATGATTTCCAAAATATTTTAATACTGCCCCACGCCTTTGGAAAGAAAGAAAAAAAGAAAGAAAGAAAGAAAAGAAAGAAAGAAAGAAAGAAATAAAGAAAGAAAGAAATAAAGAAAGAAAGAAAGAAAGAAAGAAAGAAAAAAAGAAAGAAAGAAATAAAGAAAGAAAGAAAGAAAGAAAGAAAAAAAGAAAGAAAGAAAGAAAGAATGAAAGAAAGAAAGAAAGAAAGAAAGAAAGAAAGAAAGAAAGAAAGAAAGAAAGAAAGAAAGGAAGAAGAAAGAAAGAAAGAAAGAAAGAAAGAAAGAAAGAAAGAAAGAAAGAAAGAAAGAAAGAATAAAAGAATGAAAGAATGAAAGAATGAAAGAAAGAAAGAAAGAAAGAAAGAGAAAGAAAGAAAGAAAGAAAGAAAGAAAGAAAGAAAGAAAGAAAGAAAGAAAGAAAGAAAGAAAGAAAGAAAGAAAGAAAGAAAGAAAGAATGAAAGAATGAAAGAAAGAATGAAAGAATGAAGAAAGAAAGAAAGAAAGAAAGAGAAAGAAAGAAAGAAAGAAAGAAAGAAAGAAAGAAAGAAAGAAAGAAAGAAAGATAGAAAGAAAGAAAGAAAGAAAGAAAGAAAGAAAAAAGAAAGAAAGAAAGAAAGAAAGAAAGAAAGAAAGAAAGAAAGAAAGAATGAATGAATGAATGAAAGAATGAAAGAAAGAAAGAAAGAAAGAAAGAAAGAAAGAAAGAAAGAAAGAAAGAAAGAAAGAAAGAAGAAAGAAAGAAAGAAAGAAAGTAAAAATTAAAAATAAGTGTATTTATTTACACCAACAATACCTGGCTAACGCATTAGAAATGTGATCTCTCGATTACAACAATAAAATGTAAAAAATTCATAGAATGTCAAAGGAAAAACCCAAAATCTCCCTAATAACTTTGCCTGATATTGTTTTGCCATGTTAGAAATCATAAAATTCTATAATAAAATATTATTAAATAATATAATACAGCAATCTCCAACAAAACAGAACTTTAAAAATAGCCCTGAACCTATTTTCATTAAATAATATTTTTCCCAACAAATTATTATTAGAGAATTTTCATATTTCTACTAACTTTAACACCCTGTACTTGTGATTGCTTTTTTTTAAACTATTAAAATCATGTTTAACATTTTAGCTATAAATTTCAACCGGGGATCATAAATGTCCTTCAAATAAAAATTTAACTGAATTATGACAAATTATCACACCTTGTACACATTTTTTTTTTCTTGCTGTGTGGTGTGCGAAAAACTCATATACATATGTATAAGTTACTAGTAGTTAGTTAATATTACTGTAATAAAACATTTAAATGTGAATCATAAAAATCACATGATTGACACAATATAATTTGCATATGGTGTATAGGCAGGCAGGCAGGCAACAACCACCATATTTTGACATTTAATCATACATCATATTGTATGTTTCTCCTTCGAAAAGGGACAATTTTATTTATTTAATATTGTCCTAATTATAAATATTACTACTATTTGTTATTTATGTGTTTATTTTAAATATTTGATTAACAAATTTCGAAATTCTAAAATAAATTGCTATGTAATGGTGCTGATTTTTTTTTAAATGGTAAAACTTCATTTAAGAGTTTATTGTTGGCATTTGTTTCACAGCCACAGTTTATATATATTTTTATTTAATTGTATGTACATTAGTATGACCCGATAAAAGCAAAATTAAAGTAATACCACTCATACGATGGCTATTAAGGAATATGGGAAAAATAAATATAAAAAGATTTCTACAAAAAACAAGTAAGAGCGGCTAAATTCGCCTATGCCGAATCTTATATACCCTTCACCATGGTTGGGAAAAAACTGAAGTTTATATATGGCATATATGGAATGGACAGATTTATATACGGACGCCTTTAAGAGGAAATTAACCATTTAGTTTGGTAATAAAACTAGGACTCGGGAAGATTAATGGTTCCAGAAAATAGGTATTTAAAAAAAAATTATGTTTTGGGCATAACTTTTTTGTATCTGAACTGATATTTCCGAGTTTTTTCAGCAAATATGTTATACTAAAGATTTTCGACCTTTTGCTATATAAGACGTATCCATAGGTCAGTCATATTACAGCTCTAGAATAGTGTTTATTGTTTGTGTATAAAAGGTGAAGAGGTGAAAGAAAAGAATTTCAACAAATCGTTAAAAGAAATCACTAGAACTACAAAAACAATTTGATTTAGCTGGCAAATTTGCATTTGGGATTTTATTTCGCTTTTTTATTAAATAATATTTTTAATTTCTTTAGCTTAATTTTAAAAATTTAAAGGAAAATAGTTTATAATTTTTTTTTTATAAATTATTATAAGTTATTACCTAAAATAGTTGCACTCAAAGGGAAATTATGTATAAAATTTTCTTAATATATGAGAAATAAAATGGTTTAAAAATCTGTTTAAAAATTCTTTTAAATCGGAGCAAAAAAATAGAAATAAAAACGTTTGTATTTTGTTTTTTATCAGAGGGTTTTTATAAAAATTTTGATGTTTGTAGCCTATTTATGGATTATTTAATTATTAATATAAAATTTTATTTAAATTAATTATTAAATGTTAACAAACCAAAAATAAACAAACAAAAAAAGTCTTAAGAAAATAAAACAAAATTTACAAAAAAAAAAGTGAATTGACCGGGATTCGAACCCGCGGCCTTAGAGAAAAAAAGTATTTGTGACATAGCGTCTTGACAACTGAGCTATTGAAGCTCACACAAAATCATCGTTAATAAGAGGTACATATTTAAAAAGTCTTCGTTCATTAGAGATTTGTTTGGTTTTTATTTAAATGACAAATCTTTGTATGTGTTTGTTGTTTGTGTATAAAAGGTGAAGATGAAAGAAAAGCATTTCAACAAATGGATGTGTTTGTTATGCGTATTAACCGATCTGTCTGATTTTCAATTGCAAACAGAAATGGATCACATGTAACAGAAATAAATAACAATCAAGTCGTCATCATGTGTGGGTTCTTCGGAAAACCCATTTCAACACACAGACGGACAGGCGGACATCGTTAAATCAACTTCGCTCTTCATAAGGACCCAGAATATATATACTTTATAGGGTCTAAGATCAATATTATAGAAATTACAAACGGAATGACAAACTTATATATACCCTTCCACCTGTGGTGAAGGGTATAAAAAAATTTTTTTTCAGATCAAAAACCTGTAAAAAAATGCATTTAAAAATTTTAGTAATGAACTTAAGTGAATCTATCAAAATTTTTTAAATGTCTTTCTTATAACAAGCTTGTCCTTTGTTATCAATTTCGCGGAAAAAACATTTAAAACTTTTTGCCAAATAATATCGCAAACTTCAATCGCTGGTGGTATATAAAAGATCCTTTTGAAAGCTTTTTTTGTTTAGTTTTACCGTGTTCAGCTGGCTTTCGAGTGCTACTATTTCAATAAATTCACAAGAAATCCATTTATTGGGACACCGTAAATGTAGTTTTAACATAAATATGTAAATATTTTTGTTAAAAAAAGTATTTTTTTTTATTTAAAAAAAAATCAAATCAGCAAATAGCCATGAATATATTGTTGAATAAGCAATTTAAGTTCTTTTTTTATTTTTATTTTTTTTTGTGAATAAATACCTTATATTAAAGACAAACTGTATTAAAATCATAAATAATTGGAATAAATGTTTTGTTAAAAAATAAATACATACTTTTTTTTTTTTTTAAAAATGTATTAAATTTTATTTAATACTTTGGTAGTATTTAATATTTGGCTGTCGATTTCCGTATTTTAATAGTGCACACAAAATGTTGACAGGAAGATTATTGTGCTGCTTGATTCAAAGAAAATTATTTTTTTAATTAATTCCTTTGTATTGGAGATGCTGTCCTACAGACATTTTTCTATTAACTTTTTAAGCACACAGATATTTTTAATTAATTTTTAAACGTTAGCTAAATAAATAACACACAAAAATTTAACAAGCGATTAACCTTGCAATGTGCCCAATGCCGTAAATGTAAGTTAGTATTAAAGTTAATTTATACTGAGGTTAAAAGGATACATTATCTGTTCACTGAAAAGCAAAAAATTGAAAATTCTTCTAGATTATTTTACACATCTTCCTTAAAGTATTTTCCTGTAATATAAAGATTCCGCAGAAAAAATATGTATACTGCCTTGTAGTACACTACCTTAGTGTGCTGTACGTACACTACCTAAGTGTATTTTTAGTGTACTGTCCGTACACTACCTTAGTGTACTGTTAGTGTACTGTAGGTACACTACCTTGTATTACACTACCTTAGTGTGCCTTTAGTGTACTGTACGTACACTACCTTGTAGTACACTACGTTAGTGTACTGTACGTACACTACATTAATGTACTGTTAGTGTACTATACGTACACTACCTTGGTGTACTTTTAGTGTACTGTACGTTCACTACCTTGTAGTACACTACCTGCGTTAAAAGTTGCTCATTTTAGTAAAAACCATGGATGGTAACCGGAACCATTCTGTTATCGGTAAGGAAAACGCTATTTTAGATTATTTCGGTAACGGTATTTTAAGGGAAATGCTATTTTATTTATTTCCTAATGGTATTTTAGGGATAACGGCATTTCGATTATTTCAGTAACGGTATTTTAAGGGTAACGGTATTTCGATTATTTCGGTAACGATATTTTAAGGATAACGGTAGTTAATTGAAAAGCTTTTGAAATACGATATTTTTTTTTTAATTTATCATAATCTCGGAAAAGAAACCTAAATATGAATTTATAAATTTTATGCTTAAATTGTAATAAATATGATGAAAATTATCACACTCAAAAAAGACAGTGAAAAATGTCAGACAAATTGTAGTCAGCAGGTTGCTTCCAGAAAAATTGCGAATGACGGCAAAATCATGTTGTTAAAAATTAGCGAGTTGATTTTTAGCAAAAAAAATATGAAATCCAGCAAAAGTTGTACTAACACTTAGTCGATCTTAAATAAAAAAAATCTTGCTAAAACCAACAAAAATATTTTCTGGATACTAGTAGACTGAAAAACCTAAACAAAAATTTATAGAAAAATTTAATTTTAATTAATTTATTTGCTCTGAAAATTTAGATCAAGAAAAATACAAAAGTTTGTAAAATACAAAGAATATCAAGTCTTTCGCTTTGTCGACATGATTTAATTTAAAAATAATTATAAATTAAATAGAAACAAAATTGTCTCAATTACTTACATGCCGCATATTGGTTTTCTATTCACTAAATTTCATAGAGTTCTCTATTTATAACTATTTTTTATAAATACACATTTGAATTTTATCTATATTAAAATTAAATATTTTATTTTTGTAATATAAATTATTAACAACCACTTAAAAAATCTTAGTTTACACAATGTTTAATTTTTCTATATTCAATACAATTTTTGTATGATTTGGAAGACTACAACTCTTTTAAGCATTTTTTGTTTGTACAATATTTAGCTAATTGTTGTCCTTACTATATATGTGTCGATCAGCACAATTTTGTTAACAAAATAAATTAGTAAAAATTTACGCTCCTGAAGAAGTTTGAATAAATAAAACGAAACACTGAGCAATAGTATAAAATAAATTAATTTTTTTACAAATCAAAGAAATTATTGATCAAAATAGTCCGTGGGGTAAACACCTTATAAATCTAAGTTAGTTCATAGTTAGTTTACTGCTAAAAACAAAAATAACTTAAGTTTTTGGTGAAAACACAATTTTAGCAACAAAATAATGCTGAAAACTAGTATAATTGATAAATAACGCTCTTTATTAATTTTTCTACTAACTTATTTTTTTGAGTGTATACAAATAAAGTCACCCTGTGTACTTAACAAAGTTCTGGTTTGTATGCAAGTATCAGAATGATATTGCACGGAATGTAATTTAACCTAATGGGGAACGAGTGAAATTGAAACACTAAACAAGGGAAACGATATGTAATGGAACGGAGAATGAGTGTTCCAATAAGCACAGGTAATAAAATGCAGCGAACCTGAATTTAAAGTTTAAATTGCGTCCAATTCATATGCACAATGTGCAAGCTTTTACCTACAGCGAGCTTCGACGAAAGCTTTTCCATATATGAGGGCACAATACAAGGATGGAAATTTTGAATTTCGAAATGTTATAAGTTGTAAAATTTATTTAAGCCAAAACACTTTAATACTTCTTTTGAAAGATCTTTAAAAAAAAATCGCCATCTTCAAAAGGCTTGCTGTACTTTGCTAAGGATAGAGCAACAACAGAGGGAAAATTTTCTTTGATATTTTTTTCATATTGAAATTGGTCGATTGGCAAATTTTTAGTTTGAAACTATAATTTCAGTTCATCTACTAATTTGGTCCTATTTAAGTTTTAATTCAAAAATATCTTTTGGGATGTATTATAATGTCTTTCAATGGTATGCTTGTAATTGCGTTTAGCATTATAACCACAAACCGTCCCTGAAAAAAAACTTTTTACTACAAACGCAAATATCATAGTATTAGTGTATGGACGCAACTGATTTAAACAGTTGTTTATAGTACAAAAAATTGCCAACCGAATTAAAAAGTATATTTTTTTTGGTGACAACCAATAATTTCGATTAGCACAACGAAATTTAAATGTGACTCCTAAATATATTGGGTGTTGCAACCAAAATTTAGTTATGTTAACCAAATTTTGTTATGACAATAAATATTCAGCTGTACCAATTGATTTTAGTCATAGAAACCGAATTTGAGTTGAAATTTGACTAACTTTTTCTACTAACTTAAATCAATTGTTATTGATCAACAAAATCATTAATAAACAAAATGATAATGATAAAATTTATACTACAATTGATTTCAATGCTAAAATGTGTCCATTGATTACTCCAATCAATTAATTAGTTCCGTAAAAGATTTATGATTAACACAAAAATACGTTTATTGCTCGAATCTATAATAAAAAAAAACAGTTATAAGTTTATCAAAGAAATTTTCACAAAACACAGCAATAGTTAAATAAGTTTTTCGTCCTGGGGACACAAGATACTCTTGGGTACTATACATACATACTATATACATATGTATGTATGTTTAAAGCTCTTATACATGCAAATGATTCAACATTAAAAATAGATGTAGAGTTGATAGTAAAGTGTGACTGCAAATTAGGTTTATTCACCAATGCATTTGTGGCTACTTCTATAGAAATTTTTGTTATTGAGTGTTATGTATTTTACTTATAACTATAAAATATGTTTTCTTCAGGGTTCACATAATTTAGCTTTTTTTAAGCGGCAATAGTTATAAATTTTCCTCGTTTTAGTTGCATTTTAGTTATTGCATTTTAACCATTTTTAACCTGATATTTGATCTTTCACCCACTTGGAAATTTTTCTTTTTAGTTCACATATCAAATTGCATGCATAAGATATGCAATGCATAACTTAACCCTAAACAAATTCCAACATCAAGTACTTTGGATGCCACTTTAGAAACTATCTCACCCTTGTAATGTATTTATGTATTATTGCTGTTGTAGTAAAGTCTTGCATGTTACACTTATTTCTTCTTTTGGAAAATAGGGGGAGTTCTACATACCAAATAGATCAATTAACGTTTTTTATTTTTGCTTTTTTTTTTTTGCAAAACAAAAAATTAAATTCAATTTTGCAATTGAAATTGATTATGCTATCTTTAGTTTTAAATGCATGTGTTTGTTACACAGGCAATTGAAGTCATAGATACATATTAAATACCAACTGATTTACAATTTCACAGTATAAGAAGTGAAATGGATAAGGCACACTTGGAGAAATAACAGGAATTAAATTTAACTGTATTATATATAGTAAATAAAAACGTTTAAAATCGCACTGCTGCAGCTTTTTGGCTTTAGAAAAAATAAAGGCGCCCATATGAATGGATTCTTAAGAGGTTCCTTTCGAATGATAATTTTATAAAATTATGTTTAAAAATTTTTAATTTATATATATATAGATAGATTGAACTTTTTAGTAGCTTGCAAATAAAAATTCTTTAATTCACAATGTTGGATTTTTTATAATTTATAGAGTTGACAGGCTTTAACTGTAAACTATGTTTATGCCAAAATAGTAAAAATTTTAGAGTACGAGTATCTTTTGAAATGAACTTTTGAATTAAAAAGTAAAAGCAAAAAAATTTTAAAAAATTATAAAAAGTAAAATTTAATATTTTTACTTGGAGATAACCTTACAAGTCTTTGGGACTATCAGGTCACAATTTATACTTTAAAGACAACATATCCCTAGTGTCGATAAAAATAAGTTTTATTTAAATCCTTCTCCAAAAGTTCGGTTAAACAGCAAAAATAAAAAATGTAAAATATTTTTCCAGAAGAGGAAAGGTGGTGCCCTTAACTGCCCGCCCGAACAGCTTTGGCTAGAATCTAAAAATTTTAAAAACGAGTGAAATTGGAACACAAAGTCTAGAAAATGAAAGAGAGTGGAATTTAAACACTAGACCAGTGGTCGGCACACTAATACAACCATATTGTTGCCATTGTATGGGTGAGTTGCTCTCTCCCTCTCTTAATGCACTGAAAGAAATGTGTTTGTACTTTTCCTAAGGTTACATTAAAAAAAAAAAAAAAAAAACAAGCATAACAAAAAATTAACAAAAGCAAATAAAAAACAAAAAAAAAACAACAAAACACAATAAAACAAAAACATTGGCCCGTAATTATAGTCAAGCACTAAAGTCGGCTTTTTTTAAAAACGACTATAAATTAAATACCTTTTATTTTCTATTTTGCTATTATAGTCAGAATTAAAGCCATTTTTATGTTGAATCGGCCTTTAAATGGGTATCACATCAAATGTACCAAATGCCCGCATACATTTCGTACTAAAAAATAAGCAAGTGGCAACATTGATCAGCTGATTTTATATTTTATATAAAAAGGAATGTGTGTAAATAAAATATTTACAATTGCAAAATGTGAAATGGATAAACTTTATAAAAAAAGGATGGTACAGTGTACTTTTATTAATAAAAATTTATTTACTTAATAAATATTATGCAAAAATCCCTTATTTATTAATATAATTTTGCAATTCAAACATATTTTACACAACATTTTTTTTAACGGAAATCAGCTGTTGTAAGTGTTAATAAATTGTCTAAACCCAACTTCAGGAGTTTTAATTTTAAAGCAGACTTTAACGATTAAAGTATACTTTTACTTGTCTATAGTTGGCCTAAAGTATACTTTTAAGAAAAGTAGACTTTAGAACTCCTAAAGTACACTTTATTTTCACAATGATTATGCGCCATTGTTTTTATTAAATTATTTAAAAAAAATTTCCCCATTAATTTAATTGTTTCATGCATTTATTTAAATTTTTATTTATTATGAGAGGGGGATAAGGGGTTCTAATTAAAGCCTTTAAAGATACAAGTAGTTTCTAAGTTAAAGCTTTGGAAATGACATTTAGTTCAGTGTAATGCTCGCAATATGCGTCGACACCACCTTACTGTACCGACCACTGTTGCCGACCACTGCACTAGACACAGAGAAAGTATAAAATGGAACAGGGAACGAGTGGAATTTAAAAACTGGCAACGAAATATAATGAAATGGTGAGTGTGTGGAATTGCAACACTAGAAAAGAAGAACGAAATCGAATAGAACGGGTAAGAAGTGGAAATAGAATGGAGCGAGTTTTGAATTAAGTGATCAATTAAAAATATTTTTTTCTTTTTTTTTAGCGATTTTTCTGCATTTTTGCTTTTTTTTTAATTTCATGTCTCAATGATAGACACTTTTTTGGGTACGCTGAATCCAATGGTGCTAACCATTTTTCTAGGTTAGCTTTTGTTTTCGTAATACTTGAGATTGAAAATTATAGAAACGCATTTTATTTTTATATTTTCGACTATTTATTCAATACAAATCGACATATATCGATAAAACATCTTATCGATTAACATGCATCCAAATGGAAATTGCAGAAATCATAAAAAATTTATAAATGACTTCAAAATTGTTATTGTCAATTTAATTTTTTGCAAAAAAACGCAATTTTTTCTATTTTTCTACCATTTACTGATTTTAAATTTGACACATTAGATCAAAATGTTTTTTTTTTCGCAATAAATCAACATTTTATTTATTATTATTTTTTTTAAAAATAAACTATTTAAAAAAAATTAAATTAACTTAAACAATTTTAAAAGAGATTTATGTAATACATTTTTTTTTTTTTTGCAAAAGAAAAACAAAATTTTTAAAGATTTATTTCAATTTTCCTTTTCCAGGAGTTTTCAGCACCTCTGGGTTCAGCTGGGTGCCCCGCTTGTTACGGTTTTGAACTAGCACAATATAATAACTTTTTCTAATTGCTACATTATTAATTAACGCTTTATCATTAATGTAAAAATTGATTCCAATTGCTTGTAAAATCGTCAATAAATTAGTCCACTCAATTCATTAGACCCAGGTTTGGTAGACATCTAGCAAGATGGAATTTTTACACATATTTACGGATGTGAGAAAATTTTCTGAAATTTAAAACATATGTTTCCTGGATTATTGGCAAAGTCCTCAATAAGGAAATTTAAATAATTTTTGGGGTTTTAACAGTTAAAAAGTCCGTCGCAAGCCCTTTTGCAAGAAATCTAAAATTTTAAAAAAATATGTTCCTTGCGATATGAGCTAATTTATTGACGATATACGTTCTGAAATTTTCATTAAGAATGTGCTAACAAATGGGGTTAAAAAGGGAAAAAGTATTCGCTTAATCACATAAACCAAATCGTTAGACCTAGAAACTTTATATTTGGCATTAAGTAAGCTTCCACAAAGATGGGATTATAAGACATTTTTTGGAAAGGGACAAATATATTCTAATATTTAAAACTACCTGCAGAAATTATTATGATCCAGTATCACCTGGGAGCCCAAAGAAAAAAATTTATTAAAAACCTATTAAAAGTAAAATAAATTGTCGAATTTAGAAGGGTCGGGCAAGAGAAACCGCATCTAGAAAAGAAGCCTTTCAGAAAAATTTGTATACAGGTTGGTTGAAAAGTTCCTGCGCTCACCAAGAGATGGCACTGCTAGCTCCAAACTTTTTTTTTCTTAAGTTGGTATAACTGTCCTGAGAACACATGCAAAGTTGCAAGTCATTCTGTCAATTCTTTCTTTGTTTACAAGCCATTTAAAGTTGACGTGTCATTGATTTTTTTTTAATATGGAAGAAATTGAATATCGTGCAGTCATTCGATTCTTTGTTTTGAAGGGTTTAAAAGCAAAGGAAATTTATGAACAATTGTTAGAAGTGTATAAGGAGTCCTCACCTTCAAAACGCACCGTTGAATTTTGGGCTGGTGAATTTAAACGTGGTCGTAGCAGCCTTGAAGACGATCCATGCGAAGGACGACCAAAAACTGCAACCACAGCAGAAATCATTGAGCAGGTACATAATATGGTTAGTAAAGATCCAAGTTTGACTAAGCGTGAAATTGCAAATGCCATAGCCATCTAAGACGAACGAGTACTCCATATTTTACATGAAGAATTACGTATGAAAAAACTGTTTGGAAAGTTAGTGCCGCACACATTAACAATTCAACAAAAACTGGATCGAAAACAAATTTCTCAGCGAAATTTGGAGCGTTTTAAGCCGAATAAAACCGACTTCTTGCGTCGTTTTATAACTATGGATGAGACTTGGATCTACCACCATGATCCTAAATTGAAACAAGAACGTTTACAGTGGACTGAAGCTGGTTGTTCAGCTCCAAAGCAGGTGAAGTCACAACGATCAGCAAAGAAGGTTATGTTATCAGTTTTTGGGATGCAAAAGGAATTTTGTTGATTGATTATCTTCAGAAAGGTAAAACAATCAACTATTATTGCAGCTTTTTGGATCAGCTGGATGAAAAAATTCGTGAGGAAACTCCTGGTTTAAAGAAGAAAAAAATCATTTTTCATCAAGTAAAATGCACCTGCTCACAAAAGTGTTTTGACGATGGCTAAACTCAAAGACTTAAAGTACGAATTGCTTGAACATCCACCGTATTTACCAGATTTGGCTCCCAGTGACTACTATCTCTTCAGAAATCTCAAACAATTCCTTCGTGGAAAGCATTTTTCGTCAAATGAAGAGGACGTAGCAGCCGTAGACGGTTATTTTGCAGAGCTTCCGGAAAACCATTATAAGGATGGGTTAAAATTATTGGAAGATCATTGGAACACGTTTATTGAGCTTCTAGATTATATTAAATAAAAAAATATATTTCGTAACAAAAACAGTATTCTTTCATTTAATGCCTTATTGAAAACATATTTTGCATACCAGTGATATCCAGTTTATCCTGGTCGGAAAAATAATTCTTGGCGTGTTCAAAATCACATTTTTAACTTTAAAACAAAGCCACTCCCTATATTTATTTTGCAGTCCCTATATTTAAAAACTTCAGTAAACTAATAAAAAAAACCATCTGATCATCGATTTTTTATAGCACCGAAACAAACTACTTCCTCTCAATGACATGCCAATGTTAAAATTATTAATGATTCACCGAAATTTTCACAACTTCGAGTTCAGTAGATGTGGTGTGTAACTACTTCTTCCTCAACTCTTATTTTGCTGGGAAATTGTTGAATTATTTCAAAAATATTTTAATTCTACTCCACTGTACGTTTCAAGGGTTACTTGCTAACTCGAAATCACATTAGGCTGTTAAAAAATCTCAACTTAAAGGAATTATATTTATTATTTTTTAAATTACATTTATATTTTTTTTTAATTTTTCGCTAGTGAAAATAGAAGCTGAATACATATCATTTGAAATTTATTCAACCTCATTTTTACGAATTTTAATTACAAAAGGAAACTATGCTAAAAGGATATAAATATGTGTCCCAGGAGTAAATGTGTACATAAATAACAACCTTAGTATAAGCTTCTACTCATACTGGCTGTTGTAATTTCTCTAAGTGTAAGAGTACTTATATACTACATAAATATATTCATACATATGTACTTACATATATATGCTATATGTATATAGGGGAGGTTCTAGACAACCATTGTTTCCTTTTTCGTGAAATTTTAACAAATTAATTGCACACTATAAATCGTGGTAAATTTTCTAGCAAATAAGTAGATCAAGGAGCTTTCTTTTTTTTGTTCTTTAACCCTTTATCGCACCTACAAAAACTAGTGAAAATACATAATTTAACTAAGCCACAATCTACACCCTAATGCAACATGGAGTGTTAAGACAAACAAAAAATAAATATAAAAAAAAAACAAACAAAGAAAAATTAAAACAAAAGGAAAAAAAAACTTAAGGCGATGATAGGTACAATTTATAAAGTTCTTTTCTAGAGTTTAATAAGATTCCACATGCAAAGTTCGCTTAAATCTTTTATACGAGCACAAACATAGTAGTATAACGTCAGTAGAAAACAGGATATCTTTGTATGTAAGTAAGTATGAGTATGTTTGTATGTGTAACTGACACCTGAAACTGATAACAGCGATGAACATTATGATAGTATTATATGTAGATGTATCTACGTACCTAAGGATGCATACACAAACTTATATTTTGAAAGAAATGTGTAGGATTGAGTGTGTGTGTGTGTGTATGTGTGTATGTAGCCACTGGGTATTGTGGTGCAAAGTGTGGTTATGTTGGACAAATTTTCTTGGAAGATAAGGAAAAGTGTGAAATAAATTTACTGCAGTGACTTTAATTTTTGTTTGAGAAATGTTTTAAACTTTTAAGGCAAACATCAAATGATTACGAAGTATGATGAGGGTCAATTTAAATAGACTTTAAAACAGTATATTTTTATTGCTACAACTACATACTTTTAATCACAAATTATATTTTTATTGCTGAACCATTCGATTGGCAACATATTCTAATGTCAACATATTCAATTTAAGCAAAAAAAAAAAAATTAAAACATAAAATAAAAAATTTTCTTTAAATATAGTTAATTTTTTTGGTTTATTCTCAATTTTACAATGCCTGACACTTTGACACTTTTGTTGTTGTTTCTCATATAAAATTTTATTCAATAAAACAAAAACGGTTTTGGATATCAATGAAATTCTTTATTCCTGTAAAAGTACGTTCGATGCCATTATGTATGGAACTCGATTTCTTTTGCATGGCCACCACGGGCAGCTTGCAGAAGTCCAGACGCTGAACCCAATTTTCGACGGTTTTATAGCATAAATCGCCCGATACTGCTGCAATTTCACGTTCGATATTCGTACGAAGTTCATCAATCGTCGCTGGCTTGTTGGCATAGACCATAGACTTGACGTAGCCCCACAGGAAATAGTCTAACGGCGTCAAATCGCACGACCGAGGCGGCCAATCGACTGGACCATTTCGTGAGATAATACGTTCTCCAAACTTGGTTTCCAATAAATTTATTGTGACATTCGCTGTGTGGCTTGTGGCGCCGTCCTGTTGGAACCACATGTCCTCCAAGTCCATATCATCCAATTGGGGCCAAAAATATTCGGTTATTATTGAACGGTAGCGATTTCCATTCACAGTAACGTGCCGGTCTAGATCATCACGGAAGAATGACGCCGCCTTCCCATAAACCGCACCAAACCGTAATTTTTTCGGGATGCAATGATGACTCATGGAGTACGTGTGGATTGCTGTCTGACCAATAATGCATATTTTGTTTATTGACGAAGCCATTCAACAAGAAATTAGCCTCGTCGCTGAAGATGATTTTTCGATGCTCAGCCCAATTCACGAACATACAACGCTTCTGGTGGTCAAGCGGCTTCAGTTCTTGCGTCAATTTGATTTTGTAAAGATGTAGGCCAAGATCTTTTCTCAAAATTCGCCACAAAGACGTCACAGAGATGCCCAACGCTTGAGAACGACGTGTGAGATACACATTTGGGCTTTCTTCAACTGAAGCCCCAGCGGCAGCAATATTCTCGACACTACGGGCACTTCTTTGTCTCACTGGCACGTGAACATTTTGTACTGTGTCTGTGGATTCAAATTTTTTCACTAAACGCTCAATTGTTGATCTGCTAGGACGATTATGACGACCATAAATTGGACGTAGCGCTCCTAACGTTGAGGCTACTGACTCCGAATTTCGGTAGTAAGTTTTAATAATTTCGACTCGTTGTTGGCTCGTATATCTTTCCATCATGAAATCGCAAACCTTACTGAAGAGAAATGTCAAAAGAGCGGCAAGAAATATGGCGTCGTTTGCTGTGCCTATCGCTCTACTTTTGTAGCGTCCCTGTTGAAAAACCCTTTATTACCAGAATCTTCAGTACTTGAGACTTAGAGGTTTATTCTGATTTAAGGTTTTTTCATTACTCAACTACAAAAGTAATTGGCCAAGACTTTGTTATTGAACAACATTTTAAAAAGGAGAAATTTAAGAAATAATTTTTTGTATGTACAATAGTTTAATTTTTAAAAAGACTGTATTGGTCAAAAGTTTGTAGAGAAAATCTAAAAAGCTCGGTAAAAATTGAATAATTTCGTTTAGTTTCTAGTTTTAGTTTATTCACAAACGCTTAATTATGTCCTTAATTTTTAGTTTGTTTTTCAAAAAATTTTCAATTAAATACCATTATAAAGTATAAGTTTGTTTTCTTTTTTCTAATATAGCTGTTAAATTTAAAATTACTTTCTAATTCCAAAATTCAATTCCAAATCACTGTTCTTTAGTAAACTACAAAACCAGTCAGATACAAATTTTATGTGTATGCATAAATATGCAATAAACTATTCACAATTGTTTTCTTGAATAAAAAAAAAAAACTTAAACTTTAACTTTACTTTATATTTTATTTTATTTTTGTTTATAACCTTTTTTGAAAGGCGTTATTGTTGTATTTATAAGTATAAGTTAAAGTTGTACAAATTAACTACATACGTACATGACTACAAAATTATTAGAGTGGCAATTATATGAATTTAAATTACTGTTTATACTTTAGTTTGACTTAGAAATACTTTTTGCACCGCTTAGTAAACTTTTCAAAATTTCTATTTTTTTTTTTTTTTTTTAAATTTAAATGGTCTAAAGTTACGTATAAATATCGTAAGCAAATGATTAGACATACTTTAGTAGATCTAAATATCCGCAATAATGTTCATTTAAGAGTAGAAGAAGACAAACAAAATATTTTTTAATTGTTTTGGTTTTCAATGTCACGTTATTCAATTTCTAAAAAAAAATATATGTATATTTTTTATAAACTAACATATTGTGATATTTATTACACAAAATTCATTGTCATCATACGTATGAGTGATATTTACTGGTTAATTATATATGTTACTCATACGTGACCATAGAATTTACTTATAATAAGCAAAGGTTTGAGGTATTCCTCAATTCTAATTATGAATATCCTCCACCATATATGTTGAGAAAAGGTACACTCAGAAAAAAAATTAGTAGAAAAATTTGTAAGCGGTTTTAAATCCCACTTTACTATTTTTGTACTGATTTTTATTTGTTATTTACGTTTTACAAATTACAGAATTTTTGCGGAATATTTACAAATTTTTGTTGCTAATTTCAGAAATCATTTTACAAATTTTTGAAAACCGATTTGCTAAAATTAGCAAAAAAATTATTAATTTTAACGTTTAAATTAATTTAACGTGGATATTGAAGGAAATGTTATTTCTAATTAAAACTTACACTTACAAACTTAAAATACCTTAAAATGTTACATAGATTAAAAAAAGGTATCGGAAGGGAATATACCGACTCATGTCTAAAAATAGGACATCCACTTAAAATAGCACTAAAAAGTTTTTTTGGTTCTAAAAATCAGGCCTAAAAACAATTAAAATTTGACCTTAAAATTAAAAAAAAAAATTACTTAAAATGGTTTTCAAAACAGAAATTACCAAATTAATACAAAATGATAAATTCGATTATATTTTTACAATTTTTAGCCTTTGATTTTTTTTTAATTTTGTCTAAAATATTAAAAAAAAAATAAATTTAAAATTTTGTATTAATATTCACAATATTTAGTAAATTTTTTTTTGCTGATTAAGAAAACCGGTTTTAAATTCCGCTTTACAAAAAGTTTACTAAAATTTAGTAGCGACTACAAATTTTTCTACTAATTTCATTGTACTACACGTCAGCAGACATGTGTTGCTAAGATTAGCAAAAAATAACGCTGGGCTCAAATAAGCAAAACTTCCCGTTTCAGTTGCCATTACAGACTTTTTTTGGTGAGTGTATGGTTTGGTAAAATCGGTCCAGCGGTTAAAAAGTTATGAGTGAAAATGTGAAAGTACCTCTAAATTTTCCACACAAAATGGTGTATTTTAGTACAATTTCATAGTAGCCATTGTCAAGTACAATATTTTTTGTTGTTTTCACCAGTCGCTTAAAATTGAATAAAATTTTATATTCAACTTAAAAATTTTTTTCATCACAAAAAATTTTTTTCACCTCAAAAAATTTTTTTTCACCTCGAAATTTTTTTCCACCACGAAACTTGTTTTAACACCCGAAAAAAGTTTTTCACTGCAAAAAAATTTCACTTTTAAAGGTGAAAACATTACCTTTAAAATGGCGGCCTAAAATTTTTTTGTATTAAAAGGTTAAAGGTAATTTTTTTTAGTTTAATGTTCAACCTTAAAGCCAATTTTTTAAAGTTATGAATAAATCTATGTTAAAAACAAAGGCCTCTCTACATTTGTGGCAAAATTTTAAGGTTTAGACTCATTTGGTTCCTGAGTTATGCAAATTTATCTTGACGGAATCAAATTTATCTCGACGGGTTCATATGCAAACTCTTTTACATGCTACGGGTGTGTATGTGTGTACAATGTTTAGTAAATATATTGTTTTTGTGTGTAAGCTTTTGCATATGAACTCTTCGAGGAAAATTTGATTATGACCACGTTTTCCTTCATAACTCAGGAATCAAATGAGTCTCCACCTTGCCACAAATGCAGAGAGGCCTTTGTTTTTAACATATATTTTTCTCAGAATTTTAAAAAAATTGGATTTTGAGATATGGGTCTTTGAACATTAAACTTAAAAAATTACATTTAACCTTTTAATAAAAAAAATATATTAGAACACCATCTTGAAGGTAATGTTTTCACCTTTAAAATGGTACCAATAGTTCAGAAGTTATGGGCGACTTTGTATGGACACTTTTTCCATTTTTTTGCCAACTTTTATGACGTCATATTTCGGAAATCGAAAGGGTTTTGATAAACACTACCTATTTACAATATTTGTGGCGAATTTCATTAAAATTGGAAATGACAAATCCGAAAATGAGAGTTTTCTGTGTGGTTTGACATAGAATGGCCCACATAATATGTTTTCACATATTTTTTCATCAGTCCCTTAGTACCGAATAATATTTTGTTCGCACCTCAAATATTTTTCACCGCAAAAATTTTTTTCACCTCAAAATTTTTTTTCACCACAAAAAATTTTTTTCACCACAAAAAATTTTTGACCTAAAAAAAAAATTTTTTCACCTCCAAATTTTTTTCCACCACAAAATTTGTTTTCACACACAAAAAAAAGTTTTTTTTTCAGCTCCATAATTTTACTTCTAATGTACAAATTATCTGTACCAAAAACAGCAGGGAAAATTTTTTTAGCACATTGGTGGAGGCTATTCAAAGATTCGGCACAGTCGAATTTAAGCCGTTTTTATTTGTTTTAACAATTACTGTGTTTTTATAAAAAAACCTAAAGTAGGGAAAAATGTGTTTTAGGCGTAAACGTAAACATAACTTTTTATACGAAAGTAAACTTAAAAAGCTACCTATTTTATGTTATAGGTCTGGTTGAGAATATGTAGTAGCAATCTCCATAAATTTAAGATTTCGCTGACTAAAAAAATTTTAACTTACTCAATTTTTAAATTATATTTAATGGGATTAACATAAATTGCAGGTAATTTTAATTATTTTTATTTTAAGCTAAATTTATGTAATGTAATATAAAATTCTTGAGTGTAATATAAAATTCTTGATTCCAAAATAAGTTGTTCTATCCAAAGTACAAAATACAAGTGTCACCCTAATACACATAGAAACGACAAATTTGCACACATTTTACTATAAACGAATAAGTAGTGAGTGAAGAAAAAGTTGGCTAAAAAAAGTTTTAATATATTACATATTAAACATGAAATCGTATGTGTATGTGTGTGTGTGTGTGTGTGTGTGTGCATGCAGGATGTGTGTATGGTTGAATATATGAGTAGTGTGTTTGTACAAAATTATACCTACAAACATAAATGTATTATATTTATTTATAACTATATAGCCTGTATGCATACATACATATGTGTATGTGTGTGTGTATATATATTTGTACACCCAGGAAAAATATTAATGGGATTTCAATCGAAACCTTAAAAATGTATTTTCTTAGGATGTTAATTAATTTGAAGTTACCTACAATTAAAATTATTGTATTGGAAATAAAAAACAGGGAAAAAGAAAATATTTCAAATAAATTTTTGTAAAACGTACAATAATATATATTTATGTGAAATATACTATTAAATTAAATAACTTAGTTATTGGCTTTCACTAACTAAAATTTTAAATTATTAAGAAGATATATCGATTCGGTGACCACAACTGCGACTATTTTTTATTTTTGGGTGTATGATAGGAAAAGCATCGTTAATACTGTAAATGACAGTTATGTAGAACAATACATTGATTCATATAAACAAATGTACATGTGATATAAATTATCTATATTAAGTACAAATGCACACATACAAACACACAGGCACACACATACTCTAGCAGTTACATTCGCAACTTGCAACACACACACGCATACAGACAATTACCCGTGTCTATATAAGTGTGTTTGTGTATGTGTGTGTGTGTGTTTGTTTAAATATTATAAAGTGTATGTATACTTCATTTGACGGCCTTAATTGTTTCTAGGAATGTAGGACATTTAGTTTATTTATCTGCTGGCAAAGTCTTTGTAAGAAGTTAATGTCTCAGTAGTATGTCATACAAACTGAGATTATATTTTTTTTATTCCTTTGTGTGTGTGTGTATATGTGTGTTTGTAGGAAAGCTAAAATGAAGGAAGGGAAAGACTTTGTGCAAAATTTTTCTTTAATTTCGTCTCACATCAAAGTAATACATATCCATTTTGGCACAATAATCGGACATTTTAAAAAGGAAAAATCTTGTAAAAACACTTAAATATGTAAGTGTTGTGGGTGAGTGTTTGTAGAAAAAACACAGAGTTGTGAATATCAAGTATCCGAGTAGTTGGTCTAGTGTTAGGTACTCGTTATTAAAAAGTAACTACGAGACAAAAAATACAAAAATGCCTCCCGCCTAAAATGATTAGCCTTTAAATACAACTCTACTATAATTAAAAATCAAAGTAAAAAGCTTCTAGAAAATGTTAAAAATTGTAAAAAGAATTTAAAAAAAAATTTCGTAACAAAAATTTAAAAATTTTTATCAAAAATAATTAAAATTTCCTTTGGAAATTTAAAACAAAAATAAATTTCACAGCTTTCAAAGCTAAAAAAAAATCTTTGAAAGTATTTATGGGCATACACTCACCAAAAAAGTCTGTAATGGCAACTGAAAATTTTGCTGTTATTACGGGAAATTCTGCTAATTTGAGCCCAGCGGTATTTTTTGCTAATCTTAGCAACACATGTCTGCTGACGTGTAGTACAATGAAATTTGTAGAAAAATTAGCTGCCGCTACTAAATTTTAGTAAACTTTTTGTAAAGTGGAATTTAAAATCTGTTTGCTAAGATCAGCAAAAAAAAAAATACTAAATACTATTAATATTAATATTGGTACAAAATTTTAAATTTATTTTTTTTTTCAAGCATCAACATTTTTTTATTTTATTTATTTTTTTCAAAAAATATTTTAGACAAAATTAAAAAAAAATCAAAGGTTTAAAAATTGTAAAAACATAAACGAATTTATTACTATATTGTTTTAATTTAGTAATTTCTGGTTTGAAAAATATTTTAGTCAATTTTTTCTTTTACTTTTAAGAGCAAATTTTAATTGTTTTTGGAGCTGATTTTTAGAACTAATAAAACTTTTTAGTGCTATTTTAAATGGATGTCGGTGTATACACTTCTGATCCTTTTTTTTAATCTATGTAACATTTGAAGGCAATTTAAAATAAGTATTTTTTTTTTTTAATTAGTAATTTTTTTGCTAATTTTAGCAATTCGGTTTTCAAAAATTGGTAAAATGATTTCTGGAAATCAGCAACAAAAATTTGTAAATATTCTTTAAAAATTCTGTAATTTGTAAAATGTAAATAGCAAAAAGATTTGCTAAATAATAATTTTTTTTACTAAAATTCAGTACAGAAATAGTAAAGTGGGATTGAAAACCGTTTACGTACACATAAAGTGGTATTGAGTATTTAAAAGTAACCGAATTTACCAGCACTGATGTATGCAGATTCGGTTAGACAAAATTGTTTGTATTTAAACAAATTTTAATTTTTTTATGTTCACTTTTAAAGAGTGATCATTGTTTTGCAAAACGAAAAACATTTTTTAAGATATTTTAAAGTCAGTTAAAGGACTTTAAGAATTTAAGTTATTTTAACTTAAATTTTTATTGTTGTTTAACTTAAACTCTTAGGGTGGGTAAAACACAGCTTGGCACTAACCATTGTTAAGTGCATACAAATTTGGCATTCGTAACTATAGTTAAGCACTAAGCTCTGGTTATTTTAAGATTAGTTAACAGTTAATGTACTAAAAAAAAATTAACCAGAATTTAGAAAAAATAACATATTTAGAGAAAAAATTGAAATGAAAACGGCACCAAATACACTTTGTACCAATGTTTAATAAAATTTTCCTTGAAATTAAGAAACAAATTTTAATTAAAATTTGGTAAAAATTTCTAAATTATAGAAAAATTTTACTACTAGGAAGTTAATGTTTATTACAAAACAGTCAAATTTCCTCCTTATTAGTTCATGCATCATCTTAAATTGTACTGTTAGTTATGAAATGTTTCCTTGGTTTTAAGAAAAATTAAATTTTATTAGATAATTTTTTTTTACTAAAAACTAGGAATAATTTCCCTAAAAATAAGAAAATATTTTCTAACAACAATGTAAATAGCACTTATTTTAAGTGAAAATCAGCTCAGGTAATATATTTTACCATATATTTTAAAGTACTTTACACTCATTGAGTAAGTATTTTTCCACTTTCGGAGGACTTCCGCTTTGTGAGGACACTGCTCTTAACAAGCTTTGTCTTAAAACTAAATTGAGTTATACTTAATTCATGTATTTATAAATTAAATTTCATTAGCAAAAAGATAAACAAATTAAAAAAATGTACTACAGGATATCCTGAAACGTAATAAATTGTGACAAAGCCAGATCCTTTTCGCAGTTAATTAACCGTATTGCTTGAGGGAACTACAAAAAGGGACGGCCTACGTGACACACGGCATCTATGGATAAGGAACACTGGGGGTCCTTTGTCTTCTTAAATTAACTAATTTAAGGAAATTGTTGCAAAAATACAAAATATCACAGTTACATTTATTGTTATTATTGGAAAATGGAAAAGTCATAAGTATATTTTATGGGATTTTAAGTTAAACTTTATTTGATATAAACAAATTTAAACTTTTCTTTTATTAATAAGGAAAAAAAAAATAGTTCGATAAATATAAAGTTTAATAAGCGCTTCGTCAATTATAGGAAAGCCATTATGCTGTAATGTAAGAAATGTGCCTGCGATATTTTGTATTGTAATCTACAAACAAATTTATTACATAAAAGCGCAAATTCAAAATTTTTTACCCTTTGCTAATAAAATTTTAAATATATTTAAAGCTACTTTAAGTTCAATATTTAAGACTGTTAAAATTAGAGATGGGCACGTGAGAGATTTTTGTCTCACACTCACGCACGGTCACGAACCAAAAATTTTTTTTTAATGGTTACTTTAATTTCATTTATTTAATAATAATTTTTCTTGAAAATTAGAAAAACTAACTGGTTTGTTTTTAACTGATTGTTTTTTTCGGAATAGGAAATTAAAAATAATTTTAACGTTTTCCAACAAAAAAAAAAAATCCTATACCAAATTTTATTATTTTTTAAAAATTAGAAAAAAAAATATTTTATTAAACTTTTTAAAATTTATCTGAACTAAGGGGCATGAAAATTTTCCTAAGAAATAGTTCATCAGTTTCTAAAATCAAGTAAATTTTTATTATTACATAGGAAAAAATGTATTACTTTTTGTTTTTAATTATCAGAACTAATTTTTTAGAAAACAATTCTTCAAAATTAGAAAGTGGTGTACTTTGGAAATGGCTTTCTAAAATTTAGTTAATTTTACTACTCGCGAACAAAAAATGAACACACATTAAGTTCAAGTACTTTCTCGATTTAAGTTAGACACATTATTTGAACTAAATGGGAGTAAATTATGTCCTAAATTTTTTATTTGAACTAAACTTAATTTTATTACATTTGAGTATGCAAATTTCTTAAAACTAAGATGTTTTTTCTTAAAATTAATAAATTTTTATTTAATTGACTTGTTTTTTCCTAAAATCAAGAAATATTACTTAGAAAAAATATGAACTATTTCTGAGTATATAAACTATTTCGTTTTTCCTCAAACTTAGGAATTTATATTCTTTTTAAGAAAATTTTTCTAAATTTTAATAAAATTTTACTTAAATTGAGAAAAATTTATGAACTATTTTGAAGGACATTTTTGATTACATTTCAGTTCGTGTCTTTTTTTTTTTTGAGTGTACTTAAAACTTATCACTGGATCTTCCAAAAAAAGCTAAAATAAGTAAAAAAAAAAACCAAAAAAAAAAGGCAAATTTGTTTTCTCTGAGCTTTACACCCTACACCACTATACTGTTACGATTTTACCTTTTAAAATTGTTTTATCTGGCCGCTAACCATGTCTTTAGTGTAATTTCAGATTGCACAATGATGCGAGGACATTATGTGAGGACAACTGTAAATAGAGTTTATTTTATTGACATGCCAGCGGCTGGAGTTAAAACATGTAAAATGGGAACAAACCACATCCCCTGTCCTTTTCATATTTATATATTTAGCATGTGGTGCAGTTTCGAAAAAAAAAACTTCGAAAAAACGTTTTTATTCAATAAAAGCAAAATTTAATATTCCTTTTAATATGAAACAACTACTTTTTTGTCGGTAAAAATTTAAAAGAAAAATCAAGTTCACAAAATAAAATGTTTTTTTCTGCAGTTGTAATTCTACTTGCAAGATAGCTGCGTTCAGGGGGTTCTTTTAGATATTGATGGCATTTGGATACAAGATAGATTTTACAAAGTTAATTAAAATTTAGTAAGAAACTTTTTTTTTATTTTCAATAATTTTATTATTTTTAATACCTTATTAAAAACGACATCGATATACCTTTTAATTGATATCAAATATCGATTCTTAGAAATTGGGAAAAACAAAAAAAAAAAAATGCAGTAATTTTATTTATTCCATATTTTAACCCTTTAACGAGAAATTGAGCCGCTAAAAAGGTGACCATTTATTTTGTCCACTCTATCATATATTCAAATTTTATCGCAATCGAAAGAAACTCATCAATGGTACTTCCTTGTTAATACATACGTAGACATTCTCTTTGAGGTAAAACGTGTTTCAATAAGTGTAAAAGAATTTGTAAAAAAAAAATAAAATATTTTGACGGCGATCCTACATATTTTTAAACAAATTAAAATATTCTGCTTTAACAACAACACAACACAAAACATATAAATTTAACTTTAATTAGAATTCTTTTAACATTTAAAATCAATTTCATCTCGCATGATTAAAAATTATTTGTTATTCCGCTTATTGTAAATTATTTAAAACTACTTATTTTGAGTATTCAATGAAAAAGAGATTTTACAACTTAAATAATCCTTGATTTAATTATGTGTATACATTATTATTTAATTTTCTGTTCAGTTTCTAGTTTTCCTTTCATTATTTGCAAAAAAAAAAAAAAAAAACAAAAAGGAAAGAAACACTCAATGAACAAATCAATTATTATAAAAATTTCAAGAACGTACTACAATGCATACACTATTATACTGATAAGTGTCATTACAATACTAAGCTATGTAGAGGAATTAAGTGCAAAAAAACAATATTTATGTTAATCGTAGGCAACAACGACTACATTTGAACATTAAACTGTATGAATATTAAGTGGAATATTTTGAAGAGCTATTAATGTCATATAAAAGTAATTGATTTAAAAGCTATTGATTTGGTTGAATATAATAATTTCTTTTAATGTGTATTTTCTATTGTTTCAGAAAATTCCATGTATGCTTATTATTTTTGGCCACAGTAAATACCAAAAAAACATTTTTACGGACTCACCGACACGTACGGATTCATGAATCCGGTTTTACAGCACGTTTACGGACAGTAAATACGTATCCGTCAAAGCATGTACGTAAACGGAACGTTAACGGTCCGTATAATTGAATTTTCGAAAACAGTATGTTTTGACTCCGATTTGGTGCATCCGTTTCTGTATTGTCAAATTCGGACTTCCTCGAATTTCATTAGTTTTTCTTTCGTTGTTTTTGAATTCGTTTTGGTGTCAGCAAAGAATAATTGAAACATGTATGTGATCATTACACGGGTCGCGCGCTAAAGCTTAGAAAAACAGATACACGGAAATTAATTTTAATAAATTTAATTTGAGGTAAATATATATGAAATTTAAAACAAGTTTTACGGTGACGTGTGCAAATTTATGCAATTTTGCAAATACAAATATTGTCTGCCAATTCATAATAGATTTTGTTAAAAAAATGTGCAAATTTGCGTTGTATGCTACATCATTTCGTAAACGCTACTAATTAAACCAAAATTAAAAATTTGGTTTATTTTTTCATGATATTCAATGGGCCATAATCGCAGTGATGGATAAAGATGATAGTTATGCTGGAGATGAATATTTCATTTAATAAAATTTGTAAAATTTTTATTTTGTAATTTTGTTTTATAACATATCTATATAAATAAATTTAAAGAAAAAAACTATAATTTGTTATTCCAAATTAAAAAATTTAGGCATTTACATAAATCCGTTTTTTGTTAAAAAAAACGGTAGGAATACGGATCCTTAAACGGTCGCCATTGATGGACTTTCAACGGACAACTCCGTTTTTATCCGATATATTCGGTCCGAAAACGGTTCGTCATTGATGGACTTTTAACGGACAACTCCGATTTTCATCCGATATATCCGGTCCGTAAGCGGTCCGTCATTGACGGGTTTTAAATGGATTCGAATCAGTTTCGATGTTCCTTAAAATCCGTTTTCTGGTCCGTATACGGATCCAGAAAACGCTACGTAAATAGAGTTGGATTCCGTTTATGACGGACCGAAAACGGTACGTAAACGGAACGTATTGTTTGTTGGGTAGATTTGGTTATTTTTTTAAATTTTTTTTGTAAATATCAATTTGTTTTCACATATTTTAGGACATGTAATACGAGGGCGGATCAACAAGTCCGTGACTTTTTGAATGAAACACAGTTTTTTTGCAAAAAAAAAATGATTTTTCAACATAATCTTCTTTTAGCTCAGTACACTTAGTCCAACGTTTTTTCAATTTTTGTATCCCTTCCAAAAAAATTGGATTGTTCGAGGTCCATTAAATAGGCATTTGTTTGATCAATAATTTCATCGTTGGAGCTTAATCTCTTTACACCGAACCTTTTCATTAGGTTTGGAAATAGGAAATAGTCACTGGGAGTTAAATCCGGCAAATATGGGGGATTGAGACTACACACGCGTTCACTCGTGCATTATCTTGATGAAAAGAACTTTTTTCTTGTCCATATGGGGTCGTTTTTTTTTAAATTCTCGTTAAATCGATCCAATAAGTTGGCATAATATTCGCTGTTTATTGTTTTTCCCTTTTGAAGGTAATTGATGTGGATTATCCCGCGTGCATCCCAAAAAACTGTTGCCATCACCTTATTGGCCGACAAACCTACCTTGGTCTTCTTCTGAGCCGGTTCACCTGGGAAAACCCCATTGTTTAGACTGCTGCTTGGTCTCCGGAGTGTTGTAATGGATCCATGTTTCATCCACAGTTACAAAACGCCGCAAAAACTCATTCAAATTGCGGTTAAACAACTCCAAACAATCCTTTGAAGTTGTCACACGATTACGTTTATGGTCAATTGAGACCAAATGCGGTCAATTGAAATGTCCCCGGCCTACCATACTAAAACACATTTTTTTTTGCAAAATTAGTTTTTTTTTATTCAACATAGTTCCCTTCAAGGGTGATACACTGATTATAGCGACCCTTTAACTCTTCGATACCATTTTTGTAGTACGATTTGTACTTTGCTTCAAAATAGACTTCAGTTTCGGCGATTACCTCTTCATTCGACGAATATTTCTTCCCAGCGAGCATTCTTTTGAGATCTGAGAACAGGAAATAGTCGCTGGGGGCCAGATCTGGAGAATACGGTAGATGCGGAAGCAATTCAAAGCCCAATTCATGGATTTTCGCCTTCGTTTTCACTGACTTGTTTTTGGTCAAAAGTGAGCTCGCGCGGCAACCACTTTGCACATACCCAAATATTCTTGAATGATATCTTTAGAGTACCTGCTATTTCATTCAATTTCAATTTACGGTCATTCGAAATCATTTTGTGGATTTTTTTGATGTTTTTGTCCGTAACAACCTCTTTTGGGCGTCCACTGCGTTCACCGTTTTCGGTGCTCATTTCACCACGTCTTAACTTAGCATACCAATCCTTGATGGTTGATTTTCCTGGGGCAGTGTCCGGAAACTCGTCATCAAGCCAAGTTTTTGCTTTAAATGTTTTTTTTCTCTTCAAAAAGCAATATTTTATCAACACGCGAAATTCCTTTTTATCCATTTTTTTCACAATAACAAAAGTTGCTTCACTCAAAATGCTATAATTCACAAACTAATGATCCGACAGCTGTCAAATTTATACACGTGTCTTTTGAAATTAGTGCAGAGTGCCCATAGTGTTTATCAAGCTTTTCCTTGGTTTGATTGACGTTTTTTCCAAAATATAATGTTTAATGAGCACTGAAAAGTCACTTTTTTCTATTTTTAAAAAAATCCACCAGGTTGTATGTTTTGAACAGCTGTTAAACGCAAAGGTGGTACTTGATGAGAGCAGTGTTGCATTTCATATAACTACGAAGAAAGTTCGAAAAGTCACGGACTTTTTGATCCGCCCTCGTATATAGAAAAAAACATAGACATGTAATATATAGAAAAAATGATCCCATGTTGAAATCGAAACATATATGAACATACATTGGCTTGTATATGATTATACATGAGTATGCATGAATAGTTCAATATATGACCATAAATGATTTCATATATGACCATATATGTGTAGATTTCCGAAATTTGAGGGTATATTACGGTCTAGTTTCATATATGCGCATAGACTTAAACAAACAAACAAATAAATAAATAAATAAATAAATAAATAAATAAATAAATAAATAAATTAATTAATAAATAAATAAATAAATAAATAAATAAATAAATAAATAAATAAAAAAATAAATAAATAAATAAATAAATAAATAAATAAATAAATAAATAATTAAATAAATAAATAAATAAATAAAAAAATAAATAAATAAATAAATAAATAAAAGATAAATACATAAATAAATAAATAAATAAATAATAAATAAATAAATAAAAAATTAAATAAATAAATAAATAAATAAATAAATAAAAAATTAAATAAATAAATAAATATTATTCCTGTATGCTCATATATGATCATATGTATATGACCAACTAGAGCTGTATACCCTCAAATTTCGGATCCAAAGATTTATAGAAATATATGAGATCATGTATGATCATATACTGAACTATGAATATGATTATGTATACCCATGTAAGTTCATATATATTTGCATTTTTACATGGGATATTATTTTTCTGCTAAGCTTTTTATGTTGAGCATGAATTTTAACAAACTAAATATGATTCTAGTTAAAATAATTTTTGTCATATTTAAATTAATATATCAACATTTAAGATTTTGTTTTCACATTTTAAAAATAATTATTAATATATTTTCATTTAAAAGACAGAAAACAAACTGAGTTTGATTTCAAGCACTTTCTATTTAATTTAATGTTGTTTCTGCTTGATTTTAAAATATTTATTTCTTCATAAAAATATATAGTTTATATCCTTAACTGTAAAAAAATAAGAAAAAAATTAAAATAATAAGAAATAAATTAAATAATTTAGATTTTCAAAATCTCTACAGAATTCTGAAAATGTCCTTGATTATGTATTCATATGAATGGTCTAACTTCAGCAGATTTGAAAACTATACAAAGATTTTAAAATTAAATGGTAAAATTCCACGTTACGGAGCTAAATGTGCTAAAAAACAAGGGCTTTGATGAAAATTAAAAAGTTGAAGAATATCGAAAAACTACCCAAATAATCATAAAAACGATGTACTACACTCAAAAAAAAAAAAGTTAGTAGAAAAATTTGTAAACGGTTTCCGATCCCACTCTACTATTTTTGTACTGATTTTAGTAAAAAATTATTATTTAGCAAATCTTTTTGCTATTTACATTTTACAAATTACAGATTTTTTACAGAATATTTACAAATTTTTGTTGCTAATTTCAGAAATCATTTTACAAATTTTTGAAAACCGATTTGCTAAAATTAGCAAAAAATATTACTTATTTTAAAAAAGTGGATATTGAAGGAAATGTTATTTCTAATTAAAACTTACATCTACAAACTTAAATTTCCTTAAAATGTTACATATAAAAGAAGGGATCGGAAGTGAAGATACCGACTCATGTCTAAAAAGAGGACATCCACTTAAAATATCACTAAAAAGGTTTTTTAGTTCTATAAATCCGCCCTAAAAATAGTTAAAATTTAACCTTAAAAGTAAAAAAAAAATATGACCAAAATATTTTTCAAAACAGAAATTACAAAATTAAAACAAAATGATTAATTCGTTAAAAAAAAATCAAAATTTTTGATGCTCGATAAGAAAATAAATTCAAAGCTTTTTACTAATATTAATAATATTTAGTAATTTTTTTTGCTGATTTTAGCAAACAGATTTTAAATTCCATTTTACAAAAAGTCTACTAAAATTTAGTAGCGGGTACTAATTTTTCTACTGATTTCATTGTACTACACGTCAGCAGACAGCTAAAAAAATACCGCTGGGCTCAAATTAGCAGAATTTCCCGTAATAACAGCAAAATTTTCAGTTGCCATTACAGACTTTTTTTGGTGAGTGTACAAGAGGACGTATGTAATTAATTATGAATTAATAATGAATTTTTGGTAGCTCTTGTCGATTTTTTTTTTTCAATTTTATTCTCTTTAAATTCTTATACAATTTATTATATTTCATAACATTTTAAAAATTTAGAAAGAATATGATTATAAAACTAAAAATCATTAATTTTAATAAATATTTAACACAATATTTATACCTTTTTTTTTAGTGGTATACTATTTTCTTTTGAAATATTTTTTTATTCAATTTTTGTTTTTGTGGCAGTAACTCTAGATAAATGTGGTATAGACATATTTTATGTTTTTTTAAAATGTAAATGTATATTTGCTAAAATTTTGCAAGACATTGAAACATTCTAAAAATAACAATATAATAATAAAACATCAATCATACGCACAAAGTCGGCACAGTAGGGTGCCTTGTGTAACAATAAGTCTTTCGATGCAAGATGTTATCTCGCATTTATTTTTTCAGGGTTGACAACCGATACATGCGTGATAATGGGGTTAAGGGTATTTTAAGTTATTTCATTGGCTTAATTTAAGGTTATCGGTATTGATCCAGAAGGAAAGTGGCAAAACGAGGCATTCTATTGGATAAACCAAAAATTGTATTTTTTTCTACAAAATCTATTACACTCCCAATATTTTTACAGTATGTAATTGTTGTTGATTTTAAAAGTAATTCGAAAAGTTAAAAGGAATAAGCTGTCTCGAAATATGTATATTTCTTAACTTTTTTTTATCAAACAAAATCTAGTTTTCTAAACAGTTAATGCTTTCAAGAATTTTTGTTAGATTGAGCATTAAAATAAACTATAATCGATCTTTTAGATTTATTGAATTTAGTTAAAAGTAAATGAAAAGTGCGATTAATTAAAATTAAAAATCGACTGTATTTTTAATTGTTTAAGGCCAAGTTTTTGGGATGTGAGTTAAACTTGGTTTAACTTGTCTGCCATTTACAAGTTTATTAACATAAATTTATCGGAACAACTTTCCATTCCATGAAATTTTGGTCTTCATTGGAACAAAACAAAATAAACCAAATTTCAAAAGCAGTATTCCAGTTACAAACTGCGATAAACTAAGTTTAGAGATAATCTACATCCTAAAAACTCGGCCTCAGTGTGTATTTTTAACCAAAATATATTGTGAGTGTAAATAAAGCAACTTTTGTAAAACATTTTGTTATCTTTTAGAAACTTTGCTGCAGGTGAATTTACAAAATAAATATCAATCATACGCCACCGACATATACGCAATTTTGAAGAATCTATATAAATCATACGCAGTGTTGTCTACATTGAGAGGATTTTCTATTGAGAGGGGCGAAGAGAATGGCTTCTACCCCGCATTAGCAGCACAAAACCAATACATGCACATTAAAAAAAAAAACAAATACTAAATGAATACAAATAACACTAACACACACATAAAGCTATGTATACGTATACATTCTATGCCACCCAACATTCTAAATGACTTGAGAAAAATATTATTATAAGCTTACAAACACAAGCCTTAAGCTTGAAAAAGACTTAAGAATATATATATTGAAAAAGGCTATCGTAACAATTGTAGAAAAATCAAAACGGAACCCTCGTGAAAATATTATGTGTGTATGATTACTATAAGCTTATTCTTGCAATTGTAGAATAAGCTTACAAATATAATAATTTATTAACTTGCGTATAGAAAAGCTTATTTGACTTAATATATTTATAAGCTTTTTTACATAATTGTAGAATAAGCTTCACATATAATATATTATTTTTTATTTTAATTTTAAATATAAATATAAATAATAATAATTAATTTTAAACATAAATAAAAAATATTATAAAAATAATTAAATTTAATATGCAATTGCACGTTCACTTTATAAAATTCTCAACCAAATGTACACGCAATACACGTTTGACAAATTTTAAAAAAAAGTAACGGCACTTGTTGCATACATTATAAGCGTAGAACAAAGACAACAAGACTAGAATGTATTGTAAAATATTTCTATTTCAATTGTTATATTGCATTGTTGAATATGTATGTTGTTTATAAGCATACTTTAGAAAAAGTTATGTATAATAATCTTTTCTCAAGCATTGTTAAATACTGCTTGTGAATTCACATTTTATAAACATTATATTAAACGACAAAAAGATAAGCTTAAAACATACTATTTATATAAGCTTATTTTCAACTTGTATTGCAGTTTGATTGCTATATGGTATATTAGGAAGATGAATATCATTCCAGTGTGTTTGGAAAAGAACAAAAATTGTGCGCTTAAATATTAATCTAATGTGTGATAACTCATTGAGAGGGATCGTTTTGTATTGAGAGCCATCGTTTTCTCATTACTAGAAATTTTGTATCCCCAATGTCTAATAATGTTGTTATATTGGAATTTGGAAAGTACTTTTGCCAGCACTTGTAGCACCTGCTAAGGCAACTTACCAGAGCATTTCCGTTTAGTACTTTTCTGACTGGGTAGGGATGCGCCTTTAGTTTTTTAGTCAATGGATTTGAAACGATATTGATCGAAAAAATCTTTTTGAATTGAATAATTGGCATCGATTTGTGGATGCATAGTTTTGGGTATTTCGTTATTAAAATATATATGCATATGCATAAGTTCATATTAATAATATAGTTTTTTTTTATTTTAAATTATTATATGTTTTACTTTCACAGAGTTTCCATTTCCATATTTTCCTAAAGCATGTTAGCTTCTTTTGAAAAATTTTATTGCTTACTTTTAAAATCAGCAAAAATTACAATATTTTTATTATCCAAAATCTCTCTTTGAGGCATCTTTGTAGCATTGTATTTAATACATTTATTATGCCAGCAACATACCAAAGAACATGCCAACATTCATGTATGTTACAATCTTTTACATAAATTTACACTACAAATAATGTCTGATGTCTTTTTTTTTGGAAGAATAAAACAAACAAAAAAAAAAAAATAAAACAGCATATAAATGTTACAAAAGCTTTGAAAAACAAAATAACCTAAAGGTAGAGCATATAAGAAAATGGAAATACTAAGTTTTACTAATACAAACAATGCAATTTTTAATTGATAGCATTTCGAATAACTAAAACCATATTGCGCGTATTATAATATTTTCTTACAGAAATTGTTAGTATTTTCTACCAGTTTTCCGTTTTATTCTTAAGAATATATAGCAGCAGTTGAAGGAGAAACAAAAATCAGAAGAACAACTTATTTTTTCTTTTTTTTTTGTGAAAAAATTTTTGTTCAATGCAAGTTCAAACCATAAACTACAAGTGCAACATACTACACATAATACATAAGTATATATACTAGGATTCCTGCTAACAAAATACCATAACATACCTTCATACATTTTTCTATGAAACTTTAATGCTTTATATACTTAAAAGAATAAGCTTAAGAATAGGATAAAGAAGGTGTTCGTTTTGAAAACAAACAAAAAATATATAATATATATATATATATGTATTTATATTCTTACATACATAAAACTATAGCTTGAATTAGCGTTTGTAAAATGAAAAAAAAATATATCCAAAGAAAACTGTATGTTGTAAAGAGAAAAAAAAAATATTGTAAGACTTGAAAAGTTAAAGTGTTTGCAAGGTATAGTCAAACTTTTCTTATTTTTAATATTATTTTTTTTTTTTTTGTTGCTTACAAAAGAAAAGGAAAGGAAATAAAGAATGAAAGCAGGAAAAAAACTAGCAACAACACAAAAAATACCGTAGTAAATTCCTGTGTATGCAGAAATTCAATTATAGAAGTTTTGACAGTGAAATATTAGAATTAACGATTTTGTGCCATTATTTTGTGCAGTGCACCTTTTTCTTTCATTTTTAAAGAAACCCTCATTGTATTACACACGGAAACTGCAGAAGAAAGTTGATAATAAAATTAATTCATAAATTCATATGAATGCAGATTTTAGGTGAATAAATTCATTTATAAAAGAATTAATTCATTTAAAAAATAATTTAAATTCCCATTTAAAAATCGAAATATATATGAGCATTCATGATCATACATGGTCATATACGTCCATACATTGTTCAATATATGACCATACATGATCTCATGCATGATCATATATCTTCGGATCCGAAATTTGAGGGTATATGGACGTATATGATCATACACGAGCATACATGAATAATATATGAGCATGTATGATAATATATGCACATATATCACCATATACCCTCAAATTTCGGATCCGAAGATATATGGTCATATATGAGATCATGTATGGACGTATATTACCATGTATGCCCATGTATGATCATATACAAGCCCATGTATGATCATGTATGTTCATATATATTTCGATTTTTAGATGGGTTAAAAGATTTTTTAAATCGATTTTATTAAAATATTACTACAATAATTGACAACAAAAATATCACTTACACCAGAAAACAGCATAAATAATCTCCTGTTGCAGAATATGTTTTCCAAAAACATTAGTGTGCCGAATTCAAATCTGTCAAGAGAAATTTTGTTTTTTTTTTAGATAATAAATCTACTTAAATTAACCTTTCTTTTGGTATCATAACGATGGGTGTTCTAGAACACTTAAGTGGACCTGCAGGGATGTTTAAAATGGTCGTTTTATAGTTTAATCCCTATAAATTTCATATTTGCTAATCAAATTTGTAATTTTCTTTTCAAGCATAAACCAAATACTTAAATAAATATCATCAAGAAATATATGAGAAAATTTTTGGAAATTTTCAAATAAATTCTCATATCCTTGATTAAACATAACTTTCTAATAAACTTAATATAAATTTTCTACCTTTCGTAGTAAATAAACAAAAGAAAATAAATAAATAAATAAATAAATAAATTGATAAATAAATAAATAAATAAATAAATAAATAAATAAATAAATAAATAAATAAATAAAAGTAATATAATTGTATTAAGTCAGGACGTGCGTATACAGTTTTCAATTTTTAAAAAATTCAAATAATTTTTAATTCTAAGCACCTTTTTCAGAGTAAAATCTATAGATTTTGAATATTTTTTATTAAAAAATCTTTAGATTGTGATGATTTTCTACCTCGGATTAAAATTTTTTTAATTTTTCCATATAAAACGATAACAAATATTTTTTCTTTGAAAATAGGTACAAAAAAATAAATATACGATTTTTTTGATCACACACTTCAATAATAATAATAGCACGAATAGGGTGATCAAATAATTTCAAATATGTGGCAGCCCTAGGGCAAAATTGTAAGTTTGTTTTCATAGGAACCATATTACCAAATTTCATAAATTGTAGAAATTTTTCCATAGAAGAATTCAGGAATTTTGCACCTCATTTCTTAAACCATAAATGCACTCAAAAAAAATGAACCAGAATTTAGAAAAATTAACTTATTTAGAGGAAAAATTGAAATGAAAACGGCGCCAAAGATACTTTTTACCTATATTTAATAAAATTTTCCTTGAAATTAAGAAACAACTTTTACTTAAAATTTGGTCAAAATTTCTTAATTATAGAAAAATTTTACTACTGAAAACTAAATTTTGATTAGAAAACAATCAAATTTCCTCCTAAATAGTTCATACATCATCTAAAATTTTACTGTTAGTTAGGAAATGTTTCCTTGGTTTTAAGAAAAATTTTATTTTATTTAAGGACACTGCTCTCAACAAGCTTTTTGTTAAACATTAAAATTAAATTGAATTATACTAAATTCATGTATTTAAAATATAAATTAAATTTATTAGCAAAAAGGTAAACAAATTAAAAAAATGTACTGTACATAAATTCGATATTTTTAACCTATTGCTAACAAAATTAAAAAAAAAAATATTTCAAGTTCAATGTTAAAGATAGCTAAGATTAGAGATGGGCATGACAGCCATTCTTGAATCACGCACCAAAAAGTACAATCATGCACCATAATTTTTTTAAATGGTTCCTTTAATAATATTTTTTCTTGGAAATTAGGCAAACTCTAGTTAGTTTTGTTTTTAATTTATTGTTTTTTTTTTAAATAGAATATTGAAAATAATTTAAACGTTTTCCAACAAAAAAATCCTATACAAAATTTTATTATTTTTTAAAAATAAGAAAGCTTTTACTTGAAAAAAAAAGAATATTTTATTATAATTTTAAAATTTATCTGAACTAATTTGCATGAAAATTTTCCTTAGATATAGTTCATCAGTTTCTAAAATTAAGTAAATTTTTATTATTACATAGAAAAAAATGTATTGCTTTGTGTTTTTAATTGTCTGAACTAATTTTTAGAAAACAATTCTTCAAAGTTAGAAAGTGGTGTACTTAAAAACTGAATTTGGAAATGGTTTTCTAAAATTTAGTTCGCGAACAAAAAATTTACACACATTAAGTTCAAGTACTTTCTCGATTTAGGTTAGACATATTTTTTGAACTAAATGGGAGTAAATTCTGCCCTAAATTTTTTTTTAACTAAACTTGATTTTATTCATTATAGTATGCAAATTTCTTAAAACTAAGATGTTTTTTCTAAAATTAATAAATTTTTATTTAATTGACTTGTTTTTTTCCTAAAATTAAAAAATATTTCTTAGGAAAAATATGAACTATTTCTGAGTATATAAACTATTTTGTTTTTCCTCAAACTTAGGAATTTTTATTCTTTTTAAGAAAATTTTTCTAAGTTTTAATATAATTTTACTTAAATTGAGGACAATTTATAAACTATTTTGAAAGAAATTTTTGATTACATTTTAGTTCATGTCTTTTTTTTTTTTGAGTGTGTATGAATGGGCCGCTTCTCAAACACATATCCTGATTTTATTGAAATCGCAGAGAATACTTCGAGATATCTTCTTAGTTTGTTTCTTTTTTAATTTATACTACGTTCATACTTAATCCCAAAATTGGGATTTTCATTTGTTTTTTTTTTTTTTCAAATTGTCGTTTTTTAAATTCCAAAAACAAAATCTAAAATATTGAAGAAAGCTATTAATTTTAATACCAAAGAGTCTATTTTAACAAAAATCATATTTACTTTTATGAGATTCCAATAACTTTTCAGAAATTAAAACAACCCGAGAAACAAAGTGGTTCTAATTTGTGAGATTCTACTGTACTACACTCAGAAAAAAAAGTTAGTAGAAAAATTTGTAAACGGTTTTCAATCCCACTTTACTATTTTTGTACTGATTTTTAGTAAAAAAATTATTATTTAGCAAATCTTTTTGTTATTTACATTTTACAAATTACAGAATTTTTACAGAATATCTACAAACTTTTGTTGCTAATTTCAGAAATCATATTATAAATTTTTGAAAACCGATTTGCTAAAATTAGCAAAAAAAATTACAAATTTTAAAAAAGTCAATATTGAAGAAAATGTTATTTCTAATAATTTAAACTTATACATACAAACTTAAATTGCCCTAAAATGTTACCTAGGATTAAATAAAAAAGGGATCGGAAGTGAAGATACCGACTGATGTCAAAAATGAGGACATCCACTTAAAATAAAAAGGGGTTTTTAGAATCAGCCCTAAAAACAATTAAATTTAACCTTAAAAGTAAAAAAAAAAAAATTGACTAAAATATTTTTCAAAACAGAAATTACCAAATCAAAACAAAATAATAAATTCGTTTATGTTTTAATAATTTTTAAGATTTTTAAGCCTTTGATTTTTTTTAATTTTGTATAAAACATCTTTTAGAAAATATAATCAAAATTTTTGATGATCGATAAAAAAAATAAATCTAAAACTTTGTACTAATATTAATAGTATTTAGTAATTTTTTTTGCTGATTTTAGCAAACAGATTTTAAATTCCACTTTACAAAAAGTCTACTAAAATTTAGTAGCGGCTACTAATTTTTCTACTAATTTCATTGTACTACACGTCAGCAGACATGTGTTGCTAAGATTAGCAAAAAATACCGCTGGGCTCAAATTAGCAGAATATCCCGTAATAACAGCAAAATTTTCAGTTGCCATTACAGACTTTTTTTGGTAAGTGTACGATATTAATTTAAATATGCACAGATAAAACAGATTCATTGTGACAACCGAATTTCTAGGCAACTGTATTAATTAGTTGTAGCAACTGAACTATTTGGATGTTGCAATCAATTGTATTCCTGATCCAATTGATGTATGTGGTTTCAATCTAAATTCTGTTGTATTAACCGAATTTCGGTCGGCGGAACCAACCAAACCATTCAGTTGGCTGAAAATTTGGTTTTCACAATGAATCTGTTTTTCTCTGTTTGATAAAGTTTATTTTAACTTAACTCATATTTACTTTAATAAGATTAATACCTGATGTAAAAATTATGGTAAAATAATAAGATCCCAACAAAGAAAAAATTGTAGCAAAATAAGAGAAAAAGAAGCAGTGATTTTGATTCCGGTATTGTGAAAATTTGGGACCAATGATTTTTACATGGAGGTGGAAGTTTTCTTAATCGATTATTTTTCATTGCATCTAAAGCAGTTCTTATGGTTTAGTTGAAAATTGCGATCTTTTAATGTTCCCAAATAAATTTTGAATCTGGCATTAGCCTCGTTTCTCAATGTCCCGTTAGCTTCTACCAGGGAATTTAACACACATTTTTTGTTGTTTTTCATATAAAGTTTCGGTTTGACTGTTGATTAAATTATATCGGGATATTCAGTACTGAGACTTATTTTTTGAGTAACTTTAGACGAAATTCAAATTTGAAAATTGATACAAATCACAAAAACCTGATAACTTAATTCAAAAAAGCCAAAGTTTAGTACTTAACCATAGTTATTAATATCAAATTTACATGAAAATATCAAATGTTAACATTTAACTTACATTATTTTTAAAATAAGTTACCCGTCATAGATTACAAAAAAGCTAAATTCCATTAAAAATTTCATTTTTGAAAAAGAACTGCTTTAGAAAGAGAAAATCAGAACTAAATGTTATTTTGGAATTAATAAAAAATTGATTCTTCAAAAATCAACTATGAATTTTCTTCTCAAGGCAGTACGTGGAGTTAGTGTTTGTCAACTCGGAATTGCACAGTGCAAAAAAGGCATTAGTTTTTCTGTAACTTAACTACTTTTCAAGTGATCATGAAAATAAAATTCATATTTGTATTTATGAATTAATATGAATTAATAATTTTTTGCATGCCCTTACTTAATAAATATGTTTAATATTTTTTACTTTTGCTTTGTTTATTTATAAAGAAAAATATTAAATTTTATTTATGACATTAGCTAAATTGTATTTGAGCATGAAATGCTTCACAGAAGGCCAACCCTTGTCCTGCTTAAGTTCGTTACACCTATTATTCAAAGGAGTCACATAATGGTGTTGTTGGAAATGGTCCAATCTAAAATATCATTCAAATAGTATTCAATAACAAATTTTATTGTATTTTGGTAATAAATTTACAACAATAAAAAAAAGATTTTAATTAAAAATGTGAGAAGAAAAAGATAAACTTTTGGGGGTCGAACCCGCAACACAAAAGTGTTGCCATTTTTGAGCCATCTTTCACCACCTTCCACATCTCCTATTTCCACTTTCCGAAGACAGCCAAGCATTAATTAGTAGAAAGAATTTCCTAAAAGTTGAAATTTTTAAGGCCCGATTACTGATTGACCTGTTAAAATTAACAAAAAAAAAAGGAGTCTTATTCATATTTTTTATATGCAAAACAACAACAAGTATGTTAGTTAAAGTCCCAGTTAATAGCTAACTGGGTATTGTGAAAATGGAACAAAGTATTAAACTTAAAAAAACTATTAAAGTTTATTTTTTAGTTTTTGTATCGAGGGTTTTTGTTTATTATTTTTAGTTTATAGCGAGCAAATTAACAATTTTTTGCTGGGTTGATACATGTATTCAGATTCGGCAAAATATCTATTAAGAACCCAAAGTTTTAGACAATCTAGAGCCTCTAGAAGAAGGCAGAGCTTCCCACCCTCATGATAATACTCAAAATAATAATTTATAAAGATTTATTCTCTTTAAATATATCTACAGAGCGCTCCGGTAGGCTTATTGGTAGCGTGCAAGCCTATCAGTGCGGGGGTCGTGGGTTCAATTCCCAACAGAGACTCTGGTCTGTTTTCGCTACAACGAGCCGATAGATAGCCTTTGTTGCTAGTACTCGGTTAGGGTATTAACATATATTTTGTAATTATAAGATTAATATAAATAAAATAAATATATCTACAATTTTTATCTAACATGTTTAGCAATATGCCAAAAAAAAATACTTTTTCATTTCAAGCTATGAATTGCTAATTAGAGTATCTCTCACTTGTCCTAAATTTAGGGTGGCCTTTAAAACTTGGATTTTTTAACCTTTTATAAATTTAACGCATTAGTTATGTTAACAGCTAAAAAATCAATGTTTTTATTGGTTGGATAGCTAGTTTGGGTATCAATCTTCCATTTTCGGATATTGTTGCAATAATACACTGAGAAAAAAAAATGGCAACAATAAAACTTGGAAATAAGAAAATACTACTGCTAACATTTAACGCGGCACAAATTGGGCTGAATATTATGTCTTGCCATTTAAAACAGTTATTAATGACTTCTAATTACGACGATTATTCCATCCATAGGACCCAAGGGCGTACCTCCTATAGGGGAACCGGAAATCGATTTCTGAGATTAGGCGCAGTCAAAGGGTCATTTGTGGACCTGTCCGGGAGTTATAGGGTTCAATCGACAGGTCTACCGGAGCTGAAACTTTCCCTTGAGCATTCCAAGGAGATACTACCAGGGGGTACCCCCCAAAAAACATAGTGGAAGATATTGGTTACCTAAATGTATCCTTGGGGGTGGTAATGTACTATTTTTTACCTAATTAGGGCGCGAGTGGAGGCAAATGAAAGGGCTATTTGCGACGATTATTCCGTCAATATAACCCAAGGACGTGCCTCGCATAGGGGAACCACAAATCTGGTTCCGAGATTTGTCAAGGTCAAAGGCCCTACCTATGAAAAGTGGGGTAATTTGTAGACCCAGCCGGGAGTCATAGGGGTCACTCGATAGGTGTCCCGGAACCGATACTTTCCCTAGAACATTCCAAGGAAAAACCTCCAGGGGGTACCCCCAAAAAACGTAGTAGAAGATATTAGGTACCAAAATGTACCCTTGGGGGGGAAATGTACCCTATTTATTACCCGATCAGGGCGAAAGTGGGGCAAATGAAAGGGCGGAAAGATCCGAAAATTGATTTCGGAGATTAGGCGCAGTCAAAGGGTTTTCTTAGGAAAAGTGGGGTTATTTGTGGACCTAGCCGGGAGTTATAGGAGTCAATCGACAGGTTTACCGGAGCCGAAACTTCCCCTATTAAAATAACTAAAATTTTTTTAGCAAAACTAAAAATGTAAGTTCGTACAAAACTTTAATGATAAATTTATGTTTCATAGATATTTTAATATAAATTTGAAACTATTTCATTCTCTTATAGCTCTTTTCTCCATTCGGTTATTTTTCAACCAATATTTTTTTTTTGTTGGAAAGATATTCAAATTATCTTTCTAATTGCTGAATATAGTTAGTACAAACTTTTGCCGCTGGATGGCGCAAAATTCATTTTTATTGAAAAATGCATCAAAACGCCCTGTATTTGCAAATATTATGAGTGCATATGTTCAGCAAAAATACTCGCCAAAATATTTTATACAAAGTTGTCAAGATCAAAATTTAGATTTTCTTCAATAACCTAAAAATAACGGTAATTTTGTAAATAACGGAATTATGAAGAAGTCGCAAAACAAAAGTTGCTGCTGAAGCCCTAAAGAACCATTTTCAACAATAAAAAAGTTCTTTTTGCAAAAAAATGGATTTTGGCATATTACTAAACATGTTAAGTAAATATTTATAAAAAATTTAGTATCAACCAAAAGCATTAACATCATATTATTAATTTTTATAATTTTTAAAATGATTTAATACATTAAAACTCTGTGTATCCATTAGAAAATGCATACAAATTCTAAAGTATTCATACTGCTAGTGGGGGATTACAAACACTTACACTTGTAAAATTCTAAGTGCCAGTCCTTTGAATCACAATTATGACAATCTGTGTATAGAAGTAATATTTAGATTTCAAATATTTGTATATCAAAATTTATTGTATAAATTGGTGTATGCATTTTATAAATAAATCGCCTTCATTTTTTCTTTGTTTTTGTATTTTTATTGTTAACAAAAAGCGGATTAATATAATATGACTTTGTTCTAGCCTTGCACCAAATTTTTTTAGGCATCCAATTAGATTTAAAATTAAAATCCTTTTGGAAAGAAAAATACCTACTCCACATTTTTTTTTATCTTATTTCATTTCGTTATTTTTTTTTTTTTTTTTGTTTTTTTGTTTTTCTTGTTTACTTAAATTTAAACCTCTTGATTTTTACTAAGCGTATTTTCTTTATTTATTAAATTCCCTTTTCCATCTCATTACAGCATTTAAAATAGTATTTTTATAAAGCAATTTATTTAGAACAGCGCATGTCTCTAATATAATATTACTGTAGATGTTTTATATGATGTATAAGAGAGAATTATTTTATGGTTTACTTATAAGGATATTTAAGGCAAACACACACTTGCATACAAATGAGTTCAAGTGAGTGTTTGTAGTTGTATATATGTAATATACAGATAATAAATGCTGGTATAAATTTTCACTTTTCTATGATGCTGGGATCTAATGAATATATTTGTAATCATTTAGATTATGGAAATTTTCCAAACAAAGATCAATTTGAAGTTTTCTTTATATGCTTCAACTGATACAACAATTAAAGTTTATATATTAGTGCACTAAATGGTACTATAGGTCAGGAAATTCAATTTTTTTTTTTTTAATGACAATTTATTTTAATAATGTAAAGATTTATTTACTTTAATTAAGGGAAAACACCTGTTTCACAATCTTTAAACAACTAAAAAATAATTTTGATAAAAGAAAATATTGATCAAAAATTAACATATTTAAGGTAAAAACAAAATTTTTTTTGTTTTAAAATAAATTTTTTAGTGAAAAAAAAAATTGTAATAAAAATATAATTTTTGAGGTATCTTTAATTTTCATTCATAATTTTTATTTTGGTAAAATAATTTTTTGTGGTGTAAAATATTTTTTTAGTTTTTTGATAAGAAAATGTTTGAGGTAAAAAAATTTAAAAATTTAAAATTTTAATGTATATAAAAATAATATTATTTTCAAAGTGTCTTCATATTTTTACTTATAATTTTTAAATTACTGGCTGCATCAATTACTGCCAGAATCTTCGCCTATTGGTATTTTGAGTAAAGCTTATTCAGATAAATCGTGGACTATATAACTGAAACATTTTGTCATTTTAACTTACAGTATTTTGTGGACAAGATTTAAAAATTAAAATTCAATTTTTTTTATAAGCTGCCACATCAGAAATGCCATTTTGAGTTTTCTAGATCTGACATAATAATCGCGCTTAGCAACATTTAAACTTCTCTTTACGATTAGCCACCCTATAATTATTAAAATAACTACTAATTATGACCATCATATTAAATCCACTATTTTGAAATTTAAAATCTGACTTCATAATTGATTTTAACGACTTTAAAACTTCTACAGATAATAAAAAATCAATTCAAATAATTTTTCAAAACATCATGTCCGCCAATTTGCATCTATTTCTTTTTTAATTTCAATTATTTTTAATTCTATCAACCTCATAACTTATCTCATTAATATTACTACTGAATTAAAATTTATTTTTCACTAAACTAAGTATTTTGGCCTCCTTAACATGAATCTGAAGTCAAAAAATTTACATTAAATCGCGTATCTGAAATATATGCCTTTTTTTTGCCAATGACCCAATGAAAACTAATTTATATCTCAGTTTTGTGGAGAAGTAGTTCAAAATCTTTATCTCAATTTCGAATTTGAGTTTTACATAAAATTATCTTTCATTTAGTAGCTTAATAATTTTTCAAAAATCATGTCCGCCATCTTGAATCTACCATTATAAATTTTGTGTTTTTCATTACAGATTCGGCGGTCCCTTCAACCTCATTTGTACAACTTTTTAGTTACGTATACTAAGAATTTTATATTTTACCAAAAAAAAAATTCGATCCTAGCCCATAGTGCACTGAAGAGGATGACAAACATTTGAAAATTTGGATTGAAATAAATGATTTTTACATAGGGGTGTCATAGGGTAGAAGTTTTATTTTATGATCCTTTTTCATTGCATCTAAAGCAGTTTTTAGAGTTTAGTGAAAAATGAGATCTTTTGATGTTCCCAAATAAATTTTGAATTAAAATTTTTACAGGGCATCAGTAATCGGGACTTAGCCTCGTTTTCATAATGTCCCGGTAGCTTCTACCTGGGAATTTAACTGACACATTTGTTGTTGCTATTGTTTGAGTTTGACTGTTGGTTAAATTATAATGGGACATTCAGTAATCGGGCCTTATTATTGGGTTAACAAGTTAAAAATGTCGATTTGGACATCAGATGGCATAACTATCACATATGCTTTGTGTCAATAATAACAAATATGGTATTTTGGAGGGTAAACATCTGTCAATATAATTCAGTATTCGATAGATGCCAAAGTGTAAACACACATTTTTTTCAATCGCTATAATAATGTTGAATTTTGTGCCTAAAAGAGATGTTTTGCGGGGAAGTCTGATGACCTTCTTTCATTTGAAGAAAAAGGCTGCTGCAAGTTATCGATTGTTGGTAGAAACTTACGGTCAACATGCACTAACTCAAAAAACTTGTGAACGATGGTTTGCGCAATTCAAAAGTCGTGATTTCGACACAGAAGACAAGGAGAGGCCTGGTCAGCCGAAGAAGTTTGATGATAAGGAATTGGAAGCATTACTCGACGAAGATTATTGCCAAACTTAAGAAGAACTTGCATTATTATTGGAAGTCACACAACAAGCCATTTTCCTACGTTTAAAAGCATTGGAATTTATTTAAAAGCAAGGAAACTAGGTTCCATATGAATTGAAGCCGAGAGACGTTGAAAGGCAATTTTGCATGTCGGACATGCTGCTTGAACGCTACAAAAAGTAGTAATTTTTCCATCGTATTGTTACTGGAGATGAAAAATGAATACATTACGATAACCCCAAGCACAAAAAGTCCTATATGAAGCCCGGCCACCCAACCAAATCAACACCGAAGCCGAATATCCATGGCGCCAAGGTAATGCTCTGTATTTGGTGGGATCAAAAGGGTGTTTTGTATTATGAGCTGTTGAAATCGGGTCAGACGATCTCAGGGGACCTGTACCGAAAACACAATTGATTTGTTCGAAGAGAGTAATCAACCAAAAACGACCAGAATATTTGACCAGACACGAGGCCATAATCATCCATCATGACAACGCTCGGCCACATGTCGCAAGACCGGTAAAAATCTATTTGGATGGGAAGTTTTGGCTCACCCGCCTTATAGCCCAAACCTTCTAACTACCTCTTCTGACTACCATTTATTTCGATTGATGCAGAACGCCCTTAATGGAATACGCTTCACTTTAGAACAGGGTATCTGAAATTGTCTTGATTCATTCTTTACCTCAAAACCGGAGCAGTTCTTTTGGCGCGGAATTCATATGCTACCAAAGAGATGAGAAAAAGTAATGGCTAACGATGGACAACACTTTGAATAATGTATCAATTCATTTGGTCATTATAATAAATACATTTTTCAAGCAAAAAAATCGACATTATTAACTTGTATACCCAATACTTTCTTTGAAATTCGTGCAATTTTTACTCTAAAAATTGTTTTAAGTAACAAAATTTAAGTAACAAAAAAATAAGAAAAAGTTTTTTTTTTTTTTATTTACAAATTCCATTGTTGGTGCCTTTTTAAAATATATTTTTTTGTATTTACAAAAATGTTCTATGGACGATGTTCAATATTACAAACAGAATTTTGTAATTTTATTCTGTGTACCCGTTATAAATTAAAAAAAATTTAATTTTATTTTAAATTACATTTTTGAAGTTGTGAAAAAGTGAATTTATTCCTTCAATTTTTTTATTTTTGCTGGGATGTTTTTTAGTTATTTTTAACCAAAATTGGTTATATTTTTTCCAATGTGGAGATGTGAATTTTTTTCTCATTTTGGTAATTTTTTGGCAATCAAAAAAATTAATTGTTTTTATTTTTAAATTTTATTTAACAGTAAAGATTTTTATATTCGCGTTTTTTTTTTACGTTGATTTGAAAACAATGTTAATTTTTTTTTATAAATTTATGAAGTTCGTTGTACAAAATATGTTAAACAGCTCTGGATTACCAAAATATGCATGACTGTTTTAATTGCCGGCATTCTAACGATGAGAACAAGGAGTCTAAATTGAAGAATTACTAAGTTAGTTTAAGTGTTGGTGGTAAAAGATTAAAAAAAAAAACATTAAATAAATGCACAATGGATATGTATTTGTATTTTATATGTTTGAATGTATGTGAATTCAAGAAAAATTTTTAACTTCACAAGAAACATTTTTATGAACTCTCCAATACATACGGAATCATTGTGCGACACGTTTATCGTGCGTTTTCGAAAGCACTACGTTTTTACTCCGTTTGCTGTAACCGTTTCCGTGCCGTTAAAACGGACTTGATTCAGTAACAAACGGTGTTATTTATTTCTTTTATAACAAACGGTGTTATTTATTTCTTTTATAAATAGAAAATAATATATATCTAAAACCGCGCTACGCTTCTGTTAAATTTAAAATTGCATGAATGCAAACCAAGGTGCAGAACTAGTGACTTGAAGTACTTTTATGCGTCTAATCGAAAAGTACTTTTTACATTGTAAATATTATCAACTGAACACAAACTAAATTGTTATTTTATTTCTATCAGGATTAAACTTTATAAAAGACCAAAATTAAAACGTGGTAATGGATGGTAATTGCTTTCTTCGAATATTTTCTTTGTGTTATTTTTTTGTTTAAAGAAATCTAAAAAAAATAATAGGTCCAAGAACTTAAGATCGTTTTTACGCGTAACAACTGTCCGCAACCGGTTCTTCAATGACTGGCTTTCAACAGACTGAACTCCGGTTTTTACACCACACAAAGGCACAAATTCGAATAAGTTTCGATGTTCCTTAAAATCCGTTTTTTGGTACGTTTACGGATTCAGAAAACGGTACGTAACCAGAGTTGGATTGCGTTTATATCTTACTGAAAACGGTACGTAAGCGAAAGTTTTTTTGTTAGGTCTTATTGAAAATGCAATCAATGCAAATAGTGAATCCGAAGATTTATCATTTGAATGCGACAATGAAAGCAGGTAATTTATTATTTTATAAATTGTTGCTATTAAATAATACTTCCAGTACAAATGTTAAAAAAAATAATAGGTTAATACATTTAAATAAAAACATAAAACTTTAAACTTTGGTTATATTTTTTTCTTATTTGGTAACTTTTTTTTAAAAATGTTAATTACACAAAATTTTTGTCCGTGACAACACTGATGGGGAAAAAAACAAAATTTTTGCAACTGCCTTTATTTCTGTTAGTTGCTTTTACGGAATTCGTACTGTAACTCAGGGATGGAAAACATGGCACAATTGTACTTTTTTTGGTACATTTTTACCTTGGTTGGTACCGTGGTATTACCGTGGCTTATTTAGTACAATTTGAATTTTTTTTAAATTTTCAACATAACATAAAGTCGACTTTTTTTAAAGCAACTTTAAATTAAAAACCTCTTTATTTATTCAGCTACTAAAGTAAAAAATAAAGTCAGTTTTAAGTTGAACCGGCTCTAAATTGGTGTCACATCAAATGTATCAAATGTTTGCACACACATTGTACTAAAATATTCGGAAGTGGCAACATTGAACAGCTGATTTTAAATTAACTCTCAAAAAAAAAAAGTGTATTATTGTTAAAAAGCTATTAAATGCCTTTAAATTTTTTAATAGCAAATCCTGAAAAGGTTGAATTGCCCTCCAAGGGAGGCGGACACACAAAAAAAAGGTGGGACATTTATAAAAATTAGAGTAAAATTTTACAAAGTTTTGTGGTAATTATACGAATACATAAAATTAACTATAAATTTTGTTTCACCCCGTCAATTTCATTTTTTTTAAGTCTTTTTAGTGTCTAAGCAAATCTGGCTCAATACAATAAAATTGTTAAAAAAAGCGGAAAAAATTTTGGTACCGTGAGGATCGAAAAAGTACAATTTGTTTGTCTGGTTGGTACAATAACAGAAAACATATTTTCCATCCCTGCTGTAACTGTATAAAACGTGTTTTTCTTGGTTCAATCGCAATGCTGTGAATATTTTCTAACTCTCTAATCTTGTTGCTACACAAACTGTTACAAATCACTGTTTAATATATGAATGTACTTGCAAATATCTCCTAATACGTCATAATCTCTTCGAACAATACATCCAACGAAGCTCAAATATACATATTTTATGTGGCAGCCAACGAACTAGCCAGCCAGCCAGCGCCATCGTATAAAATGAGCGAGTATGTATAAGAGAATTCAACATAACATTTTTTTTTTCACACGCTATGACACTATACATATTATTGTGAAGGATAACTGAAGTTTAATAGTCGCATTTGGGATATGATATAGCCAGGACGTGTAATGGCCAAAAATGCAAACGGGAAATAACAAACAAATTTATGGAACATAAAATTGAAAGAAAAAATGTAAAAAAAGAGTGAAACCCCCCCTCAAAACAAGAAAAAAAATGTATGCAAAATAAAACAAAAAATACCAACCAACAAGCAAGCAAGTAATGGAAAAAGGATTAAGATATGCTTACCATTTTTACTACGAAAAGAATAAAGAAATTTGTGCGTGTTAATGTGTTTGTAGAAAACAAATTTATACTAAAGCAAAAAAAAAAAAATATATATATATATAAAAATTGTAAAAAATAAAATAAAATCGATAAAAAGATAAATTGTATGCTCACCTAAATGTGAGAAGAAAAACAAAAATTAAAAGAAAACAACAACAAAACAAATATTACAAGTGTATATGTAAAGAATGTCTAAATACATTTGTATGTGTGTGTGTGTGTGTAAATGCATATGAGCGAATATGTATATATATATGTATTTGTACATACATACATTTTTAAACAATAGAAAAAACAAATATTATTTATATGTAATTAGTTGAAGTGTTTTGTAAATGGAACAAGCAACAAAGTTATAGAGAGAAGAAAAAATAAACAAATATTACTATATTAAAAAAGTTTAAATGAAAAAACAAAAAGTTTTACTAAATCAAATCAAAACTTTTTAATGAAAGAAAATTAATCCAATGAAATCTAAAACAGATTTTCATATAAAATATATATATATTGTAGTTTTTCTATAAACACAAACATAAATACCCAAAGCTGTTGAACTTTTGTACATTTTTTTGTAAATTTAATTTAAAATAAATTGAATAAATTCTAAACTCTTATATTTCCCTTTTAAAACGTTAAACTGTTTTGTGTGTGTCTGTGTGTGTGTGTTAAAAAAAAAAAACATTTTTATTCTTTTTATATATAAAGTTTAGCCTGTAATTTACTAAACACTTGAAAGGATATTTAAAACATTTATAAGTATTTTTTAAAGGTCAATTCGTTTTAACCATTACAACTATAATAAATACGAACATGAAGGGAAATAAGCGCTCAAAAGTGTTTAAGTATAATTACAGTCCTAAATAATAATTATAATCATAAACTTTGCAAAATGCATGCATATATGTATGTAGGTATAATATATGCCCACACACTAACACACATGTATTATAAACTGCTTTTATAAACTCGTACCTACTTTTGTATACATATACATATGAATATATATGAGGGCAATTAGTGTATAGTTTATATATTTTCTGTTAACAATATAATAATAATATTTGTTATAACTTAAAAAAAAAAAAAGTAAACTTATTCATATATATAATTTTTTTTTTTTAATTTTACAAATTACAACTCTTATACTTAAACTTTATTCTTCACTCTTACTTTCTCATAATTTCTTTAGGGTTGTCAAATTGTCATAAGTTAGAAAATGTAAATACCCAAAAATTGTTATAAATATTAGTTGTGTTTATTTACACGATAGTTTTACCAGCTTAAGCATTTTCACTTTATTCAGAGGGGAAAAATTCATCATATTGCTGAAACTCTTTCATTTATCAATTGCATATAGCAAGTTTTTATAAAAATTTTGGACAGTTCTTTCATAAATCTTCATTATTTAAAAAAAAAATTAATAAAAAATTTTATAAATTATTTATTTTGCTTGCAGAACGCTGCTGTTTGCAATTCTCATTAAGTTCATACTGAACCCCAAAAAAAGTATTTTCGTTTTTTCTAGTTTTGACTTTAAAAATCCATACAAATTTTAACTAGCAAACTAAAATAAAAGTATTTTGGATTTCAGTATGAACGTTTTTATAAATAATTAAAAAAAAAAATATTACGTTGATAAAACTTCTTCAAATATATGAAGAAGAATTTAATATTTATATTTTTTTTTTTATATTGAAAAGTCCCCGGCCTACCATAATAAAACACATTTATTTTTTTGAAAAATTCGTTTTTTTTATTCAACATAGTTCAAGAGTAATACACTGATTATAGCGACCCTCCAACATTTCCTCAGTTTCGGCGATCACCTCTTCATTCAACGAAAATTTTTTCCCAGCGAGCCTTCTTTTGAGATCTGAAAACAAGAAATAGTCGCTGGGGGCCAGATCTGGAGAATACGATGGATGCGGAAGCAATTCGAGGCCCAATTCATGGATTTTCGCCCTCGTTTTCACTGACTTGTTTATGGTCAAAAGTGAGCTCGCGCGGCACCCAGTTTGTATAGAGCGTTCTCATACCCAAATATTCGTGAAAAATATGATGTACACGTTCAGTTGATATCTTTAGAATACCTGTTATTTCATTCAATTTCAATTTACGGTCATTTGAAATCATTTTGTGGATTTTTTTGATGTTTTTGTCCGTAACAACCTCTTTTGGGCGTCCACTGCGTTCACCGTCTTCGGTGCTCATTTCACCACGTCTAAACTTAGCATATCAATCCTTGATGGTTGATTTTCCTAGGGCAGTGTCCGGTAACTCGTCATCAAGCCAAGTTTTTGCTTCAAGTGTATTTTTTCCCTTGTTGTAGTTGTTTCTTTGGCCAGAGTGTTGAATTTATGAATGTTATTTTTGTCAAGGTAATAGGGCCAAAATTTCTTCAATGTAAATAAAAAGCAATTTTTAATTACAATATTTTACCTTCAAAAAAGCAATATTTTATCAACACGCGAAATTCCTTTTCATCCATTTTTTTCACAATAACAAAAGTTGCTTCACTCAAAATGCTATAATTCACAAACTAATGATCCGACAGCTGTCAAATTTATACACGTGTCTTTTAAAGGTTAGGGCTAACCTATGTGTCAGGGAGGGGACTTGACTTGAATTGACCTGTTACGAGTATTTTAGAAAGGTTACATAAATATAAAGAAAAATGTCATCAATTTGAGTTTTTATGAAACAGCTTTATTGGTCAAAAGCTTATGAAAAACTTTATTAATATGTTGGAACTTTTTCTCTGAGTGTAATTTCACTCAAAAATCCCTTTGAGTACAAAAAAAAAGTCAAAAATTTAAGGAAAAATTTTACTAGTTTTTACTCCAAAATTTCTTTCAACAAAAATTAGTAACATGCGTAGATTACGGTCATAAAGTAAAAAACGCAAAATCACAAAGCGTTCAAAAAAATTAATGTAATTTTTATGTCATTTTCTTTAGCCATAGCGTCCAAATTCGTTATTACTTTAAAAGTAAAGTTGCACAAAGAGTTTCTTCACATTTAGAGGGCAGATCAATAAGTTCGTGACTTTTCGAACTTCCCTCGTAGTCATATGAAATGCAACACTGCTCCCATCAAAGGTGGTACACCATTTAATAGACTACTGTCAAATTTTGAGTAAGTTCCGTCATTTACTTTGTGTATAACAGCTGTTCAAAACATACAACCTCGTGGATTTTTTTAAAAATGGAAAAATTTGAATTTCGAGTGTTCATTATTTTTTGCGAAAAAAAACGTCAATCAAACCAAGGAAAAGCTTGATAAATACTAGGGGGACTCTGTATCATCGATTTAAATGGTAAAAAAGTGGTTTACTGACTTTCGTTGTGGCTTACAAGCACGGAAGATGCCGAACGTTCTGCACGCCCAGTTGAGGTCTCTACACCCAAAACAATTGAAAAAATTCACAATATGGTGTTGTCCGATCGAAGATTGAATGTGCGATAGATTGGGGAAGACATAGGCATCTCACATGGCTCAGTGGTTTCAATTTTGAACGATCACTTGGGCATGAGAAAGATTTCCGCAAGATGGCTTCCGCGTTTGCTCACAATCGACCACCAACGGAATCGTGTGACAGCTTAGTTTTCATGGCAAAAATCCATGAAGTAGACTACGAATTGTCCCCTCATTCGACTTATTCTCCGGATTTAGTCACTATTTCCTATTTCCAAACCTAAAGAAATGGCTCGGTGGAAAGAGACTTAGCTCCAACGATGAAATGATTGATCAAACAAATTTCTTCTTTATGGACCTCAAAAAATCCTGCTGTTAAACGCAAAGTAAATGATGGAACTTGCTCAAAATTTGACAGTAGTTTCATATAACTACGCAATGTTGCGTTTTATATAACTACGAGGGAAGTTCGAAAAGTCACGGACTTATTGATCCGCCCTTACTTAAAAATAATTTAAAGCATTAAATTTGACTTTATCGAATTATTTGTATACCCTCCACAGTATTTTCGTTGCTGGTAAAATAAAAAAAAAATCAAATTCAGAAAACATTATCGAGGTGAAAATAAATTTGTGTGGTGAAAAAAATTACGCTTCCAAATGTGAAAATTATTTAATTTTATGAGGTGAAAAAAATGTTTGAGGGAACAAAAAATTATGACAAAATATTTTATATTTTATTATGTTTAATATAAAATTGTACTAAAATCATACATGGTACTAATGCATTGATTGGACTAATTAATTGATGATTTCATTACCATTACATTGATAACAATGGCAATGAAATAAATTTCATTACCATTATTTGAATTAATGGTAATGATTTAAAGATCTGATTTCATTGATCAATGACAATGTTTTTGAATTTATTTACCATTAATAATGCACCAATTAAAAGAAACCATTAGCATTATTAACCGTCAATTTATATGTGTTAATATTTATGTTAATATTTATTTCTGCGGGTTAACTTTTGTATATTTTATATTTTGTTTTATTATTTTCTGTGTAAAGCTTCGTTGATAATTTTCAAATCGTATAAACTTTTTTTTAAGCAAATGATTTTTCAATCAATTATAATTAGTTCTTTTTCATACATTTATGCTATTTCATTACCATTAAATGGCAATGAAATTTTTTTTCATTTGCATTAGTGTCAACTAATGGTAATGAAATTTGAATGGTAATCAAAAATTCTCAAGTATGACTAAAAAACACAAATTTGAATAGAAAATTTGGAGATACCTTCACATTTTCGTTCCTAACTTTCTAAACAAATTGCTTGGAAGGATAACAAATAATCTGAATTTCAATGAAATCATTCCATAAACGCAGAGAAAAAACATGGTTGGGACAATCATATTCGAAGAGCATCATATATTTTTGGGTTTATGATTGTGCCAACCATAGTCGTACTATAATATGGTTATCATAATATGATAATTAATAAAATAACCATAATTTTACCATAATATGGTCCCTACAGTTATATTATCATTCAAAAATTACCATATTATAATTCTAAATAAACATATTATGATCTTGAATTTATCATAATATGATCGCATGTAATCATAGTATACACAAAATGTTATCATATTATAGTTCCCATAACTATATTATATCATCCTTCTTATTATATTACGATTATTAATATACATAATATGACTATCTTATATCATGTTATGACACATTTATAAGCATATTATGATTCTCATATATATATTATAAATGTAAAATCCCATCATTTAACAATATATGATTGTTTTTTTAAGACATTTTGTAGTAAAAACAAACTGACTGAACTGATAAAGTTTTGGTTTTTATGAGAACAAGACAATATTATGACTGTAAATTTCAAAGTCATGTTTTATTTGATGTATAATTATTTATTGATTGTTACCAGCATTTTATCGTTACATAATTATCTTATTTTTTTATAGTCAGAGTTTGTGTTACCACATAAAATAGTAAAATATTTACTATGATAATGATGGTAGCGACAATGTTGATGGTTAGAAAACCAATAACATGGTTGTGACAACCATACCAGATTGCAGCAAGCACAATATATTAGCAGTGATCATGTCGCAACCATGTTTTTTCTCTGCGTGGAGTAAGCAGCACATAAAGGTTTCACTAGTTACCACGATATTTACTCGCTTAATTACTTTTGTTCGCAATGTCCCAAAATTCATGGCTGGTCATTAGCCTCTCGCTTACAAAAAAGTGAGAATAATTAATTACCAGTATGGTTACTCATAGTGAAAAAAAGTGGTTACCTACAATAATAAAGTAAGTAGTTATTCTTAATAAAACAATAGTGTACCTTAATCAAGTAAAATTTTATTACTTAAAAAAATCTAAAAGAATAATTTGTATTTAAATTATAGAAAAACCTTTAAAATATCTATTTTTTAACTTTAAAATATTAAAATTTTTAAAAAAACAATTTTACAGCAGGTAATTTTTCTATTTTGTAGTAGTTTTTCAAAACAAATTAATAAATATAATGATAAAAAAAAACAACTAGCAGTAATTCATTATTTTGCGTGTACATATAAGTGTTTCTTTCACCCATTTTCAGTAGGTCATTATTTTGCAGTTTAAAGTAAGGACAAAGTAACTACCTATCATTACATGGTAACTACACAGTAACAACCTGTCATTACCATGTTTTTGCTGGGATGTTCTTATGTTAATATTTTAAATATTTTTCAAATATGCTCATATATTACGAGGGCGGATCAATAAGTCCGTGACTTTTCAAACTTCCCTCGTAGTTATATGAAATGCAACACTGCTCCAATTAAGTACCACCTGTTAATAGACTACTGTCAAATTTTGAGCAAGTTCCATCATTTACTTTACGTTTAACAGGTGCGCAAAACATACAACCTCGTGGATTTTTTAAAAATGGAAATAAGTGAATTTCCCGTGATCATTAAACATTATTTTTTGAGAAAAAAACCAATCAAACCAAGGAAAATATTATGGGGACTCTGCACCATCGATTTCAATGGTAAGAAAGTGGTTTACTGACTTTCGTTGTGGTCGCACAAATACAAATGACGCTGAACGTTCTGGACGGCCTATTCAGGTCAATACCCCCGAAAATGTCGAAAAAATCCACGATATGGTGTTCAGTTGGATTTAAGAAAGCTGTCTGCAAGATGGGTGCCGCGTTTGCTCTCAATTGACCATTAACGTAATCGTGTGACGTGTGTAGTCTTAATGACAAAATTCCATAAATTGGGTACCACATTTGCCATATTCTCCGGATTTAGCCCCAGTGACTATTTCCTATTTCCAAACCTAAAGAAATGGCTCGGTGGAAAGAGATTTAGCTCCAACGATGAAACTATTGATCAAACAAATGCCTTTTTTATGGACCTCGAAAAATCCTATTTTTTTGGAAGGGATACAAAATTGGAGAAACGTTGAACTAAAAGGAAATTAAGTTGAAAAACAATTTTGTTTTTTTGCAAAAAAAAACTGTGTTTCATTCGATCCGCCCTCGTATTGCATACAAAAGTTTTTTTTTGAAATAAATATTCATATATGAATATTGATATTTAGATTTTAATGATATATGAACATACATGGTGATCCAAATACAGGTATATTTTCAAATCATATGCTATTTCGAGTCTTAATAGATTTTTTCTGTTCGAAATATTGAGTTGCTTTACGCTTGATCAACGTTGGGAATTTGGCTGAAAAAATAATCTTTTCTGACAACAATCAAAATGTTTTTATATGGGGATGGGAAAACCCACACGTCATTGTCCAGAAGAGTGAAAGTTTATTGTGTATTTTTCCGAAAATGCTGCTGGATACGCCATTTCAGCCAACGGCGAGTGCTACGGAGCCATGATTACCGACTTTTTATGGGCTAAAATGGAAAATATGAAGTTGGATAATTTTGGTTTAAGCAAAATAGCGCACCATGTCACACAGCTCATAAAACAATCGATCCTTTGCGCACTAAGTTCGGTAATCGTGTTATAAGCCGTCTTGGCGATGTCAATTGGCCATCTCGTGATTATAATTTGTCTTGTGGGATGTCATTAAAAAGCGAAGCTGGGCTGTACTCCTCAGACAATTGAAATATTTCCTTTAATCTTAATTCTGTTGTATTAAAAGAATTGCTATTGTGTTAACTGAGTTTTTGTAACCACAAGCAAATATATCGCTGGCTCCAACCAAACCATTCATTGTTGTCGACTCCTAAACCATCAAGAATTAGAAATTTCATAGACTAATTTTTGATGTTTCTCCATATTTATTTATTTTATATTCTATAACTCTAAAAAACTAAATTAAATTTTATTTTTTTTTTTTAATCACATTTATAAGTTGATCTCGTTGAAATGAATTCTGAACAAAAGCTTTTAAAATAATCTTTAATATTTCTGTGAAAATATATTTTCCAAATTAAATTTAATATCAAAATTTTGTATACACATTTTCTTTTTGTGGTAACTCTTTACTTTTTCATTTCTTTTTCATCTCTCAGTAAACTATTATATTTTGTAATGTTCTCTTTTTCATTTAATGTCCTTTGCAAACAAATGCATTTGTTGTTTTTTGCTGTTGTATTCTCTTCGAAACTCATTCGAGTGTGCATGTATTGTTCTTAACATACATTTGTACTCAGTGCAACAACGGTCAACATTTATGGTGATAATTACAAAGGTAACAGTTTAAAAGAACAAACCATTTTGTTAATACGTGCAACTATAACGGTCCTCTTTTAAAAACAGACTTCCTTAATGGATATTAAAATATAATACTCATACTCATACAACATATTTATATAAACTACAAACATACATGCGATTATAATCACATACATACACAAACACAAACAAACAAAGGGAAACAATAGTTCAAACAGAATATAAAATATAAGCAACTGTAAATGTATATTTTATATACAATCATATATAAGCATATGGATGTATGTATGTATGTACCAACATCTGTATTTAAATAATTTTAATATATATGACTATATCATAAATGGTTGTATGTGTGTGTGTGTATGTACACATATGAATGTATAGAGGAGTGTTTTTATGTGTATTTGTATGTGACATAAACATTAACTGTTTGGTGTGTAGTATTTAACTGTACATGTAAAATATTGTGTTTTAAAAAAATAAATCATCATAAATTATTATAATTACATACACATGTTTTATATCGTGTAAATAAACGGTGTGCTGTAGTTAACTGTTTAGTACCGCTGTAGGGACATTAAAATTGCACCATTTACTTGTCCTTCATTTATAGTTTATTTACAGATAGTTAAATATCAAACTTGCTAATTTTATTTGTTTAATGTTAAATGTGATATTAAAAAAAAAAAACAAAATTTCAAATAATAATAATAAAAATGTATCTGAAAAATTATTTCTGGCCACTGTTGGTCTATTCAAAATGATTTGAGATATCGTTGATATTTATGAGAATAAAAAACAGCTATTGTCTAAAATAGATCATAACGAAAAGTTTTCTATCTTTTTAACGACAAAATTCGGTAGTTTGGTTGTCAGTTTATTGTAAAATTTTAATTATAAGATACATATCTACAGAATTTCGCCGTAAAAAAGCTAGACAATCTCACTACAAAATAGAAAATTTCCCACCGATTTCAGCGATTGGACCGAAATGTAAACATCCGCATATGAGGCAAAAAGTGGTCTCAGTAGGCGTGGTTATATGCAAACAACCAATTTTTTTCAAATAATTTATTTAATATAATTTAAGGTATTTGGGAAATGCTGAAAACTTGATTATACCAATAGAATTTTATATGAACAATTTGAAAAAAACTAAAAACAATTTCAAACTACACTCAGAATATTATGTAGTAAAAAAAATTTCAGTTCTGTTAAAAATAAAGAAACATGCATTTATTTTTCAAACAAATATTTATTTTAACTTTTTCATACATTTGTTTAAAATGATTTATTAACCGATTTTAAAAAAAAAAATAATTTTTTTGAAATGTAATAAAAATTTACGCACGAAACGGAAATTTAAGGTTTATTTGTTTCCGTTACAGTTATTACAAATTTAAATTTTGTTTGCTGTCTGTTTCAAAAAAAATATATTCAACAAATTCTAGGTTGTTTTATAAACAAAATTATTTTCATTTGAATTACAAGAACTTCACACACATAAGGACATTCACAAAAGACACACATGAGGACATTCACAAAAGATGTGTTTGTGAAGTGTGTGTGTGGCTACTTTTTGCAGATTAAAAACAAAAACCCCAAACAATTTCAAATAAATGAATAATCATTTATTTTTATGGAATTGATAGGTAAAATTTTAACATTTATTTTTAACTGATTAATCATTTGTTTTTTTACTGTTGCCTCAGTTTTTGAAACAACATTTAAAAATAAATAACAAAAGCCATTCGATTTAAATGAAAAGTAAGTAGACCGGATTTGAAATGCAACATCATTTCTTTTAATTGGTGTTTTCTGTTATTTTAGCCTACTAACTTTTTGAAGTGTTGAATTGATGGTCATAACTTACAATTAAATCACATGATGTCTCTTATATATCACAAAAGATATCTCTTATATATCATTTTCCATCGTAAGATACGAGTTGTCATTTTATGGAAATCGATATAAATTTTAAAAGTTTTAAAACGTTTCATTCCGTAAGTTCTTTTAAAAACGAAGTATAATTATTTTTACGGAAGGCATAGTTTACATAATTTCTGTTTAATAAATATTTTGTGTCAGAAACAAGATATTGAAAAATTTGAAGTGCATAGTGCTTTGATTTTTTGAGTTTATTTGTCAATTTTTATTGCATATTTTTTATTTATTTTTTTAGAGCATATTTCCAGTAACATTCATATTTTGCATTTTCTGCTTCATATTTTAAGCACATATTATGATTTTTTAGTGCATGCAATCGCTGCCCTAGTGATAAGTAACAAAGTTAAAAGATACGCCTTAAACTCATGTTCTCTTTTTTTAAATCTTAATTTGTGACTATTTATGAAAATTTTGTTATAAATGCTGTTTCGATAGAAAGTAACTTTTCCGGGGATGATTAAATTAATAAATTTGGGCTATAATTAGGAGCTCAGAGTTTTTGTTACAAAAAAATTTAGAAGTGAAATAATGACAGTGAAAAAAAAATTGTGGGAGGTAAAAAACTTTTTTGGATGTGCAAAAAAAAATTTTGTGGTGAAAAAAAATTTTTGAGGTCAAAAATATTTGAGATGAATATAACATTAAATATTATTTAACTCTAAGCGACTGGTGAAAAAATATAGTAAAATATATTATTTAGCAGTCGCTACTATGAAATTGTACTAAAGTGCACCAATTTGTATAGAAAATTTAGAGGTACATTCACCACACGTTACAAATGGAATGACAAACTGAATAATAGGGATTTAGCAGGTGACAATCCATAAACACATACTGAATTTCTTATGAGTATTATGGTACTTCCCAGCAAAACCAGACGTTACTAAATAATTAAGGGAGTTAGTAGCACACAAAGGGTTTTACTAGTTACCAGGCTATTTACTCGCTTAATTACTTTTGTTCGCAATGTCCCAAAATTCATGGGTGATGCTTACCCTCTCGCTTACAAAAAAGTGAGAATAATGCGTTACCAGCCTGGTTACTCATAGCGAAGAAATAAGTGGTTACTTATAACAGTAAAGTAAGTAGTTACTCTTAGTAAAATAATAGTGGACCTTATTCAAGTAAAATTTTCTTACTTAAAGAAATCGATAAGAATAATTTGAATTTATAAAAAATATCTACTTTTGCATTAAAAAATTTTAGTCTATATAGATGAAACGCTGTTTCACATTAGAAACCCTTTAAAATCTTAAAATTTTGGCAAAATCACTTTTTACAGCAGACAATTTTCTATGTTGTTGTGTAGTTTTTCACAAGAAATTAATCAATAAATGTTAAAAAAAAATACGATTTCGGTACTTATTTCAGTAACTATCAGTAATTCATTATGTTGCATGTACTCCTGTGTCACCCTTTATCAGTTGGTCATTATTTTGTATTTTAAAGTTATTTAAAAGGTAATGGCCTATCATTACATAGTAATCCACACATTATTGACCTGTCATTACCATGCCTTTGCTGGGTTATGAGACGTATACTTGTTATGAAATTCCTTAACATAAACTATTCTCGTATGTGGCTCATGATTAATATTTTTGTTTAATACTTTAAAATCTAAAATTAAGAAAATATTTTTTTGTTTGGCAACCGAAACAAATTTGGGGCAATTTTTTTTAGTTTACATTAACAATTTAGTTCCAGTTTTCTAAAATATAGATTATCTTTAAACTTAGTTTAACTAAGTTTTTAAATTAAATATTAATTATTTTTTAAATTAAGAAAAGCAACTCTCAGGAAATTCTTCCTACTTATTATTGTGTTGCTTTCTTTGGAAAAGGGATAGAGGAGAGATAAAAGGTGATAAAAGATAAAGGGCTTTAAATATGGCAACACTGTAAATGCGCGAAATGATAAGTTTTAGAACAGTTTTTCCCGGCTTTTGGTGGAGATTTAGCGAAATTGTAAAAGCTTTTTAGTTCCCTGTTATGTTATTTTACTTCGGTGGGGTCAAGTGTTATGAAAACACCGAAGGAGTACATTGCGGTATGTATGAGGGATAAAAAAACTCATACATATTTTATTAAATTGATGTTTCCATCGCTGGGGATCGAATCCGCAACCTTCTATTACAGCAAAATAAAATCCAAAATTGTAAACGAGTAAAAGTTTGATGAACTTGGCAAAAGGTGAAAGAATTCATTTCCAGTTTAACTGAACTAAGTTTAACTGACATTCCAAATACTTGGCCTTAGTGGCAGAGTTTTTACATATTTAAAAAAATTTCGTTATATAGAAACCTAAGAATTATGTTAAACACTTTTCATATCTTCAAATCGGCATCAATTTCAATAGTTTAATGCTAAATGCTTTTAAGTATGAACTATAAAATCGACACTAATTCGTTTCAGTTGCCAACCCTGAAATATTTATAAAAAAAATACTTTTAAATTTTAAACATGAAATTATAACTTAAGCAAAAAAAAAAACTAAGAAAAAACATGTAAAAAAAGGCTTAAGTTCGGCTGTGCTGAATCTTTGAATACCCTACACCAATATCCAAAAAAAAAATAATCTACTGTTTTTGATACAAATAATGTAGAAAACTTTAGATGTCAAATTATGAAAAAAAAAATTTTTTTGAGGTGAACAACTTTTTTGTGAAAACAAATTTTATGGTGGGAAAAAATTTTGAGGTGAAAAAAATTTTTTTTATTGAAAAAATTTTTATGAAAAAACTTTAATTGCCCATCTAAAAATCGAAATATATGTGAGCATACATGATCATACATGGGCCTGTATATGATCATACATGGGCATACATGGTCCTATACGTCCATACATTGTTCAATATATGACCATACATGATCTCATATATGATCATATATCTTCGGATCCGAAATTTGAGGGTATATAGACGTATATGATCATATACGAGCATACATGAATAATATATGAGCATGTATGATAATATATGCACATATATCACCATATACCCTCAAATTTCGGATCCGAAGATATATGGTCATATATGAGATCATGTATGGACGTATATGACCATGTATGCCCATGTATGATCATATAAAGGCCCATGTATGATCATGTATGCTCATATATATTTCGATTTTTAGATGGGTGGTGAAAAAAAGTATTTGAGGTGAAAAATATTTGGAGTGAATATAAAATATTATTCAATTCTAAGCGACTGGTGAAAAAACAAGACGAAATATTTTATTTGCCGGTCACTGCTAAGAACTTGTACTAAAATACACCATAACTTCTTAACCGCTGGCCCGACTTTTCTTATTTTCAATAGCAAACTGCTCGGAGGGTTGTCGAATAATCTAGGTAAAAATATCCTCGTGCCGTGATCGCCATTTCAACAGACAGACGAACATCGCTAAATCGACTTGAAATCCCATAAGGACCACGAATGGGGTCTAAGACCTATATTTCGACATGCTACAAACGAAATGACAAACTGATATATACCCTCACCATATATCGTGGATAATATTATAACAAAAATTCATATCCCAGTATTACAAAAATTTGTATTACATTTGGCATCCCTTATACATAAATATGTACACAAATTGTGGTTAAGTGTTAGTCTCCTTCATACATATAGAATATGTATGTACATATAAAATATGTAAAAAACCCATAATAATATTTACTCAATTACCTCCTGTTTTTTTAATGTCTGTTTTTATTAGCAGAGAGTTAGTAGCTACACAAGTGGTAAAATAAAAAAAAAAATATGTTTTCTTTTCAAAGAAAATACATACAAATTTAAAATTATAATTTAATGGAAAATTTATAATACAGTCATATAACTTATAATTAAGTACTAGATACAAAAAAAAAAAAAAAAAACCAATAAACAAATTTTGTTTGGAAAAACTTTAATGACCTTTAAACTAACAAAAGTAACTGTTAAATGTGTGTATTCACTAGCGAGTTGATAGTCCTGACACTGCTGATGGTGCTTTTTTGTATTAACTATGAAAAAAATAAAATAAGAAGGCAAAACTTTAAATCTTCGATGACCTCGTAGAATGGGGGTCAAATACGAGTGATATTATAAAACAAGCAAAGAGAACAATTTTTTGGGATTAGTTTGTTACTAACGTCACTCAAAATATAATATTAAATATTTGTGAATTGAAAAGGATAAAGATAATATCTATTTCTATATGTTAAGGAAATATTAAATTTTAATGCTGTGATGAAAAATCATTTTTCATAAATTTCTATTAGTTTAAAAGAAAAAAAACCATCTAGCAATTTTGCATTAACAATTTTTCGATAAATTAAAATTCCCACAATTTTCAATCTACTTTAGTCTTTTAAAATATTTTTTTTTTGCAAACAAAAAAAAAATTTAAAAGGTTTTTTTATTGGCAAAGAGATATGCATACGTAACATATACTGGAAATCTTCTGGTGTTAAATTTTTTATTGACAAGCTAACAAGGAAACATATGAGTGAAAAGCTGTCACTTAAACTCCCATATGGGAAATATTGTTAAAGATGTTGATGTTATACAAAACTTTAAATTCTTAATGCAACATATTCTAAGATAATGTTAAATTATTGAAATAATAAAATCCCAAAAGTTGTCATCAAAAGGATAACGGATAAACACAATGCAGCAACCATTTTAGGGTCTCAAACAAACCATCTAAAAATAAAACTACTTGGATTTGGTGTTAAAACCCCTGCTGATTTTAGCTCTACCTTGTTGCAATTTCTTTTTATACACTTAAAATAACGTGAGTAAAATAAAATTTGTCAAAACATTTTTTAAATCGATTTGACTAATTTTTAACAAATGTTTTGTTGATTTTAAAAACAATTACTTCGTGAGCTTATTATTGTTTTGATCCATAAGCCAAAAAGTCACTATCGAGACAAACGATAAAGAAAGTTTACATTTTTTAATTTCTGTACGCAAAATTCGCTGGTAGATCAAAATCTGGATATCTCAGACATGATACGAGATTTCGAGAAACCCTTTTCGGAAATAGCAAAAGAATATATATTGTACATTATATGTAATCAATTCCTAACTTAAATTTTTAAAAATGCTAAGTGGGTCAAGCCAATATTAAGCTAACGAGTTCTCTTCATTTAACATAGTACTGTGTCAAATGAAATCTACAGTGCTTTAACAAATTTTCAAAATTATTTATAACTAACCCATTTATCAACTTTTATATATATTATTCTTAAAATGTGCATCTTAAGTTTTTAAGATGGTGCAATTTTGTCCCAACCGATTTATGAAAATGTCATACATCTCGAAAACTAAAATTTCCAATAACCTATCTTTACCTCACCATCTTTAAAAGGTAATTTCTATCCAAATGTGGACCTTGGTGGAGTCATGCATTGAAATTTAAAAAAAAAAATACATATTATATTTCGAAAACTAAGCGAGTTAGAGAAAAATTGACAAAATGTTTGCTCCTACAGAGTATATAAACATGGCCTTAGAGAAGACCCTATACTTTGACGAATTTCTGAAATTAGTAAAACTGTAGTTTTACTAAGATTTTGTTCTAAAACTGTAGCTTTACTTATTTTTTTTTTTTGTTAAATTTATATTTGTTAAATTTAACAAAAATTACGTTAAAATTAACAAATTTGATTCTAAGAATAAATTTTGTTAAATTAACTAATTTTACTGTTGAGACATATTATTTTGATTTTGGCCAAAGAAAGAATCTGAAATCTATTGATCGGCTGAGGTGTTTTTCAGAATTTTTAAAAATTAATATCTTTGCAGTAAAAAATAGAAAAATAGAAAATAAGTTAGCAAAATATTGAAAACTACTCTAATGAAACAATTTAAAAAAAAGTAAAAAACAAATTTTTTTTTGGTTTGTGACTACAGAATTTTTGTAGAGATTCTGTTGTAGCGGTCAAGTTACTGATTTTTTCAATCAAATTTCATATCCCTTGATTGGCTAAAAATACGGTGGTCAGCATGAATCTCTCGCCACTGTAAACGAAAAAATTGCGGAATGAATTTTTGCATTAACTTAATAAATTTTCTCTGCACTCCGAAAAAAAAGTTAGTAGAAAAATTTGTATACGGTTTTCAATTCCACTTTACTATTTTTGTACTGATTTTCAGTAAAAGAATTATTATTTAGCAAATCTTTTTGCTATTTACATTTTACAAATTACAGAATTTTTACAGAATATTTACAAATTTTTATTGCAAATTCCAGAAATCATTTTACAAAATTTTTGAAAACTGATTTGCTAAAATTAACAAAAAATATTACTAATTTTAAAAAAGTAGTTATTGAAGGAAATGTTATTACTAATTAAAACTTACACCTACAAACTTAAATTTCCTTAAAATGTTACATTTATTAAAAAAGGGATCGGAAGTGAAGATACCGACTGATGTCTTAAAAGAGGACATCCTCTTAAAATAGCACTAAAAAGGTTTTTTAGTTCTAAAAATCCGCCCTAAAAACAATTAAAATTTAACCTTAAAAGTAAAAAAAAATTGACGAACATATTTTTCAAAACATAAATGATCAAATTTAAACAAAATGACTAATTCGTTTTTTAAAAAATTTATTCAAAACTTTTGATGCTCGATTAAAAAAATAAATTTAAAGCTTTTTACTAATTTTAATAAAATTTAGTAATTTTTTTTGTTGATTTTAGCAAACCGATTTTAAATTTCACTTTACAAAAAGTCTACTAAAATTTAGTAGCGGCTACTAATTTCATTGTACTACACGTCAGCAGACATGTGTTGCTAAGATTAGCAAAAAATACCTCTGGGCTCAAATTAGCAGAATTTCCCGTAATAACAGCATAATTTTCAGTTGCCATTACAGACTATTTTTGGTGAGTGTAAATATTTCATATACTCAATAAAAAAGTTTTCATTAAAACTGATTTCATAAAAATTATGAAGGTGTTTTATTAAATTTAAGAAAATTTTTATTCACTTTGTGCAGAAAACTTCATTAGTTAACTGAAATGGTATCCTCGAGAATTAGAGGGCTAAGATATTTGGTTTCGCATTTACTTGCTTTATAATTTAGGGTAATTTCTAAAACAATTTTTCATCTCTTTAGGTCCGATTACTGAGAGACAATAATGGGATTTTTGAAAATTGTAATGGGTATATGCATGGGAAAAAAATCCACCTCATAATCTCATCTATGAGGCTAGAATTTTTTAAACTGAAACGTCCACAAAAAAAATTTTTAAACAAATGTATTAAAAGAAATCTTTAGAAAACAGAAATCAAGTTTCTTCTAAATATATTCCGATATATATAACATACGATATAAGTAACTTCTTTATTCTTTGAGCTTGGTTAAGATTGGTTTCTTTTTACAAAAATATTATTTATTTTTCAATATTTTCCTACTCCATTGTGTAACATCTTTTTATTATTTCCTGAAGATGCTACACAATGGAGTAGCGAAATATTGAAAAATAAATAATATTTTTTATAAAAAAAAACAATTTTATGATCAAAGAGTTAAGAAGTTATAAAGAAAGGAAAAAGGTTAAACAAAAGATAAAAATTATATTACGATATCTGAAACTATCGGTAACAAAGTGTCGGGCTTTTAAGCTAGCAATAAAATATATTTGTGTAATAACTTTTCCTGGAAACAAATAATTTCGTCATTAAAGCTCCTTTGTGGTTTTAAGTGACAGTTTAACATATATCTTTTATAAAAATATTCAAAGTTTTTTTTGTATCTTGTTGAGTGATGGGTCATCAGTAACCAGGAAAAAGGTGTTGTGTAAATTGACTAAAAAAATCAGGGACATGTGGGGTAAAGTTGGAAACTATAGTGGCAAAAAAAAAAATAAAAATAATCTTTTGATGTGGTTATAACACACTATCGTGTATCCCAGCAAAAAAATGGTAGTCATTCTGTGACTATAACTTCATTCATTGCTTCCTAAACTTCAGTTGACAGTCTTTTATGATTTTTTGGTGTTATTCTAAGGCACTTCCAAAAGAATTCATGTGTTCATATTTCAAATGCAGTGATCTGGATATAAACCCGATGCATATCTTAAAAAAATCCTTCTTCATTACTTCTTATGCATAAGTTATAGTATATCGTATATTTTTTGAATCTAAAGCATTTATTCAAATTGAAAAAATATTTCTGATGAAATTTTTTAATTTTTTTATTAAATCATTTTTTATATTTTAGTTTAAAATTTTGTGAGGGTTAAAATTTATGTAGTTTTGCAATTTTTATAAAAGTTTTGAAATATCAAGAACAATAGATTTTTTTAAACTTTAATTGAAACTAAATGGCCTGTCATTTGCATTTTTTCAGCCTTAAATATTTTTTTGACGATGTAATCTGTGCATTTTTGCATTGTGTTTATTATTTAACACTACACCATTTCCAGTTTTAATTCAGAATTTATCAAAATAATTTTAAAATTGTGTAAAAATTATTTCAAATTGCCCAAAAATGTTTTAAAATTGTGCAAAAATTATTTAAAATTGTTCAAAAATATTTTGAAATTGTCTAAAAATGTTGCCAATTTGTACAACCAGTTTTTAAATTATCCAAAAATATTTTAAAATTTGTCTAGAAATTCATTAAAATTTTTGAAAAATGTTTCAAAAATGCTTTTTCACTAATGCAGAATTATTTATTTGTTTTAATAAAGAGTATTTGTATATCAATGCATAAATTTCGCTTCTTTAAACTTATTTTTCTGCATTCTTACGAATTAAATGTTCATCAAAGCTTAAATACTACAAAGTATATGAAAATTTTCCACTCATGCAGCAGAATATCTAATCATTGTATTATCATTGCTTCCTTATGCCTGGTTTTCATTATGTCATACGAACTGACAACAAAAACTGACTCAAATGAATTCTCGTCATTTTGTGTCAAATGCGTTTTCATTACATCTTAAAAACTGACAATAAGTCGATAAAGCAGAGCATGTCAAAGACTTATGTCAAATTTTGGTGTCAGTTGACTGACACGCCGTTTTCATTACAAAGGTCAAATGTGATGCATAAACTTTTGCCGAGCGAACAGCTGATAAGATAATATTAATTTGAGGTTAATAAAAAGTGGAAAAAAATTAAAAATAATAAAAAAGAAATAAATGGCTGTAGCTAGTGCGGCGCTTTGAGTTATTAAAACACTAAAGGGCTTGGAAAAATAAAAGAAACCATTGAAATTTATTTTTCCAAGAAAAAAAATAACAGCTTTGCGCTCGCCAAACAAAAAAAAAATTGACAACTTGTTGTCAATTTTATTTTAGATAAAAAATGCTGCCATATCTGCTGACTAACTAAAATTTGACGTTTTCAATTGTATGTCATTTTAGAAGGCAGTTCGTGTGCATAACTGACTACAAATTCATATGACACCATATGACAACCCATTTTCATACAATTGCCAACAATTTGGACAAATTGACATTAAAAATGAAATAGTGAAAACCATGCATTAGAGTAAAGTATGAGTAATGCTAGTAGCTTCATTTGAATACTTCCATTCTATGACACGCTAATGTTAAATTCATCGATGAAACCATTAGAAAAGAAGTAATGCCTTTGCCATAGTAGTGATTCTTTTATTGCTTCTTTGGCAGCTTAATTTTTACAGGGATGTTATGATTTTAACATCTTCATGGAAGTCAAATTAATACGAATTTGTTTAGATTACCACCATCAGAAACCACTATTGTTAGTTTAATTTTCCTCCGAAATAAAGCTTGATGGAAGACGTTAGATGATGTGCCACTCTAAAAGAAGCTAAACAAAAAATCGTGGTTAATTTTTAAAGTCAGATCAGTTTTCCATTTTACCCCACATTACCCTACATTATTAGCAAAAAAAAAAGGGATTTTTTCCCCCAAAAATATTGACTTGTTATTAGTAATGAATGGGAGCACTTCAAAATACAAAATTGACATTAGCAAAAGTTTTACATAATTATTCCAAAAAATGTTATTGTCTTATTCAAGACTAATTAAAGGAATTTTGTTGTTGTTTTGCATGTTAATTTGCTGTTATAAACTGTAATAAAATTTAAAAGCATTTTTGTGAATACAAGCCTAAAATATCCTAAAAATAACAAATAAAAAAAAAGTTCATACTTTACAACTTGTATTATGTGATGACTAATTTAAAAAGCTGTCATTTAAAAAAAAAATAACATTGATATTAAAAAAAAATTGGCATTAAAGAAACATCAAATTTGAATTAATATTAAAAATTTTTCGTATGTTAGAATGATAATTAACGATATTTTTAGTAGTGTTTTTAATTATTCGAAACTGCCGGTTAACCGGTTAAAAATTTCAAAAATTAATTAATCGGTTATAAGGATCAATTAAACATTTCATGCATATCAAATGTATTTATAAATAAAAACACAATGGGCTGCTTTTTCTGAAGTATTAATTTAAGTTTACTGCATTTTTTTTAAATAAACAGCAGCTGCTTTCAAAAAGTCGGCATAAGAAAATTTTCCAAGATTTGTGTAGTCAATAAAACTTTTAAGGCCGAGTTTTTAGGATGTAGATTATCTCTAAGCTCAGTTTATTGCAGTTTGTAACTTGAATAATAATTTGGAAATTTGTTTTAATTTATTTTATTTCAATGAAGACCAAAATTTTATGTAACAAAAAGTTGTTCCGCCATATTTATGTTAATAAACATGGAAATGGCAGACAAATTAAGTTTTCGGTTTAACTAAACCAAGTTTAACTCATATCCCAAAAACTCGGTCTAAATGTCATATTTCTGAGGCGTAACCTCCTCACCTAGTAAATTATAAAGATTTTTTTCTGTGTTTGTGCAATAAATGATACAAATAAGCGAATTCTTAAATAATTTTTACAAAACAACTTGTATCTATTTCACTGGTTATAATCCAGGCATAAAAATCCGAAAAAATGTCAAATTAACAAATAAAATTCGTTAAATAAATTAATTTTCGTTTATTTTACGAAAATTTTTGTTTTTTTAGATATAGATTATTATGAGTGTTGAGTTGTTTATGTTTTTTAAAAAATTTTTAAAATCTCATTTTTGAAAATGAATTATTTCCTATAATCTGGAGCGAGAATTGAAATGATGTAAGAATTGAATTCCCTAACAAAACTTTGGTAATGGGTGCGATATTCTCAAGCGTTACCTTGTAATGATAGCTCGTTACCTTTTGCATTACCTTCAAGCATAAAGTAAAAGGTTACTGATTATTGATTACGTATTATATGATTTATAAATGTAAAGTAATAATTGAAACATTTTTGAAAATCTATTTTTAAATACATTACTTTGTGTTTTTGTAAGCAAAAGGGTAATGTATGTTTGTTTTGATAACACTAGTGAAAAAACGAAGCGCAACAATTCATTTAAGTTTAAAGCAATCAAATACTATATGCGTCGATAGCTCAGTGGGTAGAGTTCTTGGCTGGCAACCGGAGTTCCCTCGTTCGATTCCTATCTTGACCACATTATTTTTAATTACAAATATTTTAAATAAAATATTTTTAATAAAAATTTTTTTTAATAAAAAATTTCTCTTTTTTAAAAATCTATTTTTAGACACATTTCTTTTTCCATTCTCGTAACCATATAAATAATCCCTTACATTATAACCTCTACAGTAATGCGTATATGCATTACTTTGAGGCTCATCGCCTGTAAAATTCATCAATGAAGTAAGATAGAAAGTAATCCATCGTCCCCTATGGCTATACATTACTTTACCCATTATTTGGTAATGTGTGGTTTTGCTGGGTCCGTAGGAATTCTTAGAATTCATATAGAATTAAAATTTCATTTGTCTGTTATACCTTGTTGTAAAGGTCATAAAAATATAAATTATATTAATTCGAATTTTTAAAGTAATTGAAACAAAACACATTAAAAATTGTCTATCGTATTTGAGTTGCTTAAGAAGCTTTCTAATCCTTAAGGATATCTTTCGTTAGATATTAAACGTTTTATATTTGTATTTAAATTATTGTTTTTTTTCTAAGATTTTCTTGCCATTTTAAAATTTAACCGGTTTATCGACACACTCACTAAAAAAAGTCTGTAATTGCAACTGAAAATTTTGCTGTTATTACGGGAAATTCTGCTAATTTGAGCCCAGCGGTATTTTTTGCTAATTATAGCAACACATGTCTGCTGACGTGTAGTACAATGAAATTAGTAGAAAAATTAGTAGCCGCTACTAAATTTTAGTAGACTTTTTGTAAAGTGGAATTTAAAATCTGTTTGATAAAATCAGCAAAAAAAATTTACTACATACTATTAATATTAGTACAAAATTTTAGATTTTTTTGTTTTATCGAGCATCAAAAATTTTGATTATATTTTTTAAAAAATGTGTTATACAAAATTAAAAAAAATCACATGCTTAAAAATCTTAAAAATTGTCAAAACATAAACAAATTTATCATTTTGTTTTAATTTGGTAATTTCTGTTTTGAAAAATATTTTAGTCAATTTTTTTTTACTTTTAAGGTTAAATTTAATTGTTTTTAGGGCTGATTTTTAAAAACCCCTTTTTAAGTGGATGTCCTCTTTTTAGACATCAGTCGGTATCTTCACTTACGATCCCTTTTTTAATCCTATGTAACATTTTAGGGCAATTTAAGTTTGTATGTATAAGTTTAAATTATTAGAAATAACATTTCCTTCAATATCGACTTTTTTTAAATTATTAAATTTTTTTGCTAATTTTATCAAATCGGTTTTCAAAAATTTGTTAAATGATTTCTGAAATTAGCAACAAAAATATGTAGATATTCTGTAAAAATTCTGTAATTTGTAAAATGTAAATAACAAAAAGATTTGCTAAATAAAATAATTTTTTTAGTAAAAATCAGTACAAAAATAGTAAAGTGGGATTGAAAACCGTTTACAAATTTTTCTACTAACTTTTTTTTTCTGAGTGCATATTTTAGCCGATTATACGGGTCAAATAGTTTTTTGAGTCTAAAATTATTTGTTTTGACGTTATTCACGAACCGGTTAATCGCATAACCAAATTGCAAACACTAATTTTTTTTAATTTTACTGAACTTTGATTAAAATCCATTATACAGACGTGCTGAAAAATTTAAATTGATTGAACAAAAAATCGAATATGTAGAATTATAATTAAAGTAATTTCTGTCATGGTTTCCATTATATTCATCTTACATCTGAATAAAAACCAAAAAATTCCTGCCTAAAACAAATTCACATTTGCATAAAAATATTCAATGTTTTTTTTTAAACAAATATCTAAAATTTCCCCTAGTTATTCATGCCAATTATATTATATCCCTGCCAACTTTAAAGATTTAATCAATCATTTTTTTAAGGCGACTGCATTATAAGTATGATTTATTTTATTATATTAAAAACACTCAGCACAATTTGTTCATTCACATTGAATACGGTTAGATGCTTTTAATGGAATTATTCGTAACAAATCACATTGAAAAATATATAAATGCAATTTATTCCTTTTTTAAATTTGTGCTTGAATTATATGCTGCCAAGCATGGCCAAAGAAAGTTCTATGTAGTATTCCTTGTGAAATTAAAATATAATTTATATATATGTATATCGACAATGTCTAAATTTTTAAATATTTTTTTTTTAGGAAATTTTACAGAAATGCAAATAGAATATTTTATTGAAATAAAATTTAATATAAATCAGATTGTCCTCATTACTATTTTATTTTGGCCATAATTATTACAACCTGTTAAAATTTGTATGCAAAAATAGATAGAAGAAGTCTACTGTTTTTGTAATCCATAATGTACAAATATTTTAGTTACTGTCGCTATAAAAAGTATTCACAAACATTTCTTTGCTTTTAAAGGGTGATTTTTTTGCTATTCGGGTTTTCAGTGTAAAATTTTCCAGTGTATAAAAAAGATGCATGGCATGTGGCAATGCCAAATATGCTCAGTAAGGTTTTCCATTTCACCATAAATAGTCTAACAAACGAACAACGCTTGCAAATCATTGAATTATTTTTAATCAAAATTCGTATATTTCGTAAATTACGTCGCCGTAATCGTCCCACCTATCAGGCTATTCAAGCTGTTGTGACCAAATTTCGCAACAGTTCCACTTTATTGAACATTAATCCACCAACCTGTATGCGAAGAGTGTGTACCGAGGAAAATATTGCTGCTGTATAGGGCATTTTCAATGAAAATCGCGATATGTCCATACGTCTCCGTTACAGTCAAAGAAGCAAGGTACCATGCAGTGATTACCGACTTTTTTCGCCCAAAATGGAAGAATTGGACTTGGTTGACATGTGGTTCAACAACATGGTGCCTCATGCAACACGACATGCGATACCATGAACCTATTGAGAGGCAAGTTTGGGAAACAATTAATCTCACGTTTTGGTTCATGCGATTTGACCCCACTAGATATTTTTTTGTGGAGATACGTGACGTCATTCGTGTACAGGGACAATCCAGCCACAATTCCAGCCCTGGAAAGCAACATTACTGCTGCCATTGGCGAGATACCGGTCGAAATGCTGGAAGAAGTATAGCAAAATTGGAGCTCACGTATGGAGCACCTACAGCACAGACTACACTCAGAAAAAAAAGTTAGTAGAAAAATTTGTAAACGGTTTTCAATTCCACTTTACTATTTTTGTACTGATTATTATTTAGCAAATCTTTTTGCTATTTACATTTTACAAATTACAGAATTTTTAAAGAATATTTACAAATTTTTGTTGCTAATTTCAGAAATCATTTAACAAATTTTTGAAAACCGATTTGCTAAAATTAGCAAAACAAAAATTACTAATTTTAAAAAAGTGGATATTGAAGGAAATGTTATTTCTAATTAAAACTTACACCTACAAACTTAAAATGCCTTTAAATGCTACATAGACATTCTCTTAAAACAGCACTAAAAAATTTTTCTAGTTCTAAAAATCTGCTCAAAAAACAATCAAAATTTGATCTTAAAAGTAAAAAAAAAAAATTGACTAAAATATTTTTCAAAAAGAAATTATAAAAAAATTATAAATTCTTTTGTTTTTACAATTTTTAAGCCTTTGATTTTTTTTAACTAAGTCTTAATAATTTTTGTAAAAAATTAAAAAAATTTTGATACTCGATAAAAAAAAATATATATGAAATTTTTTACTAATATTAATAATATTTAGTCATTTTCTTTTTGCTGATTTTAGCAAACAGATTTTAAATTCCACTTTACAAAAAGTTTACTAAAATTAAGTAGCGGCAGCTAATTTTTCTACAAATTTCATTGTACTACACGTCAGCAGACATGTGTTGCTAAGATTAACAAAAAATACCGCTGGGTTTAAATTAGCAAAATTTCCCTTAATAACAGCAAAATTTTCAGTTGCCATTACAGACTTTTTTGGTGAGTGTACACAGATAGGAAACAGCTGATTGAATCAAAATGGCGGCTAGAAAAGGAGTAAAAGGAAATGTCCAAATTGCTGTAATACACAGAAAAGGATAGATATAAAAACAAGTAGGTACCATACAATTTATATGGAGTTAATTTTTTCTATCTTATTTTGCAAATCACTGCTATGTCAAAATAATCATACGGCTCGAGAATACTTATTTGATATATGTCATTGGTAACCTCACTGTGTAGTCTGTGAGCTACAGCGTAGCCGTGGGCAATATTTACATGAAATAATCTTTAAAAATGAAATGGCAGGCATTCACTTATCGCCCCAAATAAATATTTCATTCACTTTTGCAAATTTTTAGATTTTTTTTAAATTTTCAAAACTCAAATGGTTAAAAAATCACCCTTTATAAGCGCAAAGAAAAAAAAGTAGTTATGTAAATCAAAGTACTAAGAAAATGTTTATTTTAAATACACCATGAACATCTTAATACATTTTTTTTCTTTTACTTTTCTATTCAAAAGGACTTGCTACAAATCTGCAAACCTAATTCTCAGATTCATTTAAATGCAGCAGATAAACTCTTGTGAAATAGCTCTAACAGAAATCTTAATATATCTTAAAGATATTTGTATATTTAACTAATATTATTTCACAAATATAAGAGGCATTAAGATATAACTTTGTATTTTCGTATGCAGTAAACAAATTATAGTTTCTGTTTATTTATTAAGTGGACAGGACACATGTAAGATAATATGGACTCAAAACCGAACTAATTGCAAAACTCAATTATAAACTCAACAGTCCAACTATTAACAATATTCAGCACATTTAGCATAAGGTACTTTGAACAAAAAATATATATTCATCTAATTGAAATATACTACACCCTCTATAACGGGCAAAGACTAATTATACACTAAGAGAAAAAAGGGAAATTAAGGAATTTCGATTAAGATGTTCGATAGCACCCAAAATTTCTTCAACTCTTGAAAGACTGAATTTTAATGACCAAACTTTGAGGAAACATAGAGTTTGTGACAAAAAAATATAGTATAGGGGGCTACAATTATACAAATAAATCTGTACAAATAGCAGAAAAAATTACTTAAAATTAGTAAAAAAAAAGGCGGTACGGAAAACCAGCTGAAATTAGCAGATATTTTTAGTAAGATAAGAACAGGAAAAAAAATAAAACAAAACTTTAGTTATAATAGGGTTAAATTTTAGTTAATTGAAAACGACAATTAAGCCTACAAAAATCTACAAAAAGTTTACGGAATATTAGTAGGTAAAAAACCCCAAAAAAAGTTATATTAACAAAATTATAGTTACATTTAAAATAAAGTTAGTTAAATAGAAATAACAGTCCATCCTGCTAATAATTTTGACATTTCCTCTTACTCATTTTTTAGTCGCAATTTTGATTCAATCAGCTGTTGCCTATCTATGTACACTCACCAAAAAAAGTCTGTAATGGCAACTGAAAATTTTGCTGTTATTAGGGGAAATTTTGCTAATTTGATAAAATTGTTTTGCTTTGGGTCATAAATTCTTAAAAATAAAAATCCAAATATTTTGTATTTTAATTTTAATATTTTATTTTTTCGATATTTCGATTTGCATCGCAAATCATCTTCAAGGGATCTGGCAAAGATACATAAATATATAATGTTAATAATTTTGAGGTCACAATAGTAATTGCATTTAAAAATATATTTGACTGTCACTGTGAGTTGAAAAGTTTTTTGTTTTTTTGACTAATATTCAGAAATTTTTTTTTGTAAATTTTTATTCAACCAAAATTTAATTCAAATTTAGGAAAAAATTTTGTATATTTAATAGGCTTTTTTGTTGTTCTTTTCTTGCTATTGTTAATTTTTAGCAAAAAAAAATTTAATTTCACACTAAAAAAAAAGAAGACATGAACTAAAAATTAATCCAAAACTTCCTTTAAAATAGTTTAAAAATTTTCCTCAATTAAGGTAAAATTTGATTAAAATTTAGAAAAATTTCCTTAAAAGGAATAAAAGTTCCTATGTTTAAGTAAAAATGAAATAGTTTATATACTCAGAAATAGTTCATACTTTTCTTAAAAAATAATTCTTGATTTTAGGGGAAAAAACAGTATATTAAATAAAAATGTATCAATTTTTAAGAAAACCATCTCAGTTTTAACAAATTTGTATACTTAAATGTAATAAAACATAATTACTCTCATTAAGTTCAAAAAATGTGCCTAAATTAAAATGAGAAAGTACTTGAACTTAATGTGTGTTCATTTTTTTCGCGACTAGTAAAATTAACTAAATTTTACAAAGCCATTTTTAAATTCAGCTTTTAATTGTACCACTTTCTAATTTTTAAGAATTGTTTTCTAAAAATTAGTAATAATTAAAAATTACACTCACCAAAAAAAGTCTGTAATGGCAACTGAAAATGTTGCTGTTATTAAGGAAAATTTTGCTATTTTGAGCCCAGCGGTATTTTTTGCTCATCTTGGCAACACAAGTCTGCTGACTTGTAGTACAATGCAATTTGTAGCCGCTACTAAATTTTAGTAAACTTTTTGTAAAGTGGAATTTAAAATCTATGCTAAAATCTGCAAAAAAAATTTACTAAATATTATTATTAGTACAAAATTTCAAATTTATTTTTTTATCAAACATCAACATTTTTTATTTTATTAATTTTTTTAAAAAAATATTTTAGACAAAATTAAAAAAATCAAAGGCTTAAAAATTGTAAAAACAAACGAATTTATAATTTTGTTTTAATTTCTTTTTTGAAAAATATTTTAGTTAATTTTTTTACTTACTTTTAAGGTCAAATTTCAATTGTTTTTGGGCTGTTTGTTAATGCTATTTTAATTTTTAGACATGAGTCGGTATATTCACTTCCGATCCTTTTTTTAATATATGTAACACTTTAAGGCAATTTAAGTTTGTAGGTGTAAGTTTTAATTAGAAAAAGCATTTCCTTCAATATCCACTTTTTTAGAATTAGTAATTTTTTTTGCTAATTTTAGCAAATCGGTTTTCAAAAATTTTTAATTTGATTTCTGAAATTAGCAACAAAAATTTGTAAATATTCTGTAAAAATTCTGTAATTTGTAAAATATAAATAGCAAAAAGGATTTGCTAAATAATAATCTTTTTACTAAAAATCAGTACAAAAATAGTAAAGTGGAATTGAAAACCGTTTACAAATTTTTCTACTAACTTTTTTTTCTGAGTGTAGTAATAATAAAAATTTATATGATTTTAGAAACTTATAAACTATTTCTAGGAAAAATTTTCATGCAACTTAGTTCAGGTATATTTTAAAAATTTTAATAAAATATTTAAATATTGAATTTAAAGTAGCTTAAAATATTTTTTTAAAATTTTATTAGCAAAAGGTAAAAAATTTTGAATTTACGATTATATGTAATAAATTTGTTTGCTGACTACAATACAAAATATCGTAAGAACATTTTACACATTATGGCTTTTCTATAATTGACGTTGCGCCTATTAAACTTTATATTTATCGAAGGCACTAAAACTATTTTTTTTACTTAATAATAAAAAAGTTAAAATTTGTTTTAATATTTATATCTAATTTTTTAAGCTAAAGATCTTTTTTTATAAAAATTCTTTAGCTTAAAAAATTAGATATTAATAAAATTTGTATATGTCAAATAATGTTTAAGCTAAAACTGCCATAAAATAAACTTATGACCTTTTCCATTTTCCAAACAATAACAATAAATGTAACTGTCATATTTTGTATTTTTGCAACAATTTCCTTAAATTAGTTAATTTAAGAAGACAAAGGACCCCCAGTGTTCCTTACAATATATGCCGTGTGTCGCTTAGGGCGTCCCTTTTTGTAGTTCGCTCAAGCGAACGTTTCTGGATATCCTGCAGTACATTTTATTAATTTATTTACATTTTTGCTAATAAAATTTAATTTATATTTTAAATACATGAAATTAGTATAATTCAATTTAATTTAAAGACAAAAAATATAAAGCAAAAAGCTTGTTAGGAGCAGTGTCCTCACAAAGCAAAAGTCCTCCGAAAGTGGGAAAATACTTACACAATGAGTGTAAAGTACTTTAAAATATATGGTAAAATATATTAACTTTATCATAGAAACAGTTTCATATTTATTAGAAAGTTTTTATCAAATTTAAGGATAATTATCACTTAAAGGAAGTGCTATTTAACTTGATGTTAGAAAATATTTTCTTATTTTTAGGAAGTTAAGTCCTAGATTTTAGTAAAAAAAATTATCTAAGGAACTTAAATAAAATTAAATTTTTCTTAAAACCAAGGAAGCATTTCCTTAACTAACAGATGTTATATGAACTAATTCGGTGGAAATTTTACTGTTTTCTAATAAAAATTAACTTCTCAGTAGTAAAACTTTCTATAATTTAGAAATTTTGTCCAAATTTTAAGAAAAATTTGTTTCTTAATTTTAAGGAAAATTTTATTAAATTTTTCCTCCAAATAAGTTAATTTTTCTAAATTCTAGTTCATTTTTTTTAGTGTAGCAGTTTTTCGGCAAATTTTTAATTTTTTCTGTTAGTGTAGCGTTGATATTTGGAACATAAGTTCAAACTTATACCAGAATAAGATATCTCCAAATTGAAATTTTGTAAATTGTGCAAACTTTTAAGAATTTCTAATCATCTAATTCTTTCCACAATTTTCGAGATTTAACTCAAAATCTCCTCTCTCTCTCTCTCTCTCTCTCTCTCTCTCTCTAAAAACCACCAAATAATCCAAACAAAAGAAAGATTGTTTTTTTTTGCTAATTCTTAAGACAGAAACTTGACCACTAACCACTTTATGTAATAAATTCTCTTAAATATTTCAAAAAAATATACATTTTCATAGATAATTTTTGCTCCTATTAGGGGAACTATTATTAATAACCCAGCAAAACCACACATTGCCAAATAATAGGTAAAGTAATGTATAGCCATAGGGGCCGATAGATTACTTTACGCCTTACTTCATTGATGAATTTCACAGGCGATGAGCCTCAAAGTAATGTATATACCCATTACTTGAGAGATGATAATGTAAGGGGTTACTTATATGGTTACGAGAATGGAAAAAGTAACGTGTCTAAAAATAGATTTTTAAAAAAGAGGAATTTTTATTAAAAGAAAAATATTACAAATATTTTATTTAAAATATTTGTAATTAAAAACAATGTGGTCAAGATAGGAATCGAACGAGGGAACTCCGGTTGCTAGCCAAGAACTCTACCCACTGAGCTATCGACGCATATAGTATTTGATTGCTTCAAACTTAAATGAATTGTTTTTTATTTATTTATTTATTTATTTATTTATTTATTAATTTATTTATTTATTTATTTTTTTTATTTATTTATTTATTTATTTATTTATTTATTTATTTATTTATTTATTTATTTATTTATTTATTTATTTATTTAGTCTATGGAAAATAGCATCCTTACAGACTATTATGATAACAATAAAAAAAAATAATGATAAAAAATACAAACATATGAGGGAGTAATATAATTTTAAATAAACTAGAAATTGATAAAAATATTATTTAATTATTAACGTAAAGAATAATGTCTCTTTTAATAGTATCTAAGCTCTTATAAAAATCAAAGATATGATACAATTGATTAAATTCGATACAAATACGGCGAAAAGGATCAGAACTAGCATAATTTGTAGAAAAGTATTTAACACTAAGAAATAGATAGTATCTGGATAAGCGATGTGGAACATTTATGTTGAGTTTGCTAACTAGGAAATCTGAATGTAAATCTCCATTAATCAAATTTATTAAAAAAGTTACATTTAACATTTTACGGCGACTATAAAGTGTAGGAAGCTTTATAAGCGCAAGACGGCTTTTGTAGGCAGGTAAGTGCACAGTAGGATTCCAACCAAGTCCACGGAGGCAAAATATAAGGAATTGTTTCTGAACGGATTCAATAGAATTAGAGTGTACGTTGTAGAAAGGATCCCAGACAATAGAACCATATTCAAGAATTGGTCTCACTAGAGTAGTGAACAGCTTTTTTGTAATGTAAGGATCAGAAAATTCTTTTGCCCAGCGTTTGATAAACCCGAATACACCAACTGCCTTATTAATTGTCTTAGTAATATGATTTCGGAAATCCAAACGTCTATCCAATAAAACACCAAGATCATTAAATGTTTCAACCATCTCTAGCCGCATACGATTCATCATGTACAAACCATTAACAGGAAGAGATCTCGAAAACACCATGTATTTGCATTTTTTTACGTTTAGGTCCATTAGGTTCAAATTACACCATGTAGTAAAATTATTAATATCGATTTGCAATAACCTTTGGTCAGTACAATTATTAAATTAAAGAAGTATTTTGACATCATCTGCATACATCAAGCATTTAAAATATTGTAAAACCGATGGAAGATCATTAATAAAGAGTATAAACAAAAGCGGACCTAAATGACTGCCTTGAGGAACGAGCTAGCGCTTCGTTTTTCGCTAGTGTTGTCAAAACAAACATACATTACCCTTTTGCTTACAAAAAAACACAATGTATCTTAAAATAGATTTTCAAAAATATTTCAATTATTACTTTACATTTATAAATCATATATTACGTAATAAATAATGAGTAACTTATTACTTTATGCTTGCAAATAATGAAAAGTTTTGCTGGGAATTTCTTGAAAATTATCAAAAAACAAATTCCTGTTCTCAAAACTTTTTATAACATTCCTATAAAGCTTAGCAAATATTGATGGAAATAACGTATAGTGGACATAAATAGCTTTAAGTTTTTATCTGAAATTAAAATTTTATCTTAAATTGTTGTTCAACTTACAATATAGTTTATTGGAATATTTTATTGTACATATATATTAAATTTTAAGGAGTAATTAAGGAGACATTTATTTGTAAGTTAAAGAAACAGCAAATAATTGTTAAATTTTTTTTAAATTAAGCTTATGTGTGGTTTAAAAAAAAAATAAATAAAATTATTAAACATATTATTTGAGTTCTAGAAAAGAATTTAAATATATGTTTAATAGTTTTAGGAAATATAAAAATTTATAAACTTAATACCTCTGTTTATTATTATTTCTATTTTATTGCTAAAGTGCTCTAGTGAATTTTACAAAAAAAAAAAAAAAGCTTCTATATAAAAGATGAACTCAGCCTTAATAGGAATACATTCATACATTTATAATCCATTGTATGTTATACATACATTTGTTTTATTTTCTTATACCATTTTTTTATTATTAAACTTTTTTTTTTTTGTTTGTTTTTGTAACCAATGAAAAGGAAAAAAACACGGTCGTAAAAAATACAAAAATACAAAAAAATAAAGCAAGATTAATATACACAAATATACACAATTTACAAAAAGGGATAAAAAAAAAAAAATAAAAGAAAATGAATATGAAAATAAAGTATTATTATATACAATATATATACATATGTATATGCATACATCTATATTAAATGTAAATTGCAAAAATCCTTTCAAAGACTAAGTAAGGGACATTCTATGGAATCCTTTTAGCATAAAAAAATTTAATAAATAAATTAATAAATAAATAAAAATACGAAGAATTATAAAAAAACCAATAGCAAATACTACTACTGCAACACACGAGTATTTGTATATGTATGAGTGTTTTCATAAATTTTTGAATATGAAGCCAATTGTAGATGAGTGTCAATTCCTTCAATATGCAAAACATCAACAACAACAACAACAGCAAAACCTTAACAACAGATATCAACTATTAAAAACATCAACTTTAATAACAAAAACAAACGTCATCATATACTAGATATAAAAAAAAAACAAAAACAAAAACAAATAACAAAAACCATGTTATTAACTATAAATCATCATTATAATCATCGCATAGGATGTTTGATTAATATGCAGCTATTATTTCTCATCTTACTGGGTAAGTGTTATAGATAATATTGTATTTATACAATACTACAACAATCATTTGAATAATGAGTATGAAAAATTTGGAAAATTATAGTTATTGTCAGACAATCAAATTTTCACTAACAGCCCTCACCGTAATTTGTCATTGATGGTGGCCAATGATGTTAGAACTTGGTAATAAAAACAGACAATATTTATAGAAAACGTAGTTAAATTTTTTATTAAAGATTTAAATAAATTTTTATTAAAGTTTATACATAGTATGGGAGAAATCATATCAACTCAGCACTAAATAAAGCGATTTTTGGATCCGATTTTCAACAAACTCACAATAACAGTAGCCACATACATTTCTATAATTTCTATATAACTATAAATTTTGGAACCTCAACCACTTGGAAAAAAAATTTAAAATTATCGTAACAAAATTTCGTATAAATTTTTAATTTTTCTTTGTACCCATCTAAAAATCGAAATATATATGAGCATACGTGATCATATATAAGCCTGTATATGATCATACATGAGCATACATGGTCATATACGTCCATACATTGTTCAATATTTGACCATACATGTTCTCATATATGATCATATATCTTCGGATCCGAAATTTGAGGGTATATGGACGTATATGATCATATATGAGCATACATGAATAATATATGAGCATGTATGATAATATATGCACATATATCACCATATACCCTCAAATTTCGGATCCGAAGATATATGGTCATATTTGAGATCATGTATGGACGTATATGACCATGTATGCCCATGTATGATCATATACAAGCCCATGTATGATCATGTATGTTCATATATATCTCGATTTTTACATGGGTAGATAGAAATTTCATTTCGTTATCGCTTTTTAGTTAAGAATGTATATCGATGCATATCGATGTTCAAAGGTAATTTGTTTTGGGTCTTTATATTTTAAAAAGCAATTTTAAATTCTTAACAAGTAAGAGCGGCTAAATTCGGCTATGCCGAATCTTATATACCCTTCACCATGGTTAGGAAAAAACTGAAGTTTATATATGGACATATATGGAATGGACAGATTTATATACGGACGCCTTTAAGAGGAAATTAACCATTTAGTTTGGTGATAAAACTTGGACTCGGGAAGATTTATGGTTCCAGAAAATAGGTATTTAAAAAAAATTTATATTTTGGGCATAACTTTTTTGTATCTGAACCGATATTTCCGAGTTTTTTCAGCAAATATGTTATACTAAAGATTTTCAATCTTTTGCTATATAAGACGTATCCATAGGTCAGTCATATTACAGCTCTAGAATAGTGTTTGTTGTTTGTGTATAAAAGGTGAAGAGGTGAAAGAAAAAAATTTCAACAAATCGTTAAAAGAAATCACTAGAACTGCATGTGTTTTATTTCTACAAAAACGTTTCATTTAGCTGGCAAATTTGCATTTGGGATTTTATTTCGCTTTTTTATTAAAAATATTTGTAATTTCTTTAGCTTAATTTTAAAAATTTGAAGGAATATAGTTTATAATTTTTTTTTATAAATTATTATAAGTTATGACCTAAAATAGTTGCACTCAAAGGTAAATTATGTATAAAATTTTCTAAATATGTGAGAAATAAAATGGTTTAAATATTTTTTTATAAATTCTTTTAAATTGGAGCAAAAAATAGAAATAAACCGTTTGTATTTTGTTTGTATCAGAGGGTTTTTATAAAATATTTGATGTTTTTAGCCTATTTATGGATTATTTAATTATTAATATAAAATTTTATTTAAATTATTTATTTAATGTTTAAAAAAAAAAAAAAAATAAACTAAAAAAAAAATCTTAAGAAAATAAAAAAAAAATGTACGAAAAAAAAGTTAATTGGCCGGGATTCGAACCCTTTCAGCTGTGGTGAAAAGTATAAAAACGTTTGTATTTTGTTTGTATCAGAGGGTTTTCATAAAAATGTTGATGTTTTTAGCCTATTTATGGATTATTTAATTATTAATATAAAATTTTATATAAATTAATTATTAAATGTTAAAAAAAAACAAAAATAAACAAAAAAAAGTCTTAAGAAAATAATAAAAAAAATGTACAAAAAAAAGTGAATTGACCGGTATTCGAACCTCGAACCCGCGGCCTTAGAGGAAAAAAGTATTTGTGACATAGCGTCTAGACAACTGAGCTATTGAAGCTTACACAAAATCATCGTCAATAGAGGTACATATATAAAAGTCTTCGTTCATTAGAAATTTGTTTAGTTTTTATTTAAATGACAAATCTTTGTATGTGTGTTGTTTGTGTTTAAAAGGTGGAGATGAAAGAAAAGAATTTTAACACATGGATGTGTTTGTTATGCGTAAAATTCTACATACATATTAAACAAAGGGATTTTACTGGAAAAATTAGAGGTAGTCCTGGTTTTTTTGCTAATATCTCAGCCATTTATTAACCCATCTGTCTGATTTTTAATAGCAAACAGAAATGGATCACATGTAACAGAAATAAAAAACAATCAAGTCCTCATCATGTCTGGGTTCTTCGGAAAACTTATTTCAACACACAGACGGACAGACGGACATCGTTAAATCAACTTTGCTCTTCATAAGGACCCAGAATATATATACTTTATAGGGTCTAAGATCAATATTGTAGAAATTACAAACGGAATGACAAACTTATATATACCCTTCCACCTGTGGTGAAGGGTATAAAAAGGCAATGTTTTTTTATTGCAATCATCTGTGCAATTTTGGAACGTTTTAAGGTGGTAATCTCGATTCGTATCTCAGATATAACCAAAAACATGGTCCTAAATATGTTTCACGATTAGAAGTGCTTAAAACCACTCAAGTAGGAATTCACGGTCTTCACAGTATTTTATTTAAGTCACAGAAAAACTTAACTTTAAATACCAACTTTGTGTTTACGAGACCTTTATACAAAAAATAGGGTTGACTTTAATTTGAATTCTTGCCTTATTTTTACCCTGCATATTAACAACAGTAACTTTAAATAGTTCATAAACACAGTTATGTTTTAAAAATTTAAATACTAAAAAGATGTAAGTAAAAATTCCATTTGTTTACAGTGCAGATGCACTATGTTCTTAAATATGATTTTAAGGTACACAGAGAAAACAGATTGATTGCGACACACGTATTTCTTGTCAACTGAATATTTTGGATGCAGCAAACAAAAATATGGAGTTTCAACCGAAATTCTGTTGCATTAACCAAATTTCGGTCGCGACAAAAAAAAAATATATCGGTGGCTTCAACCAAACCATTCGGTTGGTAAGAAATTCGTTTGTCACTATAAATCAACTTTCTCTGTGTCCCAGCAAATCCACACATTACCAAATAATGTGTAAAGTAATGTATAGCCATGGAGCCAATGTATTATTTTACACCTTACTTCAGTGATGAATTTTATAAGGATGAGCCTCAAGGAAATCAATGGACCCATTACTTTAGAGGTGGTTACTAACATGGTTACGAAGATGGTAAAAGTAATTAAAAAATTTTAAAAAAATTCTTAAAAATATTTCAAACGTTATTAAATCTAACGTGGTCATGATGGGAATCGATCCTAGAATCTCTGGTTGCCAGCCGAAAACTCTACCCATCGACGTATACAATATTTGATTTCTTTGATCATAAATAGTTGCGCTTCATGTTTTCGTTCATGATCTCAAAACGAAACACAAAGTAATCAGTCTAAAAATATATTTTCAAAAAATATTTGAATTTCTATTGTACTTTACGTTTATAAATCATGTAAAACGTTATCAGTAAACGGTAACCCGTTGTGCTTGAAAATAGTGCAAAGGGTAACGAGCTATTATAACAATTGTTAAGGTAAGGCATAAGTATATCCCACCCTTTACTAAAATTTTGCTGGGGTAGATTATGAATCTACAATCGATATTGCATGGGTGTCTTTAAATAATTCAAATTTTATGAAAATTAAAAAAAAATTGATTATTATGGTAAAAAGTACCCAAGTACTGGTAAACCAGGGAATTAATAATTAGTTGCCAGCAGAACATGTATTTGAAAAACTTTACCAGCGTTTGCAAAAACAGTTTTACCGGTATTTGCTTTGCAAAAATATTGCCGGTTTATAAAAAATAACAGAATAACGCTTAAATACCATTTTCTATTAAAGTCCTTTCAACTGCCAATCGTTAACTGAAATACCGTTATTATTAAAATACCGATACCGGAATAAATTAAATATTAATGCCCTTAACATATGTTACTGAAATAAATAAAATATCGTCGTGGTCTAACTCACTGACAAGAAAGTTTTTGAAATTTTCACCAGGAACGTGGTAAGGGATTCAAAAGGGGATAGTGACGTCCTTAACCGCTTTGCCTAAAAAACTTAAATTCTAATAACAAGCGGAATTGGATCAATAGTCAAGGGGAACGAGATATAATGGAACGGTAAGCGATTGGGATTGAAACACTAGACAAGAATAACGAAATGGAACGGGTAACAAGTGGAATTAAAACACTAGGGTAACAAAATGTAACGGAACTATGATCGATTTGAATTGAAACACTTAACATAGGGAAGTATATGCAAAAGAACGAGTCGCGACTTAAGTTATATTTATTGATTTGAATATATTTTTTCTACTTTAGTGATTTTTCTCCATTTTTATATTTATCAAAAATTCTACATATCTATAAATGATAGTTATTTATTTAAATTTAAATTTAAAATGATTGCCATTTATTATATGAATCCAATGATAATTAAATTAGAAATTTTCACAATTCATTACTCCCATGCATGGTAGACTTCTACTAACAAGGAGAGTATCTCGATGAAGTCGTATCTAAGATGAAGTGAAAGTATTTATGATACAAGTATTTTTTTATTGGCCCAAGCTCACGTTAAGGGACTAAGAACTCTGGTCAAAATTTTTTTTATTTTTTATAATTTTAAAAAATTGTAGACAAATTGGATATGAAAGGTTTTTTGGAGATGCATTTATTTATTATGTCCAATCCGATCATGCCCAATAATTTTTGTCTAAAACAAATGGAATAGAACACTTGTATATAAAAAATTGGGTGGTTTAAATTCAAATTTGCATATAATATTGAATATTTATGGCTATAAGAGGGTGCCAGTGCTATTTTCACAATTCGATATACATAAAAAATTTCATGAGTACCTTTTGGAATTTTCGACAAGGGATTGGTATAAATGGGGGCTCAAAATTTTAAAATCTTCCCCTTTACGGGCAAATCAAACCTTTTCGGATTTAAATCTGAAATTTAAGTAAACATCCTCTACGGACACATGAAAATTCAACAAAAAAAATTTTTTTGAAATTTACAATAAGATCGTGGTAAAAACGGGGTTCAGTAAAAAAAAATGTCTCTATTATTCTCCCAGCTCATATGGCTGGAGCCAGGAAGTTGAAATTTGGCACGTGGGTTCCTCCTCAGTAATAAACATCCTCTAAAATGTGAGTTATTTAAATTTCAATGGAAAGGAACAAAGAGAGGCGATAAGTCCCGCTATATAATGACCTGTGTAAACTGATTGGGCCAGAAACATGATACTTGAAATTAAAAAAAAAGTGAATGGGTTTTAAACAAATTTATTTATTTTAATAGGGAAAAATCTTAAAAAAATAATGAAAATTTCTTCTAAATGTATAACGATATTTAAAATCACCGTTAACAAAGTATCGGGCTTTTAATTTATATTTCATAGAAGAACATTCCTTAGAAATGTATTCGTAAAAAAAATCCTGGTAAATACACTCAAAATGGTTTATAGTTTAAATCAACTGAAAATGTAATTAAAAAAAATAATAAAAATCACTTAATAACTTTTCATTTAAATCAAAAGAACTTTTGATTTATTTTTTCAATGTTAATAAATTAACTTACAATATCCGTAAATAATAAATCATTTTTCATTAATTTTAAATGCCAACAAACTATTCACAAATCCGAAAAAACAAATGATATATCCTTTATTTTTTTAACTATCAATTAATTTTCGTTTATTTCGCTCGTTTAAATGTCATAAAAATTAACTGTAAAGTCTATATAACTATCATAATTAACTATAAAGAATTAAAAAACAAATTTTTTTAACAAACCATTTAAAATGAAAATTTTAAATGTAACATAAAATCCGTATTTATGTGTATTTTTTATTTAAATAAATATCAAGAAAAGTTGAAAAATATATTTTCTTTTTGTATTTTTATAAAAAAAACAAATGTACGCATTACTTTTTTAAATAAACTATAGTTAACTATGAGATGATATAAACACTTTATGATTAAAGTTGAATTTTTTTATATGGAATTTTTCCAATTTCGGGAAACCCCAAACTCCTTCTTCGGTGTTCCCATAGCAGCGAAGTAAAATAACAAACAGGACTATGAACTTAAATGCTTTAACAATTTCGCCAACTTTCCATCAGATGGCGGGAAACAAATGTTCTATAAATTATCACATATTTGGCATATTTTAAGCCCTCCATCTTTCAGCATCCCCCATATCTCCTTTATCCGCTTACCAAACAAAGCAACACATTAATTAGTAAGAAGAATTTCCTGAGTGTTGCTTATCTTAAAAAAAAAATCATTTAAAAGTTCTTGAATCTACGTTATCAGTCAGTTTTGAGTAATATTAAATAAAACCTTTTCTTATTAAGAATATTTTCAACAATTTTTTTTTTATTCCTTCAAACACTCTTTTATGTAATTCAGTATTAATGTGTTTGTTTTGCGTATTATAAATGCGAAAAGAGCTAAATTGACTACACCATCGTGACGTTGTAAAAAATGGTGACAAAAAAAAAATAAATGAAATACATCATCAGAAAATATAACACATCATGCTAATGAAGTAAATGTTGGCGGTTTTGCAAAAATGCAAAATCATTTGTCATTTCTCGTTTTAGAAATAATACATCAAACATAATTGCTTCATTTTTCAGAGATAATTATAAAAGTATGTATATAAAAAAACGCTCGTCTTAATCGATTTTAGGGTGAACAAAAAATTATGTTTATTGTCGATTGAAATTTAAAAATCCTTTCAACCCTAAATAAACGTTTTGGTTTATGTTACAAAAAAAAAATAAATAATAACAAAAAAACAGACCTAAAGGCTTTAGAAAATGTTTGCCCATTAAATGATATTTTTCCACATAACATTTTCAAATATTTTTGGTATGAACAATAAGTTTTTAGAAAGAAATTTTAACTATGAATACAGCTGTTGGGTATATTTATATTCATGGCCTTTTTTTTCAATTTTTAGTGTGTTTTAGGGGCAAAAGTAGAAAATATTGGTCAGAAACTTTTTAACATAATTTTTTTCTACCCTCAAAACACTATTAAAGACCACCATTACGTATAAGTTATGCATGAATGTATGTACAAATAATACACTCATACTCTCCATCTGTACGTATGAGTTATGCACAAAAGAAAGCAAATATTACTCATACGTTCGTTTAATGTATTTTCACAGATTTTCAAGCACCTATTGTTGTTAGTTGTTGGTAAAAAAAAAAAAAAATATACATGACTGTTTGTTTACGTGGATTTTATACTATTTTTCCAATTATTTGTTTATTTTTTTTTGCTTGTACACATACAATAGACATTCAATAAAACGTGTAGTAAAAATAGCACTTACAAACACAATCTACATGATAGTTTATAACTATTGAAAAATAAGATTGAATTTATTTTTTTTTGTTTTCAAATATTTTGTATAAAATGATTTAAAGATGGATATTACCAACGGTCCATTATAATTTGTTACTTTAAAAGAATTTTAAATAAAATTTTAAAAAAATTTTTTAGGCCCCTGAAACACTCTTCCCCCCCCAAAAAACTCGAAATTGCGTCAATTTAAAAATACGAATCTTTTAGTTTTTTCTCTTTTATCACAAATCCAAATTTTGACGCATTTGGCGGCAGACAACGAGGATATCTTGCATGTTAGTTAAAATATTTAGATTCCATTTTAAATAAAATACACTGAAATAAAAAAGTCTGTAATTGTTACAAAAAAGTTAGGTAATTTTTTCAGACCTACCCATCTAAAAATCGAAATACATGATCATACATGGGCCTGTATATGATCATACATGGGCATACATGGTCATATACGTCTATTCATTGTTCAATATATGACCGAAATTTGAGGGTATATGGACGTATATGATCATATACGAGCATACATGAATAATATATGAGCATGTATGATAATATATGCACATATATCACCATATACCCTCAAATTTCGGATCCGAAGATATATGGTCATATATGAGATCATGTATGGACGTATATGACCATGTGTACCCATGTATGATCATATACAAGCCCATGTATGTTCATATATATTTCGATTTTTACATGGGTAGTTAATTTTAAAACAACGTATTTGTATATAAATATAAGTAAACTAATAAATTTTTGTAAAAATCGATTTGCTAAAATCAGACAAATTTTCTTTAAAATATTTTAGTCTAAGACAACGGTTCCCAAATTGGTGGTCGCGCCCACTCGGGGTACGTAGCGGCATCCAAAGGGGTCCGGGATGAGTTCGGAAAAAAATCTTTTTAAATAAAAAGTTAATCATGGCAGTTTTTTTGTTTAATTGAATACATAATATTTTTTTTTGTGTTTAAGAATCAATTTTTCCTATTAAAAGATCACAGATACTAAGAAGCTTTTTTAAAGGGTGGTTAAATTTTAAGGGCCGATGTTGAATGTGAACCACACCTAAACGTCAAGTTTTTTTCTGCATTTCATTTGACATTTCTCGATTTCAGATTAACTCAATTTGATTCATGGAAAGATACACAATCGAGCAACGCGTTAAAGTTATTCAGGCTTATTATGAAAATAAGCGTTCAAATCAAAATGCATTTCGTGCACTTCGTAATTTTTTTTTTCTCAGCATAATCGACCAAATGTGTCCACAATCGGGAGAATTGTGGGCAAATTTCAGTCTGTGAAAACACCTGTGCATACTCGCCCAGTTCGTTCTGCGGAAAACATTGCTGTTGTTCGCGATAGTGTGTCATGAGGTCGGCCAAGCATTTACCGTGAATGGTGTTCGCTATCGCGAGATGACAACAAACTTATTGTGACCCTGGACGATATGTAGTTTCAACAGGACGGTGCCACTTGCCACACAGCTAACGAAACAATGGCTCTTTTGCACGACAAATTCAATGACCGTGTTATCTCACGTGGTGGCGATGTCAATTGGCCGCCAAGATCATGTGATTTGACACCGTTGGACATCTTTCTTTGGGGTTATTTGAAAGAAAAGGTGTACGTCGATAAGCCATCAACAATTCAAGATCTAAAGGATGAGATAATTCGGCACATTAACGGCATAGAACCTCAATTATGCCTCAGCGTCATCGAAAATTTGTACCATCGGATGGAGGTGTGCCGCCGAGGTCGCGGCGGCCATTTGGCCGTTATTTTGTTTCATGCATAATTGAACCATACCATATTATGATAATAAAAAGAAATGACAATAATTTCCTAAATAATTTGTGTTTTATTCAAAATCAACATCGGCCTTTAAAAGTTAACCACCCTTAATATAAAATCCCTTAAAATCCTAAAGTTTTTAAGTTATTTAAAGGTAATTTAATTGAAATATTCTATCAAAAAATTTTATCTGGTAAATGTCTTAAATTTTGAAAATTCTATAATTCCATCGTATTTTTTATTACTACTATATTTTCTGAAAATGGTTTTATTTAAATAAAAAAATTTTAAAATCTGGGGTCCGTCAGCCAGTAAAAATGATTCAAGGGGTCGTTGAAGTGAAAGTTAGTGGAAATCGCTGGTTTAAAAGTTCCCTCAAATTTCTATATAATTTCTTATAAGCGATGGTGGAAACAAAATTAAGATATATTTTCGGTAAAAATCAGTTTTTAAATTTTACAACAATTTTTTTGTGTAAAAACATTTTAATATTTTTAGGGCCAATAGTCAATGATCAATTTTCCTGCCACGCTCTATTTTCACAAATATTAAAAAGTTGTTCTACAGTAAATTTGTATTAGCTAGGACAACATACATACATGGTAAATGTGTAGAGTGGAACGCTTCAACTTAATTTGTATCATATACCACAAAAAAAAAGTGATAATTGACAATTATTTCAATTAAAGGTTAAATTAATCGGTATATTTTCTTTTGTTTGGCCGTTCATTTTTACCCTATAAATTTGAGTATGAGTGAAACATTTTTTTTTTAACTACATGACGCACCCAAATTAAAGGTAGTTAATGACATATGGAATGGTATACATAAATAGTTACACTACTCAGCAAAAATTTTAACAGCCTTCTACTAAAACCTTTTTAAAGTATTTTGGTTGAAATTCAAAAAAGTTCTATTGAATTGCCTTTACGAGTTGTAGGCCTTTCTTTTTTAAACCCCTGACCCAGGTAAATATTTATTAAATAATTTAAAAATGTTCAGCGATCTTTTAAGGATACTGTTAAGATATTTGTGAACGTTGTTGTGTCATGGTTAACGCGTTAGACTGTTACACAGAACGTTGCGGGTTCGATCCCCAGCGGCGGCATCAACAATTTAGAAAATATATTGTATGAACTACCTTCTTCGGTGTTCCCCATAGCACTTAACCCCACGGAAGTAAAATACCATAACAAGGCTATGAACTAAAAAGCTTCAACAATTTCGCCAAGAAGATTTATAATCTATAATCTTACAGTATAGTTATTTTTGGAGCCCATCGTCTTCCTTTAGTATCTCTTCTATATCCTTTCCAAAAGAAAACAACACATGAATTAATAATTAGTAGGAAAAATTTCCTAAGGGTTTGCTTCTCTTAAAAAAAGAAGACAATCAATTTCCATATGTGTAATATTTTTATTTAATTGGGTACTTTTTAATTTATTTGAACTTCTTTTAAATACAACATCAATCAAATGGCCACCTGTATGGGCAACGGCAAAATGTGGTACTTTTTGCTGCACTTTCCAAAACTTTTTCCAGCATCTCTTTCGGTTTAGCGATGATTCCGGAACGAATGTTTGCCATGAGCTCATCAATGGCCTGAGGCTTATTGGCGTACACTTTGCTTTTCATATAACCTCACAAAAAGAACTACCGAGGGCTCCGATCTGAAGATCTGGGTGACGAGTAAATGTCGCCGTTTTTGATATCACACGTCCAGAGAATTTTTTCTGCTGAAACTGCATTGTTTGTTTGGCAAAGGGGCATGGTGTATCATTAAGTTAAAACCAGTAATCGTTCAGCCTTTTTTCACGCATTTTCGGACAGACATATACCAATATCACTTTTCACGGACAGTTTCGCCTTGCCTTAAGAAAAATTGCCCAATAATCATTTTAGTACAGAACGCCTGCACAGTCCCTTTTTTATCATGCAATGGTATTTCCTGGATCTCGTGTATATTCCCCGTTTCCCAAATGTAGTAATTTTGTTTGTTAACGCCGCCACAGAGTGTGAAATGAGCCTCGTCTGTCATGAAAATTTACTTTCAAAAATTAGGTTAAATATCAACCATTCGAGAGACTGTTTGTCCGTAAAGAAAGCGGACTTTGATACGCAATCATCAATCAAAATGATTCGCAAACTGGTTCCACTGACGCCAAAATATTCAGCGCGATGATGATACAACTCATTTATGTTCTCAGCAAAACTCTCTCTTGTTGCTTTCACCATTTTTTTGGGCGTTGGTGAGCGGCTTGTTGACAATACTCAACAAAATTCTACACTAAACGATGAATAGTGTTGCCAGACGGCGCTGCTTGGTCACGATATTTTTGACGATATGCACGTTGGGTTAACACAACTGAATGACTATTTCAATTGAAAAGTCCCCGGCCTACCATACTAAAACACATTTTTTTTGAAAAAATCGTTTTTTTTTTATTCAACATATTTCCCTTCAAGGGTGATACACTGATTATAAAGACCCTCCAACTTTTCGATACCTTTTTGTAGTACGTTTTGTCCTTTGCTTCAAAATAGGCCTCAGTTTCGGCGATCACCTCTTTATTCGACGAAAATTTCTTCCCAGCGAACATTCTTTTGAGATCTGAGAACAGGAAATAGTCGCTGGGGGCCAGATCTGGAGAATACGGTGGATGCGGAAGCAATTCGAAGCACAATTCATGGATTTTCGCCTTCGTTTTCAATGACTTATTTTTGGTCAAAAGTGAACTCGCGCGGCAACCACTTTGCACAGAGCTTTCTCATACCCAAATATTCGTGAATGATATGATGTACACGTTCAGTTGATATCTTTAGAATCAATTTTAATTTACGGTCATTCGAAATCATTTTGGGGATTTTTTTGATGTTTTCGTCAACCTCTTTTGGACGTCCACTGCGTTTACCTTCTTCGGTGCTCATTTCACCACGTCTAAACTTAGCATACCAATCCTTGATGGTTGACTTTCCTGGGGCAGTGTCCGGAAACTCGTCTTCAAGCCAAGTGTTTGCTTCAACTGTATTTTTTCCCTTCAAAAAGCAATATTTTATCAACACACGAAATTCCTCTTTATCCATTTTTTTCACAATAACAAAAGTTCCTTCACTCAAAATGCTATGATTCACAAACTAATGATCCGACAGCTGTCAAATTTATACACATGTCTTTTGAAGGTAGCGCCATCTATCAATTGTAGTATGTTCAAAATAAAGAAGATTTTTGTGTAGAAGTTCAATAAAATAACTTTTGACTCTCTTTGGCCTTCGAATCTTCATTTAAAATTTTGATCTATTGATCTGGTTAAAAATTTTGATATATTTTTCAAATAGTTTTGAATCAATTAAATGGATTTACAAATATAACCGCTAAATTTTTCATTGAAGTGTTTTGTATGAAGTCAATTTTAATGTGTCGAAATTTAAGAGCTATAAAAAAAATTCGAAACCCTTACGGGGTATTTTTAACACTCTTAAAAAATTTCTCATATAATTGTACTCAAATAAAAGGTGTTGAATTCAAATTTATAAAATAAAAAATTGTTACACAAATGTCACTACATTGCTAGATCTGTCAAAACAACAGATTAGTATTTTGGAAGATGACAAAGCAAATTGTGATAATACTTTAAAAAGTTTAAACAGAAAGCAATGCAAAAGACCTTGTCGAGTAGTGTTATTAATCAATCAATATAATCGTATAAAGTGCGTGTTGCGTGCAACAGTTTCGATGACATATTCAAGCGAATTGCCAGAAAAGAACAAAGAGCGTAGACAGACAGACAATCGAATAGTTTTTTTCAAGTAATTATTTTTAATCTTTATTAATTGTATGCCAGCACACAAGTATAAATATTCACATTTACTTTATTAAAATACACATGTATACTTGCTTAAAATGATAAAGTAGTTTTTGTATCGTGTATATGAAAGATAGTTAATCTCTGGCTTATGTTTGCAATTAAAGGTAAAAAATATATATTTAAAAAAAAAAAAAACAAACAAAAAACATATTTTGTGTTTTTTTTTTTTCATTTAAAAAACAGTATTTATTTTAATTCATTTGGTTTAAAATATCTCTGAACATTCTTTTATAATGGTTGTTGTCTCTAAAAGTTTAATAAAATCAGACAAAAAAAACCAGCGACATGCAATATTTCTATACACTCACCAAAAAAAGTCTGTAATGGCAACTGAAAATTTTGCTGTTATTACGGGAAATTCTGCTAATTTGAGCCCAGGGGTATTTTTTGCTAATCTTAGCAACACATGTCTGCTGACGTGTAGTACAATGAAAGTAGTAGAAAAATTAGTAGCCGCTACTTAATTTTAGTAGACTTTTTGTAAAGTGGAATTTAAAATCTGTTTGCTAAAATCAGCAAAAAAAATTACTAAATTTTTTTAATATTAGTAAAAAGCTTTGAATTTATTTTTCTTATCGAGCATCAAAAATTTTGAATTTATTTTTTAAAAAACGAATTAATCATTTTGTTTTAATTTGGTAATTTCTGTTTTGAAAAATATTTTGGTCAATTTTTTTTTTACTTTTAAAGTTAATTTTTAATTGTTTTTAGGGCGGATTTTTATAACTAAAAAACCTTTTTATTGCTACTATTTTAAATGGATGTCCTCTTTTTAGACATCAGCCGGTATCTTCACTTCCGATCCCTTTTTTAATATATGTAACATTTAAAGGGAATTTAAGTTTATAGGTGTAAGTTTTAATTAGAAATAACATTTCCTTTAATAACCACTTTTTTAAAATTAGTAATATTTTTTGCTAATTTTAGCAAATCGGTTTTCAAAAATTTGTAAAATGATTTCTGAAATTAGCAACAAAAATTTGTAAATATCCTGTAAAAATTCTGTAATTTTTAAAATGTAAATAGCAAAAAGATTTGCTAAATAATAATTTTTTACAAAAAATAAGTACAAAAATAGTAGAGTGGGATTGAAAACCGTTTACAAATATTTCTACTAACTTTTTTTTCTGAGTGTAGATAGAGTGGATTGATATTAAGGAATTCTGTCGGTTGGGCAGGAGAGAATGCTTTGTGGAAATTTGTTTCATATCTCCTTATTCATACACAAAATATTGTGAATTTGTTGTAGAAATATATAACAAAAAAAAAAAGAGGAAAAACTTTAAATCGGCCCACTCTAATGCGGTTATAGTGTTTGTATATTTTTATGGATTTAAAAAAAATCTATAAACGAATATAACAGGTATGATTAATATTTTTGTGCATAACACATACGTGAGGTGGTTTGAGTATCATTATATTTTTTTTTTTTTATGTCGGTTTTATAGTGTTTTACGAGTAGAAAATGTTTTTAACCACCTCTTTATAAAATTTTACCATTAAATCGCAGTAAAATTGGAAAACGCACACATGAATACATAATATCTTGTAAATGCCACATAATAGAAATATATATTCACTTGTCAAGTGTTGTATTAAAAATCAAACAAAAAAAATATATAAAGTGTGAAAAATGTTTAAAATTTTTCAACAGAATTTTAAAAAATAAATGGCCATTTAGAGATTTTATAAAAAAAAAATTTAAATGATAGGTGTTTTGTAAATTTCCCTTCTTCCTTTAAAAGGTTTGATTGTTTGGTTCAAACGTTTATTCTTATTAATAAATTATTTACCATCACTTGCAGTTAGAGGCCAATTTAAGTTATAGCCCCCAATGTTCATATAATTGTGTACGTATGCATTTTGTAACAAATGTCGTTCTAATTTTATGAAAATGTCGATAAATAATTATCATAATTTGATTGTCTAAATGGAAATTACCAACTTGACAGTAGTTTTAATAACAAGAAGAAAAAAGTAACATTTTATAAATGCAATAAAAAAAACTTTTAAAAATAGTGTAAAGAAAAGATAACAAAAAGAAAATGAAAATTTGCACAACAATAAGAGAAAATGTGGAAATTTTTAAAATAAAGTTTTGCAAGTAAACTTTTTCCAAATTTAAACAAAACAAAATGTCAAAAAAAAAAAAAAAACTAACTCACACAGAGTTTAATCAGTTTTTGATTAGCAGTGTTTGTAATAACAGAAACTTTAGACAAATTATATAAAGTTTAAAATTGTTATACATACACCAACTTTAATCGGTTTTAAATTTCTGGACAACAAAATTTCCATTTAAAATTATTTTTTTTAACACGCTGCTTATTATTATTTTTTTTAGTTTTTAGTTTCTACTGATTTTCTGTTGTAAAGTTTTAGAGTTTTTTTTTGTTTCTTTTGCTTTTCACATGAAGGTACCCTGTTCACATAAGTACTAATGAGGTCATAATAAAAAAACTAAAGCAGATACTAGAAGAATTTTTTTTATTACTTAAATGTTTCATAAAAACAACATATAAAACAGCAAACATTTTTAAAGTAAAATAGGGTCATATTTAGGTAGTTAAAGGGAAAACAGTAACCAGAGAATCTCAACGTTTTATTTTTGTAAGCAAGTTGCAAAGCGCTTTAGCGCATTTTACAATTTCAACGATTACTAAGGGATACTAAATGTAATAAATAATTTGTTACAGATTAAGAATTATTTTTCCCTGAGCGCCCCGGTAGGCTAGTTGGTAGCGTGCTAGCTTATCAGTGCGGGGGTCGTGGGTTCAATTCCCACCAGAGGCTCTGGTCTGTTTTGGCTACAACGAGCCGAAGGCCTTTGTTGCTAGTGCTCGGTTAGGGTATAAACATATAATTTGTGATTATATGATTAATAAATAAAATAAATAAATAAATATTTTTCTCTAGGACGTATATTGTCAGCAGCAAACATATTACACAATTGAAAATTTTTTTGTTTTTGAAAAACCACTTGCAAGTATTTTTTTAATAAGCTTTGTTAAGCTGACTCACAATTTGTCAATGGATTGTTTTCCAGAAATAACTTTGGGTTTAATACTTATTTATGTTGGCAGATTTTTCAAATATAAAGCATAAAATCATACAGCTTCTTTGAAAACCTTTCATTCGAGTATGATCCCAACGGTAGGTCTTCAAAATTGATGAAATTTTTATTTTCTTACAAGAAAACGAAAATTTTTAACCCAGCATTAATACGTATCTCAAGTATTTAAAATATGTATAAAAAAGCTCTTTGGAAAAAGTTTCTTAAAAGCGGAAGGACTACAAATATCAAAAGAGTGTCCAGGTATCCAGTGCTGCCAGATATATTTTTTTTAAAAAACCTTCAACCCGTGCAAAAAAGATTAGATCTGATCAGATCAGATTTGTTAAAATCTAATTAGATATGATCGATTATAAAAAATCTGATTATATACGATTAGATGTGGCTTATGTATTACACTTTATCGACAGAAATGGTATGATTCAGTTCCAGATCTTATCATATCTAGAGGGTTCTGGAAAATTTTGTGATTTTTGTGACCAGATATGAGCAAATCTGGTTATATGATATCATATCTGATGGTAGATCTGTTTATATCTAATATCAGAACAGTACAAAATCGTATACATTTGAGTTTTTTTGACAGGCACCAACAAAAAAAATGTATATAAAAATAAAGATGATTTTTAATTTCTTTGAGAGAGATCTGATTTGCCTAACTTAGATCAGATCCAATTAGACCTCAAATTCGTTTTTAATTTTGACATCTAATTAGATCTGGTACAATTAGATATAATAAGATCTGTTTAGATCTGATATTTTTTAACGCTGTTAATCAATTTGATAAAATATTTAGTTTGGTTTTTACTTTTAAGGAGATCTCTGGGGTCGAGCCCATTTAAGGGATTCTTTCAAAATTCGTTGATAGAGGTAAAAAAAATGTAAAATCTTTTGTTAATACGCGGATTGATCTAAAGAGGAAAGTATGACATTTATATAAAGGGTGGTTAAATTTTAAAGGCCGATGTTGAATGTTATTCAGGCTTATTATGAAAATGGGCGTTCAAATCAAGATGCATTTCGTGCACTTCGTGATTTTTTTTGGTCAGCATAATCGACCAAATTTGTCCACAATTGGGAGAATTGTGGGCAAATTTTAGCAAACCGGGTCTGTGAAAACACCTGTGCATGCTCGCCCAGTTCGTTCTGCGGAAAACATTGCTGTTGTTCGCGATAATGTGTCATGAGGTCGGCAAGGCATTTACCGTGAATGGTGTTCGCTATCGCGAGATGACAACAAACTTATTGTGGCCAGGAATTGAGGATATGACCCTGGACGATATGTAGTTTCAACAGGACGGTGCCACTTGCCACACAGCTAACGAAACAATGGCTCTTTTGCGCGACTAATTCAATGGCCGTGTTATCTCACGTGGTGGCGACGTCAATTGGCCGCCAAGATCATGTGATTTGACACCGTTGGACTTCTTTCTTTGGGTTTACTTGAAAGAAAAGGTGTACGTCGATAAGCCAGCAACAATTCAAGAGCTAAATGATTAGATAATTCGGCACATTAACGGCATAGAACCTCAATTATGCCTCAGCATCATCGAAAATTTGAACCATCGGATGGAGGTGTGCCGCCGAGATCGCGGCGGCCATTTGACCGATATTTTGTTGCATACATTATTGAACCATACCATAATATCATACTAAAAAGAAATTACAATAATTTCCTAAATAATTTGTGTTTTATTCGAAATCAACATCGGCCCCTAAAATTTAACCACCCTTTATATGACAGAGAACAGAAATTTAACAAAAAGCTGTAGCACTGATGAAATAAGGGGAAGAAACTCACAACATTTTTGAGTACTTTTTTGTTTGCCAGCATAATATTAGAAACGTTCGAAATTCGTTTTAAAAATGCATCAAAATAATCTATTCATCAAATGAGAATGTTTAATATTCATAACGCCTATGTTTTAGCATAGAGTTATCAAGTTGTTCCAAAAAGTAAAAAACAGGTATTCGCGAAAAATGTATTAAAATCTAATATAGCGGCCATAGCAGTTTATTCCGCCATATAAAGTTTAAATAATTTTTAAAATTTACAAAAAAAGTAAAAAAATTAACAGTAAAAAGCCCTCAAAAATCTCTTGAGAAATTACCCTTTTCTTAAATCCGTTTCAGCCCTTAAAATTACAAAAGTTAATACAAAATATAAAAAGGGCAAAAAATACTTTCAAAATTGTTCAAAACTTTTTGAAAAAAAAAACTTTTTAATACAAAAGATAGATCTTTTAAATACCTTCCATTTGATATCCTACTGGCAAAGTCCAGGTAATTTTTGAAACCACTTTTTAACCTTCAAAAATGACATTGTGTCACTTTTTTAGTAAACTTATGTTTAAGATTTGATTTTCGATGGAAAAAAAAATATAATTCATTTTTTTAACAGCAATTTCAATATACAAATTATTCCAAATTGGAAATGAGTTTTCGCTACGATTACAAATTGTCTGCTGTGATAATTTTAACCGCAATTGTTTTTATGTAAATTATAAAAATTTTATTTTAAAATATTTTAATCGCAATCGCTTTGAGAACCGCTGAACATTAAACAGCATAAAAAGGAAACATTGTTTGTAGTCAAAATAATATAAAGAAATTATTCATTATGAAAATATAAAACAATTTAAGTGGAAATTATGGTTATTTTAAGTTATTAAATTGAGAATAGGAAACAATCATAAAAAAAATTAATTTTATATTTCATGTAAATTTGCATTATTAGTATTATTATTATTATGCTTTTTAACTTTATACATAATAAAAATTAAGTTATACAATTTCCCATCATAAATTTTTGTTAATATTGGCTTTATTTTTGTTTTGCAGAAATGAGAATCATATACGGTGATGTATCCTCTCACTATTGGGAAACACCCTACTCTCAGCCATATTTTGATAATTCATCAAGACGAGAAGTAACATCTATAGTGGGTCAGGCAGCGTTACTACAATGTAGAGTTAGAAATTTAGGAGATCGAGCGGTAAGTGTACAACACTGTTACTATAATTATAAAATTTTAATATTCATTATCGCCTCAAGGTATCTTGGATAAGAAAACGTGATTTGCACATACTGACTGTAGGCATTCTAACCTATACCAATGATCAACGATTTCAATCTTTGCACACCGAGGGATCAGATGAATGGACATTAAGAATATCATCGCCACAACCTAGAGATTCTGGTACATATGAGTGTCAAGTATCAACAGAACCAAAAATAAGTCAGGGATTTCGTTTAAATGTAGTGGGTAAGTAACTATACAAATCTAATGAAAAATTGTGTGTGTGTGTGGGTGTTTTTGTGTGTGGGTGTGTGGTTAAAAGTTAATTTAAATTAATGTTTTTTATTATTTTTGTCTTTAGTTTCCCGTGCGAAAATTCTTGGTAATCCTGAATTATTTATAAAAAGTGGTAGTGATATAAATTTAACATGCCTTGCTATGCAATCGCCCATACCGCCCTCGTTTATTTATTGGTACAAAGGAAAACGTCTAATGAACTATTCTCAACGTGGTGGCATTAATGTTATTACCGAACGTACCACACGCACAAGTAAATTATTGATTTCTAAAGCCACCTCTGCAGATTCTGGGAATTACACATGTTCTCCAAGTAGTTCTGGTAAGTATTATTATTATGAAGACAACAAATTATGACAATTAAACAGAGTTAAAATTAAAAGAAACAATTTTTTATTAATGTAACTAATGTACACAGAAAAAAAAATTTGGTCAATTTGCAAGTGAAATTCGGTTTCTGCAACTGGAATAGGTTGGTACAACTAAATGTTGGTTTCCACAACAAAATTTGGTTAAAACAATTGCAACACCCAAAATGTTCAGCAGTCACATTTGAATTTATTGGTTGTCGCAACAAAAATATACTTTTCAATTTATTATACTGTGTGTTTGTGTAGCTAACCAAATTCTACTTCCAGAATCACTTTTTGAGTCGATTACATAATGCTCGTACATCCGTCCGCCTGCCTTAAGGTTTATGAAAAACTTGAATTAGACTACAGACAGCAAATATAAAGTTGTTTGAATTTGTCGCATGAGTTTCTATTGGCCCCAGCACGAAGCCCATTGAAACTGGGGAGAATCCATCCATTTATTACTAATATGATTAGTCTGTTTCACGAAAATAGCTCCACTTCCCGGAATATTAACTAAATCGCCCTATGTAGGGCATCTCACGGTCGGTATTGACCAAAAGTATTATTTATACTTGTTTTAATTTCTTAAACTTTTTTTTTGTCCACGGGAATGCTTTATAAAAATATTGTTCCTTGTATTAACCCAATACGTATCCAGAACATTAACTTTTTGAATTTGATGCTGAATTTTTTTGGAGAAGGTTGATGGGAAGCCACGGATTCGCATCTGGGGAAAATTATTTTTTTTTCTTTTTGGTTGGGGTGGTCAATGTGTCTGCCTGAGAGGTAGTAAAGGGAGGAAGGTTAGTTAAAAATATGAAAACAATATGGACGTGTGTATATAGCACGCGGTCGATGATGTCATATAGGTCCTGGTGATGTTATATAGCATCACTGGCCGAGAATGGGTTAAAATATTAATGGTCATATTTTTAAACTTTTATATTAAAAACAGCTTGCAATGATAATTTCTGTATCATGGAGAATTCCTTTGAAGTGGTTATCTTACAGGCAGTTCTCATATTTAGTTGGTGAATTGTGACTAAAATAGTTATAATTCTCAAGGGGTTAAAGAACGATTTGTAGTGGGAACTATGAACGAAGATTTTTTTACTCATTACCTCTATTTACTAGCTAAAGGGCTGATAAAGACTGGTATGCAGACAAATTTATTCAGCGAAGCCGAGAATGGTATTATGACTATAACCATAAAGCGCATTATGACCTTTTGATGAACAGAGTTTTTAAGAAGTACCTAATCTAATCCTTCCTTGCGAAGAGGTTGCTCACACTCCTTGTTTAGAATTTTCTACTTTTGTGCACCTACGTGTTCAAAAATATAACAAAAACTCACAAAAATTATTTTCAAAGCATGTACAGGTTGGTTGAAAAGTTCCTGCGCTCGAAATAAAAGAATACTGTTTTTGTTACGAAATATATTTTTTTATTCAATATAATCTCCTAGAAGCTGAATACACTTGTTCTAATGATCTTCCAATAATTTTATCCCATCCTTATAATGGTTTTCCGGAAGCTCTGCAAAATAACCGTCTACGGCTGCTATGGCCTCTTCATTCGACGAAAAATGCTTTCGACGAAGGAATTGTTTGAGATTTCTGAAGAGATAGTAGTCACTGGGAGCCAAATCTGGTGAATACGGTGGATGTTCAAGCAATTCGTACTTTAATTCTTTGAATTTAGCCATCGTCAAAACACTTTTGTGAGCAGGTGCATTGTCTTGATGAAAAATGAATTTTTTCTTCTTTAACCCAGGTCTTTTCTCACGAATTTTTCCATCCAGCTGATCCAAAAGGCTGCAATAATATTCAGAATTGATTGTTTTACCTTTCTGAAGATAATCAATCAACAAAATTCCTTTTGCATCCTAAAAAACTGATGCCATAACCTTCTTTGCTGATCGTTGTGACTTCACCTGCTTTGGAGCTGAACAACCAGCTTCAGTCCACTGTAAACGTTCTTGTTTCAATTAAGGATCATGGTGGTAGATCCAAGTCTCATCCATAGTTATAAAACGACGCAAGAAGTCGGTTTTATTCGGCATAAAACGCTCCAAATTACGCTGAGAAATTTGTTTTCGATTCAGTTTTTGTTGAATTGTTAATGTGTGCGGTACTAACTTTCCAAACAGTTTTTTCATACGTAATTCTTCATGTAAAATATGGAGTACTCGTTCGTCTGAGATGCCTATGGCATTACAAATTTCACGCTTAATTAAACTTGGATCTTCACTAACCCAATTATGTACCTGCTCAATGATTTCTGCTGTGGTTGCAGTTTTTGGTCGGCCTTCGCGTGGATCGTCTTCAAGGATGGTACGACCACGTTTAAATTCACCAACCCAAAATTCAACGGTGCGTTTTGAAGGTGAGGACTCCTTATACACTTCTAACAATTATTCATAAATTTCCTTTGCTTTTAAACCCTTCAAAACAAAGAATCTAATGACTGCACGATATTAAATTTTTTCCATATTAAAAAAAATCAATGACACGTCAACTTCAAATGGCTTGTAAACATAGAAAGAATTGACAGAATGACTTGCAACTTTGCATGTGTTCTCAGGACAGTTATACCAACTTGAGGAAAAAAAGTTTGGAGCTAACAGTGCCATCTCTTGGTGAGCGCAGGAACTTTTCAACTAACCTGTAAATCACACGAGATATATATATATATTTTTTAAAGCCAATCAAATTTATTTTCTTTTGATTCGGGGATTAATGTAAATTTTTTAAATGGTTGGAAGAGCTCGATTTTAATACGAGTATAAAAAATTTAGGTTGTTTACAAAGGGTGTGCTAAGTGTCGTATATATTGCATTGTGCTATTGTTTCCAGTTGTTAAAATTTAATTTTAAAATATATGTTTAAGTATGCAAACAAATATAAAACGCAATATCGTTATATCAACATAAAATTTGTAAGAACTCTGTTTTTTGAATATGACGATACAACAGTTAAAAATAACTACATTTTTAGTTATTTTAAAGGGATATTCCTTTATGAGACAACGTCTCATATATTGAGATAATTCTTAAAGCGGACAATTTATTTTTGCAATGACCCCTAACTGACGTTAACTTGTTTACACCTGCTAACTTATCTCAGAGTAACCAAAGATTAATGCCTAACCATAGTTATGAAGGACAAATTTATATGGAAATATCTGCGGTTAACGTTTTGCTTTGGTTATTTATTAGATAAGTTATCCGCCCTTAATCATTAATTTTTTCTCTCTCTCTATCTTTTCAGATTCAGCCTCGGTGGTAGTGCATGTCATCAATGGTGAACATCCGGCAGCCATGCAACACGGTAACAATAGTGCGTCTACATTGACACAATCATTTCGTAGAGTTGTACGATCCCTATCATATGATGCCATCATTTCGGCATTTGTCAATATATCAACCCTGCATTATCTACTAAAGTCTTTAGTTGATTTTATGATTACAACAAATTGTTGTCTAATATTATTGGGTATGGCGGTATCAAAATGTGTGTTAACACATAGTGGTCATCTAACACGCTGCATCACCAGGTGACTGTAATCAATCATAAACATTCGGCATTGGCCGAATTTTATGATGCCGATGAGAAGGAAGATGGTGATGATGCCTAGCCAAAAAGGACTCATGGCACATGCCATTTTGTCACATTGGATGTTTTTCTATAGTATTTTAACGATTTGATCCTACATACCATACGTCATACTATTAATAGATGTTTTATGTTTTAAATGTACAATTTTATGTTTTACAAATTTTTAACCTGCAGCAATTAAATAGAAATAAACATCTGGGTTTCTAATGGTTTAACGTCGTCAATGGGTCATTTCACAGCTAAGGGCATTTTAAAAGGTGTTGCAAACCAAGTTAATTGTGTATGCAAAAGGAGTAAACTTTGCATTTGTTTATATTGTTCATAGTTATTAATTATTACATAAATAAAGAATTAAGTAAGTTTAAAAGAAAAAGATTTTAATTATGTATGACATAATATTAAGTAGATAAACGTAAAACCAAAAGAAAAAAAAAAACAAATAAATAAATAAAAAAAAACACAAAGAATAAATATTTTCCAGTTTTTTTCAAACCTTATATAAGTTTAGATAAATAGTTTCAAAAAATAAGAGCCAGGATTATTACAACTTTTAAAGAAGACAACGGACAAAAATTTAGATAAAACTTTAATTCAATTTCGAAAAAGCTTTTTATAAAACATTTTTTTTATATAAAATTTGCATTTAAATTACATTTAATAAAATAAAACACTAATAAAAATAGCTTTTTCTATAAAACTTTAATAATTTGCAAAGTTTATTGATAAAAGTTTTTACAATTAAAAAAAATCATTTGTTTGCTTTAGAATCATTCCCTTTTATTCATAATAAATTTAGATCCATTTTTAAGTTGAAATTTTTTTCAAAACCATTTAGCTAAACTTATATAAAATAAAAACAACAATTCATTAAAATATGTTAAGTACATAAAAAGTAAATGGGAACGAAAAAAAAAAAACATAAAAGAAATATTAAGAAATGATAAAATAATAATAAAGAACAAATGAAAGAAAATTAATCATTTTTATTTACACAATAAGGGGTCTTGGGATTTTGTTTTTTAATAATAATATTTGCAACTTTTAAATTACAAAGAAATGTATTTCAAATGAAAATTTTCATGCTGCGCCTGCTACAAAGAAAAAGAGTTGAGAAGAAATTAACCTTGACCTTCTTGGTACCCCACAGTTTATTTAAATTATGGTGGGTTCTACTTGAGATTGATAAGTAGATTACATACAGAGTGATAAATATTATTTATTGTAACAAAAGGGTTTAACTTTGGTGTATAAAACCACAACAACAACAGCAACAACAATAATTTATAAAAGCCTGTGGTATCCATAAGAAACATATTGTGGGAGGTAAAACATATTTCTTAGCTTTCTGGGTCAATATGATTAACAAGAGGCTGTTGAGATTATGAATATTAAAAAATATAAATAATAGCCGTAAAAGAATAACTAAAATGTTCCTTTTGTATTTACAAATTTATTGCCAATTCATTGGGAGATTTTCCTTTTAAATATTATTATGTTATAAAATTAGAAACTATCTATAACAATAAAGATGTTTAATAATAAAGTGAAATAAATTATTTTCACATGGGACTTTAGATTGTAAAATGTTAATGACACAGGCCAACAAAAACAGGAAGTCAATAGACAAACATTAGGTATAATAAATTTTTTTTTTAGAATCTTATTCTGACCTTTAAAGAATTAATTACTGATTACAGTGTTTTTTTTTTTTTAATAAGTATTAACAAAGACCTATTGATCTTGAACTTGAAGAATCTCGTCCATTAAACAGAACAAAGGCTTCATTACAATTATGTAACACTTTATAAATATGAGTAATTTGTAGTGCAATTCTCTAATTATCAAACACTCAGAAAAAAAAAGTTAGTTCTCAATCCCACTTTACTATTTTTGTACTGATTTTTAGTAAAAAAATTATTATTTAGCAAATCTTTGCTATTTATATTTTACAAATTACAGAATTTTTGCAGAATATTTACAAATTTTTGTTGCTAATTTCAGAAATCATTTTACAAATTTTTGAAAACCGGTTTGTTAAAATTAGCAAAAAAAATTACTAATTTTAAAAAAGTGGATATTGAAGGAAATGTTATTTCTAATAATTAAAACTTATACATACAAACTTAAATTGCCAAAAATGTTGCATAGGTTTAAAAAAGGGATCGGAAGCGAAGATACCGACTAATGTCTAAAAAGAGGACATCCACTTAAAATAGCACTAAAAAGGTTTTTAGTTATAAAAATCAACCCTAAAAACAATTAAAATTTAGCCTTAAAAGTAAAAAAAAAATTTATTAAAATATTCTTCAAAACAGAAATTACCAAATTAAAACAAAATGATAAATTCGTTTATGTGTTAACAATTTTTAAACTTTTGATTTTTTTTTTTCATTTTGTATAAAATATTTTTTAAAAAATATAATCAAAATTTTTGATATATAAATTTAAAACTTTGTACTAATATTAATAATATTTAGTCATTTTTTTTGCTGATTGTAGCAAACAGATTTTAAATTCCACTTTACAAAAAGTCTACTAAAATTTAGTAGCGGCTACTAATTTTTCTACTAATTTCATTGTACTACACGTCAGCAGACATGTGTTGCTAAGATTAGCAAAAATTACCGCTGGGCTCAAATTAGCAGATTTTCCCGTAATAACTGCAAAATTTTCAGTTGCCATTACAGACTTTTTTTGGTGAGTGTAACGATTACCGAAAAAGCTTTTCTGTATTTTTTTAAACATTTGGCATGTTTGTGCGGAAAGAAAGGAACATTCACTATAAACTGATAGCACCAATATAAAAAAAGTTGGGAATAACATCAATAATTCTGAGTTAACTCTTACGGAGTTTTTTTAACATATTGAAATTTTATAAAGGAACGACAAAAATGATTTAACTTGAACATAAAATATTTCTGTAGAGAAGTTAAGGAGTTAAGTGGGTTTCGAAGGCTCGAAAAAGCGTATTTTTACTGATTTTTTTTAAATATGTCTTATGAAATATTTTATTCAAACAATTTGGCTCAAAACTTATAAAAATCAACCATTGGGGCCTTAATATCCTTCACGAAAAAAGTTCTCTAAGGGTAGTCAGGATAATTCATGACTAGTTTATTAGAAATCAAAATAAATTTTTCTGTATTTCTGATGTTTAAGGCTCGTGCTTGAACGAAGGAAACACTTAATTTTGAAGAAGTGTGCAAAAATTTAATAAGATCGGTTCATAATATTTTGTCAACTTACAATTCTTGGCTCTGAGGGAGCCCATGGTTGCATTCACAGGAAGGCTGTGTTGGGTACCCGGACACTGCAAGGTGGATGGTAATGAGGTGGCGGACGAATTCGCGAGGGAGAGTTCGAATCTGGAATTAGGGATAAGTGACAGGGGGTAAAGCCCCCCTTGTGTCACTACTATGAGGTGATACGGGAAAGGTTCAGTGAAGCCGTTAACCGGTCCTGGGGGAATAGAGTGGATTGCAGGGCGTCGAGGGCGTTATGGCCCGGACTGGACGCAGGGGCAACCAGGGTTCTACTAGGATTAGATAGAGGTGGTCTCAGGACCCTTATAGGGTTCTTAACGGGGCATTGTTCTGTAAGGGCTTTTACGAGTAAATGGGATAATGCCATACCGGACTTCTGCAGACTGTGCGGGGATGTTGAGGAGCTAGAGACGGTAGAGCATGTACTGTGCCACTGTCCTAGGATGCAGCGTCTCAGGCAGAAATGGCTAGGTGATAGGTTTCACGATGAACTGGGGTGTATCGCTGGATGTAATCCAACCGATCTACTAGGGTTTGTCAGGGAAATGGGACGACTGTTTATGATGAGGGAACTGTAGGGGGAGTCTTGTCCTACGCAGTTTCTTTATTTCTTCGGGCCTCTCAACTTTTTTCCTCTTTACTTTTATTTCTCTCTCTTTCTTCTTACTCTATACTGAAAGTATTCACAATGGACCGCATTGGTCTTCGGGTGGAAATGCCTACAATTTTTATATATATTATAAATAAAAATTAAAACATAGTGGACTTACCTTGAACAATTTTGTGAAAATGCAATAAATCTGAAAAAGAAATAACATTCTTTTAATAAACATTTTACAACTGAATTATGTAAATTGATTTTTTTTAATCAAATTTGTTAATATTTTGCAGATTGTAAAAATTTGTTCCAACGACAGTTTTTGCAAAAAAAGTAAATTTTTTGTTTATACCAAATAACAAAAGTATGTAATTAGAGTATTAAAAAAACCGGCCTTTTGGAAAAACTGGTTTCGGTTTTCTTCGAAAAATCGAATTTTAAAAAAACCGGTTTCGGTTTCGGTTTTTGCAGAAAAAACCGGTCAACCGGTTTTTTCGGTTTTTTTTAATTGGAATAAAAAGCTTATATAATTCGTTGTTTTAGTTACAAACAAAAAAAAGAAATTTAATAAATAAGTAATAAAAATAAAAAAATACATTCTTTGAAAAAAAAAATATTTTATAATTATTTTTTTTTGAGTGTATTTCATTTCAACATTTTATTTATTAGTTTTAATATTTTTTAATATAATATTTTTAAAATTAATATTATAAAACTATATTCATATCAAATGAATAGAGATTATTAAGTTGGTAAATTGGGTAAACCTAGGTACGTTAGTAATTTGAACGTTTGGCATTAAATAAGTTCTTTTAATATTAAATTTTAAATATGTAAAAAGAAAATCTATTTTTCACTTCTAAAATAATATTCTAGAAATAATATGCAATTTAAATTGCATATTATTTTTTGTTTGCTTTTGATAAAGCTAGAAGTGGAAAATACTCTTTCACTAATAGTAGATGTTGGACAAATAGTCAAAAGAAAATTTTATAGATTGTCCAACTTTTCAGTTCTTTCGTCGCATTTATCAAGATATATGAAATCATCATTTGTGATCTTCTCCTAGAAAAGGGACCTAGTGTGTCAAAAAACGGGTTTGGACTTAAGAGTGGATTCTGGTACCTAATTGGGTGTAGAATAAGATGAAATGATTTAGATTTCTGATAAAATTTATTTTAAAAAAATTTACTTTTTTTAATTTTTGGGTTTAAATTGTTTTTGAATTGTCACTCTAAAAGCGAAAAAAAATACATCATCACATAGGCATGACGTCACCAAAGTCGGCACCCAATCATAACTAACCATACCAAATCGCATCTCCCAACTGAAGGTGTGTTCACAGTGATAATGCGTTATGAAACTTTAAATTCGTTTTTCTCAAAACTTCATTTTCACACACTAGGTCCCTTTTCTCGGAGAAGGCCACATATAATGATGAATGATTTTATACATTCTCTTTTTTAGGATTTTGAATACTGCTTATTGTGTTATTTAGATCAGAAATTAAACTATTTGAATTCATCGGCATCTATCAGACTTACATCTAAATCTTCATAACCAAACAAACGATTATAAAAGTGTTCGGAAAAAATAAAAGATACCAAGTAACCCAGTTGGTGATGTAATTAAAAAAACCGGTTAACCGAACAAAAAAGACCGGTTTTCGGTTTTCTTCGAATTTACAAAATATTCGAAACCTATCGGTTTTTTAAAAAAAAGAAACCGGTTGACCGGTTTTTGGTTTCGGTTTTTGAATACTCTATATGTAATTGAATTTTGATATGATATCAGATAGAGACCGAGCAAAAAAAAAAAAGTAACAAAAGAAGAGAAAAAGAAGCAGTGATTCCGGTGTTGTGAAAATTAAGATCGGAACTAATGATTTTTACATAGGGATGTCATATGGTGAAAATCTTATTTTATGATTCTTTTTCATTGCATTAAAACAATTCTTCCCAAATAAATTTGTAATTTTAATTTAAACGGGACATTCAGTAATCATTTTCCCAATGTTCCGTTAACTATACCAGTAAATTTGACTGACTCATTTGTTGTTGTTTACCAAAAAAAGTTTAAGTTTGACTGCTGGTTGAATTATAAGGGGATATTCAGAGCATTATTTATTAAATTTTTGAAATTCGAAATTACAAATTGATACAAATCACTTAAACCTGATAACTTGTGTTAAAATAACCAAAGTTTAGTACTTAACCATAGTTATGAATATCAAATTTATATGAAAATATCTGTGGTCAACGTTTTTTAAAATAAGTAAGCCCTCATAGCTTTGAAAACAGCTAAATTTCATTCAAAATCACATTTTTCGAAGTTGTGAAAAAAAACTCCTTTTGAAGAGGAAAATCAGAACTAAATGATACTTTGGAATTAATGAAAAATTGATTCCTTAAGAATCACTTCTATTTATTGTTGCTGGGGAGTTTGTGTCCATCTTTTAGGTATCCGCTATATTGGAAAAAGAACGAAATTCTTTTGAAAGTGGAAAAAATCTGTAAAAATTTGTATCTAAATATATTGGGGGGGATTCAAATAATGTTTCGTATATCGTGTATATTGCGTAAAGTTGGTAAGTTTACGTATTTTATGTCATACTCCATACTTGGAAAATATACTTTAGACAATATACGCTAGATGTATGTATAAGACAATTTCATAAATCCGCTTATTATTTGAATAAACTATTAGATTGTTCACAAGGGATGTTCAAAATATACAACAATAGATAATATCCTTACCATATTTATACCTATGTTAAGTATGCTAACAAAAAAAAAAAACCAACAGAAAATCGTCATTAAAGTAAAAATTTTAACTCTGTTTTTTAAATACGACAATACAACAATAGAAATCTTGGTACACCTTGTGAACTTCTTTTGTTTTTATAGAAAAATTTTGAATTTTCAACTTCAAGGATTTATGACAAAAATAGATAAAATAATTTTTTGATCTAATTAATAATTTAGATCAAAAAAAGGTTTGAGAAAAATTCAACCAAAGTTATAAAAACACATACACAATGTGACTGAAGTTTTAAGTTTCATAGGCTAAAATTTTAAAATTTAATTCTAAAATATTAGAATGATATTTTTAAGATGTACAGGTTGGCCCAAGAACATTCACCCGATGTTGTTTTGCTAAATTTTTAAAGTGAAACAACATAATTTAATTTGTTTTAATGTTTATTTTGACCTTTAGAGTTTTTTCATTAATTTTTAAAGATTATATGGAGCAAGTGAGCGCTGCCATTGCCCCACGAACTATACGTGTGTGCAGTTCCGTCATCATCAATTTAAAAAAAAAAACACATTTTTGTATCTACTACAGATTATATCGTGATAAGCACATGTTATTAATTGAAACTTTATTGTAAACAGCTAAAATATACATAGGTATAATTAACAATTCAAAAATACTATTTTAATAATTACTTAAATTTGTAATTTCTACTTTGCAAAGACAAAATTTTTACTATATACATATATTATCAACTTATAATTCACCACAATGGTGAATAACAATGAATAAGCTTAGGCGATCGAAGCTAAGTTAGGGCTTAAGCTAACAGTTTTATGAATGCATCAAACTTAAGTTTTCAATAAATATAAAATGAATTAAGTAATTACACATACTACGCGGTATCTTATTTTATTATGTAGGCAACAGTTTTAAACGGTTAGTGTAATTGGATAACGTCATTCCACAATTATTATGACGATAATTTTTTGAAGGGTTATGAATTGATAAAGGAATTTTGGGTGTTTTCTTAAAAAAAAAATACAAAAATAATAATTAACAAGAAAATTTTGAATCACTTAAAAAGACATAGAGAAAATATAGGTTAATAAGCTTTAATTGATTTATAAAATTTACATATTTTTTAACCCTTTACTGACTAAAACTTTAGATCTTCATGAAATTTATGCATATGGAAAATAAGTAGACACCTATTTTATTTTTTGCGAAATTTTTAATTTTAACAATTTTATTAGCAAAAGGCTAATCATTTTCAAAGTGTTAGGTCCCCCAGTAACCGAAAATATACCGGATACCTATATTATAATCAAAATATGTGCGTCGGAAAACTTATATTGTACTTTTCTCCAAATATTCATAAGTTTGTTATTAATCGTCAGCTTATTATAATTAACTACCACTAAACAATTAAAAAAAAAAAAATTATTATTTATTAGTCCATAGAGTAATACAAACTCACATCCTCAAATATCCCATTTCTGATTCCCGTTTTTCAATATTTTCTGTCTTAACTGGGATATCCAGTATCGACTTTGTTCTAGCAGCCAATTTTGCATTCAAAAATAAAATTAAATCCGCTTTATCGTTTTTCTCGATAATAACTTTTTTGTCTTCAAACCAATACCAAGCTGATGTAATTAGGTTGTTCACAAGGGTTGTGATAAATGCTGTGTGAGTTGTTAAATTTAATTGATGATAAAACATTTTTGCCTATTTTTAGTGTTCCATATTTAATTAAGAGTGCTAACAAAAGGTAAAATAAAAATTTAAACAAAAAATTTAATACAACAATACAATAATTAGCTTCTTATATGTTTTTTAATTTTATTTAAAAATAATATTTTAAGTTTCTCTTTTTCGTCGCAACTTTTAATTTTTGCAATTTTCTTGTTACAAAAAAGGATACATTTCCGAATTCGCCATTTTTTTGTAACTATATGTATTATAATGAGATGTTTTATCGAATTTAATATAAAAAAATAACTATCTCGTGCAGTTAAGGGTTAAATTCAAATAAGTGTTCATCTATGTAATATCAATAAGAATACAATTAGAACAAATTTAAATTGCAATAAAAAAAGAAAAAAAATTCAAACTTAAAACAAAACAAATTAAAAATTTATTAAACAGGATTTAAACGTATTCGTTTAAAATGCCAACCCAATAACAAATAATACAATCAAATGGCTGTTGTACTATGTTGCGAAGAAACCTTTTCTGTGGTGGCAGCTGAAATTGGCAATTTCTCAGCTTCTGAACCGCCATCCAATTTCTTCTGACCTTCTTCCAATTGTTTTGTTTCTTCAGGAGCAATTTCTTCTACTACCGGCTCTTCAATAAGTTTATAAGTTTTGGGAACGGGTTGCTTAGGAGGCAACCAATCGGGTATAATTTTGTCATGTAAACGCCATTTACCATATTCATTGGAAATGTGTTTTTCAAAGACCACATATTCCAAAACATCTTTAGCTAAAATTTCGCTACCATGCATAAGACGACCAAAACGATCATAAATGGCCAACAATTGTTGTGTATGGAAACGAACGGTAACTTGGGCAAATAGGTTCTCTTTGGATACGATATCAGTAACACGAGCATGTACCATACGTGGAGGTTCTAAAGATTTAAGAAATTTCCAGTGTATAGTTTTATCCCTAATATTATGCATCATTTCGGGATAAGCACGTTCCGTAACAAATTCACGCAATGGATGTTTATCTTTTTTGGCCATTAACTTATGGGCCTCAATATAGATATCTTGAGCTTTAGAAGAAAAATCACCCGTATCGAAATCTTCTTCGTACGTACGTATTTTACGCACAGCTAACATACTTCTAGATTTCTTTTCTAAAAATTCAAATTTCTGTTTGGCACCAGCTGCAGAAACAAATGATTTCTTGCCATCTCCTTCGGGTGGTACATAAGCTTCAAAAATACCTCCAGTACAGCTGATATGAAATGGTCTTTCCAACCATGGTCTAGGTGGTATGTAACCTCGTTCTTTCATTCGCTTCTTTAACTCTTCTTGGGGCATATCCTTTGCTTTTTCTTGAAAATTTGGTAGATCCAATTTAATAAACTTTAATTTGCGCAAACGTTTAAATTTTGGATTCCAATGTTTGGTTTGACGATGTCGTACTTGTTGGGTCTGTAGCAAAGCCTGGACGCTGGGGGTTAACATACCCGGTTGCAGACACTACGAAAACACAATACACATGGTGTATTACAGTTAATTTCATGTGAAAAAATTATAAATACCTGCAAAAATTTAATGCAATTACGCGAGGAATTTAAAATTTCCATATTTTTACGTAAGTTTTGATTAATTTGTTGAAAACTTCACAATATCTTCTACACACTTTTACATTAGAGAACGAAGTCGATATTAAATAAAACACATCGGCGAAAAAATCAACTTAATCGATGATTTTTAAAAAATTGCCTTAAAATATTAGTTTTTTTGAATCGATCGGCTTTTTTCTATTTTACTCAATCAGTTGGGTCAAAATGACATTTTTTTAATAAAAATTTTAAATTTTCATATAATAATTTTTGTCTTTTTAAATATTTTATAGAAAAAAACTTTGTCATATACTGCAAGTATTACCTTGGGCATTTGCACAGATATTACCAATTAATTGTTAGACCGGCAACTCTAAATTTTTTGTCGAAACAGCTGTGCAACCAATGTTGCCAAATATGCAGAAACTTTAAACACTGCAATCACAGTACATTATATAGGACATGTTTTTTCCACCAAGCACGTGGATAAGTGTCAGCAAACGGTTTACAAAATATATAAGAAAACAGCAACAACATGATAACGCCATTTCACTCTACTAATGCCAAACAACATACTAAATAATACGATACAAGTGACAGATGCCAAAAAAATTTACAAATCTTATTTTATATGTTTGTAAAGTGTGAAAACGAGTAAACGTTGGATTACTCTTTATCAATTTAATCATAAAATTATTATAAATTATTCACTGATTTATGAAATTCATAATCTTTTATGAGAGTTTATTTAAAAAAAATATATATTTCTTTCAGGCTTTGATACAAATAATTTTTTAAAGGCGGTACAAATCACTTAAAGTTATGAACATCTTTTTTAACGTTTTTAAAAAAAAACACTTCATTAAATTTGAAAAAAGCTAAATTGGCAACGCTGTAGGCAATTGTTCACCATTTTTTATATCGAATGTTCGCTTGCCAACTATTTGGCATCTGTTGATAAAGCGAGTAATAAACAAAAACTTAAATTTTGTATAAAAAATAAAATAGAAAAATGTCTTCAAATATCAATAACAAATGGTATATATGTAGAATTTGTTTAAGAGATGAACACCAAAAATTGTATAACATATTTGAGGGCATTTTGGAGGAGGATTTTATAGATTTGGGCAATTTACATGATAAAATCGAATTATGTGGAGGTATAAAGGTAAACAATTAATATATCTGTCTATCAATATGGTATAATTGTAACAAACTTGTATATTTTTAGCTTCATCAACAAAATAATTTACCTACTAAAATATGTAATCGTTGCGTATTACTCCTTCGAGCTGCCTATAAATTTCGGGATTTGTGCCAGCAGTCACAAAATCAATTAAAACAATTTATTAATATACAAAAGCAAGAAATTGAAGAAAAAACTGTAATAAATTTCGATTCAGATGCTGAAGATCAAGAAGCCGAAGTGCAGGAAGAAGTGGATAATGTGATTTTAGAAGAATCCCACATTGATGGCGATGGTTATATTATTGAGGAAAGAGTTGAAGAATTTCAAACAACTGAAGATGCCGGAAATACGAATGATGAAGAACATATACCGCATGTACAACAAGATGAATTGGAAGGTTTTAGTGATGAAGATCATCCACAGTATGTCGTGGAAGAAGTTAATGCCAAACAATTTGTTTGCATTGATAATGAAGAAGAAATCACAACTTATAAATACGAAGAAGACGACCACAATGATAATATAATAATCGAGGAAGCACCAGGAAAACTAGACGCTCGCAGAATTTACATTAAAAGGAACAACAATGAAAAGAAGCCTGCTACAAAACGAAAACGTAAAAATAGTGATGAATCCGAAGGTGGAAATGGTCCTTATGACTGTTCTTATTGTGATAATACTTACACGGACAAGTCTAAATATAATATGCATATAAAGATTCACAAAAAGGACAGACCCCATGTATGCGAGTAAGTATTGAAACCAAATTGCACACTTACCGTAAAGGAATGATTTTTAACCGCAAACTAAAATTTTAGAAAACAATTTTCGAGCAGTATTTCACTGTTTTTAAATTAATGTCGTTGCCATATGATAAGCGTTTTTTTTTTAATGGGCTGCCAGACAAATGTGACACAAAAAATAATCGATAAATTATTTGTGTTATAAATTTGCAGTAATACCTTTTAGTACGAGTTTTGTTGCGACAGCATGTTATGAACCATGCTGTATTTATTTTTTGCTTTTGAAAAACTGGTTTTAAAATAAATTAGGTAAAATAATTTAAATTGAACATTGAAGCTGAACTAAAATTACTAACTTACAGTCTTCTGAGCAACTACTTGACACTCAAATTGGTTCGCTTGCCAAATTTTTGCTTATTCGCCACTAAGCTGCAGCTTTCATCAATTTGCAAAGATGTTAACATCTTCCCATAATAGGCTTTTTACACTGAACATCTTTCTGAAACGCGTGGAAGATGTTAAAAATATGAAACAAGTGTTTACATTGGCAACATCTTTCATCTGCCATTTATTCAGCTGTCAAAAAATAAAAGAAAAAGACGCATATTTTTTTTTAAAAATAAAAAATGGATTTAGAGAAAGCATTAATCATTTGAGTAGTTTTTGCTTTGCAAGAACAAACCCGAATTTTAATGCAGTACATTGAAATATTAAAGGTCATTCTGGAAGAAGATGATAAAGAAAAATTTTTGGTAGACATAAGAAAGAAATTCTTACATGTGCCGCTCATTTTTCTTTGTTGAATAATTTTTTTTGTTTATTTTCTGCAATGTCGGTTTGCTAGTGATGGCACAAAGAAAATCGATTTTTTTGTAATTTTTTAGTGATGACACTTAAAATAACGAAAGATGTAAGATGGAACAAAATGAGAAAAGATCATCTTTTGTAGATGTAGAAAGATGTAGAATTTTTGGCCTGTATAATTCTTATGGGAAGATGTTAACATCTTTGCAAATTGATGAAAGATGTAGCTCAGTGGAAAAAGGCTATAAGAATTATACAGGCCAAAAAATTCTACATCTTTCTACATCTGCAAATAAAGATCCTTTCTCATTTTGTTCCATCTTACATCTTTCGTTATTTTAAGTGTCATCACTAAAAAAATGACAAAAAAAAATCGATGGCAGATGAAAGATGTTGCCAATGTACCCACTTGTTTCACATTTTCAAATCTTCCACGCGTTTCACAAAGATGTTGTTCAGTGTAAAAAGCCTATTAGGGTTAATTTATATGTAGGAATTAGTAGAAATTTTTTCATAAATATATACTTAAGTAGATTAAATTAGTTAAATTGCATTAATATGCGAATTAAACTCCTTTTTGGTTTTTCTAAACTACTGTGTGTTTGTGTATATGCCCAAATGCATTATATTATTTGACTAAAATTATTTTGAAAAAAAGATTTTACATTTTAAAAAATTAAGGAAATACGTTTTCTAAAAAATATTTAAGAAATTATTTATTTTATTTACTTGCAATACAAGCAAGCTTATCCTTACAACATAAATTTCACAATGACAGAAAAAATGTTAAAATTTATTACTTTTGAAAATTTAGTTTTTTGCATTGAAAACATCGCGGAAGTTAAAATCCTTATGTTGCAAATGCAATAACTTATCTTGTCAAACGGAAATTTATAACGTTTTGCATATATTGATTTGAGAGGTCTTGCACGCGGTAGAAAATTAAAGAAAATTTAATAGCTTTATCGTGAAAAACTTAAAGTATTTTGGTGTGTATTTTGCTCTATCTAAAAACTCAGCCTAAGTATATTAGATCAAGTAACGTGAGGATGATACAGAAATATGCATTGCTCCTAATTACTTGGCCATGACTTTTTTATGTGTAGGTATACAAAATTTATGTGTATTGTCTGCAAAAATCTTGAAAATTTGCAAAGTCACCTGAAGTTGTTTTTTTATCAATAATTTACAAATACATATTAATTTTAGTTTTAATGCATTTTTTCCTTTTTTTTTAGAATTTGTAACAAGAGTTTTGCTACTACACCACAATTGTCAAGGCACATGAATTCCCATACGGGTAATCGCCCATATAAATGCAAATATTGTGAAGCTCGATTTGGAGATCCCTCGACCAAGATAAAACATGAAAGGTATATATTAAGTAAAAAAAACTATACATTTGTAATTTATATTTTTACTATAATACAGAATTCACACCAATGAGCGACCCTATAAATGTAATATGTGTGACAAAGCTTTTGCATACTCTAATGTTTTAAAAGTCCATATGATGACACATACTGGAGAAAAGCCACATAGGTACTTGTTAAATTGTTTGCTTAAAAATTTTTCCTGATTTAAATAAATTGTTTTTCTATTTAGTTGTAAATATTGTGCAAAAAGTTTTTCCCAAGTACATCATAAAAATGCACACGAAAAAAGACACTCAGATGCTGTTAATAAGATGCTCGCAACAGATTCTGCAGACATTGAATTTATTGAGGAGGTCGATGAACAGAGTGAGGATTATAGAGAAGAAGAAATTATATAAAATATGTTCATATGTATATTAAAATAAATAATTAAAATAAGTTATATTTTTAAAATAACTAATAAAAATTTATCCTTAGTTTAATGAATCCGAATACTTAAAGCTATACGAGTCATTGTCGATTCACACACTAAATATCGCTGTCCCATCTATATAAACTATTTCCCAGTATATTGGATATGAAATGTAATTTTCAAAATTTATAAAAAAAAAATTGACGATTCGTATCACCACTGCTGCAAAATTGTAGATATTGAAAAGTTTTAATTAACTTCATATTAGCTACAAATATGAAAATAGAGATGGTTTGATACAAAAAATGTATGAGTGCAAAGGAGTGCAGATAAATATGTGAAATATATTGCAGCGAACGTCAAAATTATGTTGTCTTCTGTGTGGAACACTATATTTCGTACTTATTTATTGCCGAAAATATTATTGCTAGCGTAAAATTTTAAACTCAGCTGTAATTTTCGTTTGATAATTATGAAAACGGAGCCAAAAAAGAAACTAAAGATAAAAAATGAGTGAACTCCCGGTCTAGTTTCCTCACAAAAATCTTAACGTATCGATGGCGCAGAATTGTATCTTATCGATAACAATAACTTGTGTCACAGTGTTGTCAGTTTACGGAATTTATCCCTAAATTAGAGATTTTATTTCTTGATAATAATTTCCGTTTGGGGATCCGGGAATTTGTTAGGGCTAACAACCAAATTTAAGGGAATATTTGGGAATTAACAATAGTAAATAAAAGTTAATTATTTTTCAACACTCTTAATGGTGGTAACTGTGCAGAGTTGTATAACCCGAGGGTTACACGTTCAATTTCTCTCAATTTGCAATACAATCACACTTTTTTACTGACACACACTTTTTGAAATTGAAAACTGGATGGTATTTAATTTCTCATTCAAGCCGTGAGGCAATTTGACAAGCAATTTTCAGTTTTTTCCTTGATGACGGCATTTTATAAATAAGATTGTATACAATATGGCGTGCAGTCTACGTCATAGCTCTAAATTCGAGAGATTTTGACATACAGTATATGAGCAAAATTGAAAGCAATAATTTTGTACGTGTAACCGCAGAGTAATATGCATACTTTAGAATGTTCAATACTGCTCAATACTTTCAAGTATTAATTCTATACTACTCAAAAGTTTTTACATTTAAAACGGGGTTATATTTTCATACCAAAAAGCAGGATAACATTTTCATAATGGTTTTCAAACGAAACTACGGTTAAATACAACTCTGGAAGTATTGAGTTCTCAATACCCAAATGCTCAATACTGTTTTAACTCTATAGCGGTGAATAGTTTCAAGTTAGATAAATCGCGGGTTTACTAACGCTACCTCGTATCTCAAAAACTACTACTTTTCAGGAGACAAAAAAAGTTTTATAATAAACTCGTGACTTTTTTAATTTTTTTTTTTATTTTAAAAAGTAATGAATTCTTTTTGTCTCTTCTGTGAAATCTTTAGTTCGACCGCGTGCTATAAAAATAAGCAAAGATGTTCAAATCCGATTCTAGGTCCATATTATGGAGACAGCGCTACACAATGCTCGCCACAACCAAATAATTTTTTCACCAGATTTGGATTTGGGAGTTCCCATCAACCTTCCCCAGCAACAAAAAGTAGCACATGAATAGAAAAAAGAAGCATTGATTTTGATTGCGGTGTTGTGAAAATTTGGATCGGAACCAATTTTTACATAGCGGTGTCATAGAGTGGAAATTTTTTTTAAGAACCTTTAAACCTGATTTTAAACTTGATAACTTGTTTCAAGATAATTAAAGTTTATATGGAAATATCTGGTTGTTTTTAATATAAGTTACCTGTTAAAAACTTTTTTGGGGACCAGAAAATAACAATTTGGTGATTTATGGAGATGAAAAAATATTATTTAGGAATAAAATCCTTTAAAAAATTGGCAACACTGGTGTGTCATCATATTTCATCACTATTTTTGTAATTAGGTGGCAGCATCACTAGATTTGTCAAGCGCACATTGATTAATTTGACAACCAAACAACAAAAGCAACAACAACATAAAAACGCAAGAGGCGTCATTTTTTTAGTGAAATTGTTAAGAAATTGTATAAAATATTCGGAAAATTCCAAAAAAAAAAAATAAGATAACTATTCAATCATTCATTTGGGAACAGTAAAGTAATAAAATGAAGTCTGGTTTAAATGAAAAATGGCTAGTGTGTCGCATTTGCTTAAAACAACCCAAAGAAGATATGCAAACAATATTTGATAAAAACGCTGAAAGGGATATGACGCGTATGATATTGGAATGTGGTGGAGTACCAGTAAGTGTTTTGAATATTATTTAAATTTAGTTTAATTACGTTTGGCTTGCATACGTTTTTTTAAGATAAAACAATTTGATCATTATCCGGATAAAATCTGTACCAAATGTTATAAATATTTGCAAGTGGCCTACAAATTTCGTTTAACCTGCCAAAGGTCTCACAATCATTTAAGTAAATTCATTGCTCCCGTTGAGGTAGAAAAACGTAATGATGATGATGATGAATTTGTTGATGAAGGGGAAACCTTAACAAGTTCTGCGGTGGCTATTACGGAAGATGGATATGTGGTCGAACAATCTAATGAAGATTTAATGGTAAAATTGGAACAAGAACAAAGTAGTTTGGTAAAGGAAGAATTTACGGTACATATACAAGAGGAAGATGATGATTTTGTTGAAATCTATGAACCCATGACCGAAGAAGAAGAAAAGGAAGTTTTTCAACTAGCAGATGAAGAATTTGAAAATGAGGTAAGGTACATATTTTTTTATATTATATTCATGGCATTTAATACCTTTTCATAATAACGGTAGTTGGCTACCAAAGCTACTTTAAGACCGATATGAAAATTTTAAAATGGCCATTTGCCGGTTGCGCTATTTTACCGGTTCAATTTTGCAATACCTTAAACTACCGTTATAATAACGCAAAACTACCGTTATAATAACGCTAAACTACCGTTATAATAACGCTAAACTACCGAAACACGGATTTATAACAGTATTTTGCAAATATAAAAAATTTAACAGGTTGGATACGGCAACCCTGTCATGTTCCCAGAAAATTAATTAAAATTAAATAGAAAAAATTGTTTAATAGTAGAAAATAATTGAAATATCTATTTAAGAGCGTCGGTAGTAATTTTGTTTTATTTGCAAAACGTTGGTGATTTTTTTTAATCGAACTGCTAGTAGATTATCGTAAAGAATAACAAAACAAAAAGAAATAAAAGGCTCTGCTATTTGTATTTGCTCAGAAACGAAATTAAGCTTTGTTTATTTTTCAACTATCTGATTAGTGAAAAAGGAATTTTATTTTTGGAGAAAGATTTCAAACACCATAACCAATTACAAATAATATATGAGGTTAACTTAATATTTATAACTAGCTTTAGTTTGCTGGAGTCTTATTTTGTTTTTACAGTAACCAGAGTTCTAAGTTATTGCATTCATTAACCGACGACATTTGAAATGCCAACATCAAAAGATTTATATACTTGTCCAAAATGCAAGAAAATCGTGAAAGATAACCAAAATAGTCTCGGATGCAGTATCTGTGGCTCGTTTTATCACAGTACTTGTTTAAAAATAACAAGAGATCAACATTCTTTTTTATTTCGTCACAAAAATTTTAAATTTACATGCCAACCTTGTAGTACATCCGAAGCAGATGTTAGTCATGTTGACGATGTAATTCAGATTGCTAATAATATCGATCAGAACAGCAGATCAAATTTGAGTGAGGATTTGCATAAATGCTTTACAGCTTTTTCGTCCTCTCTGTAGAAACAACAAAACAATTATAAGGCTGAGCTGGAAAAGCAACTACAAAGTTCCATAAAAATTTTCCAGAAAAAAGTTGATGAGATGCTAAATGCCATTCGTAATGAAATTTCGATCAAAACCCATGCGCTAGAGGATGAAGTGCAAAGTTCCTCCATTGCTGTAAATCAATTAGATAAAGCGCTGAGAGAGAAAATTCATTATTTTAAAACTCAGAACGACATTTTGCAACGACGGATGAATAGAGCAAATATAGTGATAAAGGGTTTACCGAAGGGAATTAAAAATCTTTGAATTCCTGTTGCTCGCATCGCTTCAATCTTTAATATTAATCTCTGGCCGATTGATATACAACATTGTTGTTATATTATGGGTGGCAATACTAGAGACTGTTTTATGTCAAATTATTCCCAAATGAATCATATAAAGCTTAAGGATGTTATTGCTGGTCGTGTTGCGAGTCGAATCTACTAGTTTGATCATTTAAATGATTCCTCTTCTAAGCTTATAATAAACATTTGCCGTAAATTGTGGGAAGAAAAGAAGATAAAAAAGTTTAAGCTTATTAATGGCAATATACCGAAGGTGAATATAGTGTTCTTTAATGGGTTAGAAAAAGTATTGGATCTTAGACAATGTGCGGAATTGATAGATGGATCTCCAGAAAATAGTGTGCCATTTTCCAGTTAATTATTTGGTCGACCTTCAATTAGTTAAATATGTAGTATTTTGGTTTTTTTCTTGCTTTATAAACATTACTTTAATTTAATGATTTTCTGGTAATGGTTCTTGTATAATCTTAATTGTTTAAGCTTTTTTGTTATCAAATTGCCGAATCAGTCAATCTGCTAATTATTTTTAAGCTAATTTTAAATTTATATTTATATATCTTTTTAATATTTTTTTAATATTTACCTTTTTTATATTTATATATTTTTTTAATTTATTTTTACTGTTGTTTATAATTTTGTTATGACGGTTAATTTAAATTTAGGCCCTGTTGTCCATGACAACTCTTACGTTCAAATTTAGGAAACTTAGTCAATGATTTCAACATTGGTCATTTTAATTGCCAAAGTTTTACAACAAGATCATCTTCATCAAAACTTGATGAAATAAGGCATATTCTTAGAGATTGTCTTTTAGATATTGTGGGTGCAAGTGAGACTTGGTTGAAGTCAAATATTTCTTCACAAGTCATTGCGGTACCAGGATATACATTTCACAGGAATGATAGACCTGGAGATAGGAGAATTGATGTTGTAGTTAGCGATGTAGGTAGTGATTTTAACAAAGTTAGAGGCGGAGGTGTAGGGTTTTTTGTTTCTAACAGAATTAAGGCCAAAGTAGTTTATAAATCTGAAGATTATGGTAAATTTGAATCAATTTTTATTGAAGTTGAAACGCGAGGTTCTAATTTTTTACTCGGTGTTGTTTATCTTCCTATTAGGAATGCTGAGAATACTCAAATTATGGATGATAGATTGAGTGATCTGTTTGTGAAGTACAATAATGTTATAATTATGGGTGACTTTAATTTCAACTTGTTTGATTTAACTAACTCTCATACCATGTATTCTTTTTCTCAAAGGCTGGGATTATATTGTGTTCATAATAGTCTGCCGACTCATTTTCATGTATCGGGTTTTTCTACTTCATTATTAGACTTTTTCCTTGTAAGTCCATCAGTATCTGTCATATTGACTAATCAGATGCAATGCCCAGCTATATCTCACAATTATTTTATTTTCTTGAGTGTTTTTACCAGCATTGCCCCTACTGATGATTATATCGATTTTAAAGACTACAAGAATGTTTACAATGAGTTGTTGGTGAATCTAGTGCTCCAATTTGATTAAGCTAAAAGGAATGCTCATTTTAATCAATTTGAGAACCTTGATGCTAAGGGTATGCGGAAAATTTTGAGATCTAATGGTGGTATAGAGACGATTGAATATGTAGATGTTTTAGATGCAAATGGGTTAAATAAAGAATTAAGAGAAAGTTGAAATTTATATTTTTTTTAACAAATGTCAGGACCCGTATATCTTAATAAACATGTGATTGTTTTAGAGAAGATCTTATTAGTGGATGTACCTTAGATTAGATTCAAATGGTACCATGCATCGCGACCAGCATAGGCCTTTTCTGCTGCCTAGAGCTCCGCATTTATTATTTAGTCAAGATCTGGCCCCTCGGCCGGCACCATATGGATCTTTTGTACCAAGGATAATAAAACTAAACGAAATTCCGTAATATACTCCCAATGAACTTAAAATAGAAGAGAGCTTCTTATGTGTTCTGGTCCTAAAAATTCCCTTTTGAAAACTTTACTTTTGTTCCTATGTAATACATCACCCAAAATGTTAATGGTTGTTTCGTCTTCCTCAGGACATATTCGACACAGAGGCGATTCTAACAGATTAATCTTTCACAAATGGTAGTTTAATCCGAAATGTCCGGTAAGAAACCCCGTTAGTATCCTACCTGTTAGAGCTCTCCTAAAGGTTCAAGCTACCGATAAAGCTAAGAATACTACCAGGTGAAATATTCCAAACGTCCGAAGGCGAGATGGTCACCCAGAAACCTAAGTCTCCTACAACAAAGTCTGGTACATTCGCAGAGAACATACTCCGACGTCTCCGATTCCAACACGCAAAATCTACAAACATCCGTGTCCGATTGACCCTTCTTAGTTAGTTAGTACCGGAGGTTGTAGTGCCCAGTAAAGTACGCCGTTAAGGTCCGTAAGTCTTTTCTGCCAAGGACCAGTAGTCCCTCCGATCCTCCACTGGACAGAGAAATTATATTCTTGGTCAACTTTGACCACGAGAATGTCTCCAATAGCCAGAAAATTCTGACACTCCACAACCTGATCTTCCCCCAATTGTAGCCCTTTGGATCCCCACAGAAAGACTCAGGGGCAACGGGTCCCACAGTTGGCAAGACGGATGTACCTTAAAAAAAGCTTATTTTAAACCCAATTTCTTTGCAATAGTAGGAAAAACGAACCAACATATTTAAAGATCATTAGAATCTTCAAACTGTGAATTCAATCAATATACATATTAAATTAAAATTTCGATCTTACCTCATGTTATTAAAGACTTAAATTGATTCGCGAATTAAAAATCGACAATCGAATAAAATATAACTCTGCTTAGAGTTCAATTTTCAAATTGTTTGCATATATTTTAAATAATTTATTATTTTTAGAGTAATACCGATCCAGATGTTGAATATCTAGAAATGGACGAGGATTTGGAATTACCTTCATCTGATAATGACGATTATGTTGGTATTAATACAGAGGATAAAAAACGAGCTAAAGTAATGGCAAAGCGTGCTCATCCTCTTGCTTCTACTAGCAGAAATGCTGCCGGAGAAGATCCGACTAAGAAACGCGGAAAAAGAGGACCCAGAGAAAAGAAACCAAAAGATGCCTCCTATATATGTGATTTTTGTGGCAACAAATATCCTTCGCAAGGCCGGCTAACAGAACACATCAAATTACATAAAGGCATTAAGCCTCATGAATGCGAGTAAGTTTTGTTGCTATAAGCTGAATTTTTAAAATCCAATTAATCTGTTTTGATATGCAGAATTTGTGGACATTGTTTTGCGCAAACTCAACAATTGGCTCGTCATATGAATACTCATACTGGTAATAGACCCTATAAATGCAGCTACTGTCCAGCTGCTTTTGCTGATTTATCGACTAGAAACAAACATCATCGGTAAGTGGCTTTAATCAGACACATATTACAGTTTTAAAAACTATTTTATCCATGATTTTTACTTTGTTCGGTTTACGATAATATTTATCATAAATATTTTTCTTTAATTATATATTTATAATTTTTTTATCAGGCTCAAGATCATAATTTTTAATGTTACTAACGAATAGTAAACACTAATTTATTTTATTAAATGGAAAAAATTGTAAGGATCAGCGCTAGAGGGAGTGCACACTTAAATTTTTCAATAGTGAATGATTACCCGTATTCACTAATGAAAAATTTAATTTCACATTGTCATTTTCCTTAGAGTGTGTGATATAAATGCCTGTTCAAAACCATGAGTTATTTGTGTTGGGTGGTTCAGAAGGAGGCTGAAGATGACCTGGTCGTTCGGGTCGAAAGTGTGCACTCCCTCTAGCGCTGATCCTTACAATTTTTTCCATTTAATAAAATAAATTAGTGTTTACTATTCGTTAGTAACATTAAAAATTATGATCTTGAGCCTGATAAAAAAATTATAAATATATAATTAAAACAGATAGATCAAATAATGTACACAATTTACATATTTTTCTTTAATTTTAGTATTCATACCAATGAACGTCCCTATGTCTGCGATGTGTGTGGAAAGTCCTTTACCTACACAAACACCTTGAAATTCCATAAAATGATTCATACTGGCGAAAAACCTTTTGTGTAAGTTGGATCGACGTTGTTTTTTTTTTTCTTTTATTTCTTTTTACTTACCTTTTTTGTTGTTTAAATATACACTTTCAGCTGTGACATCTGTGGCAAAGGATTCCAACAAAATTACAAATTGCGCAATCATAGAATGATACACGAAAAGAAAGGCATCAAACTTGAAGTAGTGGAGTTAGTAGCTAAAATTGATGATAACCAAGAGCTTCAAGAACATCATTTACAAGAATATCCCCAGGAAGTTCATGTAGAGACAGCTGCCCAACAGCTTTTGGAAATCTAAGAATATACTAAAACTAATTACCATATATATATTTTTTTAATTTAGGGTGGGTGCGAAGTGGCATATTTCCATTTTTGAAAGTGTTGGGGTATGTAATGAAAATCGAAAACGAGCAGCTTTTTAATCTAGAATATTTAGTTTCGTGAAAATAAAATTGATTTCATTGAAATTGATTGCATTAAAAATCCGATCGTTTTTAATTTTTATTACATACCCGAATATCAAATAGTTTTCAAAGAAATTATAAACCCTTTTGTCCGTTTGTTTTTAGTTGAGTATTTATTTAGCCACCTCGCACAGGGCCTAATTACTGCTCTACTTACTGCAAGTTAATAACAACATTCATTTAATTTTCCTTTTAGTTAAGCTTTAACTTTACATAAAATTAGAATAATACAAAACATATATATATATATATATGTATTTCGGACTCCACTTAAGATCCCAAATAAAACCATAGATAAACTTAATCAGTGTGTAAATTAGCTTGATATTTATAATTGCATTTATGCTTAAGTAACTTGGCGTGATAGGCCAGATGTTCGCCAATAAATGAGGCTATATAGTAGTAGCTGTGATCATAGCCATCTCTTAGTTTATAAATAGTTTTTAAATGATCATTTTTGGCAGCAGCATTTATTAAGTTATGGGGCAATAATTGTTTTTCTTTAAGAAAACCATCCTCACTACCCTGATCAATAAATAACTCCAGGGGTGTACCAGCATAGGCTTTCGATAAATGAGTGGCATCCCATTGTTTCCACGCTTCTTGATCATCTCCCAAGTAACCTTTGAAAGCTTTCTGTCCCCAAGGGCATTCAATAGGATTGGATATAGGAGCAAAACATGAGATGGATTGATACAGACCCGGATTTTTTAAAGCACAAACTAAAGCTCCATGACCACCCATACTATGACCCAAGATACCCTTTTTGTTGGGTAAAACTGCAAAATTTTTATTTATCAGATCCACCAATTCCTTCGTCACATAAGAATACATGTGATAATTTTTAGACCAAGGTTCCTGCGTCGCATTCACATAAAATCCAGCCCCTGTACCAAAGTCATAAGAATCATCTTGGCCCTCAATACTCAAACCTCTTGGTGAGGTATCTGGATTTACCACCATCAAACCATGTTTAGCAGCATATTGTTGCATACCTGATTTGTGTATGAAATTTTCATGGGTACACGTCAAACCACTTAGGAAATACACAACTGGGCATTCGGTTTTATCTTCCAGCATGCAGGGCGGTACATAAACGGCGAATTTCATTTCGCAACCCAAAGTGGTGGAGTCATGACTGTATATACGTTGCTCACCTTCAAAGCATTTCGTTGTAGATAAAAGTTTTGGAGTCATAATAGTCAGTAAATTTATTAAAAATTGAAGAAAAAACCTTATCTGATGAACAGTTTTTGCCGGTTTGCAACAGACATACCTTAATTGGCGGCGGAAAGAAATTCGTCTGCGGGTCTAGGCCGTCTGCGAGCAGATTTAATCGGCTTATTTTAAAATTATATGAAGCTGGGAGGGCTGCCTTAAGCCCGTATGACACTTGCTAGATTATGTATGGATTAAAAATTTATGAATTTTGTTATGATAAAATAGTGAGTATGAAGAGTTCAACTATAGAGAATAAATGCGTAAATGTTAAATGGATGTCGGTAACACAGCGCTCCCATTTGATTTACATTGCTGCCAATATAAATCCTATACAAAATAAATGTAGTGTTATAGGGCCTTTACCGAAATCCATTTTACAGATACTGATGAATGAATTTTCTCATGGTAAAATAATGAGTGTGAAGATTTCATTTACATTGCTATCAATTCAATACAAAGTAAATGTAGTATTATATCGGCTTAAGGTTAAAGTGCAAATTATCGGGTGTTCCTAAAAAAAAAATAAATGACTGCGTACTACGGTACTCGTAGTAAACATATGTGTAGCTACTCAAATGAAAAGGATTTTGTTTCATGATATGTGACTTTCTCTAGATCTATTTAAGACAACTGGAGTCCATATAAACAAAATTAGAGTTTTTTGAGAATTCGTGTAAATTTTCCAATAAAAAGGAGACGATCCCCAACAAAATCACACAATTTCACATTTTTTCTTTAATTTTTTTATGTAGAAATTTTTATTAAAAACAACAAACATGTATATATTGTGAATGGAAATATATTCATTGTGAATGAAATTTAGTTTATTGTAAATAAAAATTATGAGTTATAAAAAACCGCTAGATTGCCGAAAAACTTTCAAGTTAGCAACAGTGATATCTGTCCACATGTAGCAAAACAAAAATGAAAAAATTTCAATTTGTAAACAACAATAAATAAAAGTATACAAAAAATGTCCGAAGAAATAAATAGCTCAACAAATTTTGGCTTTAAGAAAAGAAATATTAAAAAAACAGCTCTTAGGCGTAAACATGAATCATCAGAAGAGTCAGGTAAGATACACAAAGGAAATAAATTATTGTGAGAAACTTGCAATCAAATATTATTTTCATATATACTTAGATGCTGAAAAAAGTGACCAGGAACAATCATCCAGTTCAGCTGTAGTAAGAGCAGAACAAAAACGTAAGCAATTAAATCCCAATTTTCAAAGTACCAAACATTTAACAGGCAAAAGAAAAAAACAAAATAAAAATTGCACTAGCTCAAGTGATGAAAGTGATGAGGAACGTAAAGTGACAGTGTCCTACAAATCCAAACGTACAGCTTTGCCTAATGGCCCACAAGATCAAGGAGCAGCTTCTATAAATGAAATTGATACTGAGTTAGATCGTGATGCTCAGGCCATACATGCAAAAGCACTTAAAATCAACGAAGAATTAGAGGGCAAGGCCGATGACAAAATATATCGTGGAATCAATAATTATGCACAATATTTTAAAAAACAAGATACCGCAGCTGGTAACGCCAGCTCGGGAATGGTACGCAAGGGCCCTATAAGAGCTCCTGCTCATCTAAGAGCTACCGTAAGATGGGATTACCAGCCTGATATTTGTAAAGATTACAAAGAGACAGGATATTGTGGTTTTGGTGACAGTTGTAAATTTTTACACGATCGTAGTGATTATAAGGCCGGCTGGCAATTGGAAATGGATTATGCTTCACAACAAAAAGGTGACTGTGAATCCGATGAGGATGACACTAAATATGAAATACACTCAGATGAAGAGTCATTGCCATTTAAATGTTTTATATGTCGTCAAAGTTTTGTTAATCCTGTAATGACAAAGTAGGTGTTGCCATATTAAGACTTTGAAAAGATATTTATTGTATATTATTTTTATTTTCCAGGTGTAAGCATTATTTTTGCGAAAAATGCGCTTTGGAACATTATAAAAAGTCTCAACGTTGTTTTATTTGCTCTCAACAAACTAATGGCATATTTAATCCAGCTAAAGAATTAGTAGCTCGACTTAAAAATGAACATGCAGAGTCTGGACATGGTCATGGTCATCGTGATAGTGAAGAGGATGATGATAGTGATTAAATATTAAACCCAAAAATTGATTATGGCAAATAAAGTACTTTGTTACAAATTTTATTCCTTAATGATTTTGCGTTTAGAATTGTTTTAGAAAAGTCGTTGAAGAGACTATTTTGTAAGCATAAAACAGATTTTATAAAAAGGGATTTAATTTGCAGATAGCATAAAAATGGGATTAAATTTGGAATCACCATTATTTATGATTAAAAATATCAACAGTGTATGGGCTATATAATTTATAAATTTTTAAAGGCATTTTATTTTGTAAACTATTGACGTTAAAGCAAAAAGGTTTTAAATTTTCCATAAACTTAAGCAGAGAAACAGATTAGAAATTTTAATAAGCTACAATTTTTTATAAAAACAAGTTTTTTTTTAATCCTTGAAATTATTTCGTTTTTTATATTGAAATCATAAAAATCTTAAATATAATTTATTTCGAAAACCAAGGCAACCAGAGAAAAATACTGATTTTCGTTAAATTTTTGTTAAAAAAAATATCATTTTTATATATTTCGCAAGACCTCAATGGACTCTTAATTGGAATTACTATTATTTTTAACCAAACCACAACTTTTTGTCAAAAATGTGTTTTTTCAAGTCACTAATATTTTTGCCAGTTATAGAGCAGCAAATCATAACCTTTTATATATAACAATATTCGTTGGGTTATTTCTTCATTATGATAAGTCCATTCGTTTACTTTTCTCAGTCAAGTCCAGTAAGAATTACTCAGTAACAAACTTACAGAGAGTAGGACAAATTTACTCTCAAAATAAAAATTTTCTAAAAAAGTACGCGAACAGAAAATTTGCAATAATTTACAAACAGCTGATTGTTAAACCAAATGCAAAAATAAATTATAACTGGTCGATATGAAAGAAGACGATTCTTAAGCAGAAACATTTTAGAAGGTTTTCTTATCTTTTCCATAAATTCATTTTACAATATTTGTTGCTTTGCATTTGCATAAAACAACGTAGTTGTAAAACAATTTTATTTGTATATACAAAAATGTATTAGATATTTTTCAATCAATCATATGTTTTTTCTGCTTGTAAATTCTTGCTGGCAATAATTTGTCCAGTAAAAATTTGCAGAAGGAAGAAGAACTTTCAACATCATATTGCCACTTCTCGTATTTTTTCTTTATGTTTACTGGATATTTGTGTAAACGAATGACATTCAGTAAAAATTTGTACAAATTATTGGGTAAACGAACGAAACTATTATCAGATCAGAAAAGTACTTTAAAAAGTTTTCCAACGCAGCATGTTTGAATTTATTAACCGATTTGGTGTATGTTCTGACATACATATGAAGTAAAATTTTATGCCCAACATTTTTGTGAAACATTTCAGTCCCGCCCTGCTGCTTCTTAAGGGTGTTTTTACGATTTGTTAGAATAGAAGGAAAATTACCGTTGTGTGGGGGAGTTAGAAGATTAATATGTTCCATACAAATATTTGCGATAATAATTTTTTTTACAAAGTTGCTGAAAATATAAATTTTAACCCCACTAAAATAAAATTCCGATGCGATCTTTTAAAACGCCGACACACGTATATTTTTTTTTGTCTCCTGTACCACAATCCATTATCATGTTGTTATGTACTGTTTTATTTGTCAGTGATTTGTTTTGTGTGCAAGGATATAACGAAAATTCGGGCATAGTATTACGTAATACATTTTTTTTAAGACACATCGTACATATGTATGTCTATTTTTTCACTACAGTAATCGATCTTTATCGAATTTGGTGAGCTTTAGTGAAATAAGCCAAATTTTGAGTACCAAGTTTGAAATAAAACCTCTATTTTGTGTGTACCCTGCAAATATATTATAGTGGATTCCCGATTTAACGAAAAATTGATTGTCAGCCCTGTTCGTTAAATCGAAAAATTTTTTTAATCCAGTACTAATCAAACAAATATTTTTAAAAAGGACAATTCATATGTTATTATAGGTTTGGCTAAACCATATTTAATTGATAATCCAGTAACACTTTCTCCATTTGTATATGCATCTATTTTTTCACAAACATAGTCTCCTTCAAGAGCGACGCAATCACTCCAACGCCTTTCAAATATTTCGACACCTTTTTTATAAAATGAATTATTTTTGTCCTCAAAATAGGCCTCTGTCTCGGCAATCACCTCTTCATTCGAACTAAATCTCTTTAAGGTCTGAAAACAGGTAAAAATCGCTGGGAGCCAAATCTTTCGAATACAGTGGATGCGGAAGCAATATAAAGTGTAATTCGTGCAATTTGGTCATCATTTGGAATCATCGACACGTTGTTGTTTTCGGTACACTGTAAGCAAACACGGCACCTATTTCGAAAACAGCTTTCTCATGGAGAAATATTCATGCAAAATAAAGCAGACACGTTTCTTCGACATCTTAAATGTATCAGCTATTTCCTGCAACTTCACTTTACGGTCTACCAAAACGATTTTTTTTAACTTTTTGTATGTTTTCCTGTATCACCACCTCTTTTCGAAGAACAGAGCGTTCACGGTGTTTGTACGACTACGTTTAAAGTCAGAAAACCACTTTTCTACCATTTGTCTCGATAACACTTACCAAGCCAAGCTTTGGCTTAAACGATGTATTTTTCCAATAAAAAAACAATGAGAAATCAACTCACGAAATTGCCTTGCATCCATTGTTTTTAAAATCGCGTCACTAAAACAGCTGTAACTTTTCACTAATAAACCAATTGTCATTAAATTTTGACAGGTATCATCTGAAGGTTGGCAGTTCCAAAAAATTATATAGATTTTGAATTAGTGGCGTCACATATGTGTCATCCTATGGATTGCAATAACATACATGGTCAACAATTACATACATGGTCAACAAAATATTAGAATGCAAAAGAAAATCTTAGAAATAAATTATTATTTTATACATATTTTTTTATTTGTTCGTTAAATCGAGTACTACGTTGGATTTTCGTTATACACAGTCAGTAATGTAAAAATTTTGCCTGTTCGTTAAATCGCGATTTCGTTAAATCGAATGTTCGTTAAATCGGGAAACCACTGTATATGGAAATGTTTCGGAATCGTATCGTCTAGAAGAAAAATTTGATTGAGGCAATAATCATATTCTTATTGCACAAATTCTCCCTTCAGGAGTTAATGTCTGCTCTAAAGCGCTCTAAAGTCAAGTTCAGATTATTTGTATATACATAGCTTAATCAGATAATTAATTAATAAGATAAATAATTTGTGTAAATATATCTGGTGGCGAATTACGGCATTCGTGATCGAACGAAATTGTTCGAAAACTGTTTTTTAAAAAAGTTACCACAATAATACTAATAATGATAACACCAACTTTAACTTTTATTTCCAATCTGGGGCCAAACTACAACATCCCTGATGGAAAATATTCCGTTCTAATGTTTGATTTTTAGAAATAAAAAACTAATTTTGATCGAAAAATTACGATCACGAATGCCGTAATTCGACCCCTGGACTAAACTCACATAAAATTTTACCAAAATAGATCTAAATGTATATAACTACAACTAATTTGATATTTTTGGATGAGAACAAAATTCGAATTAAACTGCAGCTAACTGTATCGTATTGTATATCAAATCGGATCTAATTTTATACAATGGTATAAATACAATTAGATGTTTTCATTTTTCAGATCAAATTCTATCTTGTCATACATTGGGTTTTACCTAATTTAATATAACTTCATATTGATCCATATATGTAAATTTTTTTGTATTTTTGAGTTGAAATAATATTCAAAAACATGTAAAATTTTTAAATTCACTCAAGGAAACTTTTCTTGAGAGTTAAATATTTTAATTTTTTTTATACTTAAATTCTTTTAAGTACTTTTAATTAAACATTCTTCCATTATTGTCTCTTATATTCAAGTTGTTTGCATAATGTAATTTTACAATTGTCTGTTCTATTTAGGTGTAAAAATAATCATTTTAAAACAAACTCATAACAATATATGACTCTATTGAGAGGGTCTGTTATATTAACATTTTCTAATATCAAATACAACAGTTTAAATTTTACAACATACCAGATAATAAACATGAAATGTATTCCACTTCTGTTGAACATAAGAAAAGGAAATGCATGCATATACATACATACATTTACAGGCAAAAACATTCATTTAAAACACGGATGACATTTTAGAACAAACAATAACAATATACGGAAACTAAACACAAATCTACATTTTGTATTTATTGTCTTTGTATACATAGAAATTTGCGATAACTATGAATGTATTTGTTTCCTTGTTTAACTGCGTGTCAGTGTGATTTTGGTTAATAATGAAAGGGAAGTGGAAAAATGAATGTTAACGGAGATGTGATAAAAAATTGTATGCTTTAATGTACAAACATATTATTAAATAGAAATAATAAAAGTAGAAAATGAGGAATTGGTAAAACAAATTTTATTTAGCCTTATTTTTACAATGTCCCTTAAGTTACTAATTGGGGTTTTAAGCTAAGCTTTGCTAATGTTTTCTACATAAAATTTAAATTTAAAATTTTTAACGGGGCATTTAGTATTTGGGTGAGAGATGCAAGCTACTGGCTAGTAGTCAATTCCGTCAGGCCTATTCTATTAGTCCAAATCACGGTTAAGCCATTTTATAATTAACAAGAGACAAAAAAATATTCCAAATTTATTTTTGTTTATCTAAATAAATTATTTAGTACGAAATCTCTAAAATTTGTATTAAAAACTAAAAAAGCTCATATCTCCTTAACTAAGGCTTTAAATGGGAAAAGGACCATTATTTCGGCTAACTTATAATTTTGCAAAAAATCGCTTAAAATCAGAGAATATCCTTTATTTCTTCTCACTTATATTTAAACCAGTGGCGTCCAAACACTAATACTATGATATTTGTAGTAAAGAGCTTTTTTTTCAGGGACGGAAAATTCAGTACGTTAGTACTTTTCTCTCAACTTGAAAATAACTTTTCAAACACACAACGATCAGTCTTTGTCAGGGGTGCCCAAAAGTTCCTTATGGAAGTGTAAACACCAATACATTTAAAGAATAACTAATTTTCCCAATATACCATATAACAATGAAACTGCAATACAACTTGAGAATAAGCTTATATTAATAGTGTGTTTCAAGCTTTTATTAATTTCGTTTATTATAATGTTTATAAAATGTGAATTCACAAGCTGTATTTAACAATGCTTGAGAAAAGATTATTATACATAACTTTTTCTCAAGTATGCTTATAAACAACATACAACAACAACGCAATATGACGATTGAAATAGAAATATGTTTCAATACATTATAGTCTTGTTGTCTTTGTTCTACGCTTATAATGCATACAACAAGTGCAGCTACTTTTTTTTTTTAATTTGTCAAACGTGTCTTTCGTGTTCATTTGGTTGTAAATTTTATAAAGTGAACGTGCATTTGCATATTAAATTTAATTATTTTTATAATAATTTTTATTTATGGTTTAAATTAATTATTATTATTTATATATGAAATGAATTATATTTTTTTTTTATTTATAATGAATTATAATTTTTTATATTTAAAATGAATTATTATTATTTATATTTAAATTAAAATAAAAAAAATGAAATTAAAGAAAATAATTGTGATTTCTCTTTTTCAACACTTAAAAATATTTTATATGTGAAGCTTATTCTACAATTATGTAAAAAACTTATAAATATATTGAGTCAAATAAGCTTTTCTATACGCAAGTTAATACAATATTATTTTTGTAAGCTTATTCTACAATTGCAAGAATAAGCTTATAGTAATCATACACACACAATATTTTCACGAGGGTTCCGTTTTGATTTTTCTACAATTGTTACGATAGCCTTTTTCAATATATTCTCAAGTCTTTTCCAAGCTTAAGGCTTGTGTTTATAAGCTTATAATAATATTTTTCTCAAGTCATTTGGTATGTTGGGTATAGCTAAGCGCTTGGGCACCATTGGTCTATGTTCACTAAAAAAATACATTTAATAAAGCGTGGGAACAGTTGTTTTTGTTTATTGAAAACAATGACGGCGATCCCGTATGTTTGGTTTGTCGTTATAATGCTAAACGCAATCACAAGCATACCATTGAAAGCCATTGTAATAATACATGCCAAGAGATTTTTGAATAAAAATTTAGATAGGGCCAAATTAGTAGATGAACTGAAATTAAAGTTACAAAAGAAAAATTTGCCAATCTACCAATTTCAATATGAAAAAAATATAAAAGAAAAGATTCCTTTTGTTGTTGCTCTATCCTAAGCAAAGCACAGCAAGACTTTTGAAGATGGCGTTTTTTGTTTAAAGATATTTCAAAAGAAGTGTTTTGTCTTAAATAAATTATACAACTTATAACATTTCGAAATTCAAAATTTTCATCCTTGTATTGTGCCCTCATATATGTAAAAGCTCTCGTCGAAGCTTGCTGTCGGTGAAAAAGCTCTTTTGTAAAAGCTTGCACATTGTGCATATGAGTTGGACGCAACTGATTTAAACCAAGGATTCGATTTTTTTAAAATAGGAACTTAAGTAAATTGCTTATGTCTTTCATGCTTTTTTTTTCCATAAGGGAAGCATTAGTGAAACAAAATAAACCAAAAAAAAATTATTAATCGACATAATTCGTTAGGCAAATTTTGCCAACATTGAACGCTGGTAGGAAATAAAGATTCTCTCCAAAAAATTTTACTTATTTATCTCATATTCAGCTGATTTATTCCCATTCTTTGAGTGTTATTACTTCAAATATATTTTTTTTATCGTGGCACCCAAATATACGCGTATTGTGCGAAATAACATGTTTTTAACAAATCACGGGTTTTCATGCTAGAAAACCATCTTACAATGAGTAAAATTTCACAACATATCGAAAATGTTCTGTGCAACGTTCAGTTATGTCTAGGTTAAAGCTCAATATTTTGATCATAAACCTTAGTAAGTTATATCGATTTCACGTGAAAAACTCTTTTACTCTATATAAAAAAATAATTTTCAAGATAATAAGATTTCCGTGAAAGTTGTGTGCAATTTGTTATAACTCAAAAAAGTGTAATTTTTGGGGTATTATCTTTCTTATAAAATGAAAAGCAAAAAAAAAAAAAAAAATTGTCCAGTTTTGCAATTTAAATAATGATTTGAAGCATCTAAAGTTCGAGAAAAATTTCTCCGCAAGAAAAACATTTTACTAAGCTTTAAGAGCGATCATGAACAAAAATTACAAGCTTACAAACTTTATACAGTCCTTAGACCAGCACCTCGTTTCTGTATCTGATGCGAGATGTTTTCGCATCGAGAAATTCATGGTCACCCTACTTTATACAGGGTGGCTTAACAGATGATAAAGTTGTTTGCATTTTTACTGAAAATTTTATAGAGCTAAAGCTGTGAACACATTTAATTTTGTAAAATTTCTTATTAGATAGAGCAACAACATAAATAAAGCGCATTTTCATCTTTTTTAAATTAATATATATATATTTAATTGCCTGTGACTCACCCTATAGAAAGCAAAACAAGGTTGCATTTTATATGTACTTTGCAAAATACAGAAAGAGAAATACAGAAAGTTAATAACCGCCGGTTAGTAGCCGCATAGGCGACGCCACCAAGAGCTTTTATTCTTAATCTCTGACACCGTCAAGCCTATCGTCTTGAATTAGCTGGATTTTTAAAAAAAAAAATTTCCAAATTTATTTTTAAATTTAAAATATAAGTATAATAATAGAATAAAAAATCCTTGCCGCTCAAGACGATTAAGTAGCCGCCGACGATAATTTGGGTCGGCTTGCAATTCTGCTTCACTTTGTAAGCATTGTGGTATAATGGTTAGCGCGTTGCACTGTTACACGGCGACGACAACATCAATTTAGAAATATAATATCTATTCCTCATACATATGGCAACGAACTCCTTCGGTGTTCTCATAGCACTTAACCCCACAGGCTATTATGAACTAAAATGCTTAACAATTTCACAAATTTCAAGGAAGAACGTTCTTCTATGATTACTTACTTGTAAATATGTACACTTGTAAAGTGAAACATTGTTGATTTTTTGCTATTTTTACCTTAAAATTTGTTAAAATTTATTAAATTCTTTTAAATTTAATAATTTTTTTGTTTTTATATTTTCTATTTATTTTATTTTTGACGTCTTTTTTATAATTGTCAAAAGAAAATGATCGCTAGTTTGACGTTTTATCTTATCAATAATTGCTAACGAATACTGCTGGAGAATTATTGCGACATATTTGCCGACAATAAAAATATACGAAAACCAGTGGTTCACACTAGCGATTTTTTAATTTTGACATTTGCTGCAATTTATGTCAACATATTTATCGCTAGTCTAGACTACAAGTTGGATGACAAGGAACTTAAGAATTTGTACAAATTCATAAAAATTTGAAAAGTTTTTACTGGAAGGTGCTTGTTTACACTAATACTCAAAAAGTTGAGAGTAAATTGACAGTTTCATGCAAGAGAACTTACTGGTTTTTACTGTATACATTTTTGTCAGTAAGAATTTGTAAGAAAAAAAAAAAAGTTATTTGAAAAAAATATAAATGAAAAACAATGAATTTGTCCAAACACATCAAATATTTTTTTTAAAAGTAAAAACAATATGTAACTACGAGGGCGAATCAATAAGTCCGTGACTTTTCGAGAACTTCCCTCGTAATTATATGAAATGCAATACTGCTCCCATCAAGTACCACCTGTTAATAGACTTCTGTTTTGAGCAGTTACTTTGCGTTTAACAGCTGTTCAAAACAAACAACCTCGTGGATTTTTTTAAAAATGGAACAAAATGAATTTCGAGTGCTCATTAAACATTATTTTTTGCGAAAAAGACCGAAAATCAAACCAAGGAAAAGCTTGATAAATATATTGGGGACTCTGCACCTTCGATTTTAATGGTTGTGCCGAACGTACTGGACGCCCAGTTGAACAATTGAAAAAAGTTCACGATACGGTGTTGGCCGATCGGAGATTGAATGTGCGATAGATTGTGGGAGACATGGGCTTCTCACATGGCACAGTGGCTTCAATTTTGAACGATCACTTGGGTATGAGAAAGATTTCCGCAAAATGGCTGCCGCGTTTGCTCACAATCTACCACCAACACAATCGTGTGACAGCTTTTTTTCCATGGCAAAAATCCATGAAGTAGACTAGGAATTGCCCCCTCATTCACCTTATTCTCCAGATTTAGCCCCCAGTGACTATTTCCTATTTCCAAACCAAAAGAAATGGCTCATTGGAAAGAGATTTAGCTCCAACAATGAAATTATTGATCAAACAAATGCCTATTTTATGGACCTCGAAAAATCCTATTTGTTTTGGAAGGGATACAAAAATTGGAGAAACCTTGGACTTAGTGTATTGAGCTAAAAGAAGATTATGTTGAAAAATATTTTTTTTTTGCAAAAAAATCTGTGTTTCATTCAAAAATCACGGACTTATTGATCCACCCTCGTATTTGCCTATTTTCGATGAAAGAAGTAAGATGGAAGTCCGGAATGTTCTTAAAGTACTCTTCACATTTAATTTCCGTTTTTCCGTTTGTGTACTTTTTTGGATAGTTTTCTTTTTGGGAGTAAATTTTGTCTTACTCTGTGTAATTTTATTACTAAGTAATTTTTGCTAAACTTTACTGGAAAATTACACAAACGAACCTACTGTAAAAATAGTTTGAGTGAAAATATGTCATTCTTTAAAATACGAATTTATTGCAAAATAAGAAAAAAATATGCTGTAACAAATCTATGCAGTTTTATTGCAAAATTTGTTGATCCGCCAAGATATTTGGTGACCTCCAGCTAACGACAACAAACTTGTATTTATGTAAACTTTCAATCCCTGTATACAAATCCAAAAAAGTTTTATTCAAATTTTTTATGTGAAATAAATATAAGTATTAAATCAATTTTTGATGGATGAACTCCAATGATCCTTCCATATTTTTATATTCTTCCAAGCTAAGGAGTTTCCTTTTTAATCGAAAATATTATCTTCTTGTTCTTTTTTTTTTTTTGCGAACTTTTCTATGAACTCAAAATATTACAATCTATATTTTTTTATATTTATTTAAAAATAATGCATGAAATTGTAATTAAAAAAAAATAATTATGTTCATAAAACATACTCGTTAAATGTTCAAGAGCTTTTTCACTTAACTTGTCACTAACAATGTTAAACAAATAGGGTCAAGACGGAAACTTGTTTTTTCGGTTTTTTTTCTATGATATTTTCTTTCGCTTGCATGCAAATATTGTCAAACAAACATAACAAAATTGTCAACACCCAGAACTAAAAACTAAAAAAAAATATTAAAACAATATGGCAAACGTTACTACTGCAAAAGACTTTGACAACATTTTAATAGTTATTTAAGTTTATATACAGTTACCAACAATATTTTTAGTGTTGGCCAAAAGCCAAATAAAAATATTTTATAGTTTTACAAACATACTATAGTTTTCTATAATATCGTACCATCACTTGAGGAGAAACCATAAACGTTTTGTTGAACTTTTTATTGTATTTTTTTGTTTTTTTTTGCATATTTATTTGAAGTGAAGTAAAAAAAAAATAACCGGAGAAAACAAGGTATTTAAAACCTGATGATGGTTTGTTTGGGTAACTATTTTCAAAATGAAAGTGTAAAACAAAAAAAAATTAAATCTGAAATTTTGTTAGGAAAAGGCGACAGTAAACATAAATATTGTAAAAAATTTATAAATAAAGAATGATACTAAAGTTTAGTTTATATTTTTATTTAAAACATAACCTTTATATACTGAACGACAATTTAAATTATTTATGAGAAAAAAAAAATCATATTAACATTTGTATGTAAAGGGTGTCCCAAGAAGAACGCAATTTTTAAATTTTAAATAAAACACAGATATTTAAAAAAAAAATCGTGAAACTTTATTATATCGTAAAGTAGACAGAATGAGGTTATGTATGGAACAATATATCGTGCAGATGGCCGCCGCGGCTTTGCTGGCATGCACGCGATCTTTTAATGAAATTTTCAATGACCGTTTTGCATTAATGCTGCGGTATTTCATTAATGCAGCGTCCAATTTCCTCTTTTAAGGCTTGAGTCGTCGTCGGCTTATTCGCGTAAACCATCGACTTCAAAAAACCCCAAAGAAAAAAATCTAATGGTGTTAAATCGCATGATCTAGGTGGCCAATTCTGATCTCCAAAACGCGAAATAACACGACCGGGAAACGACTGATGCAGCAATTGAATTGTTTCTCTGGCTGTATGACATGTGGCGCCGTCTTGTTGGAACCACATGCCCTCCACATTCATTTCTTCAATTCTAGGCAAGAAAAAACTGGTTATCATTTCACGATACCGAACACCATTGACTGTTTGCGCTTGACCTCCAGCCCAAAAACCACACCACACAGTGACACGTTGAGGATGCATTTGCTTCTCGTGAATCACTCGAGGATTTTCCTCACCCCAAATGCGACAATTCTGCCTATTGACGAAGCCATCAAGATGAAAATGGGCCTCGCCACTGATGATGATTTTATAGGCAAAAGCAACATGTATGCATGAAGATGCAAATCTTTCGTCAAAATTCGCTGCAAAGTGGATTTGGAGACACCAATTTGCTGAGCTCGGTGTCGAATTGAGGTGGATGGAGTTTGAGCGACATCATCACGTACAGCTGCGACATTTTCGGTCGATCGACCTGGTCGATGGCGAGTTGTTGTCTTTACATCACTAACAGACCCAGTTTCGGCAAATTTATCCATTAATCTCTTTACAGTTGACTCTTTTGGAGATTTATTGTGACCCCAAATTGATCGCAATTTGCGAACTGTAGCCGCAAAACTTTCACCATTTTGGTAAAACAATTTCGTGTAGCGCTCCATTTTTACTAACCTCGTACCTTCTACTAGCAAACAATAACAATTGTTCAAATGTCAAACAATGACACTTCGAATGTTGCCAGATTTAAAAATTGCGTTCTTCTTGGGACACCCTTTACATACACATATTAAAAATCACTGTTTGATTTATGATGATTTCGTATTGATTTGATTGAAATTATTGTCATACACAGCGTATACGTAATGCGACCTTGCAACATGATCAATTAGTATTAAGTACACGTACTTAGTATGAGAATAAAATTATATTAACCCTCTACTGCATGTACATGTTTTAAATAAAGAAAAAAAAATAAAACACCGTAAATATATGTTTATTAAGGATAATTTAATACATATTTAACAAAAATTAAAAAATTCACTGGACATTTTGGAAAAAAAAATGGAGCTATATATGGCCTTATATGCATTTACAGTTATTTGAAAATGAAAAAAATTTATTCAGTGTGGAAACTTGTAAAACAGTTTCGTTTGTCGTTGTAACACAAGAAAACGTTGCATTTTTTGCAAAAGGTGTATGAACGAAAAGAGCAATAATTTTGACTAAGTTGTCTGTTTTCCATCCATTTGGGGAAATGTCCTATTCTGTCAGCCCGTACAGAATTTAAGGGAAAATCCTGTCGCTTTCTTTTTTTTACTGCTACACCCAGTATTTTGTCTACTTGTTGAGAGAGAGTTTGATGCTGTGGAGATTGGCCGTCCTCGTTTTTTCAATTTTCCAACCTTGCAAATATGTTCAGCTATTGCAAGCTTGAAGTCAAACAACGGCATATATTGTTCTGATTTCCGGCGCCACAGAATCCAAGCATTGACAACGCATATGTCAATCATGTGAAAAAAATCTTTTTATACCACTTTTTTGTTCTTATTTGTATTCTATAAAGACCTAACAAAGAATCCTGTAAATCTAAGCCACCCATACAATAATTATATACATCAATTGCCCTAGGGGAATTGATTTCAATATGCTTCTTCTCTTTTTTACTGTAGCGCTTTTTTGTTGATATAGGGTGACATCCGACGTAGGTTGAAAGAATATTTATCCGCACTTTGTACTAAATTATCCTTTAGCAGATCCAGATACATCTCTTTATTCATGTTTCCTTCGATAAATGTTAAATTTCCGACGCCTGAATAGGACATGCAACCACATACCATCACACTACCCCCGCCGTGTTTAACTGTAGACCGCAAAATAAATGGTTGAAGCTCGGTGTTTCCCATCAGATCTGAAAAGGTTAAATTTGCTTTCATCCGCAAAAACAACAGACTTCCAGAACGAAATGTCTTTGTTCATATGTTGTATGCAAAACCCTAATCTTCGTTTTCTATTACGAGCATTAATCAACGGTTTTTTTCGGGCAGTCCTTCCATGAAAATTTTCTTCGCGCAGAACTCTACGAACAGTTTCAGGGTTACACACCTTGCCTAAGTATTTTTCGACTTCGTTCGTTAATTTTGGAGCGCTTAAATCGGGTTTTTGTTTAACTTTGCGAACAATCCAACCCTTATCTGCATCATTAAATATTTTATTTGGAACAGATCTGCCCTTATCTTCTATCCTATTTTCGTGTCAAAACCTTTCTATAATGTGCTGGACAGTTGACGAACTAATAGCAACAATTTCTGCAATTTTTCTTTGGCTTTTTCCCTCTTTATAATGACAAATAACGTCTTGCCATTTTTCAAATGAGGTCCGTTTTCCCATTTTCAAGAAATTTATATTTTTCCAACTTTTCTTTACAAACATTTTTTTAAGAATGACTTAAGACGGCAAGCTTAACAGAAAAAAATACATTTCAGCGTTATTTTATTCTTAGAGAAAATATAAAATACACTGCATCATTTAAGCTGTGAGCATATTTAGATGAGAAAATTATTTGTTTCTATGTTTCTTCAGCAAGCTTTGTTTTTGTTATTGTTTTTTCTGCAGCGGTAAACAGTACAAACATATCTCATTACAAGTCTTATACAGTTTTTTTATTAAATGTAATAAACATCAAGTCATTTTCGTTTTTCTAAAAAAGTATTACCTGCATCAAATAAGCTGTGAGTCACTGTAGACATGTATATGACTATGCCTGTAATATTACACTCAGAAAAAAAAGTTAGTAGAAAAATTTGTAAACGGTTTTCAATCCCAATTTACTATTTTTGTACTGATTTTTAGTAAAAAAATTATTATTTAGCAAATCTTTTTGCTAATTACATTTTACAAATTACAGAGTTTTTACAGAATATCTACAAATTTTCGTTGCTAACTTCAGAAATCATTTTACAAATTTTTGAAAACCGATTTGCTAAAATTAGCAAAAAAAATACTAATTTTAAAAAAGTCGATATTGATGGAAATGTTATTTCTAATAATTTAAACTTATACATACAAACTTAAATTGCCCTAAAATGTTACATAGGATTAAAAAAGGGATCGGAAGTGAAGATACCGACTCATGTCTAAAAATAGGACATCCACTTAAAATAGCACTAAAAAGTTATTTATTTCTAAAAATCAGCCCTAACAACAATTTAAATTTCACCTTAAAAGTAAAAAAAAAAAATTGACTAAAATATTTTTCAAAACAGAAATTACCAAATTAAAACAAAATGATAAATTCGTTAATGTTTTAAAAATTTTTAAGCCTTTGATTTTATTTTCATTTTGTATAAAACATCTTTTAAAACATATAATTAAAATTTTTGATGCTCGATAAAAAAAATAAATCTAAAACTATTAATAGTATTTAGTAATTTTTTTTGCTGATTTAAGCAAACGGATTTTAAATTCCACTTTACAAAAAGTCTACTAAAATTTAGTAGCGGCTACTAATTTTTCTACTAATTTCATTGTACTACACGTCAGCAGACATGTGTTGCTAAGATTAGCAAAAAAATACCGCTGGGCTCAAATTAGCAGAATTTCCCGTAATAACAGCAAAATTTTCAGTTGCCATTACAGACTCTTTTTGGTGAGTGTAGCAGGTTTAATTATATCAATTTGTAATGCGATTAAATTCGATTGGTCTACAATGAAGTTAATTAAATCGTCGGTAAAAATAAAATTAAAGAATTCTGCTGGTGTTTCCAGTTCCTCAATAAAGTCAGGAAGGTTCGAAAATTTTCACTCGAATAAGTGGGCAAACTACTTTCTTTCCAAATTGGAGCTCTTAGCTTTTTAATAGATTTTGCATTCGACGTAGTAGGCTTGTCATAGTCATCTGAGTCATCAGTCTCTGGTATATATATATGTTCCTGACCAGACGGTTGACTTTTAAAATCTTCTGCGTCAGTATCTGATATATGGTCATTATCACTTTGATAACCATTAGTAATTTCATTAACATATTTTAAATTACCATAAAATGATCGTACATCCATTTCTAGAAAAAATAAACCGCGCAAATGTAAGTTAATTATCTACTATTAGCGCATGAAAGGCCATATATGGTTTCGTAAATTTTTACGAAAAATAATATACACTCGGCCACATAAGTCTGCGTAGAAAACATAAATACAAATTTAATATCAAATTAAGATGATAACTAGTAAAGGTACAGCTTTGATGTTTTTTTATTTTCGTAGATATGCTAACGGTAATTACGTTGTGTGTTTTCTTTTTGCATTTGCAAATTAAAAAAACAAAAACATGTCAATAATAATGGTAGTCAAAAGTGTGCGTACAAAAAAACTAACTGTTCTGCGTAACTGTTTTTATGACATTAAATCAATTAGATTTATTGCAATTAGTGCTTTAAAGTTGTAAACAACATCAGTCTCGCGAGTTGTAAAACTTTTTTTTAATTTTTTATTTGAAAAATTTAATTAAAATGGGAAAAAGGAAAGAAATAAATGTTGCAGAGAGAAAAATTATTGTGCATTTTTGGAAAGAGGGAAAAACTTTACGGGAAATTGGAGAAATAGTTGAAAGAGCTCATTCATCAATCCAGAGAGTTATAAATAATTTCAAAAAGTCTGGAGTTCTAGTATCAAAACCCCGTTCTGGTCGTCCTCCGATACTATCTCAGCGCGAGGAACGTGTTGTGGTGCAATCTGTGCAGAAAAATCCCAGATTAACTGCATCGAAAATTGCTGAAACTTTGCATACACAGTTTACTAAGGAAGTTTCCAATGAAACTGTGCGCAGAATTTTGAAAAAGGCCAACTATCGTAGTCGCGTAGCACGTAAAAAGCCGCTGGTATCTCTAGTCAATAGACAGAAACGAATTGCCTTCGCAAAGGAATACATTATTAAGCCTCAAGAGTTTTGGGAGAGGGTTTTGTTTTCTGATGAAAGCAAGTATTGCATATTTGGAAAAAAAGGACGTCAGCTCATTTGGAGAAAACCCTGCACAGCGCTAAATCTCCAAAATTTAAAGCCAACTGTGAAACATGGTGGGGGTGGTGTGATGGTATGGGGCTGTATGGCCAGCAAAGGTGTCGGTAACTTGGAGTTTATTCCATCAACGATGGATCATAGAGTCTATCTGGATATTCTAAAAGAAAATCTTGAGGAAAGTGTTCAGGAATTAGATATCGAAGAAGATTATTATTTTCAATAGGACAACGATCCAAAACATACCGCCCACAATACAAGACTTTGGCTTTCGTTTAATGTAAAAAAGCAGTTGAAAACTCCATCGCAGTCCCCAGACCTGAACCCAATCGAGCACTTGTGGGATTTACTCGAACGCAGAATTCGAAATCACGTTATTACCTCAAATGAAATGCTTAAAACTGTATTGATCGAGGAATGGAACAATATTAGCCCCGAATATACTGCAAAACTTGTTGCATCAATGCCAAAACGGCTTAGTGAAGTCCTTAAGCTTAAGGGTTATCCTACTTCTTATTAATATTTAGATAAGTGTATAAAAATGTGAATTTCTGCATTAATTTAATTTATGTACGCACACTTTTGACTAGTCATGAATTTAACAATTTTTACTTTTTTAATTCTTTTTATTTTTGTATAGCTTTATATATGCCTTAAACTTCATAGAAGTTTTCTTAGATACATCAGTATATAATAAAAACAAATTTCATTGAAATACACTAGGCAACAGCCATTTTGTTATTTGGTTCTAGCATACTTTTTCTCATGGATTTGGACCTACTGAACACGAAAATGAATTTTAAAAATTTTTCTGTCGATTGGTTTGCGAGATACAAATTTTTTAATTTTTTTTTTTTAATTTTTGGAGGTACACTTACTATTTTGAGCATATCTTTAGTCTTCTTTGACCTATTTTATCCTACTACTACTCAAATTAAAGACAATTGAGCCGTCTACAACTTATTCTCAGAAAATTTTCAAATCGGGTTAGTAGTTTTGATGTTGGCGGCTTAAAAAGGTTAAAAAACTGCGTTTTTTTAGTAAAAATGTGGCTGAAAAATTCATATAAAAATTCATATAAAATGTAAAACGCGATGTTAACAGCGATTTTAATTTTTTTACGTATAGCTGACACTTTTCCAAAGAAAATAAGCCCTTACTTAACAAAATCTGATGACAAATGGCCGACTTATTATTTTTTCGGTAAACGACCGAAATTCCGCTATTTCACGATTTTTTGATTTTCATTATTTGCACAGCTTACCTACCCAACGCAAACGAATAAATACATTTGAACTTAATTTAAAATAAACAAAGTAGTCTTCGTATATTTTTTTTTAATTTATTTACAGCACTACATGCTCATACATATTTAAACATAAGGAGACACGGTTATCAATTGCATTTCAAAACTGTCTGTGAAAGTGTAAAGAAGTTAATATTTAGAAAACGCAAGGAAGACAATGAGTAAAAGACTACGTGTGTTCGAGTGTTTGAACGATCCAGACAATTTCTGCAATGTTTGTGGCCAGTTTATAAAAAAAAATCACGCACACAAGTTTACTCCAGCAGTACAATTGCACTATTTGAATTATTTTGGTATTTCACCAAATATCACAGAACCATGGACACCTAAGTCGCTGTGTGATCTTTGCTATATAATCTTAACCAACTGGGCAGCTGGCGGAAGGTAAGAATTTTTATTTAAACACATTATACATAGCGAATATAGTAATTTATTTTAATTTTAGCCGCCATATGAAATTCGATACACCAATGATGTGGAAAAAGCCGCTATGCCATTCCACAGACTGTTATTTTTGCCTCACCACAAACAGTGGGGTAGGAAGATTTTTTAAATGGAACTACGCTCAAGTGGGATCGTTTGCGCTTCCAGTACCACATTCGCATGATGTGCCATATCCAGTGTGCCCTGGTGCATCTCTTCAAAAAGCAGAATCGTCAGAAGAAGAGTCTGAGTCAAATGCAAGCGAATTTGAGCCGGGTGCAAAGCGAAAATTACTGTCACAGGCCGAACTAAACGATTGGGTGCGCGATTTTGGTCTCACTAAGGAGAAATCCGAACTTTTTGCGTCTCGGATGATACAGTGTGGATTTGCGGCTTCAGAAGTGAAAGTATCAGCGTACAGAAACCGTCACAAGGAGTATGCAAAATTTTATACAAAGAAAGACCAAATATGTTTTTGCAGCGACATTTCAGGCTTGTTCCAAGAGCTTCACCAAATTCACAACCCCAACGAATGGAGGTTGTTTATTGACAGCAACAAAGAGAGCTTGAAGGCAGTTCTCTTACATAATGGGAATGAAAAGCCATCTGTTCCTATTGCTCATGCGGTTCATTCAAAGGAGAACTATGAAACTATGGACATTTTGCTGAAATGCATAGAGTATAGGAAATACAATTGGAAAATATGCGCCGACCTTAAAGTTGTGGCCATTCTGTGTGGACTCCAAGGAGGCTATACGCGACATTGCTGTTTTCTGTGCCTTTGGAATAGCCGCGCTGATGATCAGCATTATATAAAAAAAAAATGGCCGGTACGAACGAAACCTGTAGTTGGAGAAGCGAATGTTCAGCGCAAACCACTAATAGAGAACCGTGAAAATATAATACTTCCGCCGCTGCACATAAAATTGGGTTTGATTAAAAATTTTGCCAAAAAATTAGACAAAGAAGGTGAAGCTTTTGCCTATTTACGGTCAATTTTCCCTTACCTTTCGCTGGCAAAAATTAAAGAAGGAGTCTTCGCAGGACCCGAGATAAAAAAAATGTTGAAAGATGAAAAATTCCCAAAGCTGTTATCACCCATCGAAGCCGCAGCATGGAATTCCTTCAGGCTTGTTGTGGAAAACTTTTTAGGAAACAACAAAAGCCCGAATTATAAGGACATAGTTGAGGATCTGGTAAAGAACTATGAAGCCATGGGAGTGCACATGTCACTTAAAATACACTTTCTGGATTCTCATTTGGATTTTTTCCCTGAGAATTTAGGAGACGTGAGCGACGAACACGGCGAGCGCTTTCATCAGGAATTGAAGGCTATGGAACGACGCTATCAGGGCAACTATGACACGGCTATGATGGGTGACTATATTTGGACCCTAATACGTGAGACCGATTGCAGCGAATACAAAAAACAAAGAAGAAGTCAGCAGTTTTTCCACATGGCATAAAATGTACACTTATATCTTTGTTTTTACTCATTATACCCTTCACCATAGGTGGAAGGGTATATATAAGTTTGTCATTCCGTTTGTAATTTCTACAATATTGATCTTAGACCCTATAAAGTATATATATTCTGGGTCCATATGAAGAGCGAAGTTGATTTAACGATGTCCGTCTGTCCGTCTGTCCGTCTGTGTGTTGAAATGGGTTTTCCGAAGAACCCAGACATGATGAGGACTTGATTCTTTTTTATTTCTGTTACATGTGATCCATTTCTGTTTGCTATTAAAAATCAGACAGATCGGTTAATAAATGGCTGAGATATTAGCAAAAAACCAGGACTACCTCTAATTTTTCCAGTAAAATCCCTTTGTTTAATAAGAGTGTGAAGATAAATACGTAGGTTAAATACGTTTCACAACTATTGTGAATGATATAAATAAAAAATAAATAGTAGTGTCGCCAACTTTTTTTTGCCTAGAAAATGCCAAATTTGACAAGAAAAGCGCTGAAACATATGGAAAAATATAAATTTGAGATTTTACATGACATATTATTTTGGATTAAAATTTTTGGACATTTAAGAAAAAATAAATGGGGATACCGCTTGTTTGTGGAGAGCTATGAGGTAGTAGATTCCAACGATGTATTCATCTCCTTCAGAATACCATGGTGAAGGGTATATAAGATTCGGCATAGCCGAATTTAGCCGCTCTTACTTGTTTTTTTGTGCGTTGATTTGCTTAATTTAATTAGTTAGTTTAATTTCGTTAGTTTAGCTAATTGTGCGATACATTGAGCATGTAGTGCTGTAAATAAATTAAAAAATAATATACGAAGACTACTTTGTTTATTTTAAATTAAGTTCAAATGTATTTATTCGTTTGCGTTGGGTAGGTAAGCTGTGCAAATAATGAAAATCAAAAAATCGTGAAATAGCGGAATTTCAGTCGTTTACCAAAAAAATAATAAGTCGGCCATTTGTCATCAGATTTTGTTAAGTAAGGGCTTATTTTCTTTGGAAAAGTGTCAGCTATACGTAAAAAAATTAAAATCGCTGTTAACATCGCGTTTTACATTTTATATGAATTTTTATATGAATTTTTCAGCCACATTTTTACTAAAAAAACGCAGTTTTTTAACCTTTTTAAGCCGCCAACATCAAAACTACTAACCCGATTTGAAAATTTTCTGAGAATAAGTTGTAGACGGCTCAATTGTCTTTAATTTGAGTAGTAGTAGGATAAAATAGGTCAAAGAAGACTAAAGATATGCTCAAAATAGTAAGTGTACCTCCAAAAATTAAAAAAAAAAAATTAAAAAATTTGTATCTCGCAAACCAATCGACAGAAAAATTTTTAAAATTCATTTTCGTGTTCAGTAGGTCCAAATCCATGAGAAAAAGTATGCTAGAAACAAATAACAGACAAAAGTTTGTTATTTGTGACCTAGTGATACCTTTTATTTTTATATCGAAAATTAATGTTTTATTTTCATGGTTATTCTTGTACGCAGACTTTTGTGGCTGAGTGTATATAATACTTACTTTGCAGATAAATTATATTTTTATTTGAAAAAAAACCATCACTTTTTATAGGAAAATATTTTTTTATTATATTGCTGTTTTTTTATTTGAGGTAAATTGCAGATAAATCACTTCAAAATTTACTTTTGTTCTTACACTTGAAGCACTTATGAAAAACTAACGGAAACATTAGCTAAAACACACTTTATTTATTTTTAACTTTACATTTAAGTAGAAAACAAAGTAAACAAAATGAGCAATATTATTCTCTTTTAATTTAGTTCCGTTATTTTAAAAATAAAATGCAATACAAGTTGAAAACCATATTTGGCGTTTTATGCGGTAGAGGGTTAAATGCCATACATACATACGTATATAAAAAGCAACAACAATTGCTTTAAAATTTTTCTAAGTAGTATGATTTTCATTTAATATTCCATGTATATCATTATCCTACATCGTTTATATTCACATCACTCTCTGTCTATCATTTTCATATTCTTATTTTCGTAATAAATGATTTTTGCTCTTTCTTTTCTTATTGTTGTTGGTACTTATATAAAATTTTCTTAATTTTTGTGAATTTTTTTTTTTTTTTACTTTCCTCCTTTTACTAGGTGGAATAACTTTTAAAAGACACAAGTGTTTATGATGATAATAATATTGTTATAATGATTTTATTATAGAAAACATCTAAGAAAAAATATATGTATATTTAATTTATAGGTGTAGACTGAATTGCTTGCAAATGACAGTTTATTAATAAATTACTAATATTTATTGAATATTTGTAGCTATAGATGAATTTTTGATTAATTGATATTTAGTTTGACATAATAAGATAAAAATAATAAGATAAACGTGTATTTTATTTTTGTCCTTTTGGGGCGGATATAAAACACAAGTGAAAATTTATAGGTTGTTGGTCTGGTTGAGTAGATCACAGTATATATTTCAGTCAGCGTGTCTGACAATGAATGCTGTTAAAATTCTAATAAAGAAAAAAAAAAATTGTTGTCCCAAATGAATTTGAAATTCTATTGTCCAAACCCTGCTATGGTTATTGAAATTGGGTTACTACAACCCAAATAAGGTTTGAAAATTATAATTGATCTTGTGACTGCTGTTTTTGAGTGACTGCAAGCATTTAACAATTTATAACTCACAAGGAAGACATTTATGAGGGAAACCACTGATTTTGATGAAATTTGAAAATATGATAGAGAGGAGAAAACTAACATACGTGTATAGACTTTTAGCGGTTCAATCTCAAATCAAGTAGGTAAAATATGACATATAAAATGTTCTAAACTTTTTTGTTTCTGAATTTTTTTTTTATAAAATTTTTGTATTTTAAAATGGGTCTCTCCAACAGCTTGACACCCAATTTATCTAAAATTACTTTTGCAAGGTATTAGAAATACATAAAAGATATAAAAAAAACAAGTAAAGTCAATAATTTCGGTTTTAACAAAAAATATTCGAGAGAAGCAAACATAATTTACACGTAAACCATTCTTTATGGACGTAAACTAATTTTTGTGGTGAAAAAAAATTTGTGGGGAAAACTTCTTTTGTGGTGAAAAAAAGTTAAGTGGTGGAAAAAGATGTTTAAGGTGAAAAAAAAAATTTTTTTTTGTTGTATAAAAAATTTATTCACCGAAAAAATTTATGAGGTGAAAAAATTTAAGTAAATCAAATTTATTATTTGCCTTTCTGTTACCAATTAAACGTGTACAATAAAAAAATAAATGAGAAAATATTTAAGAGCAGAAAAGATAATTTAGAGGTAAACCATTCTTTTCGGCAGGGAAAATAATTTTTGTGGTGAAAATAAAAAAATTTTGTGAAGAAAAATTATTTTTGTGGTGAAAAACAAGTTTAGCGGTGGAAAAAATGTTTGAGGTGAAAAACAGTTTTGTGGTGAAAAAAGTTTATTCGTCGAAAAAATTTTTGAGGAGGAAAATTATTAAGTAAATCTAATATATTATTAACCTTACAAAAAAATTTGATAAGAAAATATTAAAGATAAAAAAGATAATTTAGAGGTAAATCATTCTTTTTGGGGCTAAAATAATTTTTGTGATGAAAAAAAATTTTGTGAAGAAAAATTATTTTTGTGGTGAAAAACAAGTTTAGCGGTGGAAAAAATTTTTGAGGTGAAAAAATGTTTTGTGGTGAAAAAAGTATATAATCAAAAAATTAATGAGAAAATATTTACGAGAAGAAAAGATAAAAAAGAGGTAAACCATTCCTTTTAGAGGTAAAATAATTTTTGTGGTGAAAAAAATTTTGTGAGGAAACCCTATTTTTGTGGTGAAAAAAGTTTGGCGGGGAACATAAATGTTTGAGGTGAAAAAAAAATTTTGAAATGAAAAGAAATGTTTATTATGTGTCTTAAGAAGTCTGATGAAAAAAATACAATTTATTTTATTTATCATTCGCAACTAAGGAATTGTACACCAAGTACAATAATTTGTATAGAAAATTTAGAGGTATCCCCGCCAAAAAATTGCCATGTTTGTTTATTCTGTCTCCTCTATTAGGTAACCTGTGGGTGCCTCCACAGGTTACCTTCCTTGTTAGTATTTTTTTTAACCGATTTTGTATTTCCGAAGAGGTTTAAAAAGATTTTAGTCTCTTTCCTTAATGTATGATCTTAAGCCAAAACAATAACAACACAAAAAAGATCCACAACAATACATTTTTTTATCAAATCTTGAATATTAAAAAATATTCTATTAAACAAATTCTTAAAATTTAAGAAAATGTTTATAATAGAATAATTTTCAGACTAATAACTACTCGTAAATAATGAAACGTTTATGGAAATATAATACACAGAGAGATTCATCGTGATTCATCTTGTTAACTGAATATTTTGGCAACAGCAACCAAATTATTTAGCTGTCGCAAGCAAATGTATTCTTGAGACCTCTCATACATTTTTGTAAAGCACATTATTTTCGTCAAGAATTTAGAGAAAATTCTCATGATTTTAGAAATTTTACAAAAATGAAAAAGAAAGAAAACAGATTCATTGTTACAACCGAATGGCTTGGCTGAAGCCACCGATATTTGTATTAGTTTGTGGCTACCGAATTTAGGTTAATACAACAGAATTTCAATTAAAATATATTGAAATAATATATTTTTCGTTTCTCACAATGAATCTGTTTTCTTGTATTGAAAACTTCCCATCTTTGTAAAATTTCTAATATCATAAGAATTTTTCTCAAAGTTCTTGATTTAAATAATGTGCTTCACAAAAATGTATGAGAGGTAAAAACGATTACACTTTATTTACATGGCTCTTGCATCTTTTTAGCATCTATTAACCGGGCCTTATTTGCCATAACATGTAATTATTTTATATATTCTTATGTAAAATATTTAATTAAAAACCTTTTTTAAGCCCCTAAAATATTAATAAAATTAAAAACAATTAGTGCCATGAAAATCCTTGTAAGATTAACAATAACATTAACAGTCTTAAGACATATTGTAGTAATAAAGTTTAAAAGTTCCCACAAGAGTAAAATTTGTACCTATAAATGTTGCTTCCATTTCCTTTTTTTTTTAAATATTATTGCTCTAACTACTTTTGCCGCTTGTCAACTTTACTACTACAACTAAAATTACCACAACTACAATTACATTAGATAGATTTACCATAAACACCATTTATTAGTTTGTTTTTTTTTGTATATTTTTTCTTATAGTTTTTATCTTTCTTTTTCTGATAGTTTGTTCTGTAGTTTTATTTAATTTTTATATCAGCTTCATCTTTTTTTTTTGTATTTTCTTTTATAGCTTTAAGTGGAATGTATACTAACAGTTAGTTTCAAATTCTATTAACAGAAATTATATGTGTGAATGTGTTTTTTGTTTGCTGTATATGAATGTAAGTTTATGTGAGTGTATGAATATGTATGTGTGTGTGTGTGTGTTTAACAACCAACAATCAACCATGCACATAAAATGTTGTTAACTACTTAAGTACAACTTATGCTTTACCAACCAACCAACCACTCACCATATATACACAGAAACAAAAAACAGTTCAAATCAAGCAGAAACACAACATTAAATTAAATGAAAATAGCTCTGAGATAAAATTAAAATTGTTTAGTTTTTAATTTAAATATATTTTTACTTTATTTTTGAAATGCCTAAAATATTGAAATATTAGTTTTATGAAATAGTTTACTGTAACTACACTCAGAAAAAAAGTTAGTAGAACAATTTGTAAAACCGATCCCACTTTACTATTTTTGTACTGATTTTTAGTGAAAAAATTATTATTTAGCAAATCTTTTAGTTATTTACATTTTACAAATTACAGAATTTTTACAGAATATTTACAAACTTTTTTGTTAATTTTAAAAATCATTTTACAAATTTTTGAAAACCGATTTGCTAAAATTAGCAAAAAAAAAAATACTAATTTCAAAAAACTGGATATTAAAGAAAATTTCACCTAAGAACTTAAATTGCCTTAAAATGTTACATAGATTAAAAAAAGGGATCGGAAGTTAATATATCGACTCATGTCTAAAAATAGGACATCCACTTAAAATAGCACCAAAAAGTTTTTTTAGTTCTAAAAATCAGCCCTAAAAACAATTAAAACTTGACCTTAAAATTAAAAAAAAATGGACTAAAATATTTTTCAAAACAGATATTACAAAATAAAAACAAAATGATTAATTCGTTTATGTTTTAACAATTTTTAAGATTTTTTTTTTCATTTTGTATAAAATATTTTTTAAAAAATATAATCAAAATTTTTTATGGTCGATAAAAAAAAAAATTTAAATTTTGTACTATAATTAATAATATTTAGTAATTTTTTTTTGCTGATTTAAGCAAACAGATTTTAAATTCCACTTTACAAAAAGTCTACTAAAATTTAGTAGCGGCTACTAATTTTTCTACCAATTTCATTGTACTACACGTCAGCAGACATGTGTTGCTAATATTAGCAAAAAATACCGCTGGGCTCAAATTAGCAGAATTTCCCGTAATAACAGAAAAATTTTCGGTTGCCATTACAGACTCTTTTTGATGAGTGTAGTATCATATTTATTTTAATAACATTCATACTTAATTTATAAATTATTTTTGTTACATCAAAAATTTTATTATTTTTCATGTAACAATGATTCTTTTCTCTGTGTACATTTTTATACAATCGCATTTACAAGTAGTGTAAGAATTTGGTGTAGTATACGGTTACCATTAGGGAATGGAATGCAATTCAAGTAAGTTTTTATAACAAATAAGAAATATCTTTAATATGTACTATTCTTACTAGTTATATATAGCTATATATATATTACAGACATCTCTTGAGATACTATGAGTGTAAGTATTTTTTTTTAAGGGGATGTCGGAGTCTGGTATATCGGATCATAATAAATGATAGTTTCGTTTTACTTTTCTTACTCCTTTTCTTTTCTTTTTTTTTTAAAGAATATTCACTTAAAATATAAATATACATTTAATGAAACATATGGAATTAAGATACTTTTCAACATACATATATATTTACAAGTATAAAGTTTGTTTTAAGAAATATTCGTCTTAATGAGAAGATAAAGGTTGTTGGGAAAATCTTAAAGTCTTAATTAGGGAAGGAAATAAATTGGAACCGTATTAACTCTGCACACAAGAATCCTGAAAAAATTGGTAGTAATTGCTTTTAACTGCAATTGCAGTTTTTTATTTTAAAATTTAAGCAACGCCAACTACCCTGCGAGAAAAGGACCTATCCCAGGACACGTCACATGGCCAGTTCATTGTGATAGGGACCGGTCACGGGACCGATCACTTTAACATGGGCTTGTCCTAGGAGGGGGTCAAACGCCCACTGTCACATGTCACAGGACTGGTCTAAAAGGGCAAGTCGTGACTTTTAAACGGGCCACGTGATAGGTACTTATTAGTGCTCTCTTTAGTGCTCTTCTCACGTATCTCGTGATATGTTTTTTCGGAACCGGTTCAGTTTTCACATATCCCGGGACGGGTCCCAATTCTAACAGACCCCTTTTTTCCGCAGGGTATTGCTTTTAGTCATTTTTTAAATATGTACATAGTTTTTAATGTTTTTTTTAATTTTCTTGTTTTTATTTTAATTGCTTTATAATTCTCGTAATCTTTTTTTGTTAAATATATTTTTTATATAGTTTCTGCCTAATGTAAAAAATTTAACTAATTTTTTTTTTTACTGAAAGGGTTTGATACCCTCAGAAAAAAAAGTTAGTAGAAAAATTTGTAAACGGTTTTCAATTTCACTTTACTATTTTTGTACTGATTTTTAGTAAAAAAAAATATTATTTAGCAAATCTTTTTGTTATTTGCATTTTACATATTACAAAATTTTTACAGAATATTTACAAATTTTTTTTGCTAATTTCAGAAATCATTTTACAAATTTTTGAAAATCGATTTGCTAAAATTAGCAAAAAAAAATTACTAATTTTAAAAAAGTGAATATTGAAGGAAATGGTTTTTCTAATTAAAACTTACACCTACAAACTAAAATTGCCTTAAAATGTTACATATATTAAAAAAGGGATCGGAAGTGAATATACCGACTCATGTCTAAAAATTAAAATAGCACTAACAAACAGCCCTAAAACAAATAAAATTTGACTTTAGTACTTCAAATTGACTTAAATATTTTTCAAAACAGAGATTACCAAATTCGTTTATGTTTTTACAATTTTTAATCCTTTGATTAATTTAATTTTTTAATTATGTCTTAAATATTTCTTGAAAAAAAAAATTAAAAAGATTTCATGCTCGATAAAAAAAAATAACTTTAAAATTTTGTACTAATATTAATAATGTTAAGTATTTTTTTTTTGCTGATTTTAGCAAACCGATTTTATATTCCACTTTACAAAAAGTTTACTTAAATTTAGGAGCAGCAGGTGATTTTTTGTACAAATTTCATTGTACCACACGTTAGCAAAATTTTCAGTTGCCATTACAGACAATTACATAACAATTTCTAAATTTACATAACAATTTCTAAATTAACTAATGTTGCCAATAAAATTTTTAAGAAAATTTTTATCCAACTAAAGCGCTATATATCTTTGTCTCAATATGGTTCTATGTATGGTAGGTATACTACCGCAAATTTAGCCGTGTTCACCAACTTTTGTGTTTCCCAATTTGAATTATGTTTTCAAATTGATACCATATACACCGATTTTGTTAAGGCGTTTGATCTGGGTATACTGCTTCTTAAGCTTGAGAAGATTGGTTTTCATTCTGATGTGTTAAGATGGTTTCGTTTTTACTTAACTGGCAGAAACAGTTCTGTCTCTATTGATGGAGTTTATTCTGATATTTTCGTTCCGTCCTCTGGTATACCTCAGGGCAGTATTCTAGGTCCGTTACATTTTAATATTTTTATTAATGATGTTAGTCATTGTTTTAAGAGTTCCAGATATCTTTTATATGCAGATGATCTCAAAATTTTTAAATCTATTAAAAGCGAAACAGATATTTCTAAATTACAGAATGACTTAAATAGAGTTGTTTTGTGGTCTGAACATAATGGACTTTATTTCAACGTGGATAAATGCCGTGTTATGACTTTTCACAGATGTCGTCATGTTTTAATTTCCCGATATAAAATTGGTGGTCAATTTTTATATTCAATGAATGAAATTTTAGACTTGGGGGTAGTGTTTGATACTAAGCTTTTATTTTGTAGTCATCTGAATTACTTCCCAAGAAACATTTTTACGGACTCTCCGTTACGTACGGATTCTACTGTACGTTTACGGTCCGAAAATACGTATCCGTCAAAGCTTGTACGTAAACGGAACATTAACGGACCGTATAATTGAATTTTCGAAAACAATACGTTTTTACTCCGTTTTCGTGTATCCGTTTTTGTACCGTCAAATACGGACTACTGTTTTTCTTCCGTTGCTATTGGATTTTTCATCCAGCTGATCCAAAAGGCTGCAATAGTATTCAGAGTTGATTGTTTTACCTTTCTGAAGATAATCAATCAACAAAATTCCTTTTGCATCCCAAAAAACTGATGCCATAACCTTCTTTGCTGATCGTTGTGACTTCAGCTGCTTTGGAGCTAAACAACCAGCTTCAGTCCACTGTAAACGTTCCTGTTTCAATTTAGGATTATGGTGGTAGATCCGAGTCTCATCCATAGTTATAAAACGACGCAAGAAGTAGATTTTATTCGGCTTAAAACGCTCCAAATTACGCTGAGAAATTTGTTTTCGATCCAGTTTTTGTTGAATTGTTAATGTGTGCGGCACTAACTTTCCAAACAGTTTTTTATACGTAATTCCTCATGTAAAATATGGAGTATTCGTTCGTCTGAGATGCCTATGGCATTAGCAATTTCACGCTTAGTCAAACTTGAATCTTCACTAACCATATTATGTACCTGCTCAATGATTTCTGCTGTGGTTGCAATTTTTAGTCGTCCTTCGCGTGGATCGTCTTTAAGGCTGGTACGACCACGTTTAAATTCACCAGCGCAAAATTCAACGGTGCGTTTTGAAGGTGAGGACACCTTATATACTTCTAACAATTGTTCATAAATTTCCTTTGCTTTTAAACCCTTCAAAGCAAAGAATCTAATGACTGCACAATATTCAATTTTTTCCATATTAAAAAAAAATCAATGACACGTCAACTTCAAATGGCTTGTAAACAAAGAAAGAATTGACAGAATGACTTGCAACTTTGCATGTGTTCTCAGGACAGTTATACCAACTTAAAGAAAACAAGTTTGGAGCTAACAGTGCCATCTCTTGGTGAGCGCAGGAACTTTTCAACAGACAGAGGAAATTATACACTTGAACTCCTTAAAATACTGAGTTCCATAATTATCAAACAACCTTCGATACATTATATTCATTCTTAAATTTGTTTGTTTCTTTCTATAAGTATAAGTAGTAGCAGTAGTAAAATACAAATTCCACTTAATTTTTAGTAAAAATACAAAAAAAAAGGCAATATAAGAATTAAATAAAAGAAACTTAACATGAATAAGTAAATTGAAAGTAACAGCAACAGCAATTGCCAGAGTAGTTAGATATTGTAGTAATGTGGTTATTGTTGTTTTTATGTATGGATGTATTAACAACAACAACAACAAGAACAATATGTATGGTGTTGGCAACACTTACAGTCAAGTGCATTTTACTAAGAAGGAAAGTATCTCATGGCAAACATTCAGATCTTAAAGAAACTTGGTTATGTTCACTCAGAATATTATGTAGTTAACTGTTTGTAGTTTAATAAAAAAGTTTTCCGTTCCATTTAAAAATAAAGGAAAATACATTAATTTTTCACAGATATATCTATATTAACTGTTTTATACATTTATTCGAAATAATTTACTATCATTAACCATTTTTTCAGTTTCATTTATATTTTTCATTTGTTTGAAATTTAATAATAATTCACCCACAAAACGGAAACTTGTGGTTTATTTGTGTCCTTAACAGTTATTACAAACTTAAATTTTGTTTGCTGTCTGTTTCAAAAAAAAAAAAAATATTCAAAAAGTTTCAATTTGTTTTTTTAGTTAAATTGGTTGTATATATACAAAATTTTTCAATACAAATTACAAGAACTTCGTAAACACACATACACAAATACATTCACACAAAAAGTGTTTATAGCTTCATATGCATACATACATTTTGTATTATACGAGTATATTAAAAAAAAAACAAAAAATACAAAAACGGAAATAATTTCAAATAAATGAAAATAACATTTATTTTTTAAGGATTGGTAGGTAAAATTTTGACATTTATTTTAACTGATGAGATGTGTCAGTTGATTAATCAACATTTAAAACTAAATAACAAATGGCATTTAATTTAAATGAAAATTAAGTAGACCGGTTTTTAAATGAAATATCACTTCTTTTAAATGACATTTTCAGTTATTTTAACTTACAAACTTTTTTAAGTGTAAAAATAAAAAAGTTTTGATTGGGCAGTTGAAAGAAAGCAAATGTATCTTAGTCTTGTCTCCTATACAGATTTGAAAGTTCAATTGGGGTATTCTTTTTTTTATCGTATTCTTAAAATATTTCCAAAAAATATATTTTAAAAATATCGCGAAAATTCAAAATAAATTTATTTTTTTAAACTTCCGTAAAACCACATACCTTAAATAATTATTTTTATTACTTACAAATTATGCAGATTTTGCTACAAGGATACTATCCCATTGAAGAAGAATAACAGACTCATATTATATTTAAAATTTTAATGTGATAAGTAAAAATGAAAACAATGTAAATACATATGGTAAAAATACCCAGCAAAAATAAATGGAAGTGATTCTTTAGGAATTAATTTTTCATTGATTCTAAAGTATCGTTTAGTTCTGATTTTTCTCTTCTAAGGAAGTTCTTTTTCACAACTTATAAAAATGAGATTTGTAATGAAATCTAGATTTTTAATGAAAAGTAAAAAATTTATTGTAGTAAAAATTGCAAGGATTTCGAATAGAGATAAATAAGGCCAGATTGCTGAATTTCCCGCTAAAATTTAACGAACTTTAAAACTCAAACTTTGTATAGCAAACAATATTTGTTGTTGTTGTTGTCAGTTAAATTTTCAGGTAGAAGCTAACGGGAGATTGTGAAAATGAGGTTAAGGCCCGATTACTGATGCCCTGTAGAAATCTAAATTATAAATTCAAAATTTATTTTGGAAGAACAAAAGATTTAATTTTTCACTAAACCATAAGAAGGGCTTTAGATGCAATGAAAAAGGATCATATAAGAAAACTTCCACCCTATGACACCCCTATGTAAAAATCATTGGTTCCGATCCAAATTTTCACAACACTGGAACAAAATCACTGCTTCTTTTTCTCTTCTTTTGCAATTTTTTTTTTGCTGGGTAGTGTTTAGAAAACCCGTAATTGAAATTAAATAGTTTAAAAAGAAAAACTATGACAAGGAGAACGATACGTATTCTTATCAGATATGTGGAAGAGGAGAGTTAAATGTAAGACCCATATTTTTTAAAGGCCCAATCTCTATTTTAAGTGTAAGTGTTTACTTTTCTATTCCAAAAAAAAAAAAACACAAATTTACCTAGATATTTTACCGTTATTTGTAGATTTATTTAACAAAATACGAAAACATAATAAAGTTCTTAATACCACACTTGCTTCATTTTATATTTCAGTCTTCTCCATAGGAGAATTATTAAAAATTCAAAATGATCTGTTGTACTTATGCGCTATTATTTAATACAAACAACCAGCAATAACTACAATAAAAAACAACAAAACTCCTTGATACTTGATGAAATGGAATGAGAGCAAAAATTGTTGTTGAAATTTTTGTATGTATGTGTACTACCGTTCTAACAATTTTTGAAACATTAATAACACGTCTTGTTTAAAGACGTGCTTGTGTTTTTATATTATTGCATATTTTGTTTTTGCTATTGCTATTGCTGTTATTATTATTATTGTTGTTAACGTTTATTTTTTGATTTGAGGTATTTTGCAAAAAAAAAAAAAAAAAAAAAAACAAAACAAAACCGCACATAAACCTGCAAAGTGGTACGCTGATTAGACCGCACTAACAGATGTTGTGATAATGATTTGCTGATAAAGTACGAAATAAAAATCATAATAACACAATTTGTCATTCCGTTTGTAATTTCTACAATATTGATCTTAGACCCTATAAAGTATATATATTCTGGGTCCTTATGAAGAGTGAAGTTGATTTAACGATGTCCGTCTGTCTGTCCGTCTGTGTGTTGAAATGGGTTTTCCGAAGATCCCAGACATGATGAGGACTTGATTGTTATTTATTTCTGTTACATGTGAATTTTACGCATAACAAACACATCCATTTGATGAAATTCTTTTCTTTCATCCCCACCTTTTATACACAAACAACAAACACATACAAAGATTTGTCATTTAAATAAAAACCAAACAAATCTCTAATGAACGAAGACTTTTTATATATGTACCTCTATTAACGATGATTTTGTGTGAGCTTCAATAGCTCAGTTGTCTAGAAGCTATGTCACAAATACTTTTTTTTTTCTCTAAGGCCGCGGGTTCGAATCCCGGTCAATTCACTTTTTTTTGTACATTTTTTTTTTATTTTCTTAAGACTTTATTTTTGTTTTTTTTTTTAACATTTAATAATTAATTTAAATAAAATTTTATATTAATAATTAAATAATCCATAAATAGACTAAAAACATCAAAATTTTTATAAAAACCCTCTGATACAAACAAAATACAAACGTTTTTATTTCTATTTTTTGCTCTGATTTAAAAGAATTTATAAACAGATTTTTAAACCATTTTCTCATATATTAAGAAAATTTTGTACACAATTTCCCTTTGAGTGCAACTATTTTAGGTCATAACTTATAATAATTTATAAAAAAAATTTTAACTATTTTCCTTCAAATTTTTAAAATTAAGCTAAAGTAATTAAAAATATTTTTTAATAAAAAAGCGAAATAAAATCCCAAATGTAAATTTGCCAGCTAAATAAAACGTTTTTGTACAAATAAAACACATGCAGTTCTAGTGATTTCTTTTAAAAATTTGTTGAAATTCTTTTCTTTCACCTCTTCACCTTTTATACACAAACAACAAACACTCTTCTAGAGCTGTAATATGACCTATGGATACGTCTTATATAGCAAAAGATCGAAAATATTTAGTATAACATATTTGCTGAAAAAACAACTCGGAAATATCGGTTCAGATACAAAAAAGTTATGCCCAAAACATAAATTTTTTTAAATACCTATTTTCTGGAACCATAAATCTTCCCGGGTCCAAGTTTTATCACCAAACTAAATGGTTTATTTTTTTCTTAAAGGCGTCTGTATATAAATCTGTCATATATGTCCATATATAAACTTCAGTTTTTTCCCAACCATGGTGAAGGGTATATAAGATTCGGCATAGCCGAATTTAGCCGCTCTTACTTGTTTTTTATTATCATCGACTATTTACATTAAGCATACCATTGACTCCTGTTCCATATTACTTCCGCTCATTTAATTACGGCGTTATGTTTGTTAAGTATCGACAAATTTGTTTAAGGCTTTTCTACGTGATTGTAAAATGAATTAGATATTTTGTTGTATTGTATGTTGCTAACATTTTTTAATAAGGCTGGCCTAAAGACTTATTATTGATTTCGAAAAGTACTTCCTTAAACTTTCTTTGGAGAAGCCCAAAGACAAAGTAACTTTATTTGTCATATTACTTTTTATCAAAAAGGCTACTTTAAAATTTAACCAAACTACTCTCTTGTGTTAATCTATGCGTTCAAATTATTTTCCTTATTCCTTCAACATTGTTGCTTGATTTAAAAAAAAAAATTGTGAAATAATCACATCACGTACACTTTGATTGAATTTTCCATTTTCGTTACGCTGTAGTTTTTCAAAGCAAGAAAAACAATTTTTTGAAACACTAAACATTCTTGCTACATACCAAAAATATTGCAAAATGCAAATATTTTTATTTCTAAATAATTTCACAATGTAAAAGATTTTTATTAAATTAAGTTTTTTTTTCTGTTTTTCTTCTAAATTTTTATTAAAAACTGCATTTTTTAGGTTTGATGCAATCATCTATGTTATATATTTATTTGTGAGTGTAAAAATTTTAACACGTTTTTAAATGAATTCTATATAAAAAAAACTTTGGCGGCCGGTGATCAACACGGTTATAATTGAAAAAAACAAAGTTACAAAAAATATATATATGAACAAAAGTTAAAACAAATACATACAAATCAAATACACACATATAAACAATTGCTATTTTTTTTATTCTAAAACAAATCTATGGTTAATACAATTGCAACAACAATTTCAATTTATAGCCAAAAATAGGTTTTCAAACCAAAAATTGCAAAAAAAACAAACAAAAAATGGTTTTTGGAAATATATAAATTCAATGACACCTTTTTTGGTGAAGCACATAAAAATTACATTCATACACAACCATGCAAATAGCGACAACAACCCTGTAGGAAGCCTGGGGTCAAGTGTCTACAAGTCATCACATTTGTCGACTATTTTGGGTGACTTTTTGGTGACATGTCCACAAAGCGTCTATACTTTTTACATTCCTTTTTTGCAGCTGCAAAGCTGTGCTTGTTATTGATTTTTTATTATTTTATTGAAAATACATGTGCATATAGAGTATTCAAAAAACCGGCCTTTTGAAAAAACCGGTTTCGGTTTTCTTTGAAAAATCGAATTTTAAAAAAACCGGTTTCGGTTTCGGTTTTAGCACAAAAAACCGGTCAACCGGTTTTTTCGGTTTTTTTTAATTTTAATACAAAGTTTATATAATTTGTTAATTGTAATAATAATAAAAAAATACATTCTTTAAAAATATTTTAGAAATAATATGCAATTTAAATGTTTCGTTTTAAGACGATTTTTTTGTTTGCTTTTGTTAAAGCTAGAAGTGGAAAATACTCTTTCACTAATAGTAGATGTTGGACAAAAGACAATTATATAAATTGTCCAACTTTTCTGTTCTTTTGTCGCATTTATCAAGATATATGAAATCATATGTGACCTTCTCCGAGAAAAGGACCTAGTGTGTCAAAAAACGGGTTTGGACTTAACAGTGGATTCTGGTACCTAAAAGGTGTAGAATAAGATGAAATGAGTTAGATTTCTGATAAAAATTTATTTACCCCATGAAGACGTACAAAACGAACTTGGGAAAATCAATAAAATTTTACTTTTTTTGATTTTTTGGTTTTAAATTGTCACTCTAAAAGCATCACCAAAGTCGGCACCCAATCATAACTAACCATACCAAATCGCATCTCCCAACTGAAGGTGTGTTCACAGTGACAATGCGTTATGAAACTTTAAATGCGTTTTTCTCAAAACTTCATTTTCACACACTAGGTCCGGAGAAGGTCACATATAATGATGAATGATTTTGAACAGTCTCTTTTTTAGGATTTTGAATACTGTTTATTGTGTTATTTAGATTAGAAATTAAACTATTTGAATTTGGAATATCTAAAGTAAGACTTAACTTCGGAATCTATCAGACTTACATCTAAATCTTCATAACCAAGCAAACGATTATAAAAGTGTTCGAAAAAAATAAAAGAGACCAAGTAATCCAGTTGGTGATGTAATTAAAAAACCGGTTAACCGAACAAAAAAGACCGGTTTTCGGTTTTCTTCGAATTTACAAAATATTCGAAACCGATCGGTTTAAAAAAAAAAGAAACCGGTTGACCGGTTTTCGGTTTCGGTTTTTGAATACTCTATGTGCATAGCTGCATGCAAAATTAAAGTTTTTATTAAAAATATAAAGAAAAATGATTTTAAAATTAAAATATACAAATTTGAACAAAATATATAATGAGCAAAAGAAATTATAAAAAACTTGTGAAAAGAAACAAAAAATTTTGTATAAAAATAACAAGAAAGAGGCAACAATTTTCAGTGAAAATTGCAACTCTAGAGATTTTGTGGAGCCTGATGAAGATTTTACGGAGCTGTGGATGATTTTGTGCTGTCTTTTGAAGATTTGTCTACTCCAAAATTAAATTTGCACGAACTTTTTTTTTATCTTTATGAAATTTATAAAAAAAATGCACCTGTTTAATCTTATTTCCTTCCTAGTGTAGAAATCAAGTAAAAAGTTCCAAAAGTGTAGACTAGAACTACTAAAATGTACTAGGGAACCTCTGGTTCCAATGTCAACACCTAGTCAATAGTTGTGTAGATTTGCAATGACACGCACATGTTAAATGTCTACAGCAGAAAGCGTTGGCTGGGGCACAATTTGTCAGTAGTACTAGTGACAAAGCCAATAGTGAATCAGTACAGTTTTACTATCAACATTTCCTTCAGGGAATTCATCAGATGCAAACATACGCATACAGGCACACATATAAACTCATATTCATATCGTCACCTTAAATACCAAAAAGGGAAAGCTCTATAAAAGTTTAACAATTTGGTCATACCTTTGATTAATAAAGCGCTTCCAGCAAAACTACACATTACCAAATATTGTATAAAGTAATGTAGAGTCATAGGGATCTATGCATTACCTTTCACCATACATCAGCGTTCAATTTTTACAGATAATGAGCCCCAAGGTAATATAGGGACCCATTACTTTAGAGGTAATAAAGTGCCTAAGAAAATATTGTTCTAAAAATTTAACTACAAATATATTTATTTTAAAAATACACTCACAATACTTTTTAGTTTAATGCTAGTAGTTTAATAAAAAAATTTCAAAGAAATATTTATTTTATCTTTTTTATACATTTGTTCAAAATGGTTTACTGTCATTTACCGGTATTTTTCAGTTTCATTTATATTTTTCATATGTTTGAAATTTAATAAAAAATTTATTCACAAAATAGAAATTTGTAGTTAATTTGTTTTTGTTAGAGTTATTACAAATTTTAATTTAGTTTGCAGGCTGTTTCAAAAAAAAAAAATCAAAATCAGAAAAATCCAATTTTGTTTTTTATTTAAATTGTTTGTTTATATACAAAATTATTTCAATTTAAATTACAATAACTTCATAAACACACACACACACCTATGGTCATTCACATAATATGTGTTTACAGACTACGTGAGTATACATTTTGTGGATTTAAAAACAAACAAAAATACAAAAAACGGAAAAAATTTCAAATAAATGAATGAATCAGTTATTTTTTACGGAATTAGTAGGTAAAATTTTATCATGTATTTTTAACTAATTAATCATTTGCTTTTTTACTGATGTGTCAGTTGTTTGAATTTCAAGTAAGTAAACCGGTTTTTAAGTAAAATATCATTTATTTAAAATGGTATTTTCTGTTATTTAAACTTACAAACTATTTTAAGTGTAATAACGTGGGAACGATGGGAATCGAACCTTTAACGAACGCTCGACTCATGTAATATTTAATTGCTTAACACATAATTATTAGTCTTCGTGTTTTCGTTCGTGATGACGCCCAACGTGGGGCCATGTATTTATGTTATGGCTCGTTTTGGGCTCCATATTCGAATAGAGGATGCTAAATATATACCAGCTGTGCTCATTAAAAATTTGGGTTAATTAAAATCTACTCTTTAGCATAGACCAGGGTAGCTACAACATCTTAAGCTACTCATAACAATCATCAATTTGCTTTCGCTATCGCTTTTCACCATTCTCTTTTTATCTTTTATGTATTTTGTTAGCTACCTTTTAGTATATTTAATAGCGAACCCTGATATACCTGTAAAGGGGGCAAGAGCACACCCTTCCGCTAACTTTATAAATAGTCCTGCCCCGGTGTAGGTAAAAACAGGTCGTAGGGTTCCTTACAATATTTTCTACCTTTGAAGGGCGCAAGAATCTACCTCTGAATGGCCAATAACATACGGCCGACTTTATAGGTTGTTCTGCCCCGGAGAGGTTAGAACCAAGTAGTAGAGTTCGTTACAAAATTTTCAAAAAAAAAAAAAAAAAAAATTGAGAAAAGAAAAGTTTTAAAAAATTGTCAATATAACCGTTAGAAACATGTAATCTGATGATAGGAATTTAATAAAAAAAAATATCTGGTTTGGGGGAAAAAAATCGTAACAGCTTTCTGCATTTCAAGTAACGATACATCACATACATATGTGCAATCTTCCTTACACAAAAACTATAACTCAGAAAAATGAAAATAAATACTATCCACAAAAAAATCTGATCTGATGATTTGAAAAAGAAAAAATAAATTGGACATCCACTAGCAATGGAACTTCACTATGGGACAGAAGGAACGTGGCAAAATTAGGATTCAAATAGGGAATGTTTCCGCCCTTAAATACCTGCTTAAACCCAAAACACACAAACATGAAACAATCGGGTCAGTTATATACATAAATATGGAATTTATAAAAAATAAATTAAAAACCAAACATAACAGACAAGTGGAATTGAAATACTAAGTAAGAGGAACAAAATGGAATATAAATTGGAACGAGTGGAATTGAAACATTAGACAAATGAAACGAAATGAAATGGAATAAATTGAAACACTTAATAACAGGAAAGAACTGAACTGCTAACTAAGAGGATCAGAATGGAATGGTATTTGGAACGAGTGGAATTCCAACGTTAATCAAATAAAACTAAATGGAAAGGGGAACGAGTTGAATTGAAACACTCTTTTTGGGCAAAGATCTAGAAATTTGTATTTTCTACTAAGCTAGGTCAAACTAAATGTAAAAAAATGGAGTTAAAAATGGAAAAGGTGCGCCCTTAAGCTGAAAGTCCATACCATGCGTTTTCGTGTCAATGCATATACGCTTTACTGAAATTCAAGTTACATGGGACGCTTTTTACGATTTTATTATCATCAGCTGTAGTGTAAATTTGTTGAATAAAATAAATTTAAAATAAAACAATAAGCTTTTTTTTATAAAGAACTTCGTGTTTTTTTACAGCTTCAATTTGTTTTTCCTCCATTGTGTAGTTTTTAAAATAAAAATAAACTATTAAAATTAGCTGATCTGTTCGTACGCGTCGTACGCGTCAAGGCATCCTACGCTTTGGTACTCTGTTACTTGCAGCATACAATTACACAGATTCCACTTTTTTGACAACCGCGTAGGACGCAAAGAAGCTCAGCATGCGTGGTATGGACTTTCAGCTTTAATTATCCATCGCAAACCGCTGTAACTTGAGTTTTGAAAATTTTAGGCTCATATTCCGGTAACAACCGCTAAGATGAGAGTTTTGAACAATTTTACGGGAAACATAAAAAGGCGATTAGTCGTCCCCTTACTTATCGTCCAGTCGAAACCCCTTCTGCTAGAAGTACGAAAATTAAAATATGTTTTCCCAGGGGTATTACCTTCTTAAATAATAAGGTACTTTTAGGAATATCCATTAAGAACATGGTATAATGGAGATAAATAGGGGAAAAAGCTTACTTAATCATCCAGCCTACACTCATCAAAAAAAGTCTGTAATGGCAACTAAAAATTTTGCTGTTATTTCGTGAAATTTTGTTAATTTGAGCCCAGCGGTATTTTTTGCTAATCTTAGCAACACATGTCTGCTGACGTGTAGAACAATGAAATTAGTATAAAAATTAGTAGCCGCTACTAAATTTTAGTAAACTTTTTGTTTACTAAATATTGTGAATATTGGTGCAAAATTTTAAATTTGTTTTATTTTTATCGAGCATCAAATTTTTTTATTTTATTTATTTTTTTTCAAAAAATATTTTATATAAAATTAAAATCAAAATAAAAGGCTTTTAATATTAGTACATTTTTTTTGCTCATTTTAGCAAATCGGTTTTCAAAAATTTGTAAAATGATTTCTGAAATTAGCATCAAAAATTTGTAAATATTCTGTAAAAACTCTGTAATTTGTAAAATGTAAATAGCAAAAAGATTTGCTAAATGATAATTTTTTTACTAAAAATCAGTACAAAAATAGTAAAGTGGGATTGAAAACCCTTTACAAATTTTTCTACTAACTTATTTTCTGAGTGTAAGCACTGCAGCTCTAAACTTGAAATTTGGTATTGTGAAAGGTATTTTGGAACATTTTTGCTTGAAGGGACAAAAAGTGAAAAAACTATTCATCAACTTTCGGTTAGATGTCTGATATTTCAAATTTATGCTCCCTGGTATATAAAGAGGTGTTTTCAACTTTTTCTTTGATGACTTGTGAAATTGCAAGATTAAAAAATGAATTCCGATATTTAAAACTACCGGTAACGAGTTATCGGGGTTTTAAACTAGTATAAAAATGACAAAATTACACGAAATGAGTATATTTTGACGAAAAATTACAGTTGAATATGACAGCGTGCCAACTTAATATCACTTGTTTAGTGTGTAGTAATTCCAGTTCAGTTAATCGATTAAATGACAGTCTTACATTAATCATATTTATTTCGGTAAATATTAAAAAAAATTGCATTTTTGATAGCATTTAATTTATTTAATTCTCTTATTTCATATAAAAAATAGAAAATTAAATTATTAGTACAAATTTCTTTAACTCTGTTCCATAGTGCACTCAACTTCTATAGGTCTTCGGCTAAAATGACTTAATAGTTGCCATTCTATGATTTCCATACAAAACGTTATATGAATACATACGACCATACACATATACACACACACACACACCAACACAAATGCATTCCCACCTACCCACTCATATTAATGGTGTATGCATGTATTCAGTGCCATTATGTTACGGTTTCAATTTTCATGAAAACCGTTTTTTATGTTTTGCTATAGTAATTTTTTTCCTTAATTTTTTTTTATTTTTTTTTGTAATTCAACTTTTCTGACCATCGTGTAGTTGTTGTGATTGTGTGAATGTGACCAAAATTGGTTTTATTACTTTTTTGTTGTTGCTGCGTAAGTGTGTGTGTGTGTGTTGGATGTTTTTTTTTTTGCAATTTTACGTTTTACTGCAGAGCACGAAAATTGCCAATTTTTGGCAAGAAATTGCTTCATTGTCTATATTTTGTTGTTGTTGTTGTTGAGGCTACTGCTGTTTTAATTGTTGTGTTCCACCGAACATTTACGTTGATGCATTTTAAACGGCCACTCACTGAGTTGATGGGTTTTATTTAAATTTTTTTTATAAACAAAAAATAAAAAAAATCACAATTTGTATAAACAATTAATTTAAAGTGTTGTGATTGTTAATTAATTAAAATGACTTGTTAAATACATTATACATCATTTTTAATTTATATGCAATTATTTATGCGGAACATTGTTTATTTTTATTTTTATTTATTTAAGTTATATCCTTTATTGTTTCTTTTTGTTTATTTTGAATAATTTTATTGTAGAATAAATTTAATAAAGAAAATTTATTCCAATAATTTCTGCTTGGCAAGTTTATCAACATATTTCTAATGAAATTTAATTACAACGTATTGTAGCTAGAAAGAAGTATTAAACAATTATAAAATATTCCTTTTTCTTTAAAAAAAACTTTATTTGAAGAATTAAAATAAAATTTGAAAATTTTCATTACCGAATTCGAAGCATATTTCCGATTATTTTGCTCTTTAAATGCCACTGAGACGTATGAGTGTTTATAATATGAATCATTAAATTATGCATACCCTCCATGTGACTACCAGATATGTCAACAAGTCATTACAAAATTTAAATATTTTTTACAGCAACAAAATCAACTAGTGCACCAGGTAATGGCTCTTAGGTTACGTTTACACAATACTCGAAATCTAACTGGATTTGAAAATCTGGTTCATTTGTTATAGTTTACCGAAACACAGTTTGCATTATCTTGATGAAAAAGAACTTTTTTCTTGGCCATATGGGGTAATTTTTTTTAAATCCTCGTCAAATCGGTCATATAAGTTGGCATACTTTTCGCCGTTTATTATTTTTCCCTTTTGAAGGTAATCGATGTGGAATATCCCGCGTGCATCCTTCGGAGCCGGTTCACCCGGAAAACCTCATTGTTTAGACTGCTCATTGTTTAGGCTGCTCGTTGTTTAGACTGTCTCCGGAGTGTTGTTATGGATCCATGTTTCATCCACAGTTACAAAACGCCGCAAAAACTCATTCGAATTGCGGTTAAAGAACTCCAAACAGTTGTCACACGATTACGTTTATGGTCAGTTGAGAGCAAACAGGAATTCTTAAATCCAACTGCTCATTTAAAATCGAAACCACACTGCCATATAAAATGCATATGGCATCAACAATCTCACGCACTTTTACTCTTCGAGAGGCCAACACCATATCGTGATTTTTTTCGACATTTTCGGGTGTATTGACCTCAATTGTGCGACCATAACCAAAGTCAGTAAACCACTTTTTTACCATTGAAATCGATGGTGCGGAGTCCCCATAGTATTTATCAAGCTTTTCCTTGGTTTGATTGATGTTTTTTTTTGCAAAAAAAAATAATGTTTAATAAGCACTCAAAATTCACTTTTTTCCATTCTTAAAAAAATCCACGAGGTTGTATGTTTTGAACAGCTGTTAAACGCATATTAAATGACGAAACTTGCTCAAAAATTTGACAGGTGGTACTTGATGGGAGCAGTGTTACATTTCATATAACTACGAGGGAAGTTCGAAAAGTCACGGACTTATTGATCCGCCTTCGTAATTCAAATCCAGTTTAATTTAGACCAACCTTAAAAATACACTCATTATAATAAATGAAAAATCAATTGAATCAGTCAATCCAAAAAACAAAGTATACAAATTTACAGACATTCAGTAGGAGTTTATATTTTCTGTTAAATGCAAGCTTCTATGTTTTCTGTTTCTGAAAATAGAAACTTATATAATCCCTTTTTGTTTTTTTTACCAAAATTGTTTGTTTATATACAAAATTATTTCAATAAAAATTACAAGAAATTATTCAAATATAAATACACACATATAAAATAAAAATATATACATCTGTGTGTTGTGTTTTGTAAAATTACATACAAATAAAAAAACAAATTTTGAATTTGAAAAACAAACCAAAAAATCGCTTTATTCTACTTTTTGTCAATTAAAAATTGTTGGTTATTTTAAATGACTTTTGATTGCTTTTACTACTTTTGTGGATTATAAAAAAATGATTGAAAATAACCAACAAAATGAGCTAAATATTTTGAAAAATCAGTAGTCCTCTTTTTGATTGTATTTTTGATTAATTTAATATGTATTTTAAATTATTTTTAACAAAATAATATTGTGAGTGTATCTTTCCATTAATAGCACCTTTTATATATTTTTTTTTGGAGGTGCTTTAACACCTGAACATTAGAGATGATTAATGAAAAAGAAACGGTTAACCTTAAATTTTTATTCCCATCAAGTAACTGAGTTTCACCTAAGTGTTGTGATAATGCGATTGTTATAGCATTTTTCCACTGAGCTACATCTAACATCTTTCATCAATTTGCAAAGATGTTAACATCTTGCTATAAGAATTATACAGGCCAAAAATTCTACATCTTTCTACATCTACAAAAGATGATACTTTCTCATTTTGTTCCATCTTATATCTTTCCCTAAAAAAATGACAAAAAAAAGTCGATTTTCTTTGTGCCATCACTAGCAAACTGACATTGCAGAAAATAAACCAAAAAAAATTTATTCAACAAAGGAAAATGAGCGGCACGTAAGAATTTCATACTTATGTCTACCAAAAATTCTTCTTCATCATCATCTTCTTCCAGAATGGCCTTTAATATTTCAATGTACTGCATTAAAATTCGGGTTTGTTCTTGCAAAGCAACAACTACTACAATGATTAATGCTATCTCTAAATCCCTTTTTTTATTTTTAACAAAAAATATGCGTGAAATATGCGTGACAGCTGAATAAATAGCAGATGAGAAATGTTGCCAATGTAAACACAGGTTTCACGTTTTTAACATCTTCCATGCATTTCAAAAAAATGTTGTTCAGTGTAAAAAGCCTATTAGTGGTTAAACAATTCGTCTAATAACTGGATATCAAACAACAAAAATTTTTATTAATACAATAAAATTAAAAAAGCCACTCTAATCTACGTATATGATTTATTAAATTTTAATACCAATACAACTCCTACTGATACAACATTTTTGCCATAAAAGTATTTTCACAAAACATAACATTCATCTTTATATTACAAAACCATAAACAAAACCACACAATCATATCGATAGTGCGAGTGTGTGTGTGTGTGTATAGCTGTATTCCTAGATTAATAAAAGCTTCCGGACAAAAACAATCTGGGACACCTGTGTGTATTGGATAACAGCATTGCTTTGATTGTATCCTGTTGTTTTTTTTTTGTACTTTTGCTAGCCTGTCTTTCTCTGATTGTCTAATAAACCGCCCCGCTTCCTAACCATTTCAATATTAGACAATTTTATCATAAGGACAAAAGGATATTTTTGTTAAAAAAAAAAACGAAAGCGAAAATAAGAAAATATTTATTTTCCTTTTATTTTGCAACAATAGCAACATAAAAGTTTTGTTTGGCAAAAAGTTTTAACAAAATTTTCTGTTGTTGGTGTGTTGTTAAAATGAAAAAAAAAAAAATTATGAAACATTGAAACAAGCCTTTGTTAACCTAATTGAAAAAAAAAAGAAAATAAAAAAAAAAATATATAGGAAAATATACAAAATTTCCAAGAACTAGAAACTTAAAATAAAGAATGAAAATGTTCAAGTTTCGTATAATTTTTTGTTCTTCGGTGCTTTTTTTTTGACAAACTTTTATATTTTTCTTCCTTTCTGTTGTACCTGTATTAAATTGGTATTGTTGTTGTTGCTGTTGCCCGTTTTTTTATAACTTCCTTTACCTTCAATATGTTGACACTACATTTGTCACAAGATTTTTAGTGTTGTTGCTGTTACTGCTATTGCTGGCGTTTTGTTATGGTTATAAAACTTATGTTGGTTGGTATTTTCATTTGCCACTTCTTCATCTTTTATGACTTGGTTTTTATTATATGAGACTCTAAAGACCAACTGTCCAGTCTTATTTTATATCGCAAATGTTTAATAAAAATTTAAATATTTGTTTTTAAAATTATTAAGTATTAATATTCAATTTTTTTAAGCTAAAGATCTTTTTTTTTTCTTTATAATATGATGTAAAAAAAAATTAAAAGACCAAATAAAAATAATCCAGAAGAAGAATCAAAGTTTTTCATTTTTTTTTAAATTACAGCCAAAAAAGATCGGAAGGTTATTTTTGCGCCACCCTGTATACTTATTATATTAATCATACGTTTAGGTGCCCTTAATATATATAAATAAAAATATTAATTTTTAATGAATATTTGTGATGTACAATATTCAATGATTTTTTTTCTTTAAAACGAAGCCGAATAATGTGTTCAAACTTGTTGTAAACATAAAAATATCACCCATTTTAAGCTAAATTGAGTTTATATTATTCTAAAAATTCCCAACTCCTTCAGATGTTCCTATGGTTCTAGTTCCGGTACATATAGGGGTAAATGCTTTGGAAAACCTTATATATGAAAAAGGTAACTTTTATTACTTTACGAGTTGTTTTGTAATTTTTTATAGTTTGCTTTATATTTTCTTCCTATTTTCTAACTGAGAAAAAAAGGAAATTAAATGAGAAAACAACTTAACGAAAAGTTTATTCTTTTAACTATTTTGCATTTTATTTACATTTTTTCTATACACTTATCAAAAATAAGTTTCTTTTTTTAAAAGCAAAATGCTATTTAAGAACTTAAATTTTGAGAATATTACTGCACAAAAAAGGTCTACGTTCGATTTTGTTCTATAGTCCCGGTTTCTTTTCAATTAACAGTCATTAACTCTGAAATTTCGATACGTAAAGAGAAAATAAAAGATCCGTATTTATTCTTTACAGCTCAATCTTCAAAATCCAGTTAAATATTTTTAATAAAAAAATTCCATTTTTGGTCGATGATAGATGATTTTATGAAGCATTTTTTTAAATAAAAAAAAAATAGATGAAATGTAAGTTTATTTTGACCTATGGGACCCAGTTTACAAATTAAAAATACACTAAAAATAGTGTGTAAGTAAAATTAACTGAAAATACCATTTAAAAAAAATGCTATTTTATGTAAAAACCGGTCTACTTAATTTTCATTGAAATCAATTTTTTTTTGTTATATAAAGGGTGTCCCAAGAAGAACGCAAATTTTATATCTGGCAACATTCGAAGTGTCATTGTTTGACATTTGAACAATTGTTATTGTTTGCTAGTAGAAGGTACGAGGTTAGTAAAAATGGAGCGCTACACGAATGAACAACGCATTCTCATTGTGAAATTGTTTTACCAAAATGGTGAAAGTTTTGCGGCTACAGTTCGCAAATTGCGATCAATTTGGGGTCACAATAATGCTCCAAAAGAGTCAACTGTAAAGAGATTAATGGATAAATTTGCCGAAACTGGGTCTGTTAGTGATGTAAAGACAACAACGCGCCATCGACCAGGTCGATCGACCGAAAATGTCGCAGCTGTACGTGACGATGTCGCTCAAACTTCATCCACCTCAATTCGACACCGAGCTCAGCAAATTGGTGTCTCCAAATCCACTTTGCAGCGAATTTTGACGAAAGATTTGCATCTTCATGCATACAAAGTTCAATTGACTCAGGAACTGAAGCCAGCTGACCATGGACAGCGAAGGGAGTTCGTTAATAGGGTATTGGAGAGACAACATGAAAATGCTGATTTTGCCGATAAAATCATCTTCAGTGACGAGGCCCATTTTCATCTTGATGGCTTCGTCAATAGGCAGAATTGTCGCATTTGGGGTGAAGAAAATCCTCGAGTGATTCACGAGAAGCAAATGCATCCTCAACGTGTCACTGTGTGGTGTGGTTTTTGGGCTGGAGGAATCATTGGACCTTTTTTTATGAAAATGAGGCAGGGCAAGCGCAAACAGTCAATGGTGTTCGGTATCGTGAAATGATAACCAGTTTTTTCTTGCCTAGAATTGAAGAAATGAATGTGGAGGGCATGTGGTTCCAACAAGACGGCGCCACATGTCATACAGCCAGAGAAACAATTCAATTGCTGCATCAGTCATTTCCCGGTCGTGTTATTTCGCGTTTTGGAGATCAGAATTGGCCGCCTAGATCGTGCGATTTAACACCATTAGATTTTTTTCTTTGGGGTTTTTTGAAGTCGATGGTTTACGCGAATAAGCCGACGACGACTCAAGCCTTAAAAGAGGAAATTGGACGCTGCATTAATGAAATACCGCAGCATTCATGCAAAACGGTCATTGAAAATTTCATTAAAAGATCGCGTGCATGCCAGCAAAGCCGCGGCGGCCATCTGCACGATATATTGTTCCATACATAACCCCATTCTCTCTACTTTACGATATAATAAAGTTTCACGATTTTTTTTTAAATATCTGTGTTTTATTTAAAATTTAAAAACTGCGTTCTTCTTGGGACACCCTTTATATTTAAATGTTGTTTAAACAATTTACACATCAAAAAAAACAATTAATTAATCAGTTAAAAATAAATGTTAAAACAAATAATGTTTTAAAATCGGTAGGATTTTGGAAAAAATAACTGATTTTTTATTTATTTATTTAAAATTGTTTCCATTTTTTTTGACCCACAAAATGTATATTCACACAGTTCATAGACACATTTTGTGTGAATGACCATATGTGTGTGTTTATGAAGTTCTTGCGATTGGAATTAAAGTAATTTTGTTTATAAACAAATAATTTAAATAAAAAACAAATTTTAAATTTTTTTAATATTGCTTTGAAACAAACGACAAACAAAATTTAAATTTGTAATAATTATAATGGAGATATATAAACCACAAATTTCCGTTTTGTGGGTAAATTTTTAGTAAATTTCAAACAGATGAAAAAACTAAATGAAACTGAAAAAAAATCGGTAAATGATAGAAAATTATGTTCATTAAATGTATAAAAAAGTTAAAATAAATATTTCATTAAAATATGTATAAAAATGTATTTTTAGTCTGGTTCGAGATAATAGAAATTTTTTTTCAAATGAAAAACTTTTTTTTTTTTTATAATCATGGAGAATACACACTAAATAAAAAAAATAAAATTTTTTCATTTGAAGAAAAATACATTTTCATACATATACGAGGGCGGATCAATTAGTCCGTGACCTTTTGAATGAAACACAGTTTTTTATGCAAAAAAAAAAAAAATATTTTTCAACAAAATCTCCTTTTAGCTCAATACTTAATCCAATGTTTCCCCAATTTTTGTATCCCTTACAAAAAATAGGATTTTTCGAGGTCCATAAAATAGGCATTTGTCTGATCAATAATTTCATCGTTGGAGCTAAATCACTTTCCACCGAGCCATTTCTTTAGGAAATAGTCACTGGGAAAATAGGAAATAGTAACGCGGAACCCATCTTGCAGACAGCTTTCCTATATCCAACTGATTTTAAATAATCGAAACCACACTGTCATATGAAATCCCTCTGGCATCAACAATCTCACGCACTTTTACTCTTCGATCGGTCAACACCATATCGTGGATTTTTCGAAATTTTCGGGTGTATTGACATCAATTGGCCGTTCAGAACGTTCAGCGTTATTTGTACTTGTGCGACCACAACGAAAGTCAGTAAACCACTTTTTTACCATTGAAATCGATGGTGCAGAGTCCCCATAGTATTTATCAAGCTTTTACTTGGTTTGGTTGACGGTTTTTTTTTCTCAAAAAATAATGTTTAATGAGCACTCGAAATTAACTTTTCTCCATTTAAAAAAAAACCACGAGGTTGTATGTTTTGAACAGCTGTTCAACGCAAAGTAAATGACGGAATTTGCTCAAAATTTGACAGTAGTCTATTAACAGGTGGTACTTGAAGGGAGCAGTGTTGCATTTCATATAATTACGAGGGAAGTTTGAAAAGTCACGGACTTATTGATCCGCCCTCGTAGGTATTAAAAATATCAACTATAAAATAAAAACTTCACTATTTCTTTGAAAAATTAATATATGTTCCTTTATTTTAAAATGAGCTGAAGTTTTTTTTTTAGTTAACTACAAACAGTTACCTACTTAATATTCTGAGTGTAAAGCTCATTTTAAATTATAAGATAAATCGATTTAAACATTTGCAATAAAATTTCATATAGAATTAAAATTTTTGTTAAAAATATTGATGATTTTAAATTACCTTCTTCCCGAACTACAAGATAAATCAAGTTCCATTCGGCACTTGTGTTTCTAGATAAATCAATTTAAAGATTTGCATTGAATATTTTGTCAGATGCGCATTAGTTTACAAGATAAATAGATTTAAAGAGTTTTTTTTTTTAAATCGAAAATATATATAATTTCTAATTTACCTCCATTTCGCCCTACGGTGATTAGTTAGCGAAATAAATAAATAAACGTTTTTAATAAAATTTCATATAAATTTCCTTTATTGAAAAAAATATAAATGATTTCAGCGATAAATCGATTTTAATATTTTAGGCCGAGAGTTCAGATGTTTTCTTTCAAATAAATTTTTTAATAAAATTTCATAAAATATAAAATTCCTGGTTTTTGTTAAATAAATTTAAAAATTTTTCATCTTTGCGGAAATACTTAAAAATTTCTGCCTAAAAAATTTAAGTCGTAAATTTGATAAGCAAAGAAAATATTTTTCTCGTGATTTACAAAAATCACTTTTTTATGAAATTTCGTTTAAAAAGTACGTAAAGGAACACGCGAAATTACTTGCTTTATCACTGTGATTTACAAAATTATAAATTGGAAAATTGCGATAAAAGTAAGGAACATTCAACTATATTACAATTAAGGTCTACTGTGTGCTTCACTCCGTCGATTTTTTAGCAGCCTAATCGAGTTATTTGTTAGTAAAAGATTCACACCTTCACAGTAACGGATACCGATAGAAAGGTATTTTTACTGAAATTGTATTCGTCAATTTCCCTTTGCCCGTGGAAACATAAATCCTTATATGTCAGCCCTAAAGTGTAAATCAATTTAGTCTGGCAACTCTTGAACACTACAAAGATCAACAATAGCAAAGACCAGAACCTTCCAGCCAACCCTATAGGCATCTAGAGACGACATCATGTTCTGGATCTACTACAAATATCCACAGATGGCGCTGTCACCAGAATCTTTCACACGGCTTTAAATAAGTCTAGACAAAAACATCTGTATATATCTAGTAATTTCCACAAGAGCACGCTTTCACCCAGAGATATGTCCTCAGTTTGAGATATATCGTTAATACGGCAACAAATCGGCAAAATAAAATTGGTGATTAATTTAATAAATTGTATAATTGTGTTAAAGTGTTGTAAAATAAAATTACTGTGTAGTTGAGTGAAGCTAACAAATTTATATATTTAATATGTCATTTGATTTAAGTGAGAGGGACATTTAAATTATGTCGGGTTTAAGACGAATTTTTCCAATGCCTTTTTATCATCTACATTTCAAAAACTTCGGAAACATGGCAACTCTAATATGGATATCAAAATTTTAATTTTTACAAGTAACTTAAAGCTAGATACAGGGTGTCCGCCGGGAAGGTATACTGCTTTGTTTGTTTATAATTTTTGATTAAATGAAAGAGAATGGATCTTATATTGATAAATGTTTTATCTAATGTCGGCAATTATGTATGGAATATAATATCAGATAAATGTCCGTGTCTGTTAGCCTCCCAAATGCGACCCCTTTTGAGCACATTTTTCATTACATTCTCACACATTTTACGCGGTATTTCATTAATTTCATCACGAATATTTTGATTGAGTTGCTCAAGCGTTTCTGGTTTGTTTGCATAAACCTTGCTTTTCAGATATCCTTTTAATGGATGCAAAGGTGGCTGATGAATAATTTGAGTGCTTTCCATTGCCCAGAACCGACTATTCTATTTATTCACATATCCATTCAAATGAAAATGTTCCTCGTCACTCATTATGATTTTTTCATAAAAATCGGGGTTGATGTTTTAGAGATTAAAACACGTGGTTTATCGAATATATTTTCATAATAAATTTGCCACATGTCTACTTCACGACTGCCAAATATGAACTGTCAAGACTAATGTTTAAGAAAATGGCGGCAAAATAAAGTAGTATACCTTCCCGGAGGACACCCTGTACAAATAAATTTAAATTTTATAATATGTATCCCCATATAAAAATATCATTAATTTTCCATTTAACTACCTAAATATGACATTGGACCGATGGAAAAATTAAGTTTAAATTAATTACTTCTCCGAAATTCATTAAAATCGATGTCAACCACTTCGCAGACCTTATTTTGTAAAACTTATCTACAGGAAATACAATACAACCACAAAAAATAATTTTCAACTTCAAGTTCAATTATTCACTATAATTTCAAAAAACCTCAAAGTTAACTTAAACAATTATCTTTACTTGTCTTGTTGTATAGCAATTGTAATTCATGCAATATCTTTCAGAATTTATCCCAAAAATGTTATGATTTACTACAATGCTATGATTACTATACATTATTTTACAAAAAATAAAAATAAAAAGACAAACCATAAAAGAAGAAATCCGTACATATTTGTTTTGCTTATTGACAAACCAATAATTTATTTTTTTTTTTTATCAACATGACAATATCATGCTTACAATGTTGAACTTAAACACTTGCACATATGAAGGTTTTTATGCGACACACAAATACATTGACACTTATAACTTATATATAGTAAAAAATCTACCACAAATCATGTATGAAAAGTGGCAACATTGTTACACTTACTTATTACACACATACATACATATGTTACTTACATATAAGGCAACAAAATATTACACTGCCTCTTCAAACAAAGGAAAGCAAAAAAGACCCGAAAGCATAGTTGCCAGATTTACTAAAAACAGTATTGTTAAAATTTAAAAAAAACAGCAACATTTTTTAAAATAAATGTTTTTCTTTTAATCCTATGCAGATTTTGAGATGGAAAAATTTTAAAATCTAAATATTGAAAAATCTTGCTGCGAAGCAACAAGACCAACTAAAATTTCTTGCTACATTTAGAGCGGTATTTTCACAAAAGAAAATTTGGTCTTCAAATATACAGCCATTAATATTCGGATACGAAAGTATTAAAAATTCAAGAAATTTAGTCTTTAAAATCTTTAAGTTTAAGATTTTAAAGAATTTTTACACTCAGAAAAAAAAGTTTGTAGAAACATTTGTAAACAGTTTTCAATCTCAATTTACTTTTTTGTACTGATTTTTAGTAAAAAAATTATTATTTATCAAATTTTTTTTGATATTCACATCTTACAAAGTACAGAGTTTTTACAGAATATTTACAAATTTTTCTTTGCTAATTTCAGAAATCATTTACCGATTTGCTAAAATCAGCAAAAAAAATTACTAATTTTCAAAATATCTTTAAAAAAAATAAATAAAATAACAAAATTTTGATGCTCAATAAAAAAAAATAAATTTAAAATTTTGTACTAATATTAAAAATTTTTTGTAATTTTTTTTTGCTGATTTTAGCAAAAAGATTTTAAATTCCACTTTACAAAAAGTTTACTTAAATTTAGTAGCGGCTACGAATATTTCTACTAATTTCATTGTACTACACGTCAGCAGACATGTGTTGCTAAGATTAGCAAAAAATACCGCTGGGCTCAATTTAGCAAAATTTCCCGTAATAACAGCAAAATTTTCTGTTACCATTACAGACTTTTTTTGGTGAGTGTATGATATAATATTTCGCTTTGAGATATTCTTGCCTTTTAAATATATTGAGGTTACATCTTACAATACTCTTTTAATTTTTTCCCACAGAAAACTGCCTGGTTCTAAAATATTACTCTTAAAGAAAAATTTATACTTTCTCATAAAAAAATATAAAATTTAAATATTTGCCAGAAAAAATCATATAATTTAGCAACATTTACATTTTATCCCATTTTATTAACAGAAATGACTTAAATTTTTGGAAATATTTAAAAATTTTTTGCCTTCCAAGATTTAAGCTATTTTTGATAGTTAAATTCGGCAAATCTGGCACCAAAGTCTATTGAGCAAAAAAAAACAAAAAAAAAAAAGATAGTTAAAGAATGTGAAGAAGACATTTATCAACATTTTTACAAATGTAAAATTGCTGTAAACTTGTAGAGTATGTGTAATGTACATATGTAAGTATTACAAAAACAGAATCAAAGTATATGGTAACAAAAAAATTAAAAAAAAAAAAATCCGTTTGCATTGGTTTTTTAAGCTGTACATATTTCAAAATGGATGTTGAGAGACTAGGCTGAGGTTTTGTTACTAATTTTGAATAACTCAAGGATGTAAGCGCTCTTAAAGATTGTGGTTGGGCTGTAAGTATAAAAGTAATATCGAGTTATTACTAATATCGATTAATATTCAAACAAATCTTTGTAAAACTATAATACTACATTTATACTTAACCAAAAACTAGTTGGGATAGAAAACTACTACTTGTCAAATTCTACACAAATTTTAAATTTAAGAATAAAAGGTTTTAAATACTACTATTTTTTTTGTTGAACACTTAAAAGAAAAAATAAGTTAGTAGAAAAATTAGTAATAGGCGTTGTATATCTAATATACTAATTTTAAGTATTTTTTTTTTGGGTAAAATTGTGTTTTCAGCAAAAGTTTTAGTTTTATTTCTTCAGCAAAAACTAACTTTGAGCTAATTTATTTTGCTATCAAAATTGTGCTGATCAACATATCTATAGTGAGGACAAGAATCGCATATAAAAGTGGTAGATGTAACAGCTAAATTTAGTACATATAGGATCCGCCATCTTACGTTTTTTTTTTCAACTAGTGCTTATTTCGTGAATGGTAACACTTAGCTCATGTCTGATTTGACAGATAATTAGTTTTATCCTTCCGCTGAACGAATATGGTTGTGTATACGCTTGGACAACGCTGGGAAATATTGCGACATTACTTTGAAAATCATGGTAAAGTTGCAAAATGTTATCTTTTCAATGTCATCGTTTCAGATGAAGCTCATTTTGATCTTGGCGGGTATGTAAACAAGCAAAATTGTCGCATTTGGGGCACAGAAAACCCGCACGCATACATTGAAAAGCCGATGCACCCAAAACGAGATACTGCTTGGTGCGGATTTTGGTCCAGAGGCATAATTGGGCCATTTTTCTTCCAAAATGAGCAAGGAGTGGCCGTTACAGTCATTGGCGATCGTTATCGGGCCATGTTGAACGAATTTCTGTTCACAAATATTGAAGAGGAGGATATTGGCAACATTTTGTTTCAACAGGACGGCGCTACGTGCCACACAGCCGAAGCTACACTTGATGTTTTGCGCCCTGTTTTTGAAGATCGCATTATCAGCCGCAGAGCTGATGTCGTTTGGCCACCTCGGAGCTGCGATTTGACACCGTTGGACTATTATTTGTAGGGTGCCGTCAAAGATACAAAGGACAATATTCGTGAAGCCATTGGTGATAATCGATAATATGCTTAAAAATTGGACCGATCGTGTAGGCTACTGCATGGCGAGCCGAGGCAGCCATTTGAATGAAATTATTTTCCATTATTAACCGGAAGGATTGTACTTTCAAATAAAAAAAAAAACATTTGAGAAAATATTTAGTAGTTTTTTTATAGCATTTTCAAAAAAAAAAAGTTATTTGGCGGACCCTATACAAAAAATAATAATTTTAAAAATACAACTCAACAATTTTATTGGTTTTTAGCAAGGATTTTTTTTATTTACAATCGACTAAGTGTTGGCACAAATTATGCTGGTTTTACTATTTACTTTTTATCTTTTTTGGCAAAAATCATCTGACTAATTTTCACCAACAAGATTTTGCTGACATAAGCAATTTTTCTGCAAGCCCCCTCCAGACTGAACTTATGCTGACCCAGCAACATTATTGAGTGATTTTACTCACGTTGTTTTTTGAGTGTAGTGTCTGTGTTTTCATAATCTCCACCGATTACATATGTAAAATCAGTTTTCAGCTGCTATTTAAAAGACATGTATACGCTTTTATTTCACTCAAAATATTTTTGTATGTACAGACTGTAGTTTATTTTAAAAGTTATCCCTACAATTGTTTTTAAATGATTAAATAATTAAAATGCAAAGAATTATATTTTTAATTTAAAAATAATTTATAGGAGAGCGAATCAATAAGGCCGTGACTTTTCAAACTTCCCTCGTAGTTATATGAAATGCAACACTGCTCCTATCAAGTACTACCTGTTAATAGACTACATACTGTCAAATTTTAAAGAGTTCCGTCATTTACTTTGCGTTTAATAGCTGTTCAAAACATACAACCTCATGCATTTTTTTTTTAAAACGGAAAAAAGTGAATTTCGAGTGCTCATTAAACATTATTTTTTGCAAAAAAACGTCAATCAAACCAAGGAAAAGCTTGATAAATACTATGGGGACTCTGCACCATCGATTTCACCGGTAAAAATGTGGTTTACTGACTTTCGTTGTGGTCGCACAAGTACAAATAACGCTGGACGGCCAATTAAGGTCAATACACCCGAAAATGTCGAAAAAATCCACGATATGGTGTTGGCCGATCGAAGAGTAAAAGTGCGTGAGATTGTTGATGCCATAGGCATTTCATATTGCAGTGTGGTTTCGATTTTAAATGATCAGTTGGATCTAAGAAAGCTGTCTGCTGTCTGGGTGCCGCGTTTGTTCTCAATTGACCATAATGCACGGGTGCACATGTGTCTCAATGGCAAAATTTCATGAATTGGGCTACGAATTGCGCCCTCATTCGCCTTATTCTCCGCATTCAGCCCCCAGTGACTATTTCCTATTTCCAAACCTTAATAAATGGCTCAAAATGGATGAAACAAATGCCTATTTTATGGACCTCAAAATATCCTTTTTTTTTTTGGAAGGGATACAAAAATCGGAGAAAAGTTTGACTAAGTGTATTTAGCTTAAAGGAGATTATGTTGAAAAATATTTTGTTTTTGCAAAAAAAAAAAAACTTTATTTCATTAAAAAAGTCACGGAGTTATTGATCCGCCTTAGTACAATATAAAAAACTGGATTTTGTGTTAGGTTAATGTTTTCATTAAAAAGGTTTTGTTAAAAAAATGTTTTTAATTTTTTGTGGTTAATGAACTAATAATTTTAATAAAAAAAATTAATGAAAAGTCAATAATTTTTACAGAATTTGTAGTTAAATTGTTGAAAGTTAAAAAAAGCGAAATAAAAAAAATCATTACTTTTAACATATATTGCATTTATCTAGCTGACAAATAAAAGAAATAAATTAAGTTTTTTACAGTTAAAATTTATATCATTTATTTTTACAAATATTGTAATTTAATTTTTTAACATTTAAAAAAAAAGAAAAAACATTTTTTTTTGATTTAAATGAAAATTTAATAGACCGACTTCTAAGTGATTTTTAATTTATTTTAAATTAGATTTTTAATTTATTTTAAATTACAAACTATGTTAAGTGTTCCCTTTTGCCGTATATAGTTTGGTGAAAACAAGTCATTTACTAATGTTTCCCTTCTAAAACATATCGATCAACTGTAATTTATTATTGATTGTTTCGATTAAAACATATTAAGAAATTCTGCACCGAACCATGTGTGTGGTTTCATAGTAAAGTTTATTGTTGATTTGTATAAATTTTATGTGAGACTTGCTAAGTTTGATTTGATATCATAATTCTGGCAATTATACACTATTTGTAATTTATTTTGAGATCGTTTGAAAAAATAAAAAAAAATAAAACAAATCATACGAATTAAAAACGAACATGTTCTTTAAGAGGGGTGATTCGTTTTTAGCGGTATTACGGTTTTTGGAATAAAATCTTCCTCCGTGCGAACATTTTATAAACTACAGTTTTAGTGTAAGTTAAGTTAATAGATTTTATTTATATTTTTATATAGTTTAAATGGTGTATTGCCAAAATTTTAAAGAGGTATAATGGTTTGTTTTTTGTTTAAATCAAATAATTGCTTAGTACAGGTTACAGTGGAAGCTTGTTGTTTTTTGTTTGTTTTTGTTTTGTAGCATGGACATGCTTGAAATATTTGTTTTGTTAACCTTTTGCTTTCATCCTTAACTTTTAACTCACTCCTTCTAACCAATAATTTTCTAACTGTAACTAATGTTTCGAATATTTTTGTTTCAAAAGGAATGCTAATGATGTTTTGGGGTTATAAAAGGAAAAATATATTGGAATGAGAAGTACGGAAATCATTTAAAATCTAATGTGATGAATAAACAGATGTTGGTCGCTAAAGTTTTGTTGTGTTATTTTTGTATATAGTATAATATTTTGAAGTACATAAAGTTATTACTTGGATACCGTATATAAAAAAAACGCCGTAACTCGCTAGCTTAGTGTGCAAGGGGACTAAGTCCAATTAAGGAAAGGTTACAGTTGAAAGAAACAAAAATGGTTTATGTTAAATTATTTTTTATTTAGTATTCTTCATTTTTTCAACTACAAAAGTTAATTAATCAATTTAGCCAACTTAAAACCACTTCTATGATTTACGAGAACTGGTCAATGAGTCCGTGACTTTTTGAATGAAAAACAAGTTTTTGCCTAAAAAATCGTTTTATTTTTCAATACAGTCTCCTTTTAGCTTTTCACTGTTTGTCCAACGTTTCTCTAATTTTTTCATCCCTTCCAAGAAATACGTGGTCATCAAAACAGGTTTGTTCGAGTCAAATCTTCAGGTTTGGAAACAAGAAATAAACACACGGTGCTACATCCGGAGAATAGGGTGGATGAGGGAGCAATTCGTAGCCACATTCATGGATTTTTGACATTTTCCATTTTCAGTTAAGAGGCGGGAAATTAAAAAAGTAACAGACTAATTGATCCGCCCTCGTTCCTAGCACATTTTCATTTACTTATTCTGTATTTTTTCCTATGACTTTCAAGCGATAGAAGAGACAAAATGTATCATATAAAGGGTGGTTAAATTTTAAGGGCCGATGTTGATTTTGAATAAAACACAAATTATTTAGGAAATTATTGTTATATCATTTTATTATGATAATATGGCATAGTTCAATTACGCATGGAACAAAATAACGGCCAAATGGCTGCCGGAACCTCGGCGGTACACCTCCATCCGATGGTCTAAATTTTCGATGACGCTGAGGCATAATTGAGGTTCTATGCCGTTAATGTGCCGAATTATATCATTCTTTAGCTCTTGAATTGTTGCTGGCTTATCGATGTACACCTTTTCTTTCAAATAACCCCAAAGAAATAAGTCCAACGGTGTCAAATCACATGATCTTGGCGGCCACATGATCTCGGCGCCACCAGGTGAGATAACACGGCTATTGAATTTGTCGCGCAAAAGAGCCATTGTTTCGTTAGCTGTGTGGCAAGTGGCACCGTCCTGTTGAAACTACATATCGTCCAGGGTCACAATAAGTTTGTTGTCATCTCGCGATAGCGAACACCATTCACTGTAAATGCTTGGCCGACCTCTTGACACACTATTGCGAACAACAGCAATGTTTTCCGCAGAACGAACTGGGCGAGCATGCACAGGTGTTTTCACACCCCCGGTTTGCTGAAATTTGCCCACAATTCTCCCGATTGTGGACACATTTGGTCGATTATGCTGACCAACAAAAATCACGAAGTGCAAGAAATGCATTTTGATTTGAACGCCCATTTTCATAATAAGCCTGAATAACTTTAACGCGTTGCCCGATTGTGTATCTTTCCATGGTTCAAATTGAGTTAGTCTGAAACTGAGAAATGTCAAATGAAATGCAGAAAAAACTTGACGTTTAGGAGTGGTTCACATTCAACATCGGCACTTCAAATTTAACCACCCTTTATCTTTGTGTACCAATCTCAAAATTAAGGGGATAAATTGGTGGTTACAAAATGGCATATACTTTTTGTTTTTCCATGTCCATTAAAGCCTATTTGCTATATCTTTCACCTAGCTTTAGCTGAATATTATTCTAAGATTACTTTAATTTTAGATCTGCCCGGCGATAATGGGTTAATAAAATATTAACTTTACAAAATTTTAATTAAAAGTAATCAACTACTTAAAATCTCATACAGTACGATTATAAATGTTGTTAAAATAGACAATTTGTGATTTAAAACTGAATTTAGCACCTTTTATTTTGAAAAATTAAACTGGTAGGAATGAAAATATTGTGAAGTTGTTTTTTTTTTGTAAATGATGTATTTTTACTTGTTCTATGACATCACATTAAAATCTACATTTTCATAAAATGTGCACTTGGTACCTTTTCACACTCAGCTAATAAAATTGTTAATGGACGTAACACTAACGTTCAAAGTAATACAAATTTTAAATTACATTAATTATATCAAAAATATATTTGAAATACGTACAAGTTTGGTTTTCATTACAAAACCAATTTGTATAACTAACTAATTAATGTCTGAACATAACAAGAAATATTTGATTTAATTTACAAAGTAAATTCAATGAAATAATCCCTCTCTAAAAATAGAAACATTATCCAAACATATTTACGACACCCTTTTAAAATACATGGCCAAAAAAAAAAGCTAATAATTCCAAATATTTACAAATATTGTTTATGCTTATTATGTGCCAAAGAAATTCCTTAACAAAGTTAATTAAAATAAATTAACATCATAAAAAGATTTTGACTAATGGATAATTTTTTCTTGTTTACACTGTTGCTGCTTTCTTGGTTAGCAGCAACTGGAGTAAATTTTTGAACAAAAGTAGGTGTATTTTTAATTTAAATGAGCCGTGTTGAATAATTAACCCCAATTGAGTTTTGTACTTGTACTAACTACATCTCTACTATTTGATACAATACACAATTCGTATAAATTAACATAAAGTAGACTTTCATTTTATTTAATGACACTTCATTGACACTTATTCTGTAGCTAGCTGTATGTATTGTGACACAAAATAAGAGTAAAAGACCTTGATGTTGTTGTGTTTTGCTCTTTGAAATGCAATAAATTTTAAAGCTAAAAGCAATTAAACACCAAATTAGACATAAATTTGAAGTTTTTTTTTTTTTTTTTGGAAATATGAATAATAACGACATGACATGAGGAACAAATAAGCTCGAAAACAGGTAAAGCAAAATTTGAATTAAAATTCAAAATATAAAAAGGCCGACTTGCAAAACATATAATTATGATTAAACAGGATATCATGGTGCAAGAATTTTTAAATGACAACAGCAACAACTGAAAAATAAGTTCAGTTAATGATCTGACAATAGCAAAATGTTATTTGAATATGATTGACTATTTAAAATACTGAAATTTACAGTGATTAGCAGATAATCTTTTTTTTTTGTACAAGCAACAATTCAATTACTTTATGAATACATTCCCTGCTCATGTAATCACTTAGATGGGTCGTTTTTCAATTTTTCTTTCGGATCATTTCGTAGGGTGTGGAGTAGTATTAAACAAGCTATTAGAACATGTTATATTCCATAAAAATACAGGTTAGTTGAAAATCTCCTGCGCTCACCAAGAGATGGCACTGCTAGCTCCAAACTTTTTTTTTCTCAAGTTGGTATAACTGTCCTGAGAACACATGCAAAGTTGCAAGTCATTCTGTCAATTCTTTCTTTGTTTACAAGCCATTTGAAGTTGACGTGTCATTGATTTTTTTATACCCTCCACCATATATGGTGAGGGTATATATCAGTTTGTCATTCCGTTTGTAATATGTCGAAATATAGGTTTAAGACCCCAAGTATATATATTCGTGATCCTTATACAATTTTAAGTCGATTTGGCGATGTCCGTCTGTCTGTCTGTCTGTCTGTCTGTCTGTCTGTCTGTTGAAATCACGATCACGACGCGAAGACGCAAGCGGGGGTGCCTATTTTTACCCAGATTATTGAACATCCTCCCGAGCAGTTTGGTATTTAAAATGAGCAAAATCGTTCAAGCGGTTTAAAAGTTATGAGTGAAAATGTGAAGGTACCTCTAAATTTTCCATACAAATTTGTACAATTTTTCTGTATCTATTTTTTTTTCTGTAAGTAAGTAAAAATGTTATTAAGTCTTCTTATTGTTCGATTACATTTATTGTCTTACATACTATGATAACTAAGTTAACGTAAAAATGAACAATGTTAAAGTCGCTAACAGAGCAGACCTCTGTAAATAACATTGCTAAAACTAAATAACAAAAGTTCGTTACATAAATTGACAAAACATATTCATATTACAGTTCATGCAAAATTTAGTATATACGTATATCATCTTCATCCCCTTTGGTGGAGGGTATTCAAAGATTCGGCACAGCCGAATTTAGCCCTTTTTTACTTGTTTTAATATGGAAACAATTGAATATCGTGCATTCATTAGATTCTTTGTTTTGAAGGGTTTAAAAGCAAAGGAAATTTATGAACAATTGTTAGAAGTGTATAAGGAGTCCTCACCTTCAAAACGCACCGTTGAATTTTGGGCTGGTGAATTTAAACGTGGTTGTACCAGCCTTAAAGACGATCCACGCGAAGAACGACCAAAAACTGCAACCACAGCAGAAATCATTGAGCAGGTACATAATATGGTTAGTGAAGATCCAAGTTTAACTGAGCGTGAAATTGCTAATGCCATAGGCATCTCAGACGAACGAGTACTCCATATTTTACATGAAGAATTACGTATGAAAAAACCGTTTGGAAAGTTAGTGCCGCGCACATTAACAATTCAACAAAAACTGGATCGAAAACAAATTTCTCAGCGTAATTTGGAGCGTTTTAAGCCAAATAAAACCGACTTTTTGCGTCGTTTTATAACACTGGATGAGACTTGGATCTACCACCATGATCCTAAATTGAAACAAGAATGTTTACAGTGGACTGAAGCTGGTTGTTCAGCTCCAAAGCTGGTGAAGTCACAACGATCAGCAAAGAAGGTTATGGCATCAGTTTTTTGGGATGCAAAAGGAATTTTGTTGATTGATTATCTTCAGAAAGGTAAAAAAATCAACTCTGAATATTACTGAAGCCTTTTGGATCAGCTGGATGAAAAAATTCGTGAGAAAAGACCTGGTTTAAAGAAGAAAAAAATCATTTTTCATCAAGACAATGCACCTGCTCACAAAAGTGTTTTGACGATGGCTAAATTCAAAGAATTAAAGTACGAATTGCTTGAACATTCACCGTATTCACCAGATTTGGCTCCCAGTGACTACTATATTTTCAGAAATCTCAAACAATTCCTTCGTGGAAAGCATTTTTCGTCGAATGAAGAGGCCATATCAGCAGTAGACGGTTATTTTGAAGAGCTTCCGGAAAACCATTATAAGGATGGGATAAAATTATTGGAAGATCATTGGAACAAGTGTATTGAGCTTCTAGGAGATTATATTGAATAAAAAAATATATTTCGTAACAAAAACAGTATTCTTTCATTTCGAGCGCAGGAACTTTTTAACCAACCTGTAATCACTTAGATGGGTCGTTTTTCAATTTTTCTTTCGGATCATTTCGTAGTGTGTGGAGTGGTATTACACAAGCAATTTTCAGACCATGTTATGTTCCATAAAAGTATACTGCCCCAAATTGATTTTCACGAATATTTTAGTACACCAACAATAATTAAGTGAAACAACCAGAGTGCGATGTTTCTTCAACTACCTTAATCTGGTGGCACATAAAAGAAGCAAACATATTGACATTCCCTACCATTATATCTGTGAGAAGTTTGAGACCTACAAAATAATTATTCAGTATTCACGTTTAGTGACCTACTTAAGTTAGTTCCTTCATTCCGAATCGGATATCGAAGATCTTGTCGATAGGATCAAGGAGTTGTTTAGAGTATATCTTGATGTATCTTGCTAAAGAGGGAAAACCCAGAAGGAAGAATAAACCCCCCTAGTGGACAAATGAGCTGCAATTGCACAGAAAGTCCTCTAGTAAAATGCCCAACAAAAAGCCAAGGGTTCGAGGACAGACAAGTACTGAGCTGCTTACGAATCGCAATTGTATAAGAAAGGAGATTGGGGTAACCAAATAGGAGTCCTTGACAACGTTTCTGTGGGTACATTGAAAATGTCATCGATATTGCGAAAGATTGCCGTCACCTTTTCGGGTACTATCCAAAGCTATCTAAAGTATCCCAACGGAAAGTGGGAAGTGTCCAGAGTGGGGTCACTTGGCCTTTTTACTTGATACTCACTTTAATAATAACTTTGGGACCATGAAACATGGGCAAATGATTACAATTCCTTTTCGTCGGAAATCTCTATAGAGACAGTCAGTATTGTGATGCAGTTTATTTTCCTGCTGGGGTATAGCTCAGGTGTCCAGATTCGCCAAAGATTTGCTTCCTTTGAGAAAATAATAAAATAAACACGGTAACCCAAACCCTTTACAACGATGGGCGACAATAAGACAAGGATTTAGAAGAAACCAGGTTTTGGTGTTCGAATAGCTAGATTTACTATAGAATACTGTGCAAGTTTTGATCGTATATGATCGGCACTACCCGAAGGTAAAATTTACCGAACTCTAGTTTCGCCTTGGCTAGTTGGATTGATTAGCAAGTGGTTGACTATTCCAGTGGTTCCCATACTTAAATAAAACGACTAACTACAAACGAGAACAGTGGGTCTCGTGTTCAAATAGTACGGCTGGCTAACGACGAGAATAAATAATGGTTCTCGGGTTCCAATAATACGACTAGCTAATAACAAGAATAAATAACGGCTCTCGTGTTCAAATAATACGACGGGCTAACAGCGAGAATAAACAGCGGTTCTCGTGTTCAAAGAATACGGCTAGCTAATAATGAGAATAAACAACAGTACTCGTGTAGGGAGGCAGGAATCGGTAGAGAAATCAGGTAATACCCCGCTCCTGGGTCGAAGTATTACCCGATCCGTCCCTCAGTTCTGGCTCTCCTTACAGCCTTTAACTCTCACACTATATGTAAATAATTGTCCCAACTTAATGAGAATTATATAAGGTAGAAGTATGATATTGGGTATGGGTAAAAGTAGTAATACTGGGTATGAGAATAAGTAGATTTGTAACGGCGCGTTACCGTATACCTAAGCTTACCTGGGCGATAGGGGGGTTAAATTCTTATAAGTCATCTGGGTCGAATGGAATTATTCCAGAGAAACTGAAATACGTCTCTGACCAGGTGGTGCCGTTCTTGATGTTGATTTGTTCTGGCTGCATTGATATGGTGTATATATTGGTGCGGCAAAGGGACACCAGCCTAGTGTTCATTACCAAATCTAGAAAGATATCACATGTGGTCCATAAGAACAGTCTATAATTTTTTTGAAAGCATGATTGAATCTAATTTGAAGGAAACCATTGACTCCAAACTACAATCTTCAGGAAGTTTTCCTTTACTTTAAGAGGAATGTCTCTTTAACCTGTGTATACCGATCAGGACCTCCTAGGCGGATGGCGTACTGACAAAGGGGTGTGGCTTCGACTTGGTTTGGAGCTGAGTCAGAGATTGGCAAATCACTGCAGCTCGATTCAGGCTTGAAGCGCAATGTTATGTCCATGATAAGCATTAACATGTATTCTGATGTATTCAAGCTGCGTTCTAACTTTGGGGTCAACACCTCTAACTATGGTGGCTGCCCATAACTGCAGCGCATTCTTTGAAAATATAGCTAAGCAGTTTGATATTCGAATCGTATGGGTCCCAGAAAACTGTAGAGCTGATGATGTTTAAATTCTGGAAACCACTTTACATGTTCCTGTGAAATTCTTTGTATTCCCCTGACAACTTATAAGTGCGGCAATCGGCTCTACTGCGAGAGGACGACTATTATTGGGACCTTGAATTAATAATAAAAGTTTTTTTTTCTACAAATATATTACTCAAAGTGCTGTTGATCGCAGGCTATAACTTTTTCCAATCATTATAAAAAGTTTTGTATACCAGCTCGGATACACGAATCGCCTTTTAAGGAAATTCAATTATCGACCCATTTTTTGCATTGTTCATATGAAGTAAACTTCTGCTGGGACATGTCATGTGTCATCGACCAGAACAAGTAGTAGTCGGAAGAAGGGGTGTCTGGAGAGTACGGCAGGTGGAATACGACATCCCATTTTAGCGTTTCCAAGTAGGTCTTGACCGGTTTTGCAACATGTGGCTGAACGTTGTCATGCTACAAAACCACTTTGCTTTGCTTTTCTTCGTATTCTGGCAGTTTTTGATTCAGTACGAAGCATAAACGCATGAGTTGAGTCTGATAGCGTTCGATTTGAACAGCTCGTAGTAGATCATGCAGCGCTGGTCCCACCAATTACATAGCATAAGTTTTGTGCCAAGAATATTCGGCTTAGCAAATGATGTTGATGGTTGTCCCATGACTTTCGCGTTTGGGGTTGTCGGAATGGATCCACTTTTCATCGCCAGTCACAATTCGATGCAAATAGGTCTTCCTTTTAGTCTTTAGAGGTGCTGTTTACAAGTGAAAAGTCACCTTTCGACGTCGCACGGCCTCAACTCGATTGACACCCAATTTTCTTGCTTTTGAATCAATCTCATGGCTCTTAGGCGTTTGCTGACAGTTAAAAAATTCACTCCCAATGATTCTGCCAAATCCTGAAGCGTTAGGCATTTCAATTCTTTGTCTGCAAACTTTTTGGGTTAACGACCAAAACAATTTCCGACACGATTGTTCAGATAGACGATGCCCCACTTCTTTCATATTAAAAAAAATTAAGAAAAACTCCCCGAAAAATCATTTTATCTGGTGGGAAATTCAATATGTTCTAGGCAATATATAGTATTGTTATTTACATTTCCATAAAATGACGCAAGCTGCCCAAGATGCTCATTCACAATAGTTTTTAGCGGCAAGGAAACTAGAATATTGGTTCTTGTGTGAAACGCTCATTATAAGTTCTAGGCCCCAATATTGTGTAGGCTAACGGAGTGACTTGTGGCTCGCTCTTGCTATCCAAAATGGATGGGGGCAGTAATAACGTACCACTTATTTTATCGGGAAAGACGGTTCACACTACTTCTGTAGGAGTTGCATTGAGGAAGAGGACAAAGCAGCAAACACTTTGCTCGTGCCTGGTGCTGGAGGATCCTCTCAGTGCTGACATCTCAAACCTCTTAAGGTTTGTTTGAAACTCCAACTGGTTCAATGGTTGTGCCTGATTGATAGTGATCCATATGACTCGCGGCATTATAATGGACTTAAGAGTCTAATGTGTGCTTGTTGATATAACACACCAACCTATCCAAGTACAAATGAAAATATTTAAAAAAAATTATTTACAGAATGTTTAGGTTAAGAAAAATATATATAATTTTGTAATTTTAAATTTTATATAATATTTGTGTTAAGGTGATAAATGTTAGTTAATGATTATCCTATGATTATCATTTTCTAATAAAAGTCAAACATTGAATTACTTAAACGATATTTATTATCTGATTTAAATTTATTTAAGTAAGTAAAGTTCTGTGCTCTTGTGTATTTAATTCTGGTAATTAATTCCTTCCACTAAAATAATAACAGCATTTTTCTAATGTTGTTTCTTAGTTTTGGAATATATTGTAAAATAATTGAAATTAACAATACGTATTAAAGTAACTTGCTGTGTGAAACGAAGAAGAATTTAAAAATTTTTGCTGCTCTAATTCAAGCCTGAATTTGATTAATTTTTAACAAACATTTTTTACTCAGTGTCATTTCATCATAGTCATCATTTCTTTCATTACCCATTATTTACTATCTTAACAAAATTCCAAAAAAAAACTACAACTTTATTACCTTTAATAAACCACTGTTTTATGTATTTTTATGCTTTTAATTTAAATGTAAATGTAAATTACTGCAGAATAATACAAGCAATTAATAAACGTTCAACAACAATGGCGACCACATCATCATAATAATAACAAACAAAAAGAAAAAACAAATTTCATATTACTTACAACTACAAAAAAAAAAACAAAAACAAAACCTATAACAAACATTATAACGCAATTGTCCATAATACCACAAGTATCGTGTGCATGTCAGCAATATTTTTTCCCATAAAAGCCAGATGAAATTTAAGGTAATAAACATTAAAACATTAAAAAAGTAAAAAAAAAAAAACAAATGCTTAAAGCTACAAGTCATGTTAAATTAAAAGGTAAATTCTGAGGTTAAATTCATTTCGTATGTACATTGCACAAGTGTGTGTATGTGTCTGTGGGAATGAAATGGGCAGGGGGGAGAATAATAATTGGAGATGTTACCGCTAATATACACACATTTATATAAAGTATACAGGCGACGTTTGTAAATGTCAACAAATTGTTAACATTGTAAAACATTAAAACAAACACTCGCCTTAAACAACACACACACACACACACACCCATACAACAAAAAAGGTCAATGTATGTAAGGAATGCGTAGCAAATATTAACTTTAACGCACACATATACTAACATAACAAAAGACGCTGTTAACATAAATATATATGTAATATAAACCAAGTTATATTAGGTATATTGCTAAAATATTAAACTTTTTACAAAACTTTTAAGTTTTCAAATAAATTTTTGTTTTTTAATGCAAGAATTTTTTAAGAAAATCATTTCTTTTTCTTTTTTTAATAAGAAAAAAATTTTTAGAATACTGACACATTTTTTCCTTAAAGAAATAAATAAAAATTTACCTTACCAGAAAAATTTCGGAATGCGGTTCAAATTTTGGAAAGCCTGTTGATTTTTAATTAACAGAGCGAACAATTTTTGTGGTGTGAGGAAAAAAAATTTTTGTGGTGAAAAAAAAAAAAAATTGTGGTGAAAATTTTTTCTGAGGTGAATATAAAAAATTATTTACCTGTAAGAATTTGGTGAAAAAAATATGAAAAAATATTTTATTCACCAGATGTTACTATTAAATTGCACTAAAATACACCATATGTATGGAAAATTTAAGGGTACCTTAACATTTTCACTCACTGGTCTTAACCGCTGGGCCGATTTGGTTAATTTTCAATAACAATCTATTTGGCAGGATGCTCACTAATTTAGGTAAAGTAGTGCAGCCCCGCATGGGTTTTCGAGTTGTGATCGCCATTTCAATTGACTGACATCACTAGATCGACTTAAAATTGCTTGAGAATATACAAATATATTTTTATGTGGTCTAAAATTATGGCCATTCAACTCAATCCAACTCTCCATTACAGTTTTGCCCTATTTACAGCGCTTCATATTTCACCATCTTTCTGTTCCTCTCTAAAGAAATTTAAAAACTCAATTTTCACATATAATTTTTGGCGAGTAAGAGGAGGGAAGAAGCACACATTTCGCATTGGTTTTGTTAATTTAGCAAAAATGCACTTTTCTATCTTTCCCCAGGCCCCCCAGAGCCCAAAAACTGGCACGAGAAGTGTGGGTACTCAAATGAAACGAAATTACCTCATTTTCTCAGAAAATATTTTTTCGAACTTCTGCCAACAGGCCTCCACCCCAAAAAATAGAAATGTTTTAAAAAATGGCGCGATTTTAAAAATGGGGACGATATCGCTCAATTTTTTAAAATTTTTCAATATTTTTGAAAAGACTCTTCTTTACATTTTTTTATATGGGGCGCAGAAGGTATTAAATGGTTAAAAAAATTTTTTCGAAAAAATCGCACGATTTTTCCTAATATATTTTTAATTTTTTTTTCGAAATCGCCTCAAAGGAGTCTTAAATGGATCAAGATGGAGCCACATATCAGGATCATGAAGCTAAATGCATTTTTCATCTAGAAGTGCCGCAGGGAAAAATTTTTTAGAGGGAGCCACACACCATATATCATTAAAAATGTATTTTCTGATGTAAAATCGCCGCAGTAAAAAATTTTTTATTTTGAATTTTTGGATAAATTGTCCCAAAGGGGCCTTAAATGGATCTAGAGGTAGCCGTGAAACAAAATGCATATTTTGAGATTCTGCGAAAATTTCCTTTTATTTGAGTATACACATTTATATGTTAATACGCGTACCAGTTTTTGGCCCTGGAAAGCCTCACAGGCTCCGTCCCGAAAAATTGAAGATAAAAAAGTTGTATTTTTTCTTCTAGAGGGGATAATTTATTTTTTTTATATCGAGCGCCCCGGTAGGCTAGTTGGTAGCGTGCTAGCTTATCAGTGCGGGGGTCGTGGGTTCGATTCCCACCAGATGCTCTGGTCTGTTTTCGCTACAACGAGCTGAAGGCCTTCGTTGCTATATAATGTTTATATGTTTAATAAAATAAATAAATAAATAAATAATAATTTTTTTTTTATTTTTTTTTTAATAAAGTAAACTTTTTTGGGAAACCAAAGAAGACCTCCCTAGAGGGAGCCACATACCATGAATCGTGAAAAAAATGCATATTTGAGATTCTAAGGAAATTTCCTTTCATTTGAGTAGCCATATTTATATGTTACTACGCGTACCAGTTATTGCGCCCTGGGGCCCCCACAGGCCCTGGCCCCAAAAATGGAAGATAGAAAAAATGTCATTTTTTTATTACAGAGGGGGTCATATATATTTTATTTTTATGTTTTGAGCAATGCCCGACAAAGTGCATTTTAGCCGTTAATTTGAGTAGTCATAACAAGAATCTGATGCAAAATTATAATATACCCACAACAAAAAGTCGGTAATACGAAGATTAATCGTACACTTGTGTTAACAAAAAATTAACTATTCACTATAAAACAGGATCTAAGTGCAAAAATAAAAATATCTTCTACTTAATACTACAAAATATGTATATAACTTTTCCATGACGGGTAAATTTTAATACGTTTTTCAATATTAACCACTTGGGCGTATGAGTGTTATTATTATAAAAATTAAAATTAATCATACGCATCCTATGATTATAATAAAATTTAAAATTTGATCATCATTAAGAGACAATTGTATAAAAATCATTACTTTATCGTAGATATTTTATAAAAATTCAAAGTGCAACATAAAGAGCATAAGAACTTTATTATACACCTAATATAAATATAAGTTATATGGAGATATTACCAAAGTGTATATGAGGTTTTCCATACCAACTATCCTGCTACAAAAACAAAAAGTAAAACGAACCAATGTCTAACTTTCAGTATTTATTGTTCTCTAAAACACTCACAGAGAAAAAATATTCACAGAGAAAAAATATTCACCGAATTTCTTGCCAACTGAATATTTTTTATTTAGTTGTACCAACCAAATGTTTTCCTGATACAATTGAAATATTTGGTTTCAACCGAAATTTTGTTGCATTAACCGAATTTCGTTTGCGACAAACAAATATATTGGTGGATGCAACGAAACCATTTGGTTGCAAAAAATTCGGTTGTTACAATGAATCTGCACGATTTGCAAATGAAACAATTTTTTTAATTTTTTGAACAATTTAGCATTTGGTTGTGGTAATTATTTATTATGATTTAACGGAATTCGGAAAATGATAAAAATTTTACTATTTGAATTGAAATTATAAAAACAATAATTTTTAAGAAAAATTCTGAATATGCAAAATATAAATAAATTTATCTAAAAATTGTTTTTTTTGTATTTATTTATAAAAAAGTGTCCGTGTTGTTCGATTCAAAATGTTTCACTGCGTTACTTGTGTTCGATATGAAAAAATTGTCTATCTTAAATATATAAGAAAAATTCAAATATCTGTTCTATAAATAGTTAGACCATCCAAACGTATACTCAATATAATAAATAAGATATTGATTATACGAAATAATGTCCATACATATTATAGAACATATATTAATACCGCTCGTTGTAGCGAAAACAGACCGGAGCCTCTGGTGGGAATCGAACCCACGACCTCCGCACTGATAAGCTAGCACGCTACCAACTAGCCTACCGGGGCGCTCATATTATAGAACAAATATTTAATTTTTTATTGAATATTTGATGTAGACAATATTTAAGAAATATTTTGTCAAAATTTAAGCCGAGTAAAGGCAAAACCTAGAATTAGCTTAAGTGACTTAAACTAGGTATCGGTACACCCAGAATATTATGTAGCTTACTGTTTGTAGTTTAATAAAACAAAATTTCAGTTGAGTTAAATATGAAGGAACATGTATTTATTTTTCACTTTTTATACATTTGTTCAAAATGATTTACCGATTTTTTTAATTTCAGTTATTTTTTTAATTTGTTTGAAATTTAATAAAAATTTACCCACAAAACGGAAATTTGTGGTTTATTTGTGTCCGTTACAGTTACTACAAATTTAAATTTTGTTTGCTGTCTGTCACAAAAAAATATTCAAAAAATTCAAATTTTGTTCTTTATTTAAATTGTTTGTTTATATATAAAATTATTTCAATTCAAATTACAAGAACTTCATAAGCACACATACATTCACATTCACACAAGATGTGTCTATAGACATACATACATTTCGTAGAATAAAAAACGAAAACTGAAACAATTTCATATAAATAAATCAGTTATTTTTTACGGAATTGGTAGGTAAAATTTTAACATTTATTTTTATCTGATTAATCATATGTTTTTGTTTACTGATGTGTCAGTTCTTCAAAAAACACTCGAAAGTAAATAAAAAACCATTTGATTCAAATGAAAAGTAAGTAGATTGGGTTTCAAATGATATATCATTTCTTGTAAATGGCATTTTCTCTTATTTTAACTTACAAACTATTTAAGGTGTAGTTAAATTTCTGGCATTTTCCAAATTTCCATAAATTTGAAATATTGTTTTAATTTTTGTTTAAATACTTTAAGTTTGACACCTGATACAATTTACATTTTTTTATCTGGACAGTTGGCATGGAAAGCCTTATATGTCAGTTAAATTAACATTCAAACAAATAACGAACATATGTATAATTTGACATTTCAACACACGCTAAACACACACATGTGTTTACAATATTCAAATATATGAAGAGAAATTTGAAACTAAATTAGTTTAACAAATTGAAAATTGATTTAGGAAAAATTTTATTTTATTAAACTTAAATAAAATATATTTATTTATTTAAGAACTTAAACACATATACAAGGTCAGTTAAAAGGCCATTACAATTATCTACAATATTAGCCTCAAATGTATAAATTAACTACTTTAATTACAATTAATAGTGGATGATAATTACAAAAAAAAAAACTGTTCAAAAAAAAAACTACACATTTTAATGCTTTTTATATTACAGTCCACAAAAAATCCATAAATTAGCTTAAGTTGTTTATTAAAAAAAGGTGACCATAAAACTGTGGACTGTGGATTTTTCTACAATTGACTTTTGTTTATTATTTATGTTTATCTTTACAATTAAGAGTATATTTGATTTAAGAGAGTTAATATCCACTCATAAATTTTAAACTTGCGCAGCTTGTGTAATCTAAAAGTGGATTATATGAGAGTGGATGGCATTTGTTTGAGTAAATTTAAAATAAAATCTAGGCCTTTACAAAGTTAACTTATTTTTATTGTGAACAATATGCTGTAATGGAGTGGCTGTAATATTTATTAAGTAAATATTAGTTTCACAAGGATATTCCAAAAAAAAAAAAGGAAAAAGCGTTTTGGGTAAATGACTTTAAATTGATATAAATCAGTTTAATAACAGTTATATACATTTGTTTTGACTTTTATATAAATGTAAGCAAGGAAATACCTTCGCCTAGAGGTTATTAGAAATTAGTATTTTAATTTTATGATGTATTTAAAAATTTTGAATAAAATTTCAGTTATATTAAATATATTTTCAATTAGATATGATAAATCTAATTGATTAAACAGAATAATTTCATATTCTCCATGCCTGGTTTTAATTTTTTTTTTACAAATTTTTGCAAATTTTTAATCCCTCAAATGTGGCTGTAGCTCTAATAGGATAATTAATATGAACAAATTACACAATTTAATAATTGCCAAATGTAATTGAGATCGCACAGGTCTGTCTTATAAAATCTATTGAACGGATTTGCAAAATTTTAACACATGATAGAGCGCTACGTAGTTAACCCCAAAGATATAACAGAAAAATGAAACAAGTCCCAATGAAATGTTGAACCAAATACCAAATTAAATAAAAAAACTGTTAACAAGAAATAAAATAAAGGAAAATCTCAAAAAAAAAAAAAATGAAAAAATATGATAAAAAAACACATTAAAAAAAATAAAAAAAATTCATTTTAAAAATTCATTATATGTTTTACATTAAAAATAATTTGTAAGTTAAAAAAACAGAAAATACAATTTAAAGAAATGATATTTCATTTACGAAGGCAAATCAATATGTCCGTGACTTATCGAACTTCCCTCGTAGTTATATGAAATACAACTCTGCTCCCATCAAGCACCACCTGTTAATAGACTACTGTCGAATTTTTATCAAGTTCCGTCATTTACTTCGCGTTTAACAGCTGTTCAAAGCACACAACCTCGTGGATTTTTTTAAAAATGGAAAAAAGTGAATTTCGACTGCTCATCAAACATTATTTTTTCCGAAAAAAACACCGTCAATCAAACAATCAAACCAAAAAGCTTGATAAATACTATGGAGACTTTGCATCATCGATTTCAATTATTGTGGCCTTACAAGCACGGAAGATGCCGAACGTTCTGGACGCCCAGTTAAGGGTTCTACAACTGAAACAATAGAAAAAATTCACGATATGGTGTTGGCCGATCGGAGATTGAATATGCGATAGATTGTGGAAGACACAGGCATCTCACATGGCTTAGTGGTTTCAATTTTGAACGATCACTTGGGTATGAGAAAGCTTTCCGCAAGATGGCTGCCGCGTTTGCTCACAATCGACCACCAACGGAATCGTGTGACAGCTTAGTTTCCATGGCAAAAAACCATGAAGTAGACTTCGAACTGCCCCTTCATTCACCACATTCTTTGGATTTAGCCCCTGAGACTATTTCAAAACCTAAAGAAATGGCTCGGTGGAAAGAGATTTAGCTCCAACGATGAAATTATTGATCAAACAAATGTCTATTTTATGGACCTCGAAAAATTCTGCTGTTTAACGCAAAGTAAATGACGGAACTTGCTCAAAATTTGACAGTGGACTATTAACAGGTGCTACTTGATGGGAGCAGTGTTGTATTTCATATAACTACGAGGGCAGTTCAAAAAGTCACGGACTTATTGATCCGCCCTCGTAAAACCTGGTCTACTTACTTTTTATTTCAATCAAATGGTTTATGTTATTTATTTTTAAATGTTGTTTAAGCAACTGAAACATCAGTAAAAACAAATGAATAATCAGTTAAAATTAAATGTTAAAAATTTACCTAACAATTCCGTAAAAAATAATTTATTTTAAATTGTTTCCATTTTTTTATTTTTATTTGTTTTTTAATCTACAAAATGTATACTCACACAGTCTATAGACACATTTGGTGTAAATGTCCATATGTGTGTGTTTGTGAATATTTTTTCTGAAACAAACAAATTTGTTGTAACTGTAACGGAAAGAAATAAATCACAAATTTCTGTTTTGTTGGTAAATTTTTATTAAATTTGAAACAAATGAAAGAAAGAAATAAAACTGAAAAAATCAGTAAATGACAGTAAATCATTTTTTATTAGTTAAAATAATTATTTCTTTGAAAAATAAATGTATGTTGTTTTATTTTTAACTGAAGTAAAAACTTTTTTATTAAACTGAAAACAATAAACCAGATAATATTCTGAGTGTAAATAATTATGAAAATTGACACTCAAAATTAGTTAACGCAATATAGTTTTTTTTAGGATTGTATTAACCAAAGATAACTACAATATTTGTTAAAATCTCTGTTGCAACAGTAAAAAAATTAGTCAAACTCGATGTGAAACACGTTTGACAGTATTTTTTACTAAAGTATAATTTTTTTACGTATAGTTTAATCTTCTATTTTAAATATAAAAAATAGTCATTTATTTTAAATTGTATTTTCCTTTGTTTTACATAATATTTCAAGTGTCAATTTTTTTTCATAGAAATTGTTTTTAAATTAGGCCAATTTTTTTTCCAATCAAATCCCTTGTGAATTAATTTTATTTATTAATAATACGACTCATACATACCTAGGGTAAATACAGTTTATAACCATTATTTATAATAACAATAAATATTAATATGACTATGTAGTTTTTACATATAAAATATATTATAGACATTAAGCCTGTTTGTTTACATTATATTTTTTTTTTTGCTTAGATAGGTTTTATTGTATATGTTTTTGATGAAAAATTTCCCATTTTGTAGTTAAATTGTTTTTATTTGCTTCCTTTTATACAAAATTCAATCATTCCATTTGAAAAGAAACTAATTTTTTAGGAATTTTTGGAAAAAAAATGTTAAAATTATTGCTTTTAACTAGAAATGTAATTAGACGGTTTTTTTTTGTTATTATATAACAGTTTTATTTGTTTTATAAAACTGTTTCGAAATTACAAAAAAAAAAAAATTATGCATATAACCATAAATATGAAGCTTTGCATACCAAATGGTTATCTTCATTTATGATAAATATAATATTGATTATACGTAAAGAGGTTCCAACTGATAATAGAAAATATTTTAATATTTATGGCATGTTTGAGATAGACAATATTCTAATAAATATTTTTCTTAAAACGATGACTAGTGACAATATAAATCTTTCAGAATCGATAGAAAAACATATGAACTTTTCTTGCACATATGAACTTTTCTTGCACATATGAACTTTTCTTGCACACATGAACTTTTCTTGCACAATTTCAAACTTTTTCCAAAATTTCGGGGTTCCGACGACTGATTCTTGTTAAAGAGACCAAAAAAAATATACGTGTGTCGGCGTTTTAATAGTTTACATCTGAATTTCATTTTAGAGGCGTTTTAAGTTTCCCAGCCCTGGCCTGTCAGAACACACTAAAGCCCAAAACCTAACACAAATACCAAAAACCAGACAAATTCAAGATTGCTCATCAAATTTCTTGTCAGATTTTGGGATGACCTAAATATTATGTAGGTGATCCCAAAATCTGACTTATAATAGTATGTTGGTCATCCCAAAATTTTACTAGAAATTTTATGAGCAATCTTGAATTTGATTGGTTTGGTGTTTGTGTTAAGTTTTCGGTTTTGGTGTGTTCTGACATATATAGTAGAATTTTATGGCCAACATTTTTGTAGAACATTTCATCCCCGCCCTTCCCCTTTTTCGGGATGTTTTTTACAATTTGTTAGAATAAAGCCAAAAAATGCCTTTATGAGGGGGAGTTAGAGGGTTAATATGTTCTATACAAATATTTGCCATACCATTATCTAAAAAGTTGCTGAACATACCCTATACCTCAGATGTAAAGAAAACATAGTTTTATATACCGATATGCTGAAAGAACAGGTCAGAGCTGGGAAACTTAAACCGCCTCTAAAATGAAATTCCGATGTAAACTATCAAATTTTTGGTCTCCTTAACATGAGTCAATCATCGGAACCCCGTAATTTTTTGTGTTGAACTGTGTTATCTATTAAACTTAAAACTGAGAACAAGTTTTTAATTAAAAAAAAATATTTTTCAAATTCATAAAGTCAAATTTCTAGCGTTGCATTTAATTATCATAAATAATATATTAAAATTAAATGCTGAATTTGATGAATTTTAATCACACCTACTTCATCCACTTTTAAAAAAAATTCAAAAAGTTGTTTCAATTTTTATTCAAATAAATACTAAAAGTTTGACATTGATATGATATACTGTTCTTTTTTAACTGGTTATTTGTTATGGAATGTCTCATATATTGGCATATATAGACGTCTATTAAACAAATTAATTTTATTTAAGTATAACTTGTATTTTTCTTATCATTATGGAATGATTTTTAATAAGCAATCAAAAACTATTGTAATCAATTACTATTACAACGTGTATATTAGGTCAATATTAACCCATCAACTCATGTAATGGAAAAATAGTACAAGTATACTCATACTCACACATTTCTGTATATGTGTGTATGCAAGTAAATGATATCGTGTGTGTTTGTTAAATAAATAATACAATTTTAATGACATTTACGACAAGAGGCTAATTAAAATACAGAGTAAAAGAGAGAAAGAGAGAGAGAAAAAAGGTAGTAACAAAAACACTGATGAGATTATCATCTAGAAGAAAAGCTAATTTAGGGTGTGTGCGAACTGGCTAAATATTTTATTAATAACGCTATTTTGATTACAAGGTTTTTAATATTATGTTGACATTGAACCCTAAAATATTTATATTTTTTAAGTCCACACAAAAGAAAAAAAATTAAAATAAAAAAGTTATTTGTATTTCCATAGTTGGTGTCTATTTACAAAAACATTGTATGTTAAGTATAGTAAGTTGTTCGACTATTAAGGCTGGATTAGCCAGACGTAAACGTATCTCTGTATAGAGAAATCAATGAGTTAAAAGAGAATAGAAGTTGGGTTGTATATATTTGTACCATTCTTATGCATTGAAGATATACAATACATACACAAAACGTAAATATACAACGAAAACTTATTTTGATTAGATTTTTGTCGTGTATTTACGTTTTGTGTATGTATTATATCTGTTTAATGCATAAGAGTGACACAAAAAATACAACACAACGTCTTCTATTCTTGTTTAACACATTGAATTTGCTATACAGAGATACGTTTACGTCTGGCTAATCCAGCCTTTATAGTGATTTTTCGCAATAATGAATTTTACGTGAAAATTGTGTACAATTGTATTGTTTTCGCGCAAATTTAATAAACAAGAATATTATTTTTGTAGCAAAAAAGTGACATTTTGTGTTTGTCGTGTTTGTGTCTTTTTTATAAAATGCAAAATATTGTTTAGTTTCTCAACTTTAATAATGATTTGAGGCGTTTAAAGTTCAAGTGAAAATTTCTCTAGGGGAAAAAAATTTAATAACTACTTTATTTTTTGAGCTTAAGGTTCCTTTTTTACAAAAATATTATCTATTTTTAAATATTTCGCTACTCCATTGTGTAACATCTTCAGGAAATAATAAATATGAAATTACAAAACGAAAGTTTTAAAAAAAAAATTTTAGCGATTGAACAAAAATTTTGCCGGTTTACTAATCAGTTTGTCTTTCCATTTGTAGCATGTCAAAATATACAGGGTGGGCCATTTATAATTTGAAATTTGAATCGGCTTTAAAAAAAAGTACTGATTTTTATCAAATTTTTGGTTTTATTGGAAAGGTTGATCTTTGCCATTTAAGAATGAACACAATATAATTCATATGACTACCACGACTGGCTTGGCAGTACCTCATCCGATCGACCCAATTTTTCGGTACATTTTCAATTGTTTTGGCTCGAATCTCTTCAATGGCAACTTTGATTTCATGTTTCAACGCTTCAATTGTCTCTGGCTAGTTTGCGTAACATTTATCCTTAATGGCTCTTCACAGAAAATAATCCAAAGGGCTCAAATCATAACTCCGAGGCGTCCAATTGACATCACAATTTCGGCTGATTATTCGATTTTCAAAAACATGTGGCTCCGTCTTGTTTAAACAAAATGTCGTCCATGTCATTCTCTTCATTGAGCATGGCATGGTAACGCTCACCGTTGACGATAATGGCGGCTGATTGCTCATTTTCGTAGAAAAATGGCCCGAAGATGCTGCCAGTCAAAAATCCACACCAAACAGTGACTCATTGTGGATGCATTGGCTTCTCAATAATTACGTGTGGGTTCTCTGAACAACATATGCGGCAATTTTGCTTACTGACATAGCCACCGAAATGAAAATGAGCTTCATCTGAAAACACGATTTTTCGCTAAAATTCTTCATCTTCTGCCAAACAATCTTCAGTCTTCATATCGAGGTCTTTATGCAAAATTCTTCTCAAAGAATTGCGAGAAATGTTTAGATCCTCAGAACGAGTTGATGGATGTTCTTGGACATTCACAGCCACAGCAGTAATGTTTTCGATTAAACGCACTGGACTGGTTTGTCCAATAACGACTCATTTTCATTAACTCGCGTTCACAAATTGACGCACAAACTGAAGTTCGATTTCTTCTCGAAGATTTTCCACATAAATTTTTTACAATTTGCGTTAAAGACTCCCTACTTTGGAAGTAAGTTTTTAATATTTCCCAATTTTGTTCGAGCGTATAGCGTCCCATTTTACAAATGCCAAGCATAAACCTGAAAATAAAAATGAATGTTATTCTACCTTTCAGTCAAAATAATCGGTAGTTTAAATTTAAAGTTTTAAGTTGCCCACCCTGTAGGTCTAAGACCCGAACCCATAAATTATATATATATATTCGTGGTCCTTATGCAATTGTAAGTCGATTAGTAGTAGGAAATTGGGGACTGATATTGATTTAATTGCTTTTCTATGGGGTATCATTTTGATTTAATTGCTTTAGTGTGATAAAATGGTATATTTCAGCTCAGATACATATAGGTATCTGAGCTGCTAGTGGCAAGGGAGGGTGGGTGGGTGTCGTCGTTTGTGTTTCATGCGTTTGTTTTCATGCCCTACCCTAACTAATTTATGACGATTTAACAATAATGTAATTTTTTTTTGTGGTATCTATATCTTAAATATAAACATTTTTAAATCGTCATAAATTAGTTAGGGTAGGGCATGAAAACAAACGCATGAAACATGAAACACAAACGATGACACCCACCCACCCTCCTCTGCCACTAGCGAATGACAGATATTTCAGCTCAGATACATATATGTATCTGAGCTGAAATATCCCATTTTATCACACAAAAACAATTAAATCAATATGAGTCCCCAATTTCCTTCTACTTCGATTTAACGAGATCCGTCTGTCTGTCAGTCTATCTGTTGAAATTATGATCACAGTGCAAAGACACAAGCTGAGGTGTTCATTTTTAGATCTTCTAATAAATTGATCCACTTTTTAAATAGTTATGAGTGAAAATGTAAAGGTACCTCTAAATATTCCATACAAATTGGTGTATTTTAGTACAATTTCATAGAAGCAAATGGCAAGTAAAATATTTTCACTTTTTTTCAGTCGCTTAGAATTAAATAATATTCTTTAGTCACCTCAAATATTTTTCACCACAAAAATTTTGTTCACCTCAAAAAATATTTCCACCTCAAATTCTTTTCCACAAAGTTTGTTTTCACCTAAAAAAATGGTTTCCCCTCCATAATTTCCTAAAATTTTTTATTTCTATCAAAAACGAAAGATAACATTTTTTTCAGCATATTGGTGAAGGGTATTCAAAGATTCGACACAGCTGAATTTAAGCCTTTGTTAACTAGTTTAAATGTCAAGTTGTTACTTCAAATACTTTGAACTAAATGTTTATAAGCTTTAATTGATGAATTAAATAAGTTTAGCTTCAATTTAGCCATCCCACACACACCCTTAATTTAACTTAAAGTTCTATAAAAATACTCATACTTAAATAATGAAATCGGATTAAAGTCTATACATTAAATTGAAATAATATGGCACAAGATTAAATGAAATAGAAAAAAAATCAATATCGAATACTTACCGAGCCACAGGTGATTTTTCTAAAAAAAAAATTCACAATAAAATACAAAAATACCAGTAAATATTGTTGAACTCAAACCACAATAAGAAAAATATGTTTATAATACAGGACTCTAACTGTCATTCAAGCACATGTGTTTAAATTAATCATGTGACAATACTTTTTTTTTTTTGTCATAAACACTCTTGTTTTGTGAAAATGAATGAAAAAAATAATAGGTTCAACTGTTAGGGTACAGGCTTGGGGTGGGGCAATAAAATTAAAGGTAGTTAAAGCATGAGTTCAGCTATGAGTACAAACAATACAATAGATGGATTTTTAAAACGAAAAAGAAGAAAAGAAAAAAAAACTGTACAAAAGAATCAAGTCATTGAACCCTAAAATGTCAACATAAAAAATATAAAGCAGAGATTCCTGAGTAGCGTTTTACAAAACAGCACCCTTTTTTAATAAAGGAATTAATTTATTTTTGTTAACTGACGCTAATGAGTTTTGAAGAAGTATTTAAGCAGTTTCTGATGCTATTACTTAAGATCTTAATAAAAGTTTAAGAATCCCTAACAGTTATGTTTGCATTAATATGTGTGTATGCAAACAGGCATGTGGGTGTATGTATGTGTGTGTGTGTGTGTGAATATATGGGTATTGGTATTATTTATATACTAATGGGAACCAGAAGTTTGAGCTTATATGTGTGATATATAAAACGTATGAAGAATTTTATTTAAAACTCAGGGGACTGTCATGTGAGTGCCGTTACGTGTATGTATGTGTGTATGTGCGATTCTACTTATATAAAATGGTTAAGGTGGTATTGAAATTGTTTGTTATGCAAAAGTCTTTTGCTGTCATAAAAAAAATAACAAATTATATTGTTGAATATTTTATGAAATTAACTAAACAACAATACAAACATAAAACATAAAACAAAAAAACAATTCCAAATCCTGAAACAACCCATATGCACATAATGAAATCAATCTTATTTTCTATATGAACACCTTAATAGGTTATATCTCACATATATGATAATAAAGGGTGTCCCAAGAAGAACGCAATTTTTAAATCTGGCAACATTCGAAGTGTCATTGTTTGACATTTGAACAATTGTTATTGTTTGCTAGTAGAAGGTACGAGGTTAGTAAAAATGGAGCGCTACACGAATGAACAACGCATTCTCATTGTGAAATTGTTTTACCAAAATGGTGAAAGTTTTGCGGCTACAGTTCGCAAATTGCGATCAATTTGGGGTCACAATAATGCTCCAAAAGAGTCAACTGTAAAGAGATTAATGGATAAATTTGCCGAAACTGGGTCTGTTAGTGATGTAAAGACAACAACGCGCCATCGACCAGGTCGATCGACCGAAAATGTCGCAGCTGTACGTGATGATGTCGCTCAAACTCCATCCACCTCAATTCGACACCGAGCTCAGCAAATTGGTGTCTCCAAATCCACTTTGCAGCGAATTTTGACGAAAGATTTGCATCTTCATGCATACAAAGTTCAATTGACTCAGGAACTGAAGCCAGCTGACCATGGACAGCGAAGGGAGTTCGTTAATTGGGTATTGGAGAGACAACATGAAAATGCTGATTTTGCCGATAAAATCATCTTCAGTGACGAGGCCCATTTTCATCTTGATGGCTTCGTCAATAGGCAGAATTGTCGCATTTGGGGTGAGGAAAATCCTCGAGTGATTCACGAGAAGCAAATGCATCCTCAACGTGTCACTGTGTGGTGTGGTTTTTGGGCTGGAGGAATCATTGGACCTTTTTCTTATGAAAATGAGGCAGGTCAATGGTGTTCGGTATCGTGAAATGATAACCAGTTTTTTCTTGCCTAGAATTGAAGAAATGAATGTGGAGGGCATATGGTTCCAACAAGACGGCGCCACATGTCATACAGCCAGAGAAACATGTCATACAGCCAGAGAAAAATTTAAAAATTGCGTTCTTTTTGGGACACCCTTTATATATGTAACTAGTATGATTTATACATACGCAAATTATGAAATATTCATATTGTTTATGATGTTGAGTTTATCTTAAAGGAGGGGGGGGGGGAGAGTTATACTGTAGGAATAATATTCTAAAGGGAATATTTGAACTGTTGTCGAAAATTGAAATAATAATATTGTTCACATAATAAATAAAAAGTACCAGATATTGGTACCAAACATGCCAACACTAACCCTAATGACGTTTGGCACTAAAAACTGTAGCTAAGGTAACAGCATCTGGAGAAAAAATTTTGGATATTTTAGTGTTTCCACTCCACTATAACATCTTTTTCATTTTTAAAACAAAATTAGCGATTTTTAATGCCAAATAAATTCTGTAGTCCTTGTCGGGGTTCTAGTTTTATTTAATTTTTTTTAATAAGTGGCCACACAAACTTCAAAATTTAAAAATTTTGCGAAAAAACAACTGCTTGCGGATTCTAAATTAATTTCAAAATATTAAAAAATTGGTTGGCAATAAAAAAAAAAAACTGACTGAAAGCGGTTGCCCCATTTTGGTGGTATAATAGCAGCAATTTTGATCTCAAGGTTAAAATAAAAGAGCTTTTAAAGTTTGTATTTTGTTTCACATTGGCTTGAATAATTTTTTTGTTATTTTTTTTTTTGAGTATAAGGCCTCCTTAAGCTGTATGTAAGTATGTAAACTGTTTATATAAATTGTTATTCAAAAAAATATGTATTCAAAAAATATATATTCAAAAAAATATATACATTAATCTCTGGCTAAATTTACTTGTCGATCCTAAATATTTGGTGTTTAAGAATTATTAAGAAAAAAAAAAACGAAAAATACTTTCAGTTCTTATAGGTCTTGATTGACTTCAATAATTTTTTGTATTATCATAATTTTAAAAGTTTTGCTGATAAAATTGACTTGAATAGGAGAAGCCCATTGAGGTATTACTGTATTTCATTTCTTTATTATTTTAAATAAAGTTTGTCTGATAAAATGTTTTATATTCCACAGAAACTATAATTGTCCTGAGCTTTTTGGTATTGAAACCTAGCAAACACTAATTAACACCCAAATTGGTGCGAATAACTTAAGCTTTTGCATTTTTGTAATACTTCTCTGAAGAGGGGGGACGTATTTCTGCAGTATCTTAAAATCGGCTTATTACTTACAACAAAGTTAAAGCAAATTAATGAGGAATAATTTTACCTACTTTTACTAAAAGTATAGAACTTTGCGCCGCGATGCATCGTGGACTACACCGAATTATTAAAAACCAAAAACTACACCGATATCATACAATAGTTACGTGATTTTTTAGAATGGCTTCTATACTTTTCTAAGGGCTTGTCTTCGATCAGCTTAGCATCTTTTCTGCTGAAACTTTTGGGCGTATCGCATGGTCAAGGATCGGATACCGCATGATCTGCAGAAATTTCACAGCATGCCTACATTATGTGGAGTCTTTCCATATTGAAAGGACTCTTGATAAGATAATGTATACCCCCTCCATTTTTATTGATAAAAAGGGGGCTTTTAATAATGTCACAATCAATATGTTAAACCAGTTTCGGGAGTTTTTGACGTGGACAGGGCACTAGGTGAGTCTCATGCTAGACAACTCTTGCATCTAATATGAGGTTGGTGGTACAGGATCTTTTGTATGTAAATGACAACCCGGGTAAGACCAAGATTTTTCTCTTCAATAGGAAGGAGAATGAGGTCAACGTTACTCCTCCTACAAATCATGAACAGTGCGGTAGCTGTATACCAAGTGGGGGAGGAGATGACAATTTATCGCCTCTGCGATTACCCATTACTGTAAAGCATCCGGCAAGAACTTTGGCCGTTCTTATACGGGATGATCTGTCTGTGATATTGGACATAGGATTACGTGATCTTATTCGGTATGTGAATATATCGGGTTGGGTCTAGTTCTCCACATATCAGCTCCCTACGGGTGGCGTGTTCTTTCAAAACGAAGTAGTTTTAAGTCCACTGGATATTTAAGAAGGCGCGAGCTGCCACTTGAACCAAAAGTCAAACCCCATGGGAATTGTTGTGTATAGGCAACTCTATTGGGATGAAAACTTCTAGAGCAGCATCTGCAAAGATCATCATGTATGTTGTTTGGCCGCTGGATCGACATCCATAAGGAAAATGGAGATAATACTGTTAATTAACGCAATAGATGTTCTGTTTAGGCATGGGGCTTGGAGTCCAGCGTACTCAGCATTAAAGGGACCTCGAAAAGAACCACAGTGGGAATGTGTTAGGTTAGTGGAACATCTATTGGAAAACTTCGATTTCCTTATTCCAGACAGGGAGTTATGATAAGATTAAAGAATATTGGGTAAGGCCAATGGATTTTTTTTTTCTACACAGATGGTTCGAAACTAAACGGTGAAATCTGGTTAAGGTTTCCTTTACATAGATATGGATATTGGAATGTGATTTCAGCTCCAAGACCATAACAAACATTTTCAGGGGAAGTTATTGGCTATTATGAAGTCCATTCACTGATTATTATCGCAATGCAGTCGTCTTTACTGATAGTTAGCTTGTTTTTCGGACACTGTCAGGGGAGTCTTTAAACTGTAACTGCAAGGAGGAAATAAACCTTTACTTCGACAGAAAGCATTTAATGTTACTATAAACAGGTACCCAGATACTTTAGAGTGAATTGGAATGAAAGAACTGATAGCCATGCTAGAGATGGCTCCAAACTGATCTCTTCTTTCGCTTAACGAAAACAGAATTTGTACAGTGGGATGATGTTGGTGTGGTAATTACCCTGCGGGAAAAAAGGGGTCAGTTGAGAATTGGGACCTGTCCTGAGATAGGGAAAACTGGACCGGTTCCAAAAAGACATATCACGAGGTAGGTAAAAAGAGCATCGGTTCCTAAAGTACTTACCACGTATCCGGCTTTAAAGTTATGACATGTTTTTTGGTTCTGTGATATGTTCTTTGGGGTTAGTTGTGCAACATGTTCTTTTAGGCCAGTCCTGTGACATATCAAGAGACCTCCTCCCAGGACAAGCCCATGTTAAAATGACCGGTCCTTTTTATATAAAAATCAACCGGCCACGTGATGTGTCCTGGGATAGGTCCTTTTCCCGCAGGGAATTGTCACGCCTTTTGAAAATGAAAAAGATTGACCACAGCGTTTGTAATACCCGTGGAGAGGACAAGAGACCCTAGATCACTTCCTTTGCTTTTGTTCGGATTTCACAAGAAAAGCTGCAGAACATTGACAGGGGAATTATACAGTCCTTGGAGTGTTTTCGGAGAAAACTGACGGGCTTCCTTAAGGAAACTGAATTCTTCAGGAAGAACGGAATGCTTAGAATTATGAGAGGCGATTCTCTGGGAAAAGTGTATGTTATTCTTATGTGTCATTATAAAGCAGCAATTAGATCTTCCTCTTTTCAACCTAATCTTACACAAAATCGGCATAGAACAAAGTTAGCAAAAAGTTTAAACTTTTAATTAAAAATGAGTTGTAGTTATATAGAATCAATAATTTGTAATTGCGTTTCCCTATTAAATGGTCCATATTGTCACACAGTGTTAATAATCATATAAATATTTCAAAACTCAACCGTAACTTCCAACACAAAATATTTAAGTAAAAATTTAGCTAATTATTGTACACTAATTTAAAAATAAACATTTATTAGATGTTATTTTTCCCACAAGAATAAACTATTATTGTATCTTTTTCTCCCCCGGCTAAGTTATTAAAAATTAGCAATGGTAAAGTGAATATTTAATTAACGTTCAACCAAATTACACAAAAAACAAAAATACAAGCAAACTAAAATAAACAATAACTAGTCGGTGCAAAAAAAAAAAGAAAAAAAACAGAATCCAGAAAATTTTACAACCAAATAAAAAATATAACAAAACTTTCAAAGAAGAAAAAAATAAAACAAAAATACAGCCAACAACAATAACAATTTGAAGCTTGGAAAAAAGTTTAGCTGTAAGTTATAATTTTTAATAACAAATTAAACATAAATAATGAGTTCTGGTCATGAAACAGTCAGCCACTGAGCCAACTTGTGTTGAAGGCAGCAAAAGGAGTAGAAAAACTAACAGCACAACTTAACAAATACCAAAGTAATAGTAGATGTTAAATAATTCCTTAAACATCCAATCGGGTTTTCTAGCTGCGGAAAGAAAATATTTATATTACATGAATACAGGGATGTTGTACGTATGAGGTTGGTGGGTAACTAACTACCAGTAATTAATGAGCCAACTCAAACTTAAATTTTTACCTTTTGTATACAACATAAAAAAACTATGAGAAAAAAATTATAATAAAGGTGTTGAAAACAATGTTTAACCATAACCAGCATATGCGCTCATTATTAAAATCAAACGAAGAAAATTACCACCTGATTCATAAATACGAAACACACACGAATTTTCATATTCCACAATCACACGTATAATAGGGATGTTCATCCTTGTGATGTCTTTGGCAATTACTAGGTAAATATGGTTATGGAGTGAAACAAGTATGCGAGTATATACTATGAAATGTAGGTGAATGAATATGGGAATTTTAAATGTATCTACTATGTATGCAGTAAAAATGGTGTTTCATCATCAGCATTATCCCCATGCAATGTCTACACAATTTTGTTGCATGTCAATAGTATATGTTACAAAAACGGCAGCATCAACAACAACATCATCATCATCATCAACAATAACACAAACACCAAACAGACCCTCTAGGGTATAATTTCAATTTCAACACTGTGGCATAAAACATTTTTACCTGTACAAAACTAACAATACCACAACACTACTGCCAAAGCCAGCATCATCAGAATCAGCATCAACAACAACAACAGCATCTGCAATTGCGTCATAGTAACATTCCTTTTAAGCAACGAGTTTTGTTTAGTAGTAGTTAGTTTGCCAGCACTTCTGAGTTTAAAAGGGTGGATGTAGTTGAATATAAACATTGAATGCATTGCGTGGCATAAAGTTCGTTACGTTGCACAAACATTTATTGTTATTTTTTTGTTGTTGCTGTAGTCAATATAGCACCAGCTCTATATTAGTTTTTCTTTAAAGGTACAGTGGTATCAAACTAAAAATCTAGGTTTGCAACTCCTTAAATCAAACATGTTCTTTTTTAATAAAAAAAGAGAAATTCAGCACAACAAAAGCCAAGATTGGTGGCTTGTTTTTTACTAAAAACATTTATAATTAAGTTTTTGAGCAAAACTGTTAGATGTGTTTAAAAATTGTGCGGAATTTGCTATAAGATTTCTAAAATTCCCATACACCCAAAAAAATTCCCATATTCCCAAACACCAGTGCTGATCAATAAGTCCGTAGCTTTTCGAACTTTCCTCGTAGTTATATGAAATACAACACTGCTCCCATCAAGTATCACCTGTTAGTAGACTACTGTCAAATTTTTAGCAAGTTCCGTCATTTACTTTGCGTTTAACAGCTTTTGAAAACATACAACCTCGTGGATTTTTTTAAAAATGCAAAAAAGTGAATTCCGAGTTCTCATTAAACATTGCGAGAAAACCGTAAATCAAACCAAGAAAAAGCTTGATAAATACTATGGGACTCTGCACCATCGATTTCAATGGTAAAAAAGTGGTTTACTGGCTTTCGTTGTGGCCTTACTATGTATTGTTTTTCAGGCTGAAATTCTGGCCATTAGGGTACCTCCCTAATGTACCTCCCAGAGGCTTAGGCATAATTCCCCCACGAGGATTAATATACTCTCTGATAGTCAAGCTGCCATTAGATCTCTGGATTCTTTCTTCCTGGATTCGACATCAGCCCTGAACTGTCGCAGATCTCTTAACGAGATGGCACAGCAGTTCAGCATCCATGTTATTTAGGTGCCGGGCCACAGGGACGTACCAGGGAACTGTAGGGCAGACGAGATAGAAAGACCGGAGACTACTTTACACTTTCCACACGAATTGAAATCTGTGGGCATGCCTTTGGCCACTTGCAAGTTTCGGCTGCAGGAGAGTGCTTATGGGTTAGCAAGCGATAGGTGGGAATCTGTCCGTGGTTGTATTCGTTCCAGACAGATGTGACCCCCGTATGGATAGGAAGCGCACGCACAGGATGCTGTCACTGTCAAGGCCCGATATATCCCTACTTGTGTCCGCCATGACGGGACATTGTCTGATTGGAAGGCACACAGTTAGGTTGAGGGTTGCAGCTGTGGTGACGAAGAGGAGGAGGAGTCTGTGGAGCATCTTCTCTGCACTTGTGCTGCCCTGGCTAGCAGGGCAGGACTAAGTCTAAGTGAGTCTGATTGGCAGGCTACCACATCTACCTAACCTAACCTACTTTTCATATAAATCAAATGGTTTTTGGTATTTATCTTTAAATGCTGTTTAAATAACAGACACATCAGTAAAAAACAAATGATTATTCAGTTAAAAATAAATATTAAAAGTTTGCCTAACGATTCTGTAAACTAAATGATTATTAATTTATGTGAATTTTTTTTGGTGTTTTGTATTTTTGTTTGTTTTTTAATCATAAAAATGTAGACTCACAAACTCTAAAAACACATGTTGTGTAAGTGGCCTTTTGTATGTGTATATATGAAGTTCCTGTAATTCGAATTGAAATAATTTGTATATAAAAACAAAAACAAATTAAATAAAAAACAAAATTAAAATGTTTTCAATTTTTTTTTAAGACAGCAAACAAAATTTAAATTTCTAATAACTGTAATAACTCTAACGGAAACAAATAAACCACAAATATCCGTATTGTGGCAAAATTTTTATAAAATTTCATAAAACTTAAAAAAATAAATTAAACTGAAATAATCAGTAAATGACAGTAAATCATTTTGAACAAATGTAAAAAAACGTTTAATAAATATTTTGTTGAAAAATAAATGAAATTTCCTTTAATTTTTTTTAACTTCTTAAATTTCTTAACTACATAATATTCTGAATGTAGCTTAAATTAACTGCAAATATAATTTAAAGTAAATAAATAAATAATCATTTAATGACCGGTCTATTACGATTTCAATTAAATTAAAATAACTTTATTTTTAAATATTAATAAATAAATTTACAATATCCGTAAATAATAAATAATTTTTCATTTATTTTAACTGTTAAAAAACTAAGCACAAAATTAAAAAAATATAAATAATAATATCTATTTCTTTTAACTGTTAACTAATTAACTAAAAAATCCGTAAAAAGTAATGAATTTTACTTTCTAACGATTTTCTTAGTTTTTGGCGATTTTTTTTAATTCAAATGATTTATTTTCTAATTTTTACATTTTTGTTCAATTCAACAATTTTTTATTTCAGCGATTATTTTAAATTTAAAGGTTTTTTAATTTGTAGCGATATTTTTTTTTTCTTAATTTTGGCATTTTTTTCAAATTTAAGCGATTTCTTTAATTTTTAGCAATTACTTTGAATTGCAACGATTTTTATTTAATTTTTTTGATTCCAGGAATTTTTCAAATTTTGGCAAATAAATTTTAGCGATTTTTTAAATTCTGTCGACTTTTCAATTTTAGCAATTTCGGGCGTTTTTTTTTAATTTAAATATTTTAAATTTTTTTTAAAAAAGCGATTTTTTTAAATTTTATGGGGATTTTTCTTTATTTTAAGCGATTTTTACAAAACACATATAAAAATAAGTTACACTCACAATATATTTTCCGTAACCGACTTTAGTTTATTTTAAAAGTAATACATAAAATTTGTTTTTAAATAAAGAATCAATTGAAATTCATAGAAATATATTTTTTAACTATTTAAATCAGTCATTCAAAAGACAAACTATAAAAATTTTATAGACATTCAGTAGGAGCTGATTTTTTCTGTTAAATGTAAAATTTTATGTTTTCTGTTTCTAAAAATAGAAATTCATATAATTCTTTTTTATTTTTTACCAAAATAGTTTGTTTATATACAAAATTGTTAAAAAAAAATTACAAGAAATTATTCAAACATAAATGATACACACATAGAAAATAAAAATATATACATCTGTGTGTGTTGTGTTTTGCGAAATTACACACAAATAAAAAAAAAATTGAATTTGAAAAATAATCACAAAAATCGTTTTTTTCTACTTTTTGTCAGTTAAAAATTGATGGTTATTTTAAACAACTTTTGATTGCTTTTACTACTTATGACGATTATTTAACAATGATTGAAAATAAACAACAAAATGGGCTGAATATAATGAAAAATCAGTAGTCCTCTAATATGTATTAAGATTATTTTTAACGAAATAATAATGTGAGTGTACTTCTTTACAAAAAAAAAAAGGTTTTTGCATTTGGGACATTTGTATTTTAAGACATTTAGTGCAATAACTAACAACTTATACACACAGAGTAAATATACATAATTTATAGTAGGACTACAGATTCTGAAAAATCCTTTATAAATATAAATATTTTGTAGAGAAACATTCATTCAATTAAAATGTTTTCTTTTCTTCTTCTTTCTGTAAATGTATACTTTTGACACATATTTGGCAATAAATTATAATATTAATTACTATTGCCCATATTAAGGTAATCAAAGCCAATTTAAATTTGCCAGCGGCAACACCATCTCCAACTGTTGCGTGCGAATAAAGCGCTTTAAAATGTGATAACTTCTTATGAATTTGAAATTACAATAGAATTTAAATGGTGAAGGTCGGCACACTAATCGCTGTGACGACGGTAGTGCATCTTCTTAAGATGCTACGGGGTAAGACCAGTAGAGGGCTGCCAGTTCGATTCCGGCATAAACTTTGTAGAAAATAGTTTTTTATATAGAGACTGAAATAACCACTGACAAGTCCTTAGATTGGACGAAACTGCTACAGTTTGCTCCTTGTAGGAAGCCCGGGGTCAAGTGTCTCCAAGTCACCACTTTTGTCGACTGTTGTGGGTGACTTTTTGGTGACATAGTCAACATTCCCTTTTCTACTGCACTTTTTCCATTCCTTTCTTTGAAAATGCAAAGTTATGCTTCTTTTTGATTTTTTTATTATTTCATTTTTTTTGAAAATACATGTGCAAAATTAGTTTTGAATGAAAATATAAAGAAAAGTGAATTCAGAGGTAAATATACATATAGTTTGAATAAAATATTTAATGAGCAAAAGCAATTACAAAATACTTGTGAAAAAAACATCAATTTTGTATAAAAATACGAAAAAGAGACAAAAATTTTTATTGATGAAGATTTTACGGAGCCTATGGAATAAGCGAAAAACTTATTCACTTTTATAAAAAAATTGATTAATAAAATATCTAATTTTCCCAAAAAACCTGTTTAACACTTATTTTAAACTTATTTTCCTTCCTAGTGTGCAAATCCAGTAAAAAGTTTCAAAAGTTTACACTAGAATTTCTAAAATGTACTAGTGAATCTCTGGTTCCAATGTCTACATCCAGTCAATAGTTGTGTAGATTCACAATGACAAGCACATGTTAAATGTCTACTGCAGAAAGCGTTGGCTGGGCATAATTAGTCAGTAGTACTGGTGACAAAGTCAATAGTGAATCAGTACAGTTTTACTATCGACATTTCCTTTAGGGCTGATACTGTCGTGGCCGTAAAAACTTTTTCGGTAAAAATATTCTTTTTTTTTCCTGTAAATGTAGTTTAAGTTACCTTCCAACCTGTGTTTAGTTTTGAAAGTTCATTTCAAAAAGCTTTCTCTGACAAACCACTGTTCTATAAATATTTACAGGAGCACAGGTTACTTTTCCCTATTTTTTTCAACATATTTTCTTTTTTTATTTCAACAACCAAAAGTAAATTGCATAAAACTTGATTGTTTTAAATTTGCTTTTCTCATTCCATCTTGTTGTTAGTTTCAATTTTTTTTTATACAACTTTATATTATATTATAAAAATTGTTCATAGTAGCGTGTTTGAGATAAAAATGAAGAGAAAAAAGTGTTGCTCCACATACACATACATAAATATATAAACTAGACTAAAATAACATACGTACATACATACATACATGTACATATATAATGTGCTTAGGTTTTTGCGTTTATTGAATATCAACCACAATTTACACATACATATTAAAAGTCACACAGATGTTGTTTATACAGGTTGGTTGAAAAGTTCCTGCGCTCACCAAGAGATGGCACTGCTAGCTCCAAAATTTTTTTTTCTCAAGTTGATATAACTGTCCTGAGAACACATGCAAAGTTGCAAGTCATTCTGTCAATTTTTTCTTTGTTTTTTCAATATGGATAAAATTTAATATCGTGCAGTCATTAGATTCTTTGTTTTGAAGGTATAAGGAGTCCTCACCTTCAAAACGCACCGTTGAAGTTAGGGCTGGTGAATTTTAACGTGGTCGTACCAGCCTTAAAGACGATCCACGCGAAGAACGACTAAAAACTGCAACCACAGCGGAAATCATTGAGCAGGTACATAATAAGGTTAGTGAAGATCCTAGTTTGATTAAGCGGGAAATTGCTAATGCCATAGGCATCTCAGTCGAACAAGTACTCCATATCTTACATGAAGAATTACGTATGAAAAAACTGTTTGGTGCCGCACACATTAACAATTCAACAAAAACTGGATCGAAAACAAATTTCTCAGCGTAATTTGGATCGTTTTAAGCCGAATAAAACAGACTTTTTGCGTCGTTTTATAACTATGGATGAGACTTAGATCTACCACCATGATCTTAAATTGAAACAAGAACGTTTACAGTGGACTGAAGCTGGTTGTTCAGCTCCAAAGCAGGTGAAGTCACAACGATCAGCAAAGAAGGTTATGGCATCAGTTTTTTGGGATGCAAAAGGAATTTTGTTGATTGATTATCTTGAAAAAGGTAAAACAATCAACTCTGAATATTATTGAGCCTTTTGGATCAGCTGGATGAAAAAATTCGTGAGAAAACCCCTGGTTTAAAGAAGAAAAAAATCATTTTTCATCAAGACAGTGTTTTGACGATGGCTAAATTCAAAGAATTAAAGTACGAATTGCTTGAACATCCACCGAATTCACCAGATTTGGCTCCCAGTGACTACTATCTCTTCAGAAATCTCAAACAATTCCTTCGTGGAAAGCATTTTTCGTCGAATGAAGAGGCCATAGCAGCCGTAGACGGTTATTTTGCAGAGTTTCCGGAAAACCATTATAAGGATGGGATAAAATTATTGGAAGATCATTGGAACAAGTGTATTGAGCTTCTAGGAGATTATATTGAATAAAAAAATATATTTCGTAACAAAAATAGTATTCTTTTATTTGGAGCGCAGGAACTTTTCAACCAACCTGTATAATATATACTTTTTATATGTATACATTAGTATGCAGAACTTTAAAAGAATTTATTCATTTTGAGTTTAGTTTATCAAAAATTAAATAATAGCTTTTAAACTTTTTTGCATACCCACAGAAAACAGATTCATTTTCATAACTGAAATTTTTGCTAACTATATTATATGTTTGCAGCAACAAAATTATTTAGTTGTCGTAATAAAATGTATTTCTGACTTAATTGAAATATATTGTTTTAACCGAAATTTTGTTGTATTTACCGCACTTCTGTGTACCATTCAAAACGTTCCTTTAGTTAAATATAATTCATACATATGTAGAATTCCTTTTCCATAGCATTACAGTAAATTTAAATAATTAATTTTATTTCATTTCGTTAATCGAATGTGTTTCAAAATTTCCAAACTAAATTTCTATTTCATTCAATTTGTAAAAGATCTTATGTCAGTTTCTTCAATCCTTATTGTCAGATAAAAGTTTTAAGTTGATTTGACAGTTATTGTCTATGATATCAAATTTCAAAAGTAAATTAAATAATTAATTATGTCGAGCCTCTGTTAGTATGTAGGTGTATATAGGATTTTATACAATTTTTTATATCTTTAGCTTTGGTTTTTCTTTGCTCATATATTTTATATGCTTATTGTTACACTTTAGCAGCAACTACCTTTAACTAGTTATTGCCACCGCACGCCATATAAATAGTTACACCATCAAACAAACTTTCCTTTTTGCCGTGGTTTTGTTTCAACTTGTATGGGAGTATGCGATAGTTGTTGGTGGTAAGTAGAAGTGAAAATAGCTAAGACCTTCACATTTGTCTTAACAACAATATTGTACACAGGTGTTATAACGATTTCTTTAGCTTCTTATGGTTTGTTTTTTTGTATACAGATGCTGCAACTTTTGCTTATCTTTTATGTACGTATTTCTTTTGCATCATTATCGTAACCATCTTAGTTTTAGAATCACTTTCTTTCTGAATGCATTGCAGAAATGTAATATTACATGTATTAGGGAGAAAATTATTTAAATACAGTTGATATTTTTAAAGATTTGATGAAATTGTTAAATGATATTAATTTTTTCATTGGAGAGAAAAGTTATACATTTATAAATTTACATAAGAGTTATCTTTGTTTTGCATTTTTATCAGAAGTTGAAGTCTTAAAAATATGTCTTTTATTTTTGAAGGTATGTTATCTTTTTTAATTATACACCTAGAAAAAACATTTGCTAGTCCAACCGAATTTTGGTTGCAACATAATCACTGCTACTACAGGTTGGTTGAAAAGTTCCTGCGCTCAAAATGAAAGAATACTGTTTTTGTTACGAAATATATATTTTTTATTCAATATAATCTCCTAGAAGCTCAATACACTTGTTCCAATGATCTTCCAATAATTTTATCCCATCCTTATAATGGTTTTCCCGAAGCACTGCAAAATAACCGTCTACGGCTGCTATGGCCTCTTCATTCGACGAAAAATGCTTTCCACGAAGGAATTGTTTGAGATTTCTGAAGAGATAGTAGTCACTGGGAGTCAAATCTGGTGAATACGGTGAATGTTCAAGCAATTCGTACTTTAATTCTTTGAATTTAGCCATCGTAAAAACACTTTTGTGAGCAGGTGCATTGTCTTGATGAAAAATGATTTTTTTCTTCTTCAAACCAGGTCTTTTCTCACGAATTTTTCATCCAGCTGATCCAAATGCTGCAATAATATTCAGAGTTGATTGTTTTACCTTTCTGAAGATAATCAATCAACAAAATTCCTTTTGCATCCCAAAAAACTGATGGCATAACCTTCTTTGCTGATCGTTGTGACTTCACCTGCTTTGGAGCTGAACAACCAGTCCTGCTTTGGAGCTGAAAATCAGTCCACTGTAAATGTTCTTGTTTCAATTTAGGATCATGGAGGTAGATCCAAGTCTCATCCATAGTTATAAAACGATGCAAGAAGTCGGTTTTATTCGGCTTAAAACGCTCCAAATTACTCTGAGAAATTTGTTTTCGATCCAGTTTTTGTTGAATTGTTAATGTGTGCGGCACTAAGCAGTTTTTTCATACGTAATTCTTCATGTAAAATATGGAGTACTCGTTCGTCTGAGATGCCTATGGCATTAGCAATTTCACGCTTAGTCAAACTTGGATCTTCACTAACCATATTATGTACCTGCTCAATGATTTTTGCTGTGGTTGCAGTTTTTGGCCGTCCTTCGCGTGGATCGTCTTTAAGGTTGGTACGACCACGTATAAATTCACCAGCCCAAAATTCAACGGTGCGTTTTGAGGGTGAGGACTCCTTATACACTTCTACCAATTGTTCATAAATTTCCTTTGCTTCAAAACAAAGAATCTAATGACTGCACGATATTCAATTTTTTCCATATTAAAAAAAATCAATGACACGTCAACTTCAAATGGCTTGTAAACAAAGAAAGAATTGACAGAATGACTTGCAACTTTGCATGTGTTCTCAGGACTCTTATACCAACTTGAGAAAAAAAAGTTTGGAGCTAGCAGTGCCATCTCTTGGTGAGCACAGGAACTTTTCAACCAACCTGTATATTATTCTTGCTGAAATTGGGTATGGTTCTCACAATCAAGTTATTGATTTATATGTAAATAGGTTCTAACCATTAATATGGTCGTTACCATCATTATTATACGAGGGAGGATCAATAAGTCCGTGACTTTTCGAACTTCCCTCGTAGTTATATGAAATGCAACACTGCTCCCATCAAGCACCACCTGTTGATAGACTACTGTCAAATTTTGAGCAAGTTCCGTCATTTACTTTGCGTTTAACAGCGGGATTTTTCGAGGTCCATAAAATAGGCATTTGTTTGATCAATAATTTCATCGTTGGAGCTAAATCTCTTTCCACCGAGCCATTTCCTTAGGTTTGGAAATATGGAGAATAAGGTGAATGAGGGGGAAATTCGTAGTCATGGATTTTTGCCATGGAAACTAAGCTGCAACACGATTCCGTTGGTGGTCGATTGTGAGCAAACGTGGCAGCCATCTTGCGGAAATTTTTCTCATATCCAAGTGATCGTTCAAAATTTAAACCACTGAGCCATGTGAGATGCCTATGTCTTCCACAATCTATTGCACATTTAATCTCCGATCGGCCATCACCATATCGGGAATTTTTTCAATTGTTTTGGATGTAGACCCCTTAACTGGGAGTCGAGAACGTTCGGCATCTTCCGCGCTTGTAAGGCCAAAACGAAAGTCAGTAAACCACTTTTTTACCATTGAAATCGATGGTGCAGAGACCCCATAGTATTTATCAAGCTTTTCCTTGGTTTGGTTCACGGTTTTTTTTTTGCAAAAAATAATGTTTAATGAGCATTCGAAATTCACTTTTTTCCATTTTTAAAAAAGCCACGTGGTTGTATGATTTGAACAGCTGTTAAACGCAAAATAAATGACGGAACTTGCTCAAAATTTGACAGTAGTCTACTAAAAGGTGGCACTTGATGGAAGCAGTGTTACATTTCATCGCCCTCGTAGTAAATATTTTATTATTTCATGATTGCCGCTTTCTATTTTATAACATGATGGCCATACATTCGAAACAAAAATTCCTATTATGAAAAAAATATGATAATTATGGAACTATAAAATGCTTACAACAATCAAAGAATAATTATAAATCAAATAAAATATGACTTTGACATTTAGGGGAATAATACTGTCCAGTTTTCTTTAAAAAAATTGCCTTGTACATATTATAATTAATTTACACTAAGCAATTCATTTTCAAAAAGAATCTTTATGAAGATTTTATATTTTTTAATTTTTTCCAATAAAATCAAAAATAATTTTTTTTAAAATATCTTTATTAATATATTTTTTGTAAAATAACGACTATCTTGTGTAAAAAGTGCTTCAAATATTAATAAAATTAATTTTTTGTAAGAAAAAGTCTGTAGAACCCCAGAGTTGTTTTGGGCGAAAAGGTTTCTTTAACAAAATACTAGATTTTTAGAAAGTTTTCTGGTAGAAACTTTTTTTTAATTCTATAGAGTTTTTCATAAAGTAAAATTCTCAGAATCTGTTTCTTAGATAAAAATTCATATATTCTTGAAAAACTTAGATTTGAAGCACTTTTGCTAGTAGAAATATTCTTTAATTCTAAGAACTTATTCTAAAAGAAAAATTCTGAGACTTTGAAAACTATCTTAAAAAAATCTTAAAAATGTCTTTACAATGTAAGAATTTTTCTATTGGAAAAAGTCCATAAAATCCATGCATTTTTATTAAAAATGTCCTTAGAAATGAAAAATATTTTTGAAGTATTTTTCTTTAAAAAAGTCCATACACCCAGAAAACTGTATCAGTTGTGTCCACCAAATTCGTTGACAATCAATTTGTAGCTGTTACGACAACTGTTTTCATATTAAATTATATTTTTAGATGTGAAAGCCAATATTCAGTTGTCTTATTTTATATTTATATTACATTCCACAAAATTTTATTTTAAGAAAAATTTTATTTTTATAATTTTTCGGTACCGAACCTGGGAATTTATATTCATAGTACACACTCTTACTTACTGCACCACAACTAATTTAAATTTTCGTTGATATATATGCCATTTAAACCTTTGAATATTTTATTTTAATTAAAAAAAAATATATTTTTTAAATGTTTGTCTTTTCCGGGATTTGAACTTGGAAATTTGGAGTACTGAGCTACCTCTCTACCCACTACACCACAAACACTTATACATTTTGATGGCTAATTTTGAATTTAAACAATTTGTTAGGAAAACAAATATTAGTGTATAATTTGTTTATCAATAATTAATGACGTCAATTATCAATACAATCCACAATTCGGTTGCTTCTACTGAAACCCTAATGAAATGATATATTTGATCAGAATAACCGTACCTGTAGTTACCACTTTTGAATATCGACAATTTTTTTATAAATTTGATAAATTGCACCAAATTTCTAATATATTCACTAAATAATTGATTGCTTCCACCCGCACACTAATACTAAACGAATTTTATTTTTAAAGATGATTGGAAATACCAATAATTGAATAATAGGATTGATTTTTAGTTTCTTTTCCTTTTTTTTTAATTCCCAATGCAACATTTTTGATTTATTAATGGATTTTAGGTTATTTCAAATAAAATTTAATCCTTACAAATAAATGTTAATGGTTAATTTGATCAAAATTTGCAACCAATTTTTTCTCTGGGTGTAGAATCAAAAAAGTTTTCTTGAAAAAGTTCTTTATATTAAATTTTTCTTTAGCGAAAAACATTTCTATAAGAAATATTTTTAAATTTAAAGAACCTTTGAGCGCCCCGGTAGGCTAGTTGGTAGCGTGCTAGCTTATCAGTGCGGGGGTAGTGAGTTCGATTCCCACCAGAGGCTCGCTACAACGAGCCAAAAACCTTTGTTGCTAGTGCTCGGTAAGGGTATTAGGATATAATTTGTAATTTGTTTTATTTGTACTAGGATTTTTATTCATAGATTCGAATCATAATATAATTGCAGGGATAATATTATGGTTATTTTTATTATCATAAAATGACTATGGTTGGGGCTCAATCATAATTCACAAAAAATATGATGCCCTTCGAATATGATAGCCTCAACCATGTTTTTTCACTGCGTGTACCAACCAAATCGTTGGGATGTTGCATTTAAAAATTCATTTGTTGCAACCCTATTTCTTTTGCAATAACCATATTTCAGTTAGAACAGAAGGAAAAGGGTTGCAACAATCGAACTTTTGCTTGCACTTAAAATCGATTGGGACACATAATCTTTTTTTCTAAGTGTATAATTATTAAAAATCCAACTTTAGTCTTGACTTGAACCCTTTAAATCCATTAGAGTATTTATTTACGAAAAACCGTCGCCCTTATACATTTATAAATATTTACTTATATTTTACAACTTTCTCTAGAAGTGCAAACATTTTCTTCTTCTTCCGTTCTTTCACTCGCTTCTGACATTTAACCACATTTAGGTAAACAGATACAAAACCCATATTCAATTTTAGCATTAAAGTTTTTTGTGTTTAGCTTTGCGGTTTGACGCTATTAATGCGGTTATTTCTATGTAAAACTTTATAACTTTAGCTATGATTTTTTTCTCTTCTTATTCTTACAAAATTCCAAACCTGGGGCTGTCAATTACATGGAAAATAATAATTGTTTAAGGCCAACAAATGTGGGCATAGATGTAAAAAAATTAATGAAATAGAAAAGTTGGGCAAGTGAATAATTATAAAATGTAATTAAATAACCCCCATGTCTGCTAAATTCGCTTGTCGTCTAGTGATTTGGTATATTCATTCCCTATATACTGCATAGAAAATACCATTTGTTTTTTATTTATTTTTTTTTTTATTAAAACTTTGTTTCTGATACTTAGTTGGTTTTAAAGGTTGTTTGGTTGACTGGCTGGCTGACTGGCTGTTTGTATTCTAGTAGTTATTTAAAGATTTACTATTTGCGATAAAGTTGCAACACTCTGTTGTTGTTAGGTTGCTGCCATCAGTTTTAAATTCATACTTTTTTTTTGTTACCGCTTTTAATATACTCTAAGCATGAATATCAGTTTAAATTAACACATGGCTGTATGTGAGTACACAGAAAAAATTACAAACTTTAAATATCAGACTAAGAAGGATTTATTTTTAAGAAATTTAAAGTCTATGAAGTTAATAAAATCTTATACAGACAGTACTTGAAATATATAAACGTGTTTAATTTTTTGCTTCATAGCATAAAAAATATTATTTTTATTCATACAATTATTCTTATTTATTTATTTATTTATTTAATTAAACATATAATTACAAATTATATTTTAATACCCTAACCGAGCACTAGCAACGAAGGTATTCAGCTCGTTGTAGCGAAAACAGACCAGAGCTTCTGGTGGGAATCGAACCCACGACCCCCGCACTGATAAGCTAGCACGCTACCAACTAGCCTACCGGGGCGCTCATAATTATTCTTTTAAATAGATTTTGTTTTAAATTATCGTGAATAATTTTTAGTAAATAATACCATAATTTTCGTAATGAGTGTAAAATCAATTAAAATAGTAATTAATATAAACAAATTCGTGATAAAAACTCGTTTTTATTTTCTTCTGTGTATTATAAACACCATTTTGTTTTCAGTTATTCACTTTTCTTGACGTATTGTAACAAGTTAGTAAAAGTTTTAATACAGAAATGAATTGTGAATGTTTGATTTTTAATAAAAGTTAATATTTTAATGAAACCTTACGGGGTTTGTTTCCTTTTAAATCCTTTGATTAGTATAATTAATTTACAAATTTTTACAGCTAACACAATTGCGTGTGAGTAATATTTATAAACAAGTTAATACAAAATATTAAACAAAAATATTATTAAATACATTTAACAGGAAGAACTTTACATCCTATTAAATTTGGAAATATATTAGAGAATAATATATTTGATGGTTGCAAAGAAGAGGCTACAGAGTCAAACATTTTAATTTGTCTAAAGAAAAAATTTGATATACACTGAATTGAAGTTCTTTTAGTTCATAGTAATAAAAGTTTTAAGAAAATATTTTATAGTAGACCGATAGATCGGTAAAAAACAGTTTTTTTCAAGATAAAAATAAATATATTTTTTCCAAAAAATATTTTATTTCAAAAAAAGTTTCTTTTCCCAAAAAGTTATTTTTCAAAATTTTTATAAAAAGTACTTTTTTTAAAACAAAAGTACTTTTCTAAACAGTTAATTTACTGTTTCTCAAAAAGTACCTCTTTCAAAAAAATCATAAAAATAAATGTTTTTTCTAATATAAAAATTTTTTTAAATAATTTAAAACTAAAAAATATTTCTTTTCCAAAAAAATATTTTTATTTAAAAAAAAAAGTATCTTTTCTCAAAAAGTTATTTTTCACAATTTTTAAAAAACTACTTTTTTCAAAACAAAAGTACTTTTTCAAACAGTTAATTTACTGTTTAAAAAAAGTACTTTTTTCCCAAAAAGTACCTTTTTCAAAAAAATCATAAAAATAAATGTTTTTCTAATACAAAAAAATTTTTAAATGAAAAAGTTCTTTTTAACAATTTTTGAAAAAGTACTTTTTTCAAAACAAAAGTACTTTTTCAAACATTTAATTTATTGTTTAAAAATATACTTTTTGTTCCAAAAAGTACCTTTTTAAAAAAATCATAAAAATAATTGTTTCTTTTAATACAAAAAAAATTGCATATGAAAATGCCACCGTCTTTTTTGGGTATTAGTTCGGCGTTTTCAGTACTTTTTTTTTTTTAAGTACTTTTTTAATTTTTTGTTTTGTGATAAAATAATTTTTTTTTTGGGAAAAAGTTACTTTTTGGAAAACAATGTTTTTTTTTTTTTTAAAGATTATATTTTTGAAAAAGTGCTTTAATTTTGTAAAAAAAAATCATCCTACCCGGTTAACCGGTCTTGACCGCAGGTACTATGTCTATAATAGTATAAAATTGTATATAAATAAATTTAATAAAGAGAAGCAATACAGTAAATTCTTCCTACTAATGAGTGTGTTGCTTTCCAACTGATGCCCGCCAACTGATGGAGATTTGCCGAAATTGTTAAAAATTTTTTTGTTCATAGCCCTGTTGTGTTATTTTACTTCGGCGGGGTTAAGTTCTATGATAATACCGAAGGAGGACGTTGCGATATGTATAAGAGATATAAAATTCATGATATTTTTCTAAATTTATGTTGCCGTCGCTGGGGATGGAACCTGCAACTTTCTGTGTAACAGTCCAACGGGCTAACCACTACAACACAAGTATAAAAATGTACAACTAGCCAGCAAAAACACACATTACCTAGTAATTAAGAGAGTAAGTAGCTCACAAAAGGTTTCACTAGTTACCAGGCTATTTACTCACTTAATTACTTTTATTCGCAATGTTCCAAAATTCATGGGTGGTCATTACCCTCTCGCTTACAAAAAAGTGAGAATAATGAATTACCAGTATGGTTACTCAAAGTGAAGAAATAAGTGGTTAGATATAATAATAAAGTAAGTAGTTGTTCTTAATAAAAGAATAGTGTACCTTAATTAAGTAAAATTTTCTTACTTAAAGAAATTGACAAGAATAATTTGTATTTAAATTATAAAGAATCTACTTTTTGAACTCAAAAATTTAAGTTCATAATTCAATGCTATTTCTCATATAAAGGCTTTAAAATATTAAAATTTAAAAAAAATTTACAGCAGATAATTTTCTTTTTTGCTGTAGTTTTTCAAAACAAATTAATAAATATAATGATAAAAAAACAACTAACAGTAAATTATTATTTTGGGTGCAAATAAAAGTACTTATTTCACCCATTATTAGTAGGTCATTATTTTGTTGTTTAAAGTAATGAAAAAAGTAACTACCTATCATTACATGGTAATCTACACAGTAACGATCTGTCATTAACATATTTTTGCTAAGTAATTACGTAATTATATAAAATTATACATAATTATAATAAAACCTTTTTTTAGAGGGTACTTTTAAATTATATGTAAAAAAAGTACCATAAAAAAAAGATAATTTTTTAAATGAATATTTGACAACTATCTATAAAATTTAAAAACAATTCATTTCATACACGATTGTAGCCAAGATATTAAATTATTTTATGGTTTCTTAATCACCATTGATGGGTTTTCGTTGATGGCAATAAAATGTGAATGTGCTAAATCTTGTAAAAAATGTTCACTTAAGTGTTAGATTGTATTTGAATGTCTACTATAATACCGGTCCTAAATCTTATTAAAGAAAATATTATTATAGACAAAAAAAATTTTTTCGTACCAAAGATTGTATTTCTACGCTTTAGGGCCAGCACTAAAGTCAGCAGTAAGTAAGTATTTTTACTTGAATCTTGCTTACTTTTTAAATTTAATCTCTGACTTAGGTAAAAATTGTGTATTAAATCATACTTAGTGCCGAGAACAAAACTGTTTCTTAGATTTTGTTTTCGCATTTTAGAAATAAGTTCACGCAAATAAAAAACATGGTTGGGAGAATAATATTCGAAGAGCATCATATATTTTTGGGTTTATGATTGTGCCAAACATAGTCGTACTATATTATAGTTATCATATTATGATAATAAAATATCCATACTTTTACCACAATATGGACCCTACAGTTATATTATGATCCAAAAATGACCATATTCTGATTCTAAATAAACACATGATGTTAAATTTATCATAATATGATGGCATGTAATCATAGTATACTCAGTGTTATTACATTATGGTCCCCATAACAGTATTATGATTTCTGGATTATCATAATATGATGAATATAAAATCTTTATATAGAATCTTTTTGACAATGAACTGATTTTTGTAAATAATATTACATGTATAAGGAATTTTCGAAAAAAACCCTCAAAAAAATCTTTTGAAGTTTAAAAAAATAAAGTGGATCTTAAAAAGGCAATTGATGAAATGTTTCAATGCCACATGAAAGGTATTTTCTACCCATCTGATATTTGTCCAGTTTTAGTAAACAATATATGATTTTTTTCAAGACATTTTGATTTTTATGAAAACAAGACAATACTCGTATTAGGAATGTAAATGTCAAAGTCATGTTTTATTTGATGTATAATTATTCATTGATTGTTGCCAGCATTTTATGGTTGCATTATTATCATATTTTTTTCATAGTCAGAATTTTTGTTACCACAGTATGGTTATAGCCAATCATGATATAAAATACAAGGTGCCAATCATAAAATAGTAAAATATTTACTATAATAATGATGGTAGCGACAATGTTGATGGTTAGACAATCAATAATATGGTTGTGACAACCATACCCGATTGCAGCAAGCACAATATAGTAGCAGCGATCATGTTGCAACCATGTTTTTTCTCTGCATGTTGAAAAAGATTTTGGTTAGAAAGAAAGCAAACTTTGTTGTTATTTAATTAAATGTTGTGGCTGCTTGATTTTAAATGTTTTTTCATTGTGTATATATATAACAGTCTAATAACCGGAAATTTATTCAGAAATAGCTATAAATGATACAATTCATCGAAATTGTCATATTTTGATATTACTCGGACAATAAACATTTTTTGTTTTGTGGAAACACAAAAAGTTTCACGAACACACAAAAGTTTATTTAACACATTAACACATGTGTATAGTTGTTGTTATTTTACAACTATAATGTTCGGACAGTTAAACAAAAACAAATAACGGAAGTTACAAAAAGCGATAACAACAATTTGTTCAATAAAACATTTGTATGTATGTGTGTTTGAGAACAAAAAAAAAAAAAAGAATAAACTACCAAACGTTCATTTGTCCAAAACATTTCCTATTGCCACTAAAAATTGCCGTTATTGTTGTTGCTATTGCTAATGCAATAAACACAAACAGTTTATTGTAGTACACACATACATACAAATATAAAAATCTACACTTGAATATACGGACAGACAAATATCAACACTTAAACATTTAAATATACATATGAAAGTTAACACAGACAGACAACTTGACTGCCTTAATGGGTTTGGGCTTAAAATCCACAAGGGTTAGGGTCACAAATATGCTATAGAGAAATAACTAAGACAAAAAAAAAGGAATTTCATATTAGACTTAACTAACAAAAACTAACATGAACTCATACTAGTTATGTACTTTTCAAATACGGGCGAACAAACACATATTCTCACACTCTATACTTTTGTTTTCTACATTTATATATTTTTATGTTTAAATAATAAATAAACCTTGACTAGAGGCAGTAAAGGAAAGCAAACTTAATTTTTACCTTTTACACAAAAAACCTCTAGTCAAAATGAATGAATGAACATTTTTAAGCGTAAATACACAAAAAAAAAAAGTCTACGAAAAATGTATGTGGAATTTTTGATAATCAATTACTGAAAGCATGCATATTATGCCCCAAATATATGCCACATGTGGACATTAAAATGTTGCAGCAACATTGGTTACAAACACGCATACACACAAACAAACACAAACATAAGAGTAAACAATATATGAGTAGCGTGTCGCTTAATGCATTGCAAGGAATAACACTATAACACAAAAAAGGCTTACGTGGTTGCTCACCACTAATAGCATTAACCCATTTTAGGAGGAGGATAAATTTAGCCAGATTTTAAAGAAATTTAAAAACTATTTAGCAATAAGTTTAAAAAGTTTATTTTTGAGCTATTGAAAACGTGATATTAATACAATCTAGGATTTTTATATATTTTCAAAGTGTAACACTGTTTAACAATTAAGTTCTATTATCACGAAATTGTGTTTTTAGAATTATACGGGGAATTTAATTGAAAAAGTACATTATGGGATCATCGGTGTGAAGGTAAAAATATGTGTTTCTTTGAGTTTGGGCTAACTTCCAGATAACTGGCTGAAAAAGAGAAATTTAAATATGTTTTTGAATGGTTTGTCATTATAATGGAATGGGTAGTTGAAACACTAGACAAGGGAAACGGAATGGAACAACCATCGAGTGGAATTTAAACACTAGACAAGGGGAGCTAAATCGAATGAAACGGGGCACGAAACGGAATGGAACAACCATCGAGTGGAATTTAAACACTAGACAAGGGGAGCTAAATCGAATGAAACGGGGCACGAGTGGAATTATAATACTAGAAGGAGGAACGAAAAAGAATGTGGAACGAGTGGAATCGAAACACTAAACAAGGAGAATGAAATGGTATAAACACGATTCAAATTAAAATACTAGACACAAGGAACGAAAAGAAATGAAACGGGGAACAAGTGAAATTGAAACACAAAAAGGGGAAGCAAATGGAATGGAACGGTAAACGAGTAAAAATGAAACACTAAATAAGAAACACTAGTGAAATTGAAACACCACATAAGGCGTATGAAATGAAATGAAACCGTACACCAAGAGAATTGATGCACATGATAAGAGAAACGAATGGAATTGACATACTAGACAGGGAGAAGGGAATGGAACGGCCATCGAGTGTTATTTAAACATTAGACAAGGAGAGGTAAATGAAGTGAAATTAGCCACGAGTGGAATTGAAATACTTGAAAGGGGTCGAAATGGAATGTGAAAATACTAAACACCAGGAACGAAAAGGAATGAAACGGGTAACAAGTAAAATTTAAACATTAGACAGGAGAACGGAATGGTATGGAATAGGGAACGTGTAAAATTGAAACATTATTCAGGGGAACGAAATGAGATGGAGAACTATATGTAATGGAGTGGAATGGGAGACTGGATTTGAAACACAAGACAAGGCGCATGAAATAGAATGACACGAAAGGAATTGACACACTAGATAAGAGGAACAAGTGGGATTGACACACTAGACAAGGCGAACGAAACGGAATGGAATGGAACGTGGAACGAGTGATTTTTAAAACAGTTAACACATGCAACAAAATGAAGTAATGTTAGCCTGCAAGTTTCCCTTATCATTTAGAAATCCACTAAGACGGGGTTTTTTGAAATTTTAGCGGGAATATGAACAAAAAAACCTTAATCTTACCTTAATCTCCTGTTAAAACCGTTTCGGCTTGAAATCTGAAATTTGAAATATGTGCTCTCTGCAGTAAAGTGTATTACACTGATAAGGTAAGTTTTGGAATTTTTGTCAGAAACGTGACAAAACTGGGGGATGAAAAGGAGAAAAATTCCTACCTCAACGGCCTGCTTAGCAGCTTTGGCTAGAAACCTCTTAATTAAAATATGTGTGTCCTGATGTGCAGACTCATTTATTTTTGAGGTACTTTTTCGAATTTTCGGCATGAAGTGCTGGGATATTAAAGGGGAAATGCCTCCCCCTAGTGGACTGTCCGAACCTCTCTGGCTATATTCTTGAAATGCGGGCTAATTCACTATCAATGCACTTTTGAAATTTTCACCAGGAACGTAAGAAAACGTTCATTCAAAAAGAAACAAGTCTCCTCCTTAGCGGCATGATCAAATCGCTCTTGGTATACACCTAAAATTTAAATATTGGCTTCCTAAATTAATCGATTTTAGCCCAAAACATTCCTATTTGGCTATATGATAATAAATTAATTCTGTCATCTGCAGAAATATTTTTTGGTTTTTTATGGATTAATATCATAATACTATTGCGTGCTATATATTTTCATTCTATGTTTTAAATATAGTTTTAACTCGAAGCTACTGCATAACTCGTTTTCATACCTTGGTTTTATTTGCTTGAATCTTCTTAAAACATTATGGTGCCTAATGGTTATTTTCACATACGAACCCATAAAACAATTTGTTTTCTCAGGAATTAAAAAAAAAATATTTCTATTTAGGTAAAATTTATGTTCATACAATAATTAAACCATAAAAACCAAAAAAGAGAAATATTATGCTAAGAACTTTTAAGTAAAAACTTTTTTTTTTACAAATACATTTATTTGCATTAAGATGTTCTTTATGGAGAATGCAAGAAAAACTTGAAAATTCAAGAATAATAACTAGAGGTTGGTTGAAAAGTTCCTGCGCTCGAAATGAAAGAATACTGTTTTTGTTACGAAATATATTTTTTTATTCAATATAATCTCCTAGAAGCTCAATCCACTTGTTCCAATGATCTTCCAATAATTTTATCTCATCCTTATAATGGTTTTCCGGAAGCTCTGCAAAATAACCGTCTACGGCTGCTATGGCTGCTTCATTCGACGAAAAATGCTTTCCACGAACTAATTGTTTGAGATTTCTAAAGAGATAGTAGTCACTGGGAGCCAAATCTGGTGAATACGGCGAATGTTCAAGCAATTCGTACTTTAATTTTTTGAATTTAGTCATCGTCAAAACACTTTTGTGAGCAGGTGCATTGTCTTGATGAAAAATTATTTTTTTTCTTCTTTAAACCAGGTCTTTTCTCACGAATTTTTTCATCCAGCTGATCCAAAAGGCTGCAATAATATTCAGAGTTGATTGTTTTACCTTTCTGAAGATAATCAATCAACAAAATTCCTTTTGCATCCCAAAAAACTGATGCCATAACCTTCTTTGCTGATCGTTGTGACTTCACCTGCTTTGGAGCTGAACAACGAGCTTCAGTCCACTGTAAACGTTCTTGTTTCGATTTAGGATCATGGTGGTAGATCCAAGTCTCATCCAAGTCTCATTATAAAACGACGCAAGAAGTCGGTTTTATTCGGCTTAAAACGCTCCAAATTACGCTGAGAAATTTGTTTTCGATCCAGTTTTTGTTGAATTGTTAATGTGTGCGGCACTAACTTTCCAAACAGTTTTTTCATACGTAATTCTTCATGTAAAATATGGAGTACTCGATCGTCTGAGATGCCTATGGCATTATCCATTTCACGCTTAGTCAAACTTGGATCTTCACTAACCATATTATGTACCTGCTCAATGATTTCTGCTGTGGTTGCAGTTTTTGGTCGTCCTTCGCGTGGATCGTCTTCAAGGCAGGTACGACCACGTTTAAATTCACCAGCCCAAAATTCAACGGTGCGTTTTGAAGGTGAGGACTCATTATACACTTCTAACAATTGTTCATAAATTTCCTTTGCTTTTAAACCCTTCAAAACAAAGAATCTAATGACTGCACGATATTAAATTTTTTCCATATTAAAAAAAATCAATGATACGTCAACTTCAAATGGCTTGTAAACAAAGAAAGAATTTACAGAATGACTTGCAACTTTGCATGTGTTCTCAGGACAGTTATACCAACTTGAGAAAAAAAGTTTGGAGCTAGCAGTGCCATCTCTTGGTGAGCGCAGGAACTTTTCAACCAACCTGTATTATCTTGCTGTGAATTAAACAAAGAGACACGCCATAATGAGCTATATATATATTGTACAACATAATAGTGCTGTAATGCTTAGTTTTAAATCATAGTTATTGTTAATGCTTCCGGCCATGTAAACGGAAATAATAACAATTTCCGCGTAAACTGTATCGGTTTAACAATGACCAACTTGAACTATAAATTGAAGACAAGACAAGACAAGTGATTATAACTGTGGCAAAAGAATATATATAATATTAAAAAAAAAACAAAATATGAAATGAGTTAAACATATATTAAATTCTTAGAAAGATGACAAAAGACAAAGTATAAAAAGAAAATAGATTTAAATACATAGATAAGAATACTTTTTAAAAAGAACTGTTGAAACATAAATATATATTATCTTTATATACATTTTACTTTATAAATTGATTAAAGGAATGCGTGATAATAATAAAATAAAGCTTTGTATTTTTCTTTAAGCTTCAGGCGTAGATTTAAGCAGTGTTAAGAGAAGATAGCAATAAAACAAGAATAAGAAACAGTATTATAGTCAGCAGATGGCATAAATTTTTACTCAAATTGTACTTAAGTAGGAAATTTTCTTTAAAAATTTCCATTTAGACCTTAATAAAACAATAAACCTAAATTATACTACCCTAACCATTATAAGTTCGTACAACTTAATTATATTTCAGTATAGAGTTTTCAAAATATTACAAAAAATTAAATTCTGCAAATATTTTTAAAATTGCTTGTGTTTTGAAAAGCTTGTTAACAGTACTTTAAATGACAACTAAGATATTTTTGCAACTAATAATTACCTTTAGATGCGACCCTGTTTTTGAAAAGTCCCTTTTAATCATGACTTCAAATTTGACCACAAAAAGTTCGTACAATGAATTAAGTTCCGTTATTTTCATTTAAAAACAAGTTTCCTTGTTATATTTCTTTCATTTTATAATGTATTGATTTAAAGTGAAAATAAAAAGTAAATATAAAATGAAAAAAAAAAACAAGTAAGAGCGGCTAAATTCGGCTATGCCGAATCTTATATACCCTTCACCATGGTTGAGAAAATAGTGAAGTTTATATATGGACATATATGGAATGGACAGATTTATATACAGACATCTTTAAGTGGAAATTAACCATTTAGTTTGGTGATAAAACTTGGACTCGGGAAGATTTATGGTTCCAGAAAATAGGTATTTAAAAAAAATTTATGTTTTGGGCATAACTTTTTTGTATCTGAACCGATATTTCCGAGTTTTTTTTAAGCAAAAATGTTATACTAAAGATTTTCGATCTTTTGCTATATAAGTCATATTACAGCTCTAGAATAGTGTTTGTTGTTCGTGTATAAAAGGTGAAAGAAAAGAATTTCAACAAATCGTCAAAAAAATCACTAGAACTGCATGTGTTTTTTTCTACAAAAACGTTTGATTTAGCTGGCAAATTTGCATTTGGGATTTTATTTCGCTTTTTAATTAAAAAATATTTTTAATTTTTTTAGCTTAATTTTAAACATTTCAAGGAAAATAGTTTAATTTATAAATTATTATAAGTTATGACCTAAAATAGTTGCACTCAAAGGGAAATTATGTATAAAATTTTCTTAATATATGAGAAATAAAATGGTTTAAAAATCTGTTTATAAATTCTTTTAAATCGAAACAAAAAATAAAAATAAAACCGTTTGTATTTTGTTTGTATCAGAGGGTATTATAAAAATTTTGATGTTTTTAGCCTATTTATGGATTATTTAATTATTAATATAAAATTTTATATAAATTAATTATTAAATGTTAAAAAAAAAACAAAAAATAAACAAAAAAAAAAAAAAAAAAGTCTTAAGAAAATAAAAAAAATGTACAAAAAAAAGTGAGTTGACCGGGATTCGAACCCGCGGCCTTATTTGTGACATAGCGTCTAAACAACTGAGCTATTGGAGCTCACACAAAACCATCGTTAATAGAGGTACATATATAAAAAGTCTTCGTACATTAGAGATTTGTTTGGTTTTTATTTAAATGACAAATCTTTGTATGTGTTTGTTGTTTGTGTATAAAAGGTGGAGATGAAAGAAAAGAATTTCAACAAATGGAAGTGTTTGTTATGCGTAAAATTCTACATACATATTAAACAAAGGGATTTTACGGAAAAAATTAGAGGTAGTCCTGGTTTTTGCTAATATCTCAGCCATTTATTAACCGATCTCTCTGATTTTCAATAGCAAACAGAAATGGATCACAAGTAACAGAAATAAATAACAATCAAGTCCTCATCATGTCTGGGTTCTTCGGAAAACCCATTTCAACACACAGACGGATAGACGGACATCGTTATATCAACTTCGCTCTTCATAAGGACCCAGAATATATATACTTTATAGGGTCTAAGATCAATATTTTAGAAATTACAAACGGAATGACAAACTTATATATACCCTTCCACCCGTGGTGAAGGGTATAAAAACAAAATGGAGCGCGGTGTAGCAATTTCAAGTGAAAATCTTAAAAAGAAATAGGCACAGATTTGAATTTATCCAGATCTACAGTACAATATATTGTAAAATCACACACAAAAAAAAAAAAAAAAAACTCAATTGCTAACAATAACAAAAATAAAGAAAAAGTTTCGAGATTAACGACAAGAGAAGTACAATCGTTGGAAAGAATTATTGAAAAAAATCGACGAAATACGTTCAAAACTTTGTGCGACGATGTGGTCATCTTCAATTGAACGACCTATTAGAAGAGAGACTACCAGAAAACAATTAAAAAAAGCTGAATTATGGCTTCTACAAGGTGAGTAATAAATGTATAGAAATATTTGATTTTACCACAGAAAGTGTTTGTACTTTCAGGCAATAGCAAAACTTTTCTAACCACGATCCAGAGAGAAAAAGACTACTATGGGCTAAGGAAAGACAATCTTGGACCCAACGACAGTGGAATGCGATCATATTTAGTGATGAATCCAAGTTCGAGCTGTGTGTTGTGATACGCGTACAACAGTCATACGAACCAAGATGGAAGCATACCATCGTGATTGTCTTAAGCGTACCGTAAAGTTCCCTGGCAGCGTTATGATATGGGGATGCATGGCTGCCGAGGGGTTAGGTGAACTATATTTTATCGATAACACGGTAAATGCAGTCCGCTACATAAATATTCTTGAAGAACATTTAATGTCATCTGAAGAAAAATTACGTTCAGTTTCCAACAAGATGGAACACCGGCCCATACAGCTAAAGTACAAAGAAATGGTTCCTGGGGAACAATATAATTGTTCTGGATTGGTCATCATCTAGTCTGGGCCTAAATCCAATAGAGTCTGTTCGGGCAATCATGAAAAGAAGACTCAGAAATGCTCCCCAAACTGCAATTGCTGGCTTAAAAAAATATAAAAATATGTTATAGAAATAGAAATAAAGAAATATGGGATTCCATAACAGCAGATGAATGTCAAGATCTGATAAATTCTATAAACAAAAAAATTATGGCTGTAATTAAGGCTAATGGCGACGTTACCCACAATCTTTATAAGATGTACGAACTTATAATGGTCATTATTTAATTTAATGCATTTTAAGTACCTGAAGATTTTATTTTGTTAAAAAATGAATGTAAAGTTTTTAAGACAGATCACATTTAAAATGAAAAAAAAAACTTGGGAAAAGTGTTATTTTATGGAAAATGCAGTTCTTCAAAGTTGATGAATTAAAATATAATTGAGCTGTAAGAACTTATAGTGGTTAGGGTAGTATAGTGCTAGGTGACGTATGAGTGATAATTATGATAATAATAAAATATCACGTATACGCTGTTTTTATGGAGTACTACCTTAACAACAACCACCTTTCTGAATATAAAATAAAGTAAAACTGAATCTCAGTAGTATAATTTGTTAAATTTTTCAAAATTTAATTCTTAACAGCCTGAAGTGAATATTATATAATTTTGAGTTTTCTCTTATTGTATTAATTGCACAATAAGCCTTAAAAATGCAAAAAATTCTACTTTATATTGTACTTTTATTAACACACACAATATAGAGGGAATTTCATTTACGCCAAAAAATATCTGATATTCTCCAACAGATAAATATCTATTAATAAACTTTAATTGGAACTGAAATTTTATAGCCAAATATTTTTTCGTACCAATTTTTATATGACAAAGCCCCTTCATACAAACTCATGATATATTTTTTTTCCACTCTTTCCACCACATTTTTCCTTCATTACTGCTTATCATAGTAAAACTGAATATTTGTGTTTGAATAAATTCCAATGTAATTAAATTGAAAAAGGAACCATGAAATATTTAAGTACATCATGTTTTGCCGTCAGTATATATATGTGTTTGTAATGAATTAAACCGGAAGTTGAATGTTGAAAGAAAATATGCCAAATAATGAATGAACGAGTTTAACATTTTATGATGATACTTTTTTTTTCTTTTTTGGAAACTAAGTAGTAACTAGAGTGCTAAGTTTGCTTAAAGGGCTGTATCAGCATATTTTTTTTTTCAATTTCTTATTATAGCATTGCCTTTAAAGTAAAATTTTCTCAAAATTCTATGAGTAGTTTGAAAGTGTCCAAGTGCGAAACCTCAAGTAGAGTTAAATTACTAGTTGGTTTAATAAGTAAAAGGAATTTCACTTCAAATGTCGTGGTTTGGCATAATAAGTAAACTTTAAAACATAAAACAGCATAAATAATTATGCGTCATAGAATTTACTTGTTAAAAGGAAGGAAAAATAAGAAGTGATAAATAAGGAAAGCAAACAACTTTTTTGTTTATTAGTTTGTTAAAAATCTAGTTAATTAACATTGAAATGCTTAATGAGTTTTTAAACCATAATATTGTTTAATAGTATTTGTTAAAATTTTTACACTTTTTGATGTCTTAAAAACGTAATCGAATTTTACCTAACCAGTTTCGTTTTGAGGAAGAACATTCTTCCTGGTTATTTGATAAAGTTTGGTGTAGCGAAAAGAAAAATGTAAATTCTGCGACTGTTACTATAAATATATATAGTATAGTTAGTGTAGTTACTATTGTTAGTATATTTATATAGTAGTTAAAGTTATAAGGTTAAGTACGGAAGACAATTTAATGAAAACAGAAAAACTTTGATGGTAAAATTTCTATTAAAACAATAAAATTAAAAATTTCAAAAATCGAGATATATATATGGAAATTTATGATCATGGAAGGGCTTGTATATGATCATACATTAGCATACATGGTCATATACGTCCCCTTATGGCTTACTATATGATCATACATTATCTCATATATGGCTATATATTTTGATCCGAAAATTCAGGGTATATGGCTGTATATGATTATATATGAGTATATATGATAGTATATAACCATATACGGCCATATAAAGGGTGGTTAAATTTTAAGGACCGATGTTGATTTTTAATAAAACAGAAATTAATTAGGAAATTATTGTCGTTTATTTTTATTATGATAATATGGTATGGTTCAATTATGTATGGAACAAAATATCGGCCAAATGGCCGCCGCAACCTCGGCGGCACACCTCCATCCGATGGTTCAAATTTTCGATGACGCTGAGGCAAAATTGAGGTTCTATGCCTTTAATATTCCGAATTATCTCTTGAATTGTTGCTGGCTTATCGATGTACACCTTTTCTTTCAAATAACCCCAAAGAAAGAAGTCCAACGGTGTCAAATCACATGATCTTGGCGGCCAATGGATATCGCCACCACGTAATATAACACGGCCATTGAATTTGTCGCGCAAAAGAGCCATTGTTTCGTTAGCTGTGAGGCAAGTGGCACCGTCCTGTTGAAACCACATATCGTGCACATCCATATCTTCCAATTCGAGCCATAAAAAGTTCGTTATCATCTCACGATAGCGAACACCATTCACAGTAACTGCCTAACCGGCCTCATTTTGGAAAAAATACGGCCCGATGATGCCGCCAGCCCATAAACCGCACCAAACAGTCACTCTTTGTGGGTGCATTGGTTTTTCGACAATCACTCTTGGATTATAATTCGCCCAAATGCGGAAATTCTGCTTATTGACGAATCCACTGAGGTGAAACGTACCTCCGAAAATTGAGGATATATGGCCGTATATGATCATATGTATATAATCATATACCCTGAAATATCTGATCCGAACATATATGGTGAAATCATGTATGGTGATATATTGAAACATGCATGGACGTCTAAGACCAGGTATTCCCATATATGATAATGTGTGTTCATATATATTACATACGATTTTTACATGAGAAGGAAATTTAATATTCATAGATTTTAGGATTTTAATAAGTTTATTGTTTCACCTCTTAAGAAATAATAAATCCAGTTAGAGTCTTTATATATTAAGCAATACGCCAAAAAATGTTCTTTTTCATTTTAAAGCTATGAATTCCGAATGATTTTTATTGCTTCGGCTGTAGAGTTAGGTACTTAATTGCTAATTAAAGTGTCCCTCACTTGTCCTAAAACGGAAATTTAAAACTTGGATATTTTAACTTTTTATGAAATTAACGCATTACTTATATTATCAGCTACAAAATCAATGTTTTTATTTGTTGGATAGTTAGTTTGGGTCTATCATTTTCGGATATTGTTGCAATAATACACTGAGAAAAAAATGGCAACAATAAAACTTGGAAGTAACAAAAAACTACTGCTAACATTTAACGCAGCACAAATTGGGTTGGATATTATGTCTTGTCATTTAACACAGTTGCTAATTACTTCAAAATCTAAAATTCTGCGGTGGTACATGACGATCGCATTTTTCGTTTACAAGAAAATTTGGAAAATGTTCCAAAAAAAGCGAATAAATTTTAAAAATGCGTTCTTTCCACCTACATTCACATATAACTTTTGAAGTAGGAATGTAATCTTCAAGCACCACCGCAAAATTTTAAATATTATAGTCTTCAACAACAATGTTGATCAAGGCATGTTATTCAGCCGAATTTTTTCCGTATAAAAAACATTAAAGCCCATTAAAATTAATTTTGGAATTTGTTTCTATGTTTGGCCCGCTGAGGGCGTGAGTGGGGGCAATTGAAAAGGCTAATTACGACGATTATTCCGTCGATAGGACCCAAAAAAGTACCTACCATAGGGGACCAGGAAATTGATTTCCGAGATTAGTCGCAGTCAAAGGCTTTTCTTAGGAAAAGTGGGGTCATTTATGGACCTAGCCGGGAGTTATAGGGGTTAATAGAGCCGGAGCCGAAACTTTCCCTAGAACATTCCAAGGATATATCTCTAGGGGGTACCCCCAAAAAACCAAGTGGAAAATATTGGGTACCTAAATGTACCCTTGTTGGGAGGTAATGTAACCTATTTATTACCCGATCAGGGCAGGAGTGGGGGCAAATGAAAGGGCCTATTACGACGATTATTCCGTCCAAAGAACCCAAAGACGTACCTCCCATAGGAGACCCGGAATTCGATTTCCGAGATTAGGGGCACATTTAAATATACATTTAAACCTAGTGGAAAATATTGGGTACTTAAATGTATCCTTGGGGGGTAATGTAACCTGTTTATTACCCGATCAGGGCGGTAGTAGGGGCAAATGAAAGGGCCTATTACGACGATTATTCCGCCCAAAGCACCCAAAGACGTACCTCCCATAGGAGACCCGAGATTAGGGGCATATTTTAATATACATTTGAAACTATTTCTTTATTTTATAGCTCTTTTCTTTCCCATTCGGTTATTTTTCAACCAATTTTCAACATTTTTTTTCTATTGGAAAGGTATTCAAATTGTTGAATATAGTAAGTACAAATTATTGCCGCTGGATGGCGAAAAATTTATTTTTTTTGAAAAATGCATCAAAACACCCTGTATTTGCAAATATTATGAGTTCATATGTTCAGCAAAAATACTCGCCAAAATATTTTGTTCAACAACCCAAAAATGACGGTAATTTTGTTAATAATGGAATTATGGAAAATTCGCAGAACAAAACATGCTACTGAACCCCCAAAGAACCATTTTCAACAAAAAGTCAATTTTGGCATATTGCTATCTATATTAAGCCAACGATGTGTATAAGCCAATCGGAAATCAGATGCTTTAATCACTATCACTTATTAAAATATAATAATGAATATATTTTAATTAATTTCATTTCCACGGGTAGTTTCAACGAGAGTTACGAGCTGTCAACTTATAACTATTAATAAACTAACTTTTAACTAACAAATGCTTTATGATTTTTTTGTATAGAAAAAACTAAATTTTCAATCCTTTCAGACATCACATTAGTGTGATTATAGTTAATACTGTAATCTTACAATTCTAATTATTTGACAAATATTCACTTTTTTTTTTGTTTAAAGAGATTAATTAACTTATTCTCTTTTTGTATGTTCATCAACATCATCATTATGGGTACACAGAGAAAACAGATTCATAGTGATAAACGAATTTCTGGCCAGCTCAATATTTTGGTTGGAGCAACCTAATTATTATTAAGTTGTCCCAACTAAATATTTTCCTGATACAATTGAAATATTTGCTTTCAACGGAAATCCTGTAGCATTAACCGAATTTTGTTTGCGGCAAACAACTATGTCGGTAGCTATAACCAAACCATTTGGTTGACAAGAAATTCGGTTATTACAATTAACAAGTTTTCTCTGTGTAAAAGCAAATGAACAATAATAACAAATTAATTTATTTATCGAAATGTTTGGTTTTTTGTTTCAGTTCAGTTCTATTGTGTGCATGGATTAAATACGGTTGTTGTTTTTATTTAGAGTATTTCAACAATTTCCAATTAATTTGATGTAACAATTGACATGACCACAACATAATCATTTAATGGTAAAACTAAATAGAAACATAAAACTCCTGCTCAAACTCAAGTGTCATACAACAGCATACCTAAATTTCTAATTCTTTCCTTCTCTCACACTCTTTCTATTGGTTAACAAATAAAAAAATCAATAAAAATCAATTAATGGTATCAACCTTAAAAAAAATAGAAATACCGAACAAAACAGATGAAAAATTGTGACACTAAGCCACAACTATTTTTTAGGGGATTTTGATTTAATCAATGTTTTTTTGTTGTATTGTATTTTTTTGTTGGTTGGTATTAAATGAATAGCAGAGTCTTCGGTCATTAATTTGCAAATTAGTTTGGAATATGAAATAGCAACAACAACGAAAACAAAATATAGAAATATAATAATGCTAAACAATTTGAAAACAAATGCCCACCGTAGTTGATCAAGCGGAAACGGATATAATGTATTTATGTTTTTACAGCATTCGATAATAATCAATTTTCTCTATTGTTGTAGCAGTTTTAGTAGATGTTTTATTTTAATATTGTTACAGCCAAAAATTAAAATAAAAAAAAAAAAACAAAAACAATAATAGTATATAGTATTGTAATTAATGGTCTGTAATTCAAAAAAGGAAAAATAGAGAGAAAATCGCAATAAATTGTTATAAACTCATCAATGCTAAAATTATACATAACAAATGTATTTGCTATGAATAAAAATACATCATATTGCTAAAATATTAAATTGATTTGGTTTTCTTGGCGGTACTAAATAACATTATGATACCATAAGTCCTTTGAAATATATTTTCAATAATAATTATTTATTAGTTTTGAAGATGGTAGTAATTAATCAAACATAATGATTGCAATAAATCAAAAAGAAAGGAAAATTTAAATTAAATAAACTACATATTTCTATTTACAAATAATATGCAAAGTTCGTTGGCCATTAAAAAGTTTGAAGTTATATTTTTCTACAATTTCGCACAACTACACTACAATTTGTTAACAGAAATCGTGATTAAATATCTGAAATGATTACAAATACACTTAAAATAGTTTGTAAGTTAAAATAATAGAAAATGTCATTTACAATAAATGATATTTCATTTAAAAACCGGTCTATTTAATTTTCATTTAAATTAAAAACAACTGACACATCCGTAAGAAACAAATGATATAATCAGTTAAAACAAATGTCAAAATTTTACCTACCAATTCCTTAAAAAATAAATGTTTTTATCAAATATTTGAAATTGTTTCCCTTTTAATATTTTTTGTTTTTCCTTTTTAATACAAAATGTATGAATGCATAGCTATAGACACTTTTTGTGTGAATGTGTTTGTAATTTGAATTGAAAAATTTTGTATATATACAACCAATTTAAATAAAAAAACAAATTGAAATTGTTTGAATGTATATATTTTTTTTTTGAAACAGACGGCAAACAAAATTTAAATTTGTAATAACTATTACGGACACAAATAAACCACAAATTTTCTGTTTTGTGGGTAAATTTTTATTAAATTTCAAACAAATGAAAAAAATAAATGAAACTGAAAAAAAATCGGTAAATGATAGTAAATCATTTCGAATAAATGTATAAAAAAGTTAATATAGATATTTGATTGAAAAATAAATGTATGTTCCTTTATTTTTAAATGGAACGGAACATTTTTTTTTAAACTACAAACAGTAAGCTACATAAAATTCTGAGTGGATTTATTAAATTACGTATGATTAATACTGAAATGTACTTTGTTAACACTCATACGCAATCTGGAACTAGATCTGTTATTTATTACTGGGAGTCATTTAAATAAAAAATTGATTTGTATAAGTATGTTATTCTCTCTGTATTGGGCGTATAACATAAAATTGCGGGATTCAGACAACAGATGGCGTATAGTGTACACATGGTTTGTGTCTTTAATAACCTATATGACATTTTTGAGGATAAACATCTGTCATTTATTCTCACTAGTCACTGAACAAAATAATGTAAACGCAAAAGTTTTTTTTTTGCTTCGAAAATGTCGAATTTTGTCCTAACAAAGCATCGTTTGCAGGAAGTTTTGCTTTACTTCTTCAATTTGATAAAAAGTTAAGCCGAAGCACATCGATTGCACACCGAAGCTTGTCCCGAATATGTTCCATCAATTTCAACAAAGTGGTGACATTGGCATGCAAGACAAAGACCGCCCAGGTCACCCAAAAAAGTTGGAAGACAATGAGTTGGATACATTACTCGATGAAAATTGTTGTCAAACTCAAGCAGCAATTGCTAATTGTTTGCAAGATGTTGGATTTATCCATAAGTAAGGAAATTGGGTACCACACGATTTGAAGCCGAGAAATGTAGAAGCACGATTTGTATATCCGAAGTGCTGCTTGAACGCCATAAAATAATTTATTTTTGCTTCGAATTACTAATGGCTATGAAAAATAGATCCATTACGACAAACAAGAAATCAAGCACAAGAAATCGTATTAAAGCCCAGCCGACCAGCCAAATCAACAGCAAAGCCGAATATCTGTGGCGCCAACATAATGCTCTGTATTTGATGGGATCAGAAAGGTCCCATCATAATAATGAGCGGCTGAAATAGGGCCAAACAATCACAGGAGACATGTACCGACACAATTAATTCGTTTGAAACGAACACTGGCCAAATATGAACGGAAGCCGTAATATTCCATCATGGCAATCCCCGGTCACATGTTGCAAGACCGGCTAAGAACTATTTGGAAAATAGTGGTTGGGAAGTTTTTCCTGTCCGACAACCATTTGTTTCGATCATTTAAGAACAGGATATCCGAAAGTGGCTTGATTCGTTCTTGGTCTCAAAAAAATGAGCAGTTCATTTAGAGTGGAATCTATATGTTGCCAGAAAGATGGAAAAAGGGCATAGCTAACGATGGTCAATACTTTGAATAATCTTATAATCTTATATGTTTCACAGAAACAGCAACAGGCTCTGAAATTTAATCTTTCTGGATGTCAATGCGATCCTGTTAACAATAACGAATATGGGGAAGGTTAACCTGTCTCTAGCTATTGTTGGGTTACGACAATAGCCTTCTCGGAGAGGGCTAAAGGTCGAACTTTTAAAGGTAAGGGATTTCCAAGAGGATCTATCATATTGCGTGTATTGTTATTATGGTGGCCATGCTGGGTAAACCAAAGTTTAATATTTCTGTAATGAAGGCTGCCAGTATGGGTCCCATTAGACATCGAGAATTCGGTAACTTGAAAAGTGATGACCTTAGGGGTTACATGTGATCGCCTAATATCAAAGGTCGCAGAAAGCATGTCACCGGAGACTTAACAGGGTATTCAGATGTGGTTCACTGATGGCTCGAAACAAGCAAATCTGGACTTGAGTGCGGATGTCTTTTGTACTGTGTTCTAACATGCTTTTCCCATACGCAAATATCTCTCCATGTCTATACGATGGCAAGAATACGGAGGGGTACGGTTACGTCTTGCATTTACATTCTTTCTGGCAGTTAAGCGGCACTCAGGGCTTTTATGTCCCATGAGAGGTCATCTAGACTGGTAATAGAGTGCATTCAGACTCTCAATCAACTGGGCAGTAGCAACTCACTTACTGTAGGGTGGGTTCGTGGCCATTAGCGGCATGTAGATAACAATAGGGCGGACTGTCTGTCCGAGACTCCTGACCCCTAGAATGAACGACCTATGAACGACCTATGGATATTGTGATTTTAGGTATCAAGGGCACAATAAGACATTCGGACACTGATGTGTGTAGGTTTTGAAAATTTTTCTACACTCAGAAAAAAAGTAAGTAGAAAAATTTGTAAACGGTTTTCAATACCACTTTACTATTTTGTACTTTGTAGTAAAAAAATTATTATTTAGCACTTTTTTTTGCTATTTACATTTTACAAATTACAGAATTTTTAAAGAATACTTACAAATTTTTGTTACTTATTTCAGAAATCATTTTACAAATTTTTTAAAACCGATTTACTAAAATTAGCAAAAAAAATTACTAATTTTAAAAATGTGGATATTTAAGGAAATGTTATTTCTAATTAAAACTTACACCTACCAACTTAAATTGCCTTAAAATGTTACATAGATTAAAAAAGGGGATCGAAGGGGAATATACCGACTCATGTCTAAAAATAGGACATTCGCTTAAAATAGCACAAAAAAGTGTAAAAAAAACATTGACTGAAATATTTTTAAGAACAGAAATTACTTAATTAAAACAAAATGATAAATTCGTTTATGTTTTAACAATTTTTAAGCCTTTTATTTTTTTTTTTTTAATTTTGTATAAAATATTTTTTGAAAAAAAATAAATCAAATAAAAAAATTTTTATGCTCAATAAAAAGATTAATTAAAAATTTTCTATTAATATTAATAATATTTAGTATTTTTTTTTGCTGATTTTAGCATATTGATTTTAAATTCCACTTTACAAAAATTTTACTAAAATTTAGTAGCGGCTACTAATTTTTCTACTAATTTCATTGTACTATACATAAGCAGACATGTGTTGCTAAGATTAGCAAAAAATACCACGGCCTCAAATTAGCAGAATTTCCCGTAATAACAGCAAAATTTTCATTTGCAATTACAGGATTTTTTTTGTGAGTGTAGCTAATGTAATAGGTGAGTAGGTATTGTGATAGGAGACTTAGGTGATGTTTCCAGACTCGCTTCAGATGACTGAAATTCCTGTAACAAAATACATGCAACACAAAAACAAACTACACGCATATACTCATTCGTCTCGCGACAAATGTCTTATGGAAACCTCCTTGTAAGGCTTCTGGGTAGCCGTTTCATGTCCTCTTTCGACATTTGGAATATTTTGCCTAAAATTATAATTAGCTTCAATTTTTATAGTTGCTTTAGACAGTACAAAAAACCTATGCTGGTTACCGTGCGTAGTCCATTTGATCTAATTTAATTTAATAATACCAGTGGAATTTAAAATCATTAGTCAATGAAATAAGGCTTTTAAAATCATTATCATTAATTCAAAAGAATGAGGTAATAGCTTGAATTACCTTTAAAGGCTTCATCGGTTGCCCATATCTAAAAAAAATAAAACAAAGTAAATTAAATTTTCCAATTCCTACTGACTTTTCTGAACTGACATAAATAAATGCAATTCCCTCTAACTACCCTAAGTGTAATAACTAGTTGTTTAAATATTCAAATTATTAGAGAATATTTTTTAGTTTTCCTAATTGAGTACATTAGAAAAATACTTTCTTACATTAATTTGTTTGTATATTATTATGTTATTACTAGATTGTTTAACAAAGTGACAATATTCTACATACAAAGTACACACAGCTGTTTTTAATAGTTCAGACATGTTTGCTTGTCGTTATCTGTTGTTGTCAATTATGTAACTTTTCCGCAAACATAAACTTATTAGATAGAATTTAATAAACAAATATATGTACATATAAACGTGTTCACTCAATAATAAATTGTCGTTAAAACAAAAGAAAGAACACTTAAATATAGATTAAAAAAGTTAGTTTAAAAAAATATATATTTGAGCAGTGAAATTTTCATTATGGCTATTATTCTCCTACTTTTTGAGAAAAAAAATTAAAATTTTCAAAATTTTCTAAAGAAAATATGATATATTACAAAAAATATATATATGGATAAATAAAAAAGTTTTGACATAATCCCAGACAATATTTTGTGAGGGTATTTATAATGATATCCACAAATTGTAACTGCTTATATATATTAATACAAATCTCTATAAACAAATCATAATTATTTTACAAGAATAAGAACAAGAAGAATACGAACCTATGAACAAAATAGAAAATAAAACATTTGTTAATGGTCATGCAATTATTTATTATTGTTTTATTTAGGTATTTCTACTAAAACTATATCTCTGTTTTTTATATCAATTGTCTTGATACAAGAATATGTTTATGTAAATGTAAATGTATTAACATGTATGTTAGTGTGTATATGTTATGGTGTTGTTGTTGCTATTATTATCATCATCATCATCATTACACAACTATAAATACATTTGTTAGAAAACACACACACACACAAACATACTTTATATACATATATGTAAGTACAATTACCACTATTATATAAATATATAAATACATGTGAATAAACGTAAATGAACGAAAACAATACATACATTAGTAGCAGTGTTTTTGCCGTTTGTATTTGTTGTTGTTATTGTTGTATGTAGTAGTTGCTACTGTTGTTTTACATTTTGGGCCATTTTGTTCTTTTGTTATGTAATTACTTATGTTTTCATTATATTTTTGTTGTTATTTGTTATGTTTTTGTTTCTAATATTTCTGTAGCTGTTTCCGTTACGTGTTAAATGTTACAGTACACACACACACATGTACATATATGCATACAGTCATATATACCCATCTGCATAAAAATGTGTTTATAACTATTTTATCATTCCTTTATGATTACACTTCACTGCAAGGTTTTTGAACAGACTTTTACTAAATTTATTTTAAAATAATTTTAAAGTCTCAAAAGTTTAATTAAATCGCATTTTAGAAATATAAATTTTTCTTATTTTTACCCCTGACCGAGGGGATAAAATTTTATGGCTAAATATTGGGGAAAATTAGTTGACATTTTATTTAAATTATTGATTTTAATAATACGGAATCCACAACAGATGGCGTATCTTTTACACATGGTTTGTATCTTTAATAACTTATATAGCATTTTGGAGGGTAAACATCTGTTATTTATTCTCACTTAGTCACTGAACGAAAGGGTGTAAGCACCAGTTTTTTTTTTGCTTCAAAAATATGTCGAAATTTTTAAGACATTATTTGTGGAAAGTCTTGAAAAAAGTGCAGCTGAAGCACATGGATGACTCACCGAAGCATATCCTGAATATGTTCCATCGATTGCAACGTGAGAAAGATGGTTTGTGCGGTTCAGAAATGATGATTTTGACACGGAAGAAAAATATCACCCAGGTCAGCCAAAAAAGTTCGAAGATTTTTGCTAAACTCAACAAGAACGTCCAAAAACATTGGGAGTCATTTAAGCAGCAATTTCAAAATGTTTGCAAGCAGAAGGATTCATCCAAAACAGGGACTGAAACCCTAAAAAATGGGTTCAAGTTCGGGTTAATCGAAATAAAAAGTTCCGGTTCGGTTCAGGGTTCAACATTTAAAAAAAAATACAAATGTTTTATTAATAGGAAATTTATTTATTTTTCAAAGAAATTTTCGTTTATTTTATAATTAACATATTTTTAAAATTTTTTCTTTTAAATTTTCTTCTTTAAAAATTCTTCTGTAGAAAAGATATTGAGTCTCTAAGAAATTTCTCTTCTTCTTAAAATTTTGTTTCTAAAATATTTTTTTTTTAGCATTTTCAACATCTTCAGGACTAAGCATTAAAATCTGGCATCTAGATATAATGCTGCAATCAAAAGTCGATTATTAAAAAAGTGTTTATCTCTTTTTATAATATTTAAATATAATTCTTGTGAAAAAGTTTTTGTTTTGTTAACTTTTGTTAGCCCTAATTTAAGTTAATTAAAATCAGCGTTTTATAATAATAATTCTTGAACCATGTCTTAACTGAAATTCTATGTAGTTTGACAGTCTAGTGCGGCTTATTTCAAGTTTAGCCTTTTAGCTAAAAAATAAATTTTTGGTGTTAGCAATTTTTGCGAATAGCTCTGCATTCATCAAGTATTTGCTTAAAAGAACTGTATATAGTGTCGGGCCATGTAAACTGGAATGCAAGAAATGTTATGTTTTTCTTATAATTTTTCTATCAAACATTTCTCAAGCCATGAACAGCAAAAATATTTTTTTATATTTTTGAACCCGAACCTGGTTTAATTTTTGGGTTCAGCGGGTTCGGGTTCAAAGTATTTATAAACAGCAAACCTGAACCCGTTTGGGTTCGGGTACGGGTTCAGTTTCAGTCCCTGATCCAAAAGAAAGGATATTGGGTACCTCACGAGTGGAAGCCGAACGCCAAAAATCGAAGTCAATTTGGCATCGAATCATTTTTATGACAATGAAAAATGGATCCATTACGACAACCCGCCCAGTCAACCAGCCAAATCCATAACAAAGCCGAATATCCATGGCGCTAAGCTAATGGGACCAGAAGGGTCCCATCTGTTATGAGCTGCTAAAACCGGGCCAGACGACCACGGGGGACTTGCACCGAACACAATTGATTCGTTTGAAGCGAGCGTTGGTTGAAAAACGCCCAGTATATGCGACCAGACTTGAAGCCGTAATATTGCAGACTTGAAGCCGTAATATTGCTTACGCACAGTTTAGTTCTTAGGATTCTGGGCGGCAAAAGGTTAAAATTTTTATGTGCAACTTGGTTCGATTGGTTATATAAATATTTTAATACATTGAAAATATCAGGAATTACAAATCTTTAGCTCCCATCCTAAATTTTTAGTGTGCAAACTCCAGTTACTTCAATTGGCTAATTAAATAATATTACAGATTTTAAAATTTCAGAAAAGTTCAACATTTGGTGCCCGCATTTTTCCTGTTATGATTCAAGGGGGACGATCCAAAAGTTGATTTTGGTATACAATCTGCGTTTAGTTCAATGGCTAATCAAAAAATATTGTAGATCGGATATTATCAGAAATGTCCAATATTTGGCCCTCGTTTTTCATTATTATTTAGGAGGGCCAAATGTTGATTTTTATACTCTCCACCATATATGGTGAGGGTATATATCAGTTTGTCATTCCGTTTGTAATATGTCGAAATATAGGTTTAAGACCCCATAAAGTATATATATTCGTGATCCTTATGCAATTTTAAGTCGATTTAGCGATGTCCGTCTGTCTGTCCGTCTGTCTGTCTGTCTGTTGAAATCACGATCACGGCGCGAAGACGCAAGCGGGGGTGCCTATTTTTACCCAGATTATTGAACATCCTCCCGAGCAGTTTGGTATTTAAAATGAGCAAAATCGGTCAAGCGGTTCAAAAGTTATGAGTGAAAATGTGAAGGTACCTCTAAATTTTACATACAAATTTGTACAATTTTTCTGTATCTATTTTTATTTTCTGTTAAGTAAGTAAAAATGTTATTAAGTCTTCTTATTGTTCGATTACATTTATTGTCTTACATACTATGATAACTAAGTTAACGTAAAAATGAACAATGTTAAAGTCGCTAACAGAGCAGACCTCTGTAAATAACATTGCTAAAACTAAATAACAAAAGTTCGTTACATAAATTGACAAAACATATTCATATTACAGTTCATGCAAAATTTAGTATATACGTATATCATCTTCATCCCCTTTGGTGGAGGGTATTCAAAGATTCGGCACAGCCGAATTTAGCCCTTTTTTACTTGTTTTTGTACAATTAGTTGAATTGATTAACTATATTATATTTTAAATTAAAAAATATCAGAAAACAGCAACTATCGGCCCTTGCATCTTAACAATAACAGAGTGCGGGGCCAAAAGTGGGCGTATTGTGGAATTAATGGTTTGAACAATGAACAAAAATTATGTTGTGTTTTGCAAATATTTATATGCAAATTTTATTAAAAATTTGTATTTATTTTTGAAATATTTTTAGATGATTGTCCAGCATGAATGTGCTTTTAATGCACCCAATTTTTTGTATAGAAAATTTTAAAGTTTTAAGGATAAATTAAAATAAAAAAACGAAATTTTCCACGTTTCTCCGAGATCGTTAAACATTTTCCAACATTATGATACATAAATAAAAATTGTATCTAAATTTTAAATACCTAAAAAATAAAAGATTTTGTACCACTTATCTTTAATATTTAACTATAAAATATTTTTCCCTGAGGCAGGGGCAAAAAAAAAATAGAGGCCCATATTTCGGAAACGCTAAGTGATAAAACTTTTTCTTTACTTCAGTTTCATGTTAAGAAGGCCAAAATACTTAAAAACAGTTTCAGTATGTCTTAGAGTATTCAAAAACCGAAACCGAAAACCGGTCAACCGGTTTCTTTATTTTTAAAAACCGATCGGTTTCAAATATTTTGTAAATTCGAAGAAAACCGAAACCCGGTCTTTTTTGTTCGGTTAACCGGTTTTTTTAATTACATCACCAACTGAGTTACTTGGTCTCTTTTATTTTTTCCGAACACTTTTATAATCGTTTGTTTGGTTATGAAGATTTAGATGTAAGTCTGATAGATTCCGATGAAGACTTAACTTTGGATATTCCAAATTCAAATTGTTTAATTTCTGGTCTAAATAACACAATAAACAGTATTCAAAATCCTAAAAAAGAGACTTTACAAAATTATTCATTATTATATGATGATTTCATATATCTTGATAAATGCGACAAAAGAACTGAAAAGTTGGAAAATTTATATAATTGTCTTTTGACTATTTGTCCAACATCTAAGATTGGTGAAAGAGTATTTTCCACTTCTAGCTTTATCAAAAGCAAACAAAAAATCGTCTAAAAACGAAACATTTAAATTGCATATTATTTCTAAAATATTATTTTAGAACTGAAAAAAGGATTTTCTTTTTACATATTTAAAATGTAATATTAAAAAAACTTATTTTATCAGGCTCAATATCATAATTTTTTAATGTTACTAACGAATAGTAAACACTAATTTATTTTATTAAATGGAAAAAATTGTAAGGATCAGCGCTAGAGGGAGTGCACACTTTCGACCCGAACTGATCAAATTAAAAATACTCGGGTCGAAAGTGTGCACTCCCTCTAGCGCTGATCCTTACAATTTTTTCTATTTAATAACATAAATTAGTGTTTACTATTCGTTAGTAACTTAAAAAATTATGATCTTGAGCCTGATAAAATTAGAAATATATAATTAAAAGAGATAGATCAAATAATATACAAAATTTACACTTCAAAAAACGTATTTTATGCCAAACGTTCAAATTACTTACGTACCTAATTTACCCAATTTACAAACTTAATAATCTGTATTCATTTGATATGAATATAGTTTTATAATATTAATTTTTAAGATATATTAAAAAACATTAAAACCAATAAATAAAATGTTGAAATGAAATACAATTTAAAAAAAATATTATAAAATGTATTTTTTTATTTTTATTACTTTACATATTAAATTTCTTATTTTTTGTTTGTAATTAAAACAACAAATTATATAAGCTTTTTATTCAAATTAAAAAAAACCGAAAAAAACCGGTTGACCGGTTTTTTCTGCAAAAACCGAAACCGAAACTGAAACTGGTTTTTTTAAAATTCGATTTTTCGAAGAAAACCGAAACCGGTTTTTTCAAAAGGACGGTTTTTTGAATAGTCTAGTATGTCTGTAAAAAAAACGATTTTGTTGACTAGTGTTATTATAATATATTTCCAGCTGTACATTTGTATTTGTTTGTATTTCTATTAGCTTTGTTTGTTTCGTATTCTTGTATTGTATTTTCTATATATTTTACATTTATGTTTTAATTTCTACATATTCTGACCATCCTTATGTTGTCTGTCTAGCCATTCTAATATAATAACAAATACATACAACCAAACACATCCTAATAAATACATACATACATGCAAATGTATATTTGTATTTATATACAATATTTATGTTTGTAGTACTTAAATGTCTTTGTCCATTGGTTATTATTATAGTTTATGTTCATATTTGTAATGATATTTTACTGCTTCCTCGTTCTAATGGTTTGTGTCCTTAATAAATTATAATAATTTTAACCATAAGATAAATATATATTTTATCATATGAGGCTATTCATACCAACTGTTCCACTAGTAAAACATAAATCATATAAATATCAAACTTTATGTCCTATATGATGAAAATAAAAATTGACACAATTTCTTAAATATTTTAATAAAAGGAAATTTTGGAAAATGCTAGAATTTGCTTGAATATTGTCTATAGATTATATCGAATACAATAAATTGATTTGTTACATTCTTCAAATTCAATTGGGTGAGCGCTAAATTGGTCAATATATAATCCACCTACTTCGATGACTTTTTAGAAAAATTTAAAAAGTTGTTCCATTGATGTGATGTTTACTTTTTTCTGTTGCGTGGCAATTGGTGTGAAAAGCTACAGATATGACTGTGGTTAATGCTGATGTTAGTTCTTAAACTACAATAAAAACAAATTTTTATTTTTTTTAATAAAACATTTAAAGAAAAGTTTTGATATTGAAACTGAATTATTTATTTCTAACATTAATTCAATAATTTAAAAATAAAAATTTTCAACAATATTTTTATCTATTTGTGTTATATTGCACATTGGGGTAGAGTCAAAATATTTTAGATATTTTCAGTAATCAGTAATCTAAGCTACTGGTAGGAAATGGTAGTTTTGAGCTTGAATTTGTGTGGGCGATTTAACATATCCACCAGGAACTATGAATCACAATCATGTCAATTTTTTAACATATTTTAAAAAATTGTAATTGTAAGTCCGTGACTTTTCGAACTTCCCTCGTAGTTATATGAAATGCAGCACTGCTCCCAGTACCACCTGTTAATAGACTACTGCCAAATTTTGTGCAAGTTCCGTCATTAACTTTGCGTTTAACAGCTGTTCAAAACATACAACCTCGTGAATTTTTTTAAAAATGGAAAAAATTGAATTTCGAATGCTCATTAAACATTATTTTTTTGCAAAAAAAAAATCATCAATCAAACCAAGGAAGAGCTTGATAAATATTATGGGGACTCTGCACTATCGATTTGAATGGTAAAAAAGTGGTTTACTGACTTTCGTTTTGGCCTTACAAGCACTGAAGATGCCGAACGTTCTGGACGCCCAGTTGAGGTCTCTACACCCAAAAAAAAATTAAAAAAATTCACGATATGGTGTTGGCCGATCGGAGATTGAATGTGCGATAGATTGTGGAAGACATAGGCATCTCACATGGCTCAGTGATTTCAATTTTGAACGATCACTTGGGTATGAGAAAGCTTTCCGCACGATGGCTGCCGCGTTTGCTCACAATCGACCACCAACAGAATCGTGTGATAGCTTAGTTTCCATGGAAAAAATCCATGAAGTAGACTACGAATTGCCCCCTCATTCGCCTTATTTTCCGGCTAAATCCGTGACTATTTCCTATTTCCAAAGAAATGGCTCGGTGGAAAGAGACTTAGCTCCAACGATGAAATTATTGATCAAACAAATGCCAATTTTATGGACCTCGAAAAATCCTGCTGTTAAACGTAAAGTAAACGACGCAAAGTAAATGACGGAACTTGCTCAAAATTTGATAGTAGTCTATTAACAGGTGGTACTTGATGGGAGCAGTGTTGCATTTCATATGCAACACTGCATTTCATTTCGAAAAGTTACGGACTTATTGATTCGCCCTCGTATTAAGTATTCTCCATTTTATACTATACAGAGTCATTTTTATGCCAATTTTATTTATGTTTAAGATTAAAGGCCAACTTTGCTTTCTTAACCAGGAGTGAAATTAACATTTAAATAATTCTAGATAGCTTTAAATTGAGCTTACTTTTAGATAAGTTAACCCACCTTAAAGTGAAAAATTTATTTGCAGTGAAAAACTCAATGTCAAATCTAGTAGAATTTTTCTGAAAAATATTGGTTATGTTTACATCAATTTATTCTATTAACTAAAATAAATTTATATTCAATATCTTTTTTAAGTATCTGTATACTGCCCCAAAAGTTATTATTCCAATATATGTGTTTCTGACAATGTATGAAAATTTTTCGGTCATAATAACAATGTTGGTTGTGAACGTTCATGTAATATCACCCCTTTTTCAGGCTTTAAATGGCGTCATTTTGAAATAGGGAATAAAAAAAAATTTATTTTAGCATTTGTTTGGTCAAAAAGGTACAGAAATAGAAATTTAAATTTTTTTGAAAATCTACCTCATAATAAAAAATATTTCCTACTTATCAATAATTCTTTCCCCAGACCCCTCCATATTCGAATTTTTTTTGTCGCAAAATTTTAACTACAACAAATATTATCTTTGAGCTGGTGCAGATAGTCAAAGGGCCCCTTATTTGACAACAAAAGATTCATGCTATCCCTGGTTTACGATATCAAAAATGAAAAATTTGTATTCTTTTTTTTTTGAAGAATTGAGAGGTTTCTTTCATCATATCTGAAATTGTAGGACACGGAATTTTCCAAGATCATTACGGGATCATTTAAACACTTCTGATTATTTTTTGACATGACAATATTGTAATTTAGAAGTAATTTTATGTAGAATTTAATTTCATAAAAATAAAAATGATTTTTAGAAATTCATTCGTAATATTGAGCCACAAAATATTATTCGTTGAGTCAGGGGTTAAATTAAGAAAAGTCTACAACTCAAAAATCCGATCCAATGAACTTTTTGACTTTAGATTCAATTTTAGTAGACTAAAATACTTTTATTAAGTTTTACTAGAAGACAGCAAAATCCTTGTCGAAAAATGTTATCGGCAGTTTTTCTCTTTAATTTTTTGAGACATAAGAAAAAAAAATATATATATTTTTTTATGAAATTAATTAAAAGTTAAAGAAACTTGTTTTATGTAATATTTCCCATCGAGCTAAAGATCATTTATTTATAAAAAAAATAATTATAAATATTTATTTATCCCATAAATAAATATTTATAATTAATTTTTTATAAATAAAAGATCTTTAGCTCGATGAGAAATATTACACAAATCAAGAAGATCGAAGAAAACTAAAAGAATTATCAAGAAACTTGTTTTACTTAAATCTGGTAGGTATTCAGAGATTAATAGCTGCAAAATGGAATAGAGCATTGTAACCCTAAAGTGAAACACTGAACACAGGGTATAAAATTTAATGGAACGAGTGTTCCAATACCAATTTTTTAATTGATTTAATTAAAGAATTAATTAACTATGACTTTGTTCTACAACAAAATTTTAGATTAAAGATTTTTTAGGTATAAAGGATGTCCCAAGAAGAACGCAATTTTTAAATCTGGCAACATTCGAAGTGTCATTGTTTGACATTTGAACAATTGTTGTTGTTTGCTAGTAGAAGGTACGAGGTTAGTAAAAATGGAGCGCTACACGAATGAACAACGCATTCTCATTGTAAAATTGTTTTACCAAAATGGTGAAAGTTTTGCGGCTACAGTTCGCAAATTGCGATCAATTCGGGGTCACAATAATGCTCCAAAAGAGTCAACTGTAAAGAGATTAATGGATAAATTTGCCGAAACTGGGTCTGTTAGTGATGTAAAGACAACAACGCGCCATCAACCGGGTCGATCGACCGAAAATGTCGCAGCTGTACGTGATGATGTCGCTCAAATTCCATCCACCTCAATTCGACACCGAGCTCAGCAAATTGGTGTCTCCAAATCCACTTTGCAGCGAATTTTGACGAAAGATTTGCATCTTCATGCATACAAAGTTCAATTGACTCAGGAACTGAAGCCAGCTGACCATGGACAGCGAAGGGAGTTCGTTAATTGGGTATTGGAGAGACAACATGAATAGGCAGAATTGTCGCATTTGGGGTGAGGAAAATCCTCGAGTGATTCACGAGAAGCAAATGCATCCTCAACGTGTCACTGTGTGCTGTGGTTTTTGGGCTGGAGGAATCATTGGACCTTTTTTTTATGAAAATGAGGCAGGTCAAGCGCAAACAGTCAATGGTGTTCGGTATCGTGAAATGATAACCAGTTTTTTCTTGCCTAGAATTGAAGAAATGAATGTGGAGGGCATGTGGTTCCAACAACACGGCACCACATGTCATACAGCCAGAGAAACAATTCAATTGCTGCATCAGTCATTTCCCGGTCGTGTTATTTCGCGTTTTGGGGATCAGAATTGGCCGCCTAGATCGTGCGATTTAACACCATTAGATTTTTTTCATTGGGGTTTTTTGAAGTCGATGGTTTACGCGAATAAGCCGACGACGGCTCAAGCCTTAACAGAGGAAATTGGATGCTGCATTAATGAAATACCGCAGCATTCATGCAAAACGGTCATTGAAAATTTCATTAAAAGATCGCGTGCATGCCAGCAAAGCCGCGGCGTCCATCTGCACGATATATTATTCCATACATAACCTCATTCTGTCTACTTTACGATATAATAAAGTTTCACGATTTTTTTTTAAATATCTGTGTTTTATTTAAAATTTAAAAATTGCGTTCTTCTTGGGACACCCTTTATTATTTTTTGCGTGTTAATACAATTTTGTTATAGTTATAACTAAACAAGTAAAAAAAGGCTTTAACTCGGCTGTGCCGAATCTTTGAATACCCTACAACAATATCCAAAAAAATGTTCTCTTCTGTTTTTGATAGAAATAATGTAAAAAACTTTAGAAGTAAAATTATGGAGGTGAAAAAAATTTTTAGAGGTGAAAAACTTTTTTTTGGATGTAATATTGCCAACCTGTCTCAATAATGCCTTTATGGCGCTGAGATCAACATAGTTTTGAATTTAATTGTACATGAAATGAAAATAAGATGTTTTAAAAATAAAACAAATTTTTTGGTGGAAAAAAATTTTTGAGGTGAATAAAATTTTTTGAGGTGAAAAAATTTTTTGAGGTGAACAAATTTTTAGATTTAAAAAATATTTTAGGCGAATGTAAAATATTATTCTAAGCGACTGGTGAAAAATCAAGACGAAATATTTTACCTGCCGGTCGCTACTATGGAATTGTCCTAAAATACACCAATTTGTACGGAATTTTCACTTATAACATTTTAACCGCTGAACCGATTTTGCTCATTTTCAATAGCAAAATGCTCGGGAGGATTTCCAATAATCTAGGTAAAAATGAAGACTCCGCTTGCATCTTCGCGCCGTGATCGAAATTTCACCAGGCAGACGGACAGACAGACTGACATCGCTAAATCAACTTAAAATCTCATAAGGAATCTCGACATGTTACAAACTGAATGACAAACTGATGTACACCCTCACCATATATTGTGGAGGGTATAAAAAGTGAATGGAATATGCAAATGCAATAAATTTGAAAAAAAATATAATGTCTGAAAAATCTAACTTTCGATTAAAAAGAAAAATAAAAACTAACAACAAACAATAAATCATTTTACTATTGACCTACCAGAATCATTCTTGCTGTGCATTAATTATGTTTAGTAATTGCAATTATCCTTTTTATTAACTGATTACTTATCAGTTAATGTAAAGAATAAGCACTGATAAAACATTAAAGTAAATATTTTCAGTAACAAAATTTAGCGTCTATTAATGAAAAATTTGAAATGCTACATATTAGGCAAATGTAGCTATATTTAAACTCTACAACATGATTTAAACTGCTACCACGCAGATTTTCGATAAAACCTTGATATTGACAATTTCAAAAAACACTTAATATTTGCCACATTTTGTGACATTGTGGTATACTTATTTATGTCATTGTAACCATATAGTAGTATATGCACTTATATATTGTGTATATCGTATGTTTGTAAATTTGTTTTATCCATTACAATGCACATTGTTTAAAATTGCCAAGTTTTAATTGCAAATAGTGTTGCAATCCAGACAAAATATTACTTTACATTGTACATATTTAGCATTTACATACACTAGTAGATGTAGTAAATAAATACAACACAATACCATTAACATACAATTGCTGAATGCTAAGAAGCTTCAAGGCAATTCTATAGTTACTTATGCTCAATATTTCAAGTTGCAACTAACTGAAAATGTTGTGAAAATATAAATAGAAATACAAAGTATTTCAGAAATTGATGATTATAAATATAAATATATACCACATACAGGGTTATAACTTTTTTGTATTTTTTTTGTTGCAAATATCATCATGCTGAATCCAAATTAGGGAAAAATTTTTTATAAAATCAAATAGTTTTTTAATTGTGGCGATTTTTTTTTTATATGTTATTGAATATTCAGTTTTTTTTTTAAATGTTTCAAAACTTTTTGTACATATTAGCCTTGCATCTTTTTTTTTTTGATATTTTTGTTTCCATTTGTCTGCAATCTGTATTTATTTAAGAATATTTTGAAAATATTTTAAGAAATTGCTAAAGATGAGATTTTTTAGAAATTGTCCGCAATACAATTTGTTATCGATATACATAAAGCCCTTATCGTGACTTAATGTAATTTAGTCATCTAATAAAAAAGTTATACCCCTAATGTATATTTTCCATTTACAAATTTATATATTTATTTTGCCTGAGTAATATTTGTAGAATATACAAAATCAATAACTAAGAAATATTTTAATTATAAAAAAGAATATATTTAAAAGAGAGTATAGTTCTGTGGTAACTGTTAGTAATATATATACGAGGGTCATGCCGTCAATTTTTGCATAATGACATCTCTACTTGTAAATTTAATAACAAATGATTTTTATAAATATTACTGTTATTATACCCTTCTCCATATATGCTGAGGGTATATATTAGTTTGTCATTTCGTCATCTCGAAATATAGGTCTAAAACCCAATAAAGTGTATATGTTATATTCATGATGCTTATGAATTTTTAAGCCGAGCGCGAAGACGTTCGGTCAGATATTTTTATTTTAGTACAATTTAATAATAGCGACTGATAAATAGAATATTTTCTCGTAATTTTTTACCAATCGCTTAGAAGTGAATAATATTTTGTATTACGGCCAAAATTTTTTTCACTATAAAATTTTTTTCACCATTAAAATTTTTTTCACCACAAAATTTTTTTTCACATACAAAAAAGTTTTTCACCATTTCACAATTTTTTTTTCACTTCCGTAATTTTACTTCTAATTTTTTTGCATTATTTGTACTGTGTGTAGAGGACAGGGAAAATAAATTTTATACTGAAGTACTTTGGGTACTATTAAAGCCTTAAAAGTGCCATAGTACTTCTTTGACATATTTGGTACTATTCTAAAATGTTTTTTTTTTAATTTTTTTTGTTATTTTATAACAACTTTGTTGACATAATTTCTTTTAAATGATGATTGACAGCAAATAATTTTTTCGGGGATGACATAGTTGATACTATGGTACATTTTGTGCCACAATTTAGAATCAAAAATGTACTTTCTATATAAATGTATATAATTTCTAATACCATATTAAAATTTTTTATTTAACTAACATGATAGATATTGGAGATATTTAGGGATTTGTGGGTTATAAAGTAGTTTCACACACTACAGGGAAAGCTATGGAAATAAGCAAACTCAGAAAAAAAACTTGTAGAAGAATTTGTAAACAGTTTTCAATCCCACTTTTATTATACCCTTCACCACAGGTGGTGAAAAAGGGTGTATATAAGTTTGTCATTCCGTTTGTAATTTCTACAATATTGATCTTAGACCCTATAAAGTATATATATTTTGGGTCCTTATGAAGAGCGAAGTTGATTTAACGATGTCCGCCTGTCCGTCTGTGTGTTGAAATGGGTTTTCCAAAGACCCCAAACATGATGAGGACTTGATTGTTATATATTTCTGTTACAAGTGATCCATTTCTGTTTGCTATTGGAAATCAGACAGATCGGTTAATAAATGGCTGAGATATTAGCAAAAAATTACGACTACCTATAATTTTTTTCCGTAAAATCTCTTTTTTTTATACATATGTATGTTGAATATTACGCATAACAAACACATCCATTTGTTGAAATTCTTTTCTTTCACCTCTTCATCTTTTATACATAAACAACAAACACATACAAAGATTTGTCATTTAAAAAAAACCAAACAAATCTCTAATGAACGAAAACTTTTTATATACCTCTATTAACGATGATTTTATATGAGCTTCAATAGCTCAGTTGTCTAAACGCTATGTCACAAATACTTTTTTTTCTCTTAGGCGCGGGTTCGATTCCCCGTCTATTCAACTTTTTTTTTGTACAATTATTTTATATTTTCTTTAGACTTTTTTTTTTGTTTTTTACATTGAATAATGAATTTAAATAAAATTTTAAATTAATAATTAAATAATCCATAAATAGGTTAAAAACATCAAAATTTGTATAAAAACCCCTCTGAGAAAAACAAAATACAAACTGATACAAAAAAAAAAAAAATACAAAGAATTAATAAACAGATTTTTAAACCATTTTATTTCTCATATATTATTTTAGAGCAGTAAGATCGAAAATCTTTAGTACAACACACTTGCTGAAAAAACTCGGAAATATCGGTTCAGATACAAAAAAGTTATGCCCAAAACAAAATTTTTTTCTAAATACCTATTTTCTGAAACCATAAATCTTCCCGAGTCCATGTTTTATCACCAAATTAAATGGTTAATTTCCTCTTAAAGGCGTCCGTATATAAATCTGTCTATTCCATATATGTCCATATATAAACTTCAGTTTTTCCCCAACCATGGTAAAAGATATATAAGATTCGGCATAGCAGAATTTAGCCGCTCTTACTTGTTTTTTTTTTTTGTACTGATTTTTAGTAAAAATGTTAATATTTAGCAAATCTTTTTGCTGTTTAGATTTTACAATTTACAAAATTTTTACAGAATATTTACAAATTTTTGTTGCTAAATTGCCTTAAAATTTTACATAGATTAAAAAAGGGATCGGAAGTGATTATACCGACTCATGTCTAAAAATAAGACAAAATTTTGTCTCAAATTTGCAAAATTTCCCATAAAAACAACAAAATTTTCAGTTGCCATTACAGACTTTTTTGTGAAAGTTTTTCCTAAACAAATTTGATATTAATGACATTTTCAAGAACATTTTGATTCTAAAGACAAGGAAAATACTTCAAAAAAAATTTTTAAATTCTCAGGACTTTTTTTTAATAAAAAAACATAAGTTCTATGGACTTTTTCTAATAGAATTTTTTTAGATATTCCTCATATTCTCATAATTATTCTTTTAGAAAAAATCCTTAGAATCTAAGAATATTTCTACTAGAAAAAGTTCTAAGTTTCAAAAATAAATTAAATATTTATGGGACCCTCGTATTACTATAAATTCCTTAAAATTTAAATGAAAATATTTTGATCTTTGTGGTAAACGTGTTGAGTAATTAAAAACAAATTGTAAGAATGTTGTTAAAAATTTAAATATTTGATAAAATTTGTTTGCCACTATAAACAATGTGTTTGTTAAACTATGTAAATATATATTAAATCTTAGAATTTATTGTATCAAAGTATTCAAATTTTTCTTGATAAAATTAAAATTAATTTTGAAATTTCTCAATTTTCCAAGTTACAGCCTTTGCCAATGCAATGACTGACACTTTAGTTATTGATGTATGTTGTTTTGTATTTGTATGTAAATTATTACTAACACATGCAATTTAATTCAGATGTGTTGTACAAATTTGTCTGTACATGATGGTTTATGACATATATAACCAATTTTGACATATCTCAATATAATTATACAATTTGCATAATATAAAAAGGAGATAAGTCTACTTTTAAAAAGTTTACAGGATGAACATAAATCCATCCAAAATAGTTTGTTTTGGATATTTTTTTTTAAATTCTGTTAATTCAGTTTACTTCCTTGTTGGAACTTTTTTGTTTAAGATTAACCCATCAAAAGCCTGTTTGTAAAGTTTTTTTTTTTTTTTGCGTTTTTGACACACAATGCAATTTTCAAGCAATTTTATGAAATATAAATTTATATATAAAATAAACTACATTTAATTAAACAAATTTAGCATACTAGATTTAGATCAACCGATTTACGTTAATCAGAACCTATACATCATTGCAATGATTTATCATCTGCGTTGGCCAATTCCAGAGAGCACCAATAATCTTTACCAATTGTTTGTAGCATTTCTAAATATTCCAAAAATGATTTATAGGTGGCATGTTGCATATTGGGGCGCTCAACACGATGATGATAACTGCATTGCTTATCGAAAATCCATTGACGTTGCATGGGTGATACCATTTGATAACTTTCTAGAAAATGTAAAAATTCTTCACGATGTTCACCATAGCAGAGTTTAGTTGTAGCGTAAGATATTCCGTCATGTACCATTTTCTTGACTTCCGAGTGATTTATAATACGATCGATTTCTGGACAATTGGTATTTTTTCCTAATGTCACAAGAAACCAAGGAGGGATTAAACTAAATCGTACGCATTTGATGACATCTAACATGTGTTTTTTACGTTCTTCCCAATTGTGGCCAAGCCAACGTACTGCAGACATAAAGATCTCAATTTCTGAATTCACACATATACTATTCGAACTCAATAATGTGCAAATTTCCTCAGCATTCAAAGTTAAAAATTCTTTTGAAGCCACCAAAGTCAAAAAAAATTTACAAATACGCATTAACAGCAACTGTTGCAAGCATTTCAAGCTTTCCAAGCCATAATTTCGAGCCTCCAAATATAGCAGAAAAGCAGCATCTTCGCGAAAATGGACATCGAAGCAATGCCAACATTGATTTATCAGTTCCTTAATGCCTAAAAAATTGCCAGCATTAAATAATTCCAAAATACCCTCACGTTGCACCAATGGTTTCTCAGCCAACATCCATTCATAAGCCATCATAAATGCACCGGGTGTAATTTTCTTTTCGGGCAATTGAATTAATACCTCATTATTGCATTCCATAAAGAAATCAGAATAGCATTGCAAGACCATCATATGACATTTAAAGGTCACATCTCCAATATGTATTTCTACATTAGGTTTGCTATAATTGTTAATCATATTCTGAAGAAGCTTATACAAATTCTCTTTAGGTGGTTGTACAATATTTTCCCAACCTTGCAACTTATTAGCTTTAAAACCTATTTCCACTAGAGATTTTTCTTTTAAAAACGGCTCATGTTTTTTATTTTCCATGTCAGGCAATGATAAATCGCGTGGTAATATTTTACAAGGAGGGGGATTAGCAAATTTTGTTTGTTCAGTGTCATTTTGGAACTTTTTATCCTCCAAGGAAACATCTTCAGCTTGACTAGATGATTCTGAATTTTCCTTAAAATTTAAATTCATATATTTAACATAACTATCCAAAGTATCAGAGCAGTGTGATGTACGCGTTGCAGAAAATGATGGATCGTTACTCTCGTTGATAGCGGTTTTATCCATATTCTGATAACTAAAATAAAAGTGTTCTAATAAAAATAAGCTGATATTATATTCTAGAGAAAAATATTACTAAAAAGAAAAATTATTTTAAAAAGACAATGTTTTAGTTTTGACAAAAAAGTCTCAAGTAAATAAACAATTTATATAGCATTATATACTTTACACCTTTCTTCATTGATTAATTTAACTGGCAATTACTTTATCAGTTATAAAGTAATTGTTTACTTACATGGTTGCGAAGTTGGCAAGAATAATATGTTTAAAAATATATTTTCGTAAAAAAAAAATTATTAATAAAAATTATTACAAATATTTTAAATGTTATTAAATATAACGTAGTTATGATGGGAATCGAACTTGGAAACTCTGGTTGCTAGCTCAGAACTCTACCCACTGAGCTAATTTGGGCTATGAATGTGGACTTTGTGGTGTAATGGTTAGCGCGTTGAACTATTACACAGTACGTTGTGGGTTCGATTCCCAGCGACGGCAACAACAATTTAGAAAATAAAATAGATAAATTTTCTATCAATCATACATATCGAAACGTCCTCTTTTGGTGTTCCACAGCACTTTACCCAGCAAAACCACACATTATCAAATAATGGGTAAAGTAATTTATAGCCGATGGATTACTTTACACCTTACTTCATTGATGAATTTTACAAGCGATGAGCCTTAAAGTAATGTATATACCCATTACTTTAGAGGTGATAATGTAAGGGGTTACTTATATGGTTACGAGAATGCAAAAAGTAATGTGTCTAAAAATTGATTTTAAAAAAAGGAATTTAAAAAAACAAATTATTACAAATATTTTATTTAAATTATTTATAATTAAAAATAATGTGGTCATGATGGGAATCGAACCAGGGAAATCTGGTTGCCAGCCAAGAACTCTACCCACTGAGCTATCGCCGCATATAGTATTTGATTGCTTTAAACTTAAATGAATTGTTGCGCTTTGTTTTTTCGCTAGTGTTATCAAAACAAACATACATTACCCTTTTGCTTACAAAAAATACAAAGTAATGTATCTAAAAATAGATTTTCAAAAATGTTTAAATTACTACATTACATTTTTAAATCATATATTACGTAATCAATAATGAGTAACTTATTACTTTATGCTTGTAAATAATGAAAAAGGTAACGAGTTATCATTACAAGGTAACGCATAAGAATATCGCACCCATTACCAAAGTTTTGCTGGGAGCTTCAACAACTTTCCATCAGATGGTGGACAACAAATATTCTAAGATTTATCATCTCGCACAATTACAATTTTGCCCTATTTACAGGCCCTCTATCTCCCCTCTATCCCTTTTCCAAAGAAAGCAACACTGGTTAGGAGGAATAATTTTCTGAGTGAAATGGCGAACAAAATTATGTTATTTTCTTTTGAAAATTCATAAATATTTTGGTGCTGAAATTTGTCAAAAAAGTGTTATGGCAGCCTTAGTAAATTGGTATAGGGATACAAAAAAGGATTTCAATTAAAGTTATTTGTTAAAAAAAATTTTTTATTTATACAAAAATACAAAATTTTGCATATAAAAATAAACCTTTACATATCGGTGCTCATAAGTTGACATCTCCTAATTGACATTGAGATTACAATATAAGTTAGGCATATTAAATGACTTACCCATCATACTGAAGTCTTCGGGGTATTGATTACTCAATACCAACCATATTTTCGACTACTCAATACTTTAGAGTACCTACTCAATACTTCCAGAGTTGTATTTTTCTGTGTATGTATGTATGTATGTATGTATAAGGGTAATTTCGACATAAAACACATAATGAAAACACAAGAAAAATACAACCCTACACGCAGAGAAAATACATGTTTGAAACATGATCACTGCTACTACACATTTTTCAGTTGTATTTTAGAAATAGTGAATTGTATTTCAGGAATTGTGAATTGTATTTCAGAATAATCAATTGTATTTCAGAATAGTCAATTGTATTTCAGAAATTATCAATTGTATTTCAGAAATTGTCAATTATATTTGAGAAATAGTCAATTGTATTTCAGAATAGTCAATTGTATTTCAGAAATAGTTAATTGTACTTCAGAAATTGTCAATTGTATTTCAGAAATAGTCAATTGTATTTCAGAAGTTGTCAATTGTATTTCAAAATAGTCAATTGTATTTCAGAAGTTGTCAATTGTATTTCAGAATAGTGAATTTTATTTCAGAAATAGTAAATTGTATTTCAGAATAGTCAATTGTATTTCAGAAATAGTCAATTGTATTCAGAAATTGTGAACTATATTTCAGAAATCGTCAATTGTATTTCAGAATAGTCAATTGTATTTCAGAAATAGTCAATTGTATTTCAGAAATTGTCAATTGTATTTCAGAAATAGTCAATCGTCAATTTGTCATAATACTGTCTGGTTTCAATAAAAAAAAAAATGTATCAGTACATTCACCTACATAAAAACTAATATAAGATAATATTTACCTGGGGCGTTTTATTTGTGAAAACGCCTTAGAATCTAAAGCATTCTTTTAATAAAAAATTCTTAGATTCTGAGGTCTTTTATCATGAAAAATACTTAGATTCCAAGGACTTTTTTTAGTGGAAATATTCTTAGATTCTAAGGACTTTCTAATTTCTAATACTAAAAATGTTCTTATAATCTAAGAATTTTTCTATAAGAAAAAGTGCAAAGAATCTATGTTTTTTTTTATCAAAAAAGTGCTTAGAATTCAAACAAGATTTTAAAGTAATTTTCTTTAAAAAAATTATAGAAACAAAGAAGTTTTCTGGAAAATGTCCTTAATTTCAAATTCCTTTTGGAAAAACATTTCTTAAAAAAATATTTTTAAAGTTATAGTTTCAAATCATAATATAATTGTATTATGGTAAAATTATGGTTATTTTTTTTATCATAATATAATAAATATATAATAGTTCGAGTATGGTTGCCACAATCATAATCCTAAAAATATATGATGCTCTTCGAATATGATTGCTATATTGTAAAAATATTTAGAAGTATTGAGTCAATACTCAAAAAGTATTGACATTTTATAAATCTGCATCTTTATCTATAATTATATAGTCAGTAGAATGTTGTCAACTTATGATCACCACCAACATGTGTATTTTTATGTAAAAAGTAAATTTGTTACATTTTTACATAAATTAAAATAAAAGTTTTGTACCCTTAAAATAAAAAAAATATATATATTTTGTTTAATAAATATATATGAAAGGTCATTATGGTTACTTGTTAAGTTTATTTAAGGGGTATGTACAAAAATGTAAAATAAGGCGGCCAATATATGTATGAGGATTTTTTTTTTTTGGCATGATTTAATCAAATACGGTTAAACTAAAAAGTATAATAAACACTATTTATATATTTTAAGAACATTCATTAAATTAATTGAAATAAGCGTTTAGTATATGAAATTTTAATTTTCGGCTATAATAAACACTATTCTTAAAAAACTTTTAAGAAATTTTTTTATAAAAAATAATTTTTTTTAATGACCAAAAGAATAATAAATGGCTGTATGATAATACTGTTCAACAATTTCGAACTTTTTCCAAAATACGGGGTTCGGTGTTTTAAAAGATCATATCGGAATTTAATTTAAGGGGCTTTAAAATTTCCCACTTTTGGCCTGTTCTTGCAGATATCGGTATATGAAACTATGAGTTCTTTACATCCGAGATGTGAGGTATGTTCAGCAACTTTGTGGAAAATATTAACGCAAATTTTTTTGTGGAACATATTAACCCTCTAACTTCCCAACATAATGGTTATTTTTGTCTCTATTCTAAAAAATCGTAAAAAAACACCTCTGAGAAGGGGGAGGGAGGGAATAAAATGTTTTACAAAAATGTTGAACAAAAAATTTTACTCTATACATCAGAACTAGTGTTTTCAATTCGGTTAATCGATTAACAAATTCCTCGATTAATCGCAAAATGTGACTAGAAATTTGAGGGGCAATATTGAATTTGTCTGGTTTTTGGTATTTGTGTTAAGTTTTGGGCCTTAGTGTGTTCTGATATATATAGTAGAATTTTATGGCCAACATTTTTGTAGAACATTTTTTACAGTTTGTTAGAATAAAGTCGAAAAATGCCGTTATTAGGGGGATTTAGAGGGTTAATATGTTCTACAAAAATATTTGCCATAACATTATCTACAAAGTTAATGAACATACCAGAGAACTGCATTTGCTGATTGCAAAACGTTCATACGCAATCAACACAAGAATAAATATGTGTTTGCGTTCAAATGCTGAATATACTCCAACACACATAATTGTTGGTGATTTTAAATAAATCAAACGACGTACAAATTGTTGTGTATCTGATTTATAATCATCGGTCGTTGTTAAACCATTGATTTTATTCTGTTCATTCGAGCCAACAATAATTATTTTGATGTAGAATAAATCAGAAAAAACAACAAACAACGTGTATGAGTGTAATCATAATTAAAACAAAATAGTTTCTTATCTATAAAAAGGGGGTGGTTTTGTAGAAACACATTTCATAATTGTTATATGTATATTAGGGTGGGTCTAAAATACGTTTTTTTCGAATTTTTATTAGGAAAATTTGTGAAAATTTTTTTTTTTTAATTTAGGTCAATCCGGTTAAAGTTAAATATTGCCTAATTTTCCAATCAAAATAGATGAAAAAAATTTAGACAATATTTAAATTTTTCCGGATTAGGCAAGCCTGAGATATCGACCTAAATTTTTTTTCCAAAAAATATTTATATTTCACAAAGAAGAATATTTCTATTACTAATAAAAATTCTACAAAAGGGAATTTAAGTCCCACCCTAATGTAAAAAATATCATTTATGAAATAAGTTTCTATTTTGTTTTAATAATGAATACACTCATACGCGTTGTTTGTTGTTTTTTCTGATTTATTCTACGCTGACTTTTTGTTGAGTGATTAAATTTGTAAAAAACATAATCGACATATGATTCAAAGTGATCCGAATTACGCGTTCAGTAACATGATGCTGATTTTATTTTACAGTGAATTTTGTTGAATTATTAAATGTGAACAAGAACTTTTGTGTATGATAAAATCAAGAAAAAAGTTGATTTTGCAATTCTCTGGAACATACCCTACACCTCAGGTGTAAAGAAAACATAGTTTTATATACAGATATGCTGCAAGAACAGGCCAGAGCTGGGAAACTTTGACCGCCTCTAAAATGCAATTCCGATGTAAACTATCAAAATGCCGAAACACGTATATTTTTTGGTCTCCTTAACAAGAATCAATCGTCGGCACCCCGTTATTCTGGAAAAAGTTTGAAACTGTTTTACAGTTATTCTACCCAAATAATCGTTTAAAATAGGTTGATTAACCGGTTAAATTTTTAATATGAATTTTTCTGTTATTTTTCTAAATTTGGCAAGAAAATCGTAGAAAAAAAACATTAACTAAAATACAATCAAATTCTATTAAAATCGTCTGAATTAAAGCAAATGTTATCTAGGCTTTAGGAAATATGAGAGACAGTTTTAATTTTTGTTTCAATTCCTTTAAAAAATAAATTTAAAATAATATAAAATTATATTTTCATGACCAAAAAATTGAAATAGAGCTTTGAACCTGCGTTTACAAAGATCTCATCATTTTGATGAAGTAGGAACTTCAGTAGAATTAAGTTGTGTAAGAAAAAAAACTTAAAAAATTCACTTATTTGAATTCTTAATTGCACAAACACAGAAAAATCGGTGAGGTCTTGTCAGGAATATGTGTGTTTTTTATATCTTTTCCAATAGATAACTTCTTTAACTCTAAAGCTGAAAGTCCATAGCACGCGTTTTCGCGTCAACGCTTTAAACGCTTTACTGAAATTCAAGTTACATACGACGCTTTTTACGCTTCTGTTTTGACCAGCTTTAGCGTAAATTTGTTGAATTAAATAAATTTAAAATAAAGAACTTCGTGTTTTTTAAAGCTTCAATTAGTTTTTCCTCCATAGTGAAGTTTTTAAAATAAAAATAACCTATTAAAATCAGCTGATCTGTTCATACGCTGCTTATGACGCTTACAAAAGTGGAAAGTAGACCTACTTTACGCGTCATACACGTCAAAGCATTCTAGGCTTTGGTACTATGTAACTTGCAGCATACAATTACACAAATTCTACTTTTTTGACAACCGTGTATGACGCGAAGAAGCACAGCATGCGTGGTATGGACTTTCAGCTTAAAGCTTAAACCAGGTAGTGAAAGAGTCAGGCAACAGTGACAGTTCTCTGAAACTTTGTTAAAGAATTTCGCAAAAACTATTCATACCATATTTTTAAGAATTTGTTATTGATTTTTTTTGAAGGCAGTTCTTTCAAATTTAAGCATTTTTTTTATTCTGGACAGTCTCAAATAAAGAAAATAAAAACCAACTAATTGTATTGCAAATAAATAAATAAAATGTCCCACTATCTACACTGCGTTTTTAAGGTTTTACTTTCGCAGAACACGTCTAACATTTTCTTTTAAAGAGTCGTCCGATTCCTCTGAAAAAAAAAATAAGGCACGATTCTTTAAAAAAATCTCAGAATGCTTTGAATTGTCCTAAACAAACAATTTAGAAACCAATGCAATAAACTTAACTTGATAGTTCAGCAGAAAGCAGCTCTTTGTCATCTCTTTGCATTAAACGACTAATCGCCAATTTGTCCGATTAATTGACCCGAATAACTGATTAATCAATTTTCTTATTTTTTCGAATAATGGCCTAACCGATTAACCGACAGGCTCAAATAATTGGGAACACTAATCAGAACACACCAAAGCCCGAAACTAACCACAATCTCCAAAAACCATTTAAATTCAAGTTTGTTCATTGCGTAACATTAAAGGATTCTATCATGTATCAACAATTTAAATAACTTTTTGATCATTAAATGCACATATAAATGGCACCATATTTTACATATTGTGTGTTGCTACATATGTGATTAAATTTATGTATTTATTTTGGTATATTTTTATATATAAAAGTACAAGTATCAAAAGCTGTTTGAGTTGTAATAATGTCAGATGTTAATAACTTTCATATTTGTTGTTTTTTTTTTAACATAAAAAAAATTTTTGTACATTATACGGATTCTTTTTCAATCCTACCACTTTTTTTATAGTTAGTCCAATTGAAGTTAAACTTTAAGGAGGTTAAGCCCTAGAAGACACCTTAAGAATATAAAAGAGCTTTTTTGTACTTTTTTTTAATAGAAGAATAAGGCGGCAATATATATTTCCATAGGTAATCGATGTTTGAGATCTGTTTAAAAAAAATTCAAAATATGTTTTTAGTTCTTTTATATGAAATATATTTTGATCTGGAGATGTGTCTCATTTAATTTTTATTAAAATTAACGCCGCCTCATTCGCCGATTTTAATAAAATTTACAAAAATTAATTTTTGAGTGTCTTACTGTGTCAATACTTCAAAGAACTTTAACTTCGATCGGAAAAACAACTTTTAAAAAAAGTGGGAGAATTGAAAAAGAATCCATCATATGTGTATTAATTTTGTATAAATAAATTTAGTTACTTTGAGTTAAAAAAAAAATCATAAAAAGGGACATTTACTAAAAGCAAACCTTGTTTACAGGTTGGTTGAAAAGTTCCTGCACTCGAAATGAGAGAATACTGTTTTTGTTACGAAATATATTTTTTATTCCACATAATCTTCTAGAAGCTCAATACACTTGTTCCAATGATCTTCCAATAATTTTATCCCATCCTTATAATGGTTTTCCGGAAGCTCTGCAAAATAACCGTCTACGGCTACTATGGCCTCTTCATTCGACGAAAAATGCTTTCCACGAAGGAATTGTTTGAGATTTCTGAAGAGATAGTAGTCACTGGGAGCCAAATCTGGTGAATACGGTGGATGTTCAAGCAATTCGTACTTTAATTCTTTGAATTTAGCCATCGTCAAAACACTTCTGTGAGTAGGTGCATTGTCTTGATGAAAAATTATTTTTTTCTTCTTTAAACCAGGTCTTTTCTCACGAATTTTTTCATCCAGCTGATCCAAAAGGCTGAAATAATATTCAGAGTTGATTGTTTAACCTTTCTGAAGATAATCAATCAACAAAATTTCTTTTGCATCCCAAAAAGTGATGCCATAACCTTCTTCGCTGATCGTCGTGACTTCACCTGCTTTGGAGCTGAACAACCAGCTTCAGTCCACTGTAAACGTTCTTGTTTCAATTTAGGATCATGGTGGTATATCCAAGTCTCATCCATAGTTATAAAACGACGCAAGAAGTAGGTTTTATTCGGCTTTAAACACTCCAAATTACGCTGAAAAATTTGTTTTCGATCCAGTTTTTGTTGAATTGTTAATGTGTGCGGCACTAACTTTCCAAACAGTTTTTTCATACGTAATTCTTCATGTAAAATATGGAGTACTCGTTCGTCTGAGATGCCTATGGCATTAGTAATTTCACGCTTAGTCAAACTTGGATCTTCACTAACCATATTTTGTACCTGCTCAATGATTTCTGCTGTGGTTGCAGTTTTTGGTCGTCCTTCGCGTGGATCGTCTTTAAGGCTGGTACGACCACGTTTAAATTCTCCAGCCCAAAATTCAACGATGCGTTTTGAAGGTGAGGACTCCTTATACACTTCTAACAATAGTTCATAAATTTCCTTTGCTTTTAAACCCTTCAAAACAAAGAATCTAATGACTGCACGATATTCAATTTTTTTCATATTAAAAAAATTAATGACACGTCAACTTCAAATGGTTTGTAAACAAAGAAAGAATTGACAGAATGACTTGTAACTTTGCATGTGTTCTCAGGACAGTTATACCAACTTGAGAAAAAAAAAAGTTTGGAGCTAGCAGGGTCATCTATTGGTGAGCGCAGGAACTTTTCAACCAACCTGTATATAACAATTATTTATGTTTGTAACTAATGGAAATTGTAGAAATATTTTATATTCGTATTTTATTTTTACGAAAAGTATAAAAAATAACAACAATAAAAATTATTAAATATTAAAGTATTTTTCTCCACAACATATGTTCTGTCTTTTTGTTTTTATTATCCCGGTTTAAAAAAGATTTAAAATCCTTTTGCAAACTGCTGTAAGTTATAATATTTAATTTATAAATTAAAGTATAATATAAAAGCGAAAATGGACATAGTGAAGGACGCGGGGGGGGGGGGGGGGGGGGGAGAATGAAAATAAATAAGGAAGGAAAAAAAATCAATAGCAATTACTGCAATCATGTGCCTTTTTCTGTGATTTACCTTGCCACAGCAACAACTTGTAGTCATGAATCCATTAAAATAAATGCTGTCACTTAACGAGCTTACTTTTGCAAATAGTATACCTTTTGCTGTATACACAAATGTATGGACATTTGTCCCTTGTACGGTTTATTTTTTTGCACAAAATCATAGGGTTACAGAGAAGCTGTGTTATGCGATAATTGGTATTTTGTTAAAAAATTCAGTCTGAACGCCAAAACGTATATATTATTAGGACTCGTTAGAAATTCAACGTGTTATACGAGGGACAACTGCTAACACATATAGTAATAGGGTTTTAGCCGGCATAAATGATTTCAGTAAACTCTTAATAATTTTTTATAACTATTTTGTGAAGTGTTTGATAAATCTTGTTATTTGTTTACCCACAGTGCATTAGTGGCAAATAATCATGGTTGGCATTCAATACCTCTTCATAATAACGGTAGTTGCCTACCACAGCTACTTTAAGACCGATATGAAAATTTTAAAATGGCGATTTCATTAAAGGCATTTGTCTTTTTATATAATCGGGCTTATTGCGCTATTTTACCGTCTTAATTTTTTAAATATCTCAAACTACCTTCAAAATAACGCTATACTACCGAAACACCGATTAATAACGGTATTTTGCTGATATAACAAAATGTAATATTAGAAGACTCATACAGGTTGGTTGAAAAGTTCCTGCGCTCACCAAGAGATGGCACTGCTAGCTCCAAACTTTTTTTTCTCAAGTTGGTATAACTGTCCAACACATGCAAAGTTGCAAGTCACTCTCTCAAATCTTCCTTTGTTTACAAGCGATTTGAAGTTGACGTGTCATTGATTTTTTTTAATATGGAAAAAATTGAATATCGTGCAGTCATTAGATTCTTTGTTTTGAAGGGTTTAAAAGCAAAGGAAATTTATGAACAATTGTTAGAAATGTATAAGGAGTCCTTACCTTCAAAACGCACCGTTGAATTTTGGGCTGGTGAATTTAAACGTGGTCGTACCAGCCTTGAAGACGATCCACGCGAAGGACGACCAAAAACTGCAACCACAGCAAAAATCATTGAGCAGGTACATAATATGGTTAGTGAAGACCCAAGTTTGACTAAGCGTGTAATTGCTAATGCCATAGGCATCTCAGACGAATACTCCCAGTACTCCATATTTTACATGAAAATTACGTATGAAAAAACTGTTTGGAAAGTCAGTGCCGCACACATTAACAATTCAACAAAAACTGGATCGAAAACAAATTTCTCAGCACAATTTCGAGCGTTTAAACTATGGATGAGACTTGGATCTACCACCATGATCCTAAATTGAAACAAGAACGTTTACAGTGGACTGAAGCTGATTGTTCATCTACAAAGCAGGTGAAGTCACAACGATCAGCAGTTTTTTGGGATGCAAAAGGAATTTTGTTGATTGATTATCTTCAGAAATGTAAAACAATCAACTCTGAATATTATTGCAGCCTTTTGGATCAGCTGGATCAAAAAATTCGTGAGAAAAGACCTGGAATAAAGAAGAAAATAATTATTTTTCATCAAGACAATGCACGTGCTCACAAAAGTGTTTTGACGATGGCTAAATTCAAAGAATTAAAGTACGAATTGCTTGAACATCCACCGTATTCACCAGATTTGGCTCCCAGTGACTACTATCTCTTCAGAAATCTCAAACAATTTCTTCGTGGAAAGCATTTTTCGTCGAATGAAGAGGCCATAGCAGCAGTAGACGGTTATTTTGAAGAGCTTCCGGAAAACCATTATAAGGATGGGATAAAATTATTGGAAGATCATTAGAACAAGTGTATTGAGCTTCTAGAAGATTATATTGAATAAAAAAATATATTTCGTAACAAAAACAGTATTCTTTCATTTCGAGCGCAGGAACTTTTCAACCAACCTGTAATGTTATTGGAATCGTAGTTTTAAAATTTTCGTATCGGTACTGATCAGAGCGTGATAGATAACTACCGTTATAGTGAAAAGGTAGTGCTTACCAACCATGCAAATAATATAATCCGGAATGTTTTGGATTTCTGTTTTAAGTGGAAGTGAAAATTTCATAATATTTTTTTTGAATTTCTTTTAGTTTTGGTAAAAATTTAAGTAAATTTTGTTTGTACAGTGGTCGAGAAATCGAGATTGAAAATGTAAATATATTAATCTTTAGTTAAAGTTAGTTGTTTTTGGCTAAAAATGTAAAGCTGTTTTAAAATAGTTTTTTTTTACCCTATAAGAAGAAAACCTACTCTTTACGGAAACATTTTTTCAGCGGTAAATCTCATCTTTGTAAAATTTGATTTTCTTTAATTTATTGTTAAAAAAAAACAATAACAAGTAAAATTATTAAATTCGGTTTCAGCGAATTTCTTTATACTCTTCATTAGGGATGATAAAAGAGAATTTTGAATAAGTTACGAAAAATCATTTAAAATAATATTTTTTTTTGTATCAAAAAAGTACCAAATATGCCAGCAAAACTTTGGTAATGGGTGCAATATTCTCATGCGTTACCTTGTAATGATAGCTCGTTACCTTTTTCATTATTTGCAAGCATAAAGTAATAAGTTACTGATTATTGATTACGTAATATAGGATTTATAAATTAACAGTAATAATTGAAATATTTTTGAAAATCTTTTTTTATATACATTACTTTGTGGCTTTTTGTAAGCAAAAGGGTAATGTTTGTTTGTTTTGACAACACTAGCAAAAAAGCGAAGCGCAACAATTCATTTAAGTTTAAAGTCGATAGCTCAGTGAGTAGAGTTCTTGACTGTCAATCAGAGTTCCCTGGTTCGATTCCCATCATGACCACATTATTTTTAATAACGTTTAAAATATTTGTAATAATTTTTTTTAAATTAAAATTCCTCTTTTTTAAAAATCTATTTTTAGACACATTACTTTTTCCATTCTCGTAACCATATAAGTAACACTTTACATTATCACCTCTAAAGTAATGGGTAATGGGTAATTACTTTGAGGCTCGTCGCCTGTGAAATTCATCAGTGAAGTAAGATGTAAAGTAATCCATGAGCCCTTATGGGAAAACATGTTTTTTTTTCTATATCAGTATTAAGTGTGTAAAAGCTACTTTTAAATCGACATATCCATTGATTTTTCCTAAACACGGAGAAAAATTTTGTCAGTTTTCAACTAAAATTCGGTTACCGCAACTAAATTCGGTTAGTAAAACTGTATATTGGTTTCTAAAACAACATTTGAAAAACAGTACTGAATTTTGGTTGTAACACAAAAAATATTAAGCAAACAAATTTGAATTTATTTTCAATTCGGTTTCAACTTTATTTTTCAGTGTGTATATCTTTCATGTTATAGAAATGAATAGCTTTAATTTTCTGCATTTCACTTTTATGAGAAACGATATACTTTTAAATCGTTAAATTTTAACGCAAAAAGTTGTATAGTACCTATTTTATAAAAGTTTTCAAAGGAGTACCATAGAACTTTTAGGGCTATAATAGTATCGACTTTGTCGGCCCTGCCCTGAACAGTGTTTTTGTTACAGATAAAGTAAATAAAGTAGAAATAAAAAAATAGTAAAATTTTAAAGAGTTTTTTTTTTGGGTGTGCAAGCAATTTTTGTAGTCAATTTTTTTTTTCAGGTAGAAAACAATTTTTGTGGTGGAAAAAAATTGTGGTGAAAAGATTTTTATGGTGAATACAAAATATTATTCACCCCTAAGCGTCTGGTAAACGAAATACAATAATTTTTTTGGGAAAATTATTACAGAAATAAAAAAATGCGTAAAATTTTAAAGTGAAAATTTTTTTTGGGTGTGCAAACAATTTTTGTAGTAAATTTTTTTTGAGGTAAAAAAAAATTTTGTGGTGGAAAAAAAATTGTGGTGAAAAAATTTTTATGCTGAAAAAATTTTTGAGGTGAAAAAATTAAAGGTGAATACAAAATATTATACATCTCTAAGCGTGTGGTAAACAATATTCATCAGACGCTACTAAAATACAATAGTTTTTAGGAAAAATTTAGAGGTTCTCAGAGAAAACAGATTCATCATGACAACCAAATTTCCTGCCAACCGAATACTTTGGTTGCATCTACTGAATTATTTAATTGTCGCAACCAAATATATTTCTAATGCAATTGAAATATATGGTTTCAAACAAAATTCTGTTGTGTTAACCGAATTTTGGTCGCCACAAAAAAATATATTGGTGGCTTCAAACAAACCATTCGGTTGGCGAAAAAATTCGGTTGCCACAATGAATCTGTTTTATCTGTGTACCTTCACATTTTCCCTAATAACTTTTTTGGCGCTGAACGTGATTTTTTTCATTTTATTTACCAAGAACATATTGGCAGGATATTTATTAATTAAGGTAAAAATTAGTCCCTTTATCGCGCTGTGAACGCCATTTTAATAAAGGCACAGACAGACAGATAAAAAAATTGTATAAGAATCATGAATATATATACTTTTTGGGGTCTTAGACTTATATTTCGAAACAAAAGCAATTTCACCAGCGTATTCCTTGGCTCATTTCATGGGAGATCTTTCAGAATCAATAAAGACTTGCACATTACCTCAATTTGCTCAGCCAGATGGCAGGTAACTCATCTTTTTTTCTCTTAAAAGATAGCCCTACCTCTTACGATTCAAAAATGCCCTAAAAAAAGCCCGTTCCAAAGTTATGTCCATTTGACTGAAATGCAAACATTTTTTTTTGTTTTTGGAAGCGAAATAACAGCACACATTCATTTGGTTTTGTAAATTAACATTTAAAAAAATGTTTGCATTTCAGTCAAAAAAATCCGATCAATGCTTCAGAAGTTAACAATTTTGCCCCACTACCCTCCAACCGCCAATCCAAAAATTTTCAAACCACTGCCATTTCGCACACTTGCATTTTTGGGGATGGTCATATTTTCATGAAATGAGCCAAGGAATACGATGGTGAAATTCGGCGGGTCGTGACTGAATCACCCTGTATATCCTCATCACATATAGAGAAGGCGATAAAATACACTTTTCAGATTAATCCAATTTAACCAACACAATGTGTGTTTCATATACACCTTCCTTTGGTGTAGGGCAGTAACGTTTTTGTAAATTCTTTATTTTTATACACTTATTGTACTATCAATTATAATTTTACGTATGACCATTACCAATGAAAAAATGTACGGAATGTGGAGCTTGTTTTGAGTATGTATTAGGGCGTCTTGGTGAACATAATAATTGAAGTAATAAATAGCATTTAAAAAATAAACATTAATACTAGTTTAGAATAAATTAGCGCATTGGACTATTACAAAGAAGGTTGCAGGTTCGATCCCTAACCCTCCTTGGGTGTTGCCATATAACTAATTGCCAGCGAAGTAAAATATCATAACAGGGCTCTGAGCAAAATAGCTTCAACAAATACGCCAATTCTCCATCAGATTGCCTGCAACGACTCTTCTATGATTTATTATTTCGCGAAGTTGCAGTGTTGATATTATTGAAAGATTTCATCTCTCCTCTGCACCCAGAGAAAAGATTGGTTGCAATTCGATCAAAACCATTAGCATTGGCATTGGGAATTAAAAAGTGGGAAAGGAAACCAATCCAATTATTGATATTCCAATCAACTTGACAAAAAAAAATCGTTTAGAAAATTTATTTTATTTAGAGCACAATCTATAAAATTTATTAAAAAATTGTCAATATTCGAAAGTGGTAACTACAAATACGATTATCGTGATCAAATATATCATTAAAATTTGATTTCAGTTGAACCAATCGAACTGTGGATTGTATTGATTATAGACGTCACTAAAGATTGGTATTTAAAAACGACTTTTCTGCTCTATTTATTTTCCTAAAAAATTATTTAAATTCAAAATAAGTCATCAAAATGTATGTGTTTGTGGGCTAGTGGGTAGAGAGCTAGTCATGTACTCCTAATTTCCGAGTTAAAATCCCGGTAAAGGCCAAAGAAAATTAAATTAAATTGTGGTGCAGTAAGTAAGACTGTGAAGTATGAATCTATGATGCATAGGTTCGATACCGGAAAAATCTAAAAATAAAATTTTTCTTAAAATAAAATTTTGTGGAAAGTAATAACATTTATGTGGAATATAAATATTAAATTAGACAACTGAATATTGGCTTTCACAACAAAAAATATATTTTAATATGAAGAAAGTTGTCGTAACCGACAGAATTCGATTGGCAACAAATTAGGTGGCCACAACTGATACTTTCCAAAGAAAGTAACACACAAAAATTAATAGGAAAAATTTCTTCACTTTAAAAAATAAATAAATTCAAAGATATCTATTGCGGCGTTTTTGAGCAAAAATATATTATTATCTTATATAATGATAACTCTATTTTTTACGGGACACCCTTTTGTATACTTTATATGTCTGTATGTTACTTATATGTGGCCCCATATGTTTGATTGGATATAAAACATTTTTCCAGCTGTGTACCGAAATGAAATTATTATTTTTAATCCTTTTTTTTTGCGAATTCTACGTTTTACCAATACCATTACAAATATGAAGGTATGTATCGCATACCATATGTATGTTAGTATGTGTTTCTATATATAAGTGCATACAAATACATGTTTGTATTTTATTTATTTTGTTTCGTAAAATTTATTTGTTTAAAGTTTTCCCATTAAGCAGCTTGTTTGTTTTATTTCTGTGTTTCATATACACTTTCATAGTTAAAGCATAATGTACTTTATTCCATTTTATATGTGTGTTTGTGTGGATTTTATTTTTTTTGTTTATCAAAAAAATACATGTGATTTTTGTGAGATTTCTTCTTATATTTTTAGTAAAATTGCCTTTTGTGACTGGCGCCAGTGTTGCCACTTAACTTTTATTGACTTTATAATTCACATATGTACAGTGTAATATATATGTATGTATGTGTATGTATATAAAATAGCTAAAGGAAAGAGATAAAACGACAAAATAGTTAAAATGTTAAGAACATAATAATGGGTCACGGGGTACCATGGCAGCAGTTATATATTGTTATTGTTTTTTCCCAAGTTTTTTTTTTTGTTTTTTTTTTAAAGTAAATGGTCATTTGTGTTTAATTTATTTGTTCATTTCATTCTACTCTAAAGGATAATTTAAAATCAATTGTATTGTGTTAATATTAAAGTCAATAAATGAAATAATTTAGATAAAAGAAAAATGCAATTGGGAAAATTGTTTGGGATTGTTATGAATTTTAATAACAATTTAAATGGAAATTTTTCTTTCGGAAAAAGCTGTAAAACTTTTAATTACAAAAAATATAAATTTTTAGGTTGTTTAAAAAATGAATTTCATTAAACTTGAATTCATATTAATTCTGCAAAAAAAGTATTATATAATTTTAGCAATTGCCATAAGCCAACTTGTTGCTTCTTGTATACTATTATTGGATTTGAAACATGTATTCAGGTTTGTGTATGCTGTGATTTTGTTGTACTAAATTATTATGGAGTTATGTGACGTATGATTAATATAAATTAAGAAGAAATATAACTCATGCGTCCTGGTGTATACTGCTGTACACTGTTAGTTTAAATCAGGGGTGCCCAAAAGTTCCTTATGGAAGAGTAAACACAAATACATTTAAAGAATAACTAATTTTTAAAATTAGATTAAAAAAATAATTTTAAACAAAAACAAAATCTACATTGATGATCGCTGTCGTCAATGTTTACCAGCAAAGCATACGAAAGTATTGTTGCTTTGCACTTGCGTGTTTGTGTATTTCGTATTGCTATTGCTGAGTGGTCTATGTGTGTTAAAACACACAGCCTATAGCTAAGCGCTTTTACAAAAACAAATGAGCATCAAGAGCATAGGGCTTGGACACCCTTGGTTTAAATGAAAATGTGACAAAAAATATTCTAATTAGAGGAAAAATACCTAGCTTTATTAAATCTGTTAGTTTTTATATTTCTCAGAATCTAAAGAATTTAATATGCTTAAAATTCCGAAAAACAAAATATCAGATAGATGTAATAACTTTAATAAACAGAATTGTTTTTTTATATTTGAACTACTCTCAAATAATTATGTATAAATGTAGTGTTAAGATTTTTTAGAAGCACAATTTTAAAAACAATTTTTCCATTCACCCTGAAAACGGTATCAGTTGTGGCCACCGAATTTGTTGCCAATCGAATTCTAGCGGTTACGACAACTGTTTTCATATTAAATTATATTTTTAGTTGTAAAAGCCAATATTCAGTTGTACAATTTAATATTTCTATTCCACAGAAATATTATTACGTTCCACAAAATTTTATTTAAAAAAAAATTTAGTTTTAGATTTTTCCGGTATCGAACCTGGACAATCAAATTCATAGTTCATACTCTTGCTTACTGCACCACAACTTATTTTGATTTTCTTTGGCATATTTGCCATTTAAACTTTTGAATATTTTATTTTAATTAAAAAAATAATTTTTTAAATGTTTGCCTTTTCCGGGATTTGAACTCGGAAATTCGGAGTACTGAGCTACCTCTCTAGCCAACACACCACAAACACTTATAAATTTTGATTGCTAATTTTGAATTTCAACAATTTGTAAGGTTAACAAATATTAGTACAAAATTTGTTTATCAATACCAATCATTGGTGACGTCTATTACACAGTTCAACAAAAAAAAAATTACGGGGTTCCGACGATTGTGTCGGCATTTTAATAGTCTACATCGGAATTTCATTTTAGAGGCGGTTTAAGTTTCCAAGCTCTGACCTGTTATTGCAGCATATATATTTTCTTTACATCTGAGGTGTAGGATATTTTCAGCGTCTTTGTAGATAACGGTATGACAAATATTTTTTTAGAACATATTAACCCTCTAACTCCCCCATAACGACATTTTTTGGCTGTATTCTAACAAATTGTAAAAAAATCTCCCGAAAAAGGGAAAGGGCGGGGATGAAATGTTTTACAAAAATGTTGGCCATTAAATTCTACTATATACGTCAGAGCACACCAAACCCCAAAACTTAACCTAAAATATCAAAAACCAAAAAAAAAAAAATCAAAATTGCTCATCAGATTTTTAGTCAAATTTTGGTACTTCAATTCCTGTCGCTTTCTAGCTTGAGCGTTTTAAAATTTCCCCTTTTTTGCTTTCCCCATATTAATTTCCAAAAACACTGTAGTTGCGGGGAAGAAAGCTAAAATAAAAATTTCAATATTTTTTAGCGGAGTTTTAAAATAATTTTTTTTGTATTTTAATTTTGTCCGAAACTCTATTGACAGTTTTTTTAACGGACATTTTCCAAATGTCATTTAATTATTTTAAATCATATATTTAATTAAAATTATTTTGAATTATTTTTAAAAGTATTCAAATTATTTTTATAAGTGGAAAATATATCCATTTTTGTATTATTTTGTAACACTGTGTAATTTTATTGTGAAGCATAAACAAATTATAAATTTAGAAATTAATTTAATTTTATTATAATTTATTATAATGTGGGAAAAACTGGAAATAATACAAAATTATTTCTATATCAGGACATAATTTTTGAATTAATGATTAAAGTTTGATTTGAAATTAGAAAAAAAGTTTTTTTTTCCATTAAAAAGTTAATAATGACTCCAGAGAGGTTGACAACAAAAATTGGTCTCTTGATACAAATTGTGTTCGTAGTATGTACATGGTTTCAATACACTTTTTAAATTTTAAACTAATAAATTTGTGTAAAATACTAAAGAGATAAAAAGATTTAGGTGAAATCTAAGGACAAAAACTTCTAAAATGTTTTATTTAATATTAGGTTGCCATAATAGTTTTAGATTTTAGTTTTTCTTTTTTTTATGATATTTTTTTATAATATAATTTTTAGTTATTATTGTATTATATGGTGCGTATGATCCATTTTTGTTTGACAAAAGTTAACAAACTATTTTCTTTTAAACTCAACTCAAATTTCTTAGTTTTTGTAGCATGCAATAAAAAGCAATGATCAAAGAAAGACAATTAAACAAATGTGAGTAGATGTTCAAATATTTAGTACTAGGCTCAAAATATCCAGTTTTCAAAGAATCATTTGCTTTGTGCTTTTGTGGAAGAAAATTCCTTTATGTGTATTACCTACTTTCATTTATCTATGTATGATGACATATAGTCAAGACTATATTACACACCTTTGCGAAAACTGAAGAGGTTGTTTCATAAGAAATTGAATTTGTTTGTTTTCCTTTTTATATATTTGAGAAAAGTTTAATTCATTTTTTATTTTTTTCATTTTAAAAGTTCTTCTTTTACAATTTTTTTAATTTATTACGATTCTTTCTATATATTATTTACAAATCTCTTCAATAAGTACTTATTATTTAATAGCAGGGTAAAACAATTTTAAGCATATTTACTTGCTTTGTACTCAAGTTTGACCATATAATATTTTGAATCCTTTTTTTAATTTAATTTTTGCTTAAACTTTCTTTTATGTTTAAATAAAACATACATTTAACACCGACCGACAAAGTTCGACTAATAGACTTTTCGAGTTTTAAAATGATTTGAAAGAATTCCAATTTTCGAAATAACACCTCAAGCTAAGCAAAAATATTTTCCAATTTCTAAATATTAATACGTGCCATACAAAAATAAATTAACTAAATTTTAATTTCCCATTAAAAGGGTAAAATTAATTGTTTTGGAAAAAGTGAAAGACACGAATATTTTTTACTTGACCTTTTTTTTCGCAATATATTGCATTTGCAATGTTGTGTTGGACGGTGTAATAGCCTAAAGAATTCATATTTCTATATGAGTTTTTATTAGAGGTGTTCAACGAGGTATGGAGAATTTTTAAAATGAATTTTAAGAATTTAGTTTATGTTAATTTTTGCCCATCAAAATAACATATATAAAATTTGACGATTAAATAAATAAAAATTGGTTGAAAATATAATTAGTCGGAAAAATGATTTTGTTTAGTTAAAAAAAATGTTATTGAATATTTTTTCTTCAATAATTGATTTCAGAATCATAACACAGGCCAACACTCAATTTGCTTCTTTGAATTTATCAACTGATTCTAGTTAATTTGGGTGCGCTGAATTCAAATCTGTAATCAGTTTGTCTCTATCAGCTCATGATATAGCTTTTTTATACCCTCCACTTATGACCTCCAATTATGACCGTCTGTCCTCTGTTAGTTTTTAAAATTTTTTTTTCATCAAAATTTCTTATTTACAGTTATGGTAGTTGGCAAAAAAAATTTTTTTCCGGAAAAAAATTTTTTACCCAAAATTTTTTTTTTTCATCAAAATTTTTTATTTACTGTTATAGTTATTGCCAAAAAAAAATCCCAAAAAAAAAAATTTTTCCCCAAAAAAAATTTTTACCTGAAAAATTTTTTACCTAAAAATTTTTTTTAAGTCAAATATTTTTTTCGTTTGAAAAGTATATTTTACCTTCCAGTCAAGTAATAGGTATCAGACCGGTTCGCTTAAGATGTGCGTTTTTGATGAATTCGGTTAATTTAACTTTGTAACTCATTTAGTGGAGGGTATATAAAATTCGGTACAAGCAGTTTCCGAAAATATTTTTTTTTTTTTGAGTAATTGCTAGCTGATTAACGGGAATTTTATTTGTACAATATTATTGAGAACGTCATTTTTTCTTGTTGCACTCCAATTGCATATCGGAAGTTAGTTGCTTGTAAGAAGTGGTTTATTGCAGTTGGCAACGTTTATTAAACAAGTGTTGATCTAAATAGAAATGACTTCCAATAGAAGACGGTGTAAGAATTACGCTGACACATTTTGTTATATTTGTGGAGAATACACCTTTAAAGAAATCATAAGACCTATTTCGGAATGTGTTAAAAATTCGTATTTAGATTACTTTGGAGTTGATCTTGGTGACCAAGATAAAAGCTGGGCTCCACACATTGTGTGCAATACTTGCTGTGTAAATTTGCGACAGTGGACTCAAGGTAAACGAAATAGGCTTAAGTTTAGTGTGCCGATGGTTTGGAGAGAGCCCAGAAATAATTTGGACGACTGTTACTTCTGTTTAGTGAGTATTGCTGGTATTAATAGGAAAAATCGAATTAAATGGCAGTATCCCGGTTCACGGTCAGCGCGCCGTCCAATTCCCCATTTCGAAGATGTTCCCATTCCAAAACTGAATGATTCTTCATAGCTGAGTTCGGAGTTTGAACATAATACCGCTAATGATCTAAGTGATTGCGACAGTGTTTTCGAAGACACAAAAACTATTCGCAATCAATGCGAGTTGAATAACTTAATTCGAGATTTGGCCTTATTAAAAGAAGCGTCTGAAGTGTTAGCTTCGAGGTTAAATGATAAGAAATTGTTAGAACGTGGAACAAAAATAACTTATTACCGCACTAGGGCTAAAGCTTTTTTAACATTTTTTACTAAGGAAGACAATCTGGTGTTTTGTAATAATGTAAATGGTCTTATGCAGGAAATGGGGCTATCCAAGTATCTATCTAGCGATTGGCGCCTCTTCGTGAACAGTTCCAAGAGAATTGGAAAATATTCAAGTTATTACAAATTTCTCTTGACTATTTAAAAAATAAATCTTTTTGAAGTTCAATACAATCCACACCCAAAATTTAGATTTCTTTATGATCCTAATTACGCTTTTTTAGGTAAATGGTTCGTTTTTAAGTCATTTTCAGTTTTTTTTTTACTTTTTTTTTTTAAATTTTGTTAAATAATTGATATTTCATTTAAAAATCGGTCTACTTCCTTTTCATTTAAATCAAATGTTCTTTATTTATTTTAAAATGTTGTTTAAACGACTAACACATCAGTTAAAAACAAATGATTAATAAGTTAGAAATAAATGCTAAATTTTGAACTACCAATTCCTTAAAAATAACTGATTATTTATTAATTTTAAATTGTTTCGGTTTCTTGTATTTTTGTTTGTTTTTTAATCCAAATAATGTTTTTAATCACACAGTCTATAGACACATTTTGTGTGAATACTATATGTGTGTGTGTTTATGAAGTTCTTGTAATTTGAATTGAAAAAAAATAAATAAATCGGAACTTTTGAATATTTAAAAATTTTTTTTGCAACAGCAAACAAAATTTATATTTGTTATAACTATTATGGAAACAAATAAACTACAAACAATTTGCGTAAATTTTTACTAAATTTCAAAAAAAAAAAAAATGCAACTGAAAAATATGTTCCTTTATTTTTAACTGAACTGAAAACTTTTTTTTATTAAACTACAAACAGTAAACTAAAATATATTTACACACTTTGCTTAAGGCTGAGGGTGACGAAACTTCAATTATTCGCATTCACCGCTGTATCAGATTAAGATGTTTTGCCTGTAGAGTGTTACCGGTTCGATTCCCGTTCACGGCATACAATTTGTAATAGGAGACTCTTAAAAAAATACTTTAATTAATGAACACACAAACTGACGAGTGTTTTTCTGCAGCCGTCTGATGCTTCCCTTAAGTTTGTTTAAATATAAATGTAGCCTTTTTCTTCGAGCAAATAAGTACTTTGTAAAATAATAATTTTAGGATCGCTTTCTGAAATTTGACCTCTATTATCCTTGGTATAGGATATCATATATTCTACATGCCTGGTCTTAATATTTTTACCATTTTTCCTTTAGAAATATTTATTTCAGACTTTGGATAATTTTTAAGTAAAAATTAATCGAAAAATTGGATTTCATAGTTAAGAGGTCTTTGAATTTATAATAGCTTGGATATTTTCGAGTCCTACTGAAAAGATATCATAAAATTTACTTTCAGTGATTTGGCCACCTCTACTGGTCGTACATAAGGTTTTTAACATATTTAAAATATGTTCAAAAATAATCGTAGTCATATAAACGTTATGAGTTCAATGATTACCCAATATGAAAAATTTTAAACAATCATGCATTTTTATGAAATACAAGAAACAACATGAAACTAGCCTGCTATAAAAATAAATCATGTTGAAGTAATGTCAAACTAATTATAACAATATATGAAATAACTTTTCTAATTTTCCCAAAACGTGTGAACGAAAAATGTCATTGGAGTATTATGTGGCCAAATTAAGAAACAGAAAATTTTTTGAAAAATTTAAGAGTAAACTGAGAATATAGTTTAGTTTATAAGTTTGTAGTTTAGTAAAACAGTTTAAAATTCAGTTAAAAATATTTATTTTAACTTTTTTATACATTTGATTTTGATTTTTTTTATTAAATCTTCATTTACATAACCGAACCATTAGGGCCTTATGTGGTTAACTAAACCTACTATCTAAATAACATACTTCTAAATAAATGATTTACCGTAATTTACCGATTTTTTTCAGTTTTATTTATTTATTTTTTTTTTGTTTTCATAATAATACCTACAAAACGGAAATTCTTGGTTTGTTTGTTTCCGTTAAAGTTATTTTAAATTTTATTTTGCTGTTTGTTTCAAAAAAAAAATAAAATACTCAAAAATTCCAATTTTGATTTTTGTTTAAATCGTTTGTTTGTATGCAAAAATATTTCAATTCGAATTACAGGAACTTCGTATACACACATATGGTCATTCACACAAAATGTGTCTATAGACTGTGTGAGTATACATTTATATACGAGGGCGGATCAATAAGTCCGTGGCTTTTTGAAATACAACACTGCTCTCATCATGTACCCACCTGTCAAATTTTTAGCAAGTTCCGTCATTTACTTTGCATTTAACAGCTGTTCAAAACATACAACCTAGTGGATTTTTTTTTTTAAATGGAAAAAAGGGAATTATTTTTTTGCAAAAAAAAAAAAAAAACCGTCAATCAAACCAAGAAAAAGCTTGATAAATACTATGGGGACTCTGCACCATCGATTTCAATGGTAAGAAAATGGTTTACTGACTTTTGTTGTCGTCGCACAAGTAAAAATGACGCTGAACGGCTGGATTTAAGAAAGCTGTCTGCAAACGTAATCGTGTGACGTGTGTAGTCTGAATGGCGAAATTCCATGAATTGAGCTACGAATTGGTACCTCATCCGCCATATTCTCCGGATTTAGCCCCCTATGACTATTTCCTATTTCCAAACCAAAAGAAATGGCACGGTGGAAAGAGATTTAGTTCCAATTATGAAATTATTGTTCAAACAAATGCCTATTTCATGGACCTCGAACAATCCAATTTTTTGAAAGGAACACAAGAATTGGAGAAACGTTGGAGATTATGTTAAAAATTATTTATTTTTTCAAAAAAAACCAACTGTAATTCATTCAAAAGGTCACGGACTTATTGATCCGGCCGCGTACATAAAACGGAAACAATTTTAAACAAATGAATAATCAGTTATTTTTTCTGAATTGGTAGAAAAAATTTTAACATTTATTTTAACTGATTAATCATTTGTTTTTACTGATGAGTCAGTTGTTTAAACAACATTTAAAAATAAATAACATAAACCATTTGATTTAAATTACAAGTATATTTTAAGTGCAGTTCTAGTTTTTTAGTTTAATAATTTAAAAGTCCTTAATTTATTTTTAATGTGTTTTATTTCTGAAAAAAAGCTCTAATATTTTATATAAAAAGTTTGGAAAAAATTCGAAATTAGATCTGTTTTTTTAGTTTTTTTTTTAATTTTTTCAAATTGCTTATATAAATTTCTATTAACGCAGTCAAATTTCCAGCACTTCCCTAAGTCCATTAAATAATGATTAATAATGTATTAATTTTTAATAAACTTGGCAACATTTAATCACGCCTACTTCGCTCTACTTGGAAAACTGAAAAAAGTCGTTTTACATATTATTCTTTTATTATGAAGTTTGGCATTAAAAAACAGCCTTCTTAGCTGGATAGTTTGTGTGGCAAACTTTTTTTATATACTCTTTAAAAAGTTAATATTTATTAAAATTAATTCCCATTTTTATTTAGAATTTTTAAGTTTCAAGATAATAAATAAATGTTAGTATGATGAAATTGATAGAAAACATTAATTTTCAATGAATATAATAGAAAGATAGAAACAATTGTGAGCATTTTCGACTTGAGCTATCAGGTCATCGTCAGCACCATCGTTAAATATAAACTTTAATTTGTTTAATCATTAGTTTTTGTTTATTGGGTTATTTATTCAACATTACAGTATGTAAAATATTTGTTGATGGCCAAGTGAAGACATGATGGATAGCCAAAGAAAATTATTTTTTTTTTATAATTTTTAATCTGTTTACATATTCAAATATTTTTCACTTAAATGGACATAATGCGCTTAACTTGGTTTTGCTTTGATGACTTTGTATTTGTATCAGTATGTGTGTGATTTTTTTTTCCATTCATTCTTTATTTAATTCAATATGTATTTTCCTTTAGTTGCTTGTTTTTCAATTGATTTGGTTCCTTTTTGTATGATGTGCTGCTTAAAAGTGAGATTAAATTTCCATGCAATGAACATTGGTTTATAGAAACAATCAATGCCGGTTAAAATGAACTCTATACAAGCACAAAAATTAGTTAATTTTAAGTGAAGTTTATAACAAGAAAAGCTTTTTTTTTTTGATGAAAATGTATACCATGATGTTGGAATTTAAAAATTAGCTTGTTTTAATCAAGGTTTCATCTAAACCGAGTTTGCAGTAAATGGGTTTTACTGTATGTTTATAAAATATATTGATTGGAAAAAATATTTAAAACAAGAATAATTCATTACACATCATGGTAAAACGATGTGCTACAAGTTGATATCAGCCTGTAATATGTGAAGTTAAAAATTATTCAATATATATATTTTATGAAATTCTTTGTAATTTCTGAATTGAGTGTATTTATGGAATGCATAAATTTAATGAAATGAATAATAAATATGTTAAGAAATAATATGAAAAGTATTTATAATTGTTTTTAATCTAAAACTTTAAAAAAAAGGAACATAAAATAGTAAACATTTGAATTTAAAATTTTAAACAATATACATTTGCTTATTTTAAGGAATTTAATAATATGTGCGTACATACATATAAATGTGCAAAAGTTTTACATTTTCCATAAGTTGAGTATAAAATATAGTACCGCTGCAGAAATTGCTCCTCTTGGCTGTAAACGGGCTAGTCCTCCCCCCCACTTTTAGCCTTAAAAATTTACTATAATTAGTTCAAAGCTTTTTTGCGCTATAACTCCTAAAGTAGATGTTTTTTACTGAAAAATATTGACATTTCTATGCTCAACAAAATAACTAAAATTTTTCTCATAGGCCCGGGTGTTTGGAGCGGTCAAAGTCGAAATTTTTGTCAAACCAAACCGAAATATATTTATTTAAAAATAAACAGGTGTCGTTAAAAAAAAAAAAAAAAAATAATTTGACTATTTATATAAAATACTAAACCACGACAGTGATAGGACAAAAGAAGTTAAGAGAAAAATATTTGCCACTTTATTGAGTATAATAATTTTCTGTAAAACCTCTACTTTGGCAGTAATTGCACTAATTTCAGTCCATTTTTAAAGATAACTGTCGAGGTTTGAATCAGAGAGCACTAATTTTTGCAGGGATATCAATTTTATGCCATATTTATTTGGAAATTTTTGTGGAGCCGCAAAAACAAAACTTCTACACATATATGAGAGCTCTAATACACATTCATCTGTATTTATTTAAATTAAATTACTAAATTTTAAATTTAAAAGAACTACAATTTATTTTTAAATTGTTTAAAACTTAGAGTAAATAAGTTAAAACATAAAAGTTGGGCAAACAATCGGTGTTACTCAGCATCAAGCAGAATTGATTTATATTTTGTAAATTTATTATTAATTTATTAATGCAATTTTTGAATTCCGAATTGAAATTTAACGAATTAAATCCAAAATGAGCAATCATTTAATTCGCATTTGAACCCCTTCGATTTATTTTGAAAATAATTGAATTAAGTTTAATTAAGTTTAATTCATTTTTATAAAACGAACGAACGAAAAGAAAATAATTTAATTTATTAACCGTTCATTGCGAAAGGTAAATTTCACACAACCGTTTTGTGATTTAAAAGAAATGTATATAAATATTTTTTTTTACGTTCAGTGATTTAAAATAAATATCTTGTCGTTCACTGATCAAAAATTGATTTTATACCATTCATTTTTATCGTTCAACGAAGGAGTTAATTCATTTGATTAGATAAAACGAACTGAATAAATTAAATTAATTAATAAATAATTATTGCAATTGTTCAATTGAATGAATTTACTTGATTCAAAAAGTAAGCACTCACTTTCAAATAAAATTGAATTTGATTTATGGCGAATTCATTAAAAAAAGAATTAATTCTTCAAAGCTCTGGTTCAAAATAGGCTGCAACTGTACAGCCAAGACGGCTTAACTGATATTGATCCGTTTTTTTTTTTGTTTTTCTTTTATTTTGGTTTTTTATTGCTCTTTTTTGAATTATTGTAAACTAAATTCTAAATCTTTAAGCAAATTTGATTTGTTTGAATTTTTAAGCTTGTGTGACCACTTCTTAAAAAAGAACTTACAAATATAAAAATCGAACCTCGATTGAGAGTGTACAATTTATTTGGCATCAAGAATGTTTTTTTTTATTTTCCAATGTTTCATTAAGGATTAACAGTTTTTTATTTTCCAATATTTCATTAAGGATTTACAGTGGCAGCCGATTTTGATTTTTTAAACGGGTTAAAATGGAATGGCAACGCTGGCATTTTTTTAAGATACTACAGTAACATATCTTTCAAATAAATTTTTTTTGTTATTTAGTTAGGAATTTTTAAGAACTTTGATTTTAGTGAAAACGAAGACAATTTTCAAAAATAATATTTATTGATTTATTTAATTTTGAAAATGAAAATAAAAACTATTTTATTTACTTTTAGGAAATTATTTCGGAGGCAGTTATTTTATGGACCCTCAATATGAACGTTAATAAAATCTCGTTAAGGAGAGGAAAGATGCCTCATGAATAACCCAGCCCAAGTGAAGATTTTGCTAATTGAATTATTTAATCTATTTTTTATTGTACTACATGGATTCAAAAAAAACCAGTTTATTGGATTTGAAATAAATTTTATTCTGCAAATTAATCTCCGTTAAGTGAAATGCACTTCTTCCAACGACTTCTGACTTCTTGATACCCTTGAAAAAATATTATTTGTCAAACTCTTTAAAATAGGCTTCCGTCTTTGATATGACTTCTTCATTTGTGGAAAATCTCTTTCCCTGGAGCCATATTTTCAAGTTTGGGAACAAATAATAATAACTGGGGGCCAGATATAGAGAATAGAGGTGCGGGGAAGAAATTCCTAATGCAAAGACTTTAATTTTTCAGAACACAAAGCAGATGAATGCGTCGGTGCATTGTCATGATGATACAAGATTTTTTCTTATTTAAGTGCGGTGGTGTTTTCCTTAATGTCTTCTTCCAATCTGTCCAATAACTCGTGCATCGTAAAAAACACTGGTCATTACCTTTTCAGCCGATTGTTGAGTCTTTGGCCGCTTTGGTTAGCTTTCGCACGCTTATAACCATTCTCCAGACTCGTCTCCCCAAATATGTCTCATCCATTGTTATAAATCGACGTAAAAATTCTGTTGAATTTACTACAACATATTTTGAATCATGAACACGTTTCAGTTTTTTTCAGCTGTTAAAAAAGTGGCGGCCATCGAGCAGAAAGCTTTTTCATATTTAATGATCATGTAATATATGCAGAACTCGCTCTGTTGATATCTTGATCTTAATCTTTAATCTTTCGATCATCCAATACAATCTGATGCACTTTTCTTAAGTTTTTTTTCGGTAACTGCCTGACTTGGACAACCGGGAGGATCGGAACACCTCCTTTTAACCATTGAATACATGTGATGGCAAAGATTCACCATAATCTTTATCAATCCATTCTTCGGTTTGGACAGTATTTTTCCCACCATAAAGAAAAATGTTTAATCAAAATACGAAACTTTTTGTAATCCATTTTTTTTGGAAGCAGAATTATTTTTATAACGGTAAATTTGTTTTTTATTAATGAATGTTATTACTACCACTTCCAACTCTGCATAGATGTGTTTATTTTTCATAAATTAAGATTGGCATATCTCCTCAGATTAACATGTGTTTATTATTTTTTTAATAATTTGCAAATGGCAAATTATTTCGGAGTCTCTTGTGCTTCACGCGTCGATTTTATACCGCCATTTTGTAACATTATAACACTGGTACTTTTCTTGGCTCGACGTGGTAATTGCCGCTAACCTTAAAGAATTTTTATTCATTTTTGTAAATTAAACTTTTTACATAAAAAAATTTTCTAGTGGTTTCCATAATTTAATAATTTAAAAAAAAAGTGTAATTAAATTTGTAGTATTATAGGAATTTTAATGTAAGAAAGGTTGATGGAAATAGATTGTAATTTGAATTGAAATCAATTGTCTTCTTTATTTAAAATTTCGTGGAAATCATTAGCGAGGCCCTACGGAATAAACAAAAAATATTGTCATTTGCGAGGCCACGTACTTTTCAATACATGTAGTAAACATTAGGAAATAAAATGCAGAATTCTTGACGTAACTTTTTTTTAATAATTAATTGTAGGTAAAGATTTTAATTTTAAAATATATAATTGAATATTTTTTTCCTGTCTTTTAAAAATCTTGAAATATTATCATTTTTTAAGCATTCAAATCCTCATAACCATACCCAGCAAAAATAAATGGAAGTGATTCTTAAGTAATTAATTTTTCATTGATTCCAAAGTATCGTTTACTTCTGATTTTCCTCTTCTAAAGCAGTTCTTTTTCACAACTTTTAAAAACGTAATTTTTAATTAAATTTAACACTTTTTAAATGTATGAAGGGCAACTTATTTTAAAAACAACCAAAGTTAAACATTAATCATAGACATTTCTATAAAAAAAATTAACACATAACTATGGTTTAAGTTAAAGAGATTCGTTTCAATCTTTAACGTACAATTTACGAGGTTTTAAATTCTTAAAATCGTAGTTAATATTGCTACGAAAAGCAAAACAATATATTGTAGTAAAAATTGCAAGAATTTCGAATAAAGTAATTAAATAAATAAGGCTCGATTACTAAATGTCGATTACTAAATTCAGACTTTATATTGGAAACAACAACATACGTGCCAGTTAAATTCTCAGGTCGAAGCTAACGGAAGATTGTGAAAATGATGCTAAGGTCCGATTGCTGATGTCCTGTTAAAATCTAAATCTAAATTTCAAAATCTGATTGGGAACATCAAAAGATCTCATTATTCACTAAACCATAGCTTTAGAAGCAATGAAAAAGGATCATAAAAGAAAACTTCCACTCTATGACACCCCTATGTAAAAATCATTGGTTCCGATCCAATTTTTCACAACACCGAAATCAAAATCACTGCTTCTTTTTCTCTTCTTTTGCTAATTTTTTTTTTTTGGCTGGGTACTATCTCTCTTAAAAGTTTTTCAATAAAAAATATGTGTTTGAGTTAAAAACTTGAAAATATGCAAAATCTTAATAAAATCTTGTTAAAATTTTTGTATATTAAATTAAAAATTATTAATTTCAATGAATTTAATTAAACAGGCGAATGTTGGCAAAGTTTTCAATTCTTAACGGTTTTGCCTAAAAATTATCTACTTTGTCCCTGTGTGCAGTGGTATGTAGTTGCAGTTAAACAGAAATAAGCAACATAATCAGCATATATCTAATTTTCTTATGAATATATTTTATAATTTATAAATATTTATATGCATGATGGTGTTTACAGGGTGTTACACATCAGAACATATAACATTAAGACATTTCTTAAATTCAAATTGTTTTTAATGAATACTTTTAAACCCAATAGATGTATAATAAATTCATAAATTATATGTAAGTCCAACAATTTGTAAATATTTTGAGTAGAGATTTTGTGTGCTATATTGAAACTTTTCCCTGCGGGAAAAGGACCTATCCCAGGACACGTCACATGACCGGTTCATTGTGATAAGGACCGGTCACGGGACCGATCACTTTAACATGGGCTCGTTCTAAGAGGGGGTCAATTTCCCTCTGTTATATGTCACAGGACTGGTCTAAAAGGACAAGTCGTGACCGGTTTAAAAGTCACGACTTGTCCTTTTAGACCAGTCCTGTGACATATAACAGAGGGAAATTGACCCCCTCTTAGAACGAGCCCATGTTAAAGTGATCGGTCCCGTGACCGGTCCTTCTCACAATGAACCGGTCATGTGACGTGTCCTGGGATAGGTCCTACCTTAGGATAGGTATGTACCTTAGGAACCGATACTCTTTTTACCTATCTTGTGATATGTTTTTTCGGAACCGGTTCAGTTTTCACCTATCCCGCGACAGGTTACAATTCCCAACTGACGCCTTTTTTTTAGCAGGGTTGCTACACTAATTAAAATTATAAAGCAATCAAAGCAATTTTATCTAAAAAATATTATTTTTTTTTCGGGGTCAAATAAATAAAAATCCAAAATCTCACACCTAGAAAACATATTCATGCTGGCAATCGGATTTATTGCCAATAAAATGGTTTTGTGCAATTTTTCAGTTATGAATAACAATTTTTATTGAGGCAACCAAACTTATGCAGTTGCAGTGAAATAACTGTTTTTATACCCTTCACCACAGGTGGAAGGGTATATATAAGTTTGTCATTCCGTTTGTAATTTCTACAATATTGATCTTAGACCCTATAAAGTATATATATTCTGGGTCCTTATGAAGAGCGAAGTTGATTTAACGATGTGCGTCTGTCCGTCTGTTCGTCTGTGTGTTGAAATGGGTTTTCCGAAGAACCCAGACATAATAAGGACTTGATTGTTATTTATTTCTGTTACATGTGATCCATTTCTGTCTGCTATTAAAAATCAGACAGATCGGTTAATAAATGGATATTAGCAAAAAACCAGCACTACCTCTAATTTTTTCGGTAAAATTCCTTTGTTTAATAGTAGAATTTTACGCATAACAAACACATCCATTTGTTAAAATTCTTTTCTTTCATCTCCACCTTTTATACACAAACAACACACATACAAAGATTCGTCATTTAAATAAAAACTAAACAAATCTCTAATGAATGAAGACTTTTATATATGTACCTCTATTGACGATGATTTTGTGTGAGCTTCAAATGCTCAGTTGTCTAGACGCTATGTCACAAATACTTTTTTTCTCTAAGGCCGCGGGTCCGAATCCCGGTCAATTCACTTTTTTTTTTGTACATTTTTTTTTATTTTCTTAAGATTTTTTTTTTTGTCTTTTTTAACATTTAATAATTAATTTAAATAAAAATTTATATTAATAATTAAATAATCCATAAATAGGCTAAAAACATCAAAATTTTTATAAAAACCCTCCGATACAAACAAAATACAAACGGTTTTATTTCTATTTTTTGCTCCGATTTAAAAGAATTTATAAAAAGATTTTTAAACCATTTTATTTCTCATATATTAAGAAAATTTTATACATAATTTCCCTTTAAGTGCAACTATTTTAGGTCATAACTTATAATAATTTATAAAATTATAAACTATTTTCCTTCAAATTTTTAAAATAAAGCTAAAGAAATTAAAAATATTTTTAATAAAAAAGCGAAATAAAATCCAAAATGCAAATTTGCCAGCTAAATGAAACGTTTTTGTAGAAATAAAACACATGCAGTTCTAGTGATTTTCTTTCACCTCTTCACCTTTTATACACAAACAACAAACACTATTCTAGAGATATGGATACGTCTTATATAGCAAAAGATCGAAAAATATCGGAAATATCGGTTCAGATACAAAAAAGTTATGCCCAAAACATAAATTTTTTTTAAATACCTATTTTCTGGAACCATAAATCTTCCCGAGTCCAAGTTTTATCACCAAACTAAATGGTTAATTTCCTCTTAAAGGCGTCTGTATATAAATCTGTCCATTCCATATATTTCCATATATAAACTTCAGTTTTTTCCCAACCATGGTGAAGGGTATATAAGATTCGGCATAGCCGAAGTTAGCCGCTCTTACTTGTTTTAACTGGTTTTGTGGTGCCGCAAAACGAAAAATTCAATTAATACAACCGAAGCACTCGATTAAATTAAGTTGTCATCCCAAATCCTTTTTCTCTTTGGCAGAAATGTGTTGACGATCCTGCGATTTGCGAATTACTTGTTACTTTCAAATTTAATAATATACACTATGAGTTTTAAGATTTCTAAAATTTTTAGTTACACCTTGTATCTAAGCTATAGTTTCTAAGCATAATTAATCCCATATATATATTTATGCTTAAACATATAGTTGTTGTACAAAATACGAGTACATGTCTGGATATGCGTGCACTTGCATATAATTTTATTTATTTCTATCCATAATACAAGGAGAAAAAAAAAACGCATGTAAATTAATACATTCTTTAGAAAATTGTAATACTTGATAAATAATGCTATTTGTACCAGTAACACTAACACTAACAGTACCAGAGCATTGAATTATAAATGATGTCTTAATCAGTTAAAATGCTTATTAGTTTATTAATATTCATATACTTTGTGATTTTTTATTAATTTAGGAAAAAGTAAACTAATTTGGAAAATAGAAATATTTATTTATTAACAAACATGATCACACATTGGCTGGTATTAGAACATTCATGGGCATACATGACCATGAGCAACCATGCATAGTTTAGTTTATGACTATACATGATCTTAAATAAAGGGTGGTTAAATTTTAAGGGCCGATGTTGAATGTGAACCACACATAAACGTCAAGTTTTTCTGCATTTCATTTGACATTTCTCAATTTCAGACTAAGTCAATTTGAACCATTGAAAGATACATAATCGAGCAATGCGTTGAAATTATTCAGGATTATTATGAAAATGGGCGTTCAAATCAAAATGCATATCGTGCACTTTGTGATTTTTTCTGGTCAACATAATCGACCAAATGTGTCCACAATCAGGAGAATTGTGGGCACATTTCAGAAAACCGGGTCTGTAAAAAAACACCTGTGCATGCTCGCCCAGTTCGTTCTGCGGAAAACATTGCTGTTGTTCGCGATAGTGTGTCATGAGGTCGGCCAAGCATTTACCGTGAATGGTGTTCGCTATCGCGAGATAACAACGAACTTATTGTGCCAGGAATTGAGGATATGACCCTGGACGATATGTGGTTTCAACAGGACGGTGCCACTTGCCACACAGCTAACGAAACAATGGCTCTTATGCGTGACAAATTCAATGGCCGTGTTATCTCACGTGGAGGCGATGTCAATTGGCCGCCAAGATCATGTGATTTCACACCGTTGGACTTCTTTCTTTGGGGTTATTTGAAAGAAAAGGTGTACATCGATAAGCCAGCAACAATTCAAGAGCTAAAGGATGAGATAATTCGGCACATTAACGGCATAGAACCTCAATTATGCCTCAGCGTCATCGAAAATTTCGACCATCGGATGGAGGTGTGCCGCCGAGGTCGCAGCGGCCATTTGGCCGATATTTTGTTCCATACATAATTGAACCATACCATATTATCATAATAAAAAGAAATGACAATAATTTCCTAAATAATTTGTGTTTTAGTCAAAATTTCTTTGTATCTGCGGATCGGAAATTTAAGGTTACGAAGGTATATATGATCATATATGACTGCATGAATCATTTGTTAAACATATATGAAAACATATGGCCGTATACCGAATATGGCAGATGCGAAGATGTATGGTCATATATGAGAGATCATGTATGATCATATATTAAATTATGAATGATTGTAGAACATACGCAATTACATGTATGTTCATGCATGTTCATACATTGGCTTGTATATGATCCTACATGATCATACATTCACTCACATATGACCATATATCTTCGGATGCGAAATTTGAGAGCATATGGTCATATATGAACTTATATGTGCATTTGTGATTAATATACAATATGAGTATATATGATCATATATGACTATATACCGCCTTATACAATCAATTTTTGGATCCGAAAATATATGGTAATATATGATATTATATATTGTCATTTATTGAACAATGTATGTATGATCATATATATTTCGATTCTTACATGGGTAAGAAATTAATTTTATTGGGTATACAAGTTAATAATGTCGATTTTTTTGCTTGCAAAAATGCATTAATTATAATAACAAAATGAATTGATACATTATTTAAAGTATTGTCCCTCGTTAGCCACTACTTTTTCCCATCTTTCTGGTAGCATATTGATTTCGCGCCAAAAGAACTGCTCCGGTTTTGAGGTAAAGAATGAATCAAGCCAATTTCTGATACCTTGTTTTGAAGTGAAGGGCGTTCTGCATCGAACGAAACAAATGGTAGTCAGAAGGGGCAAGGTCTGGGTTATTAGGCGGGTGAGCCAAAACTTCCCATCCACTGTTTTTCAAATAGTTTTTGACTGGTCTTGCAACATGTGGCCAAGCGTAGTCATGATGGAAGATTATGGCCTCGTGTCTGGTCGAATATTCTGGTCGTTTTTCGTTGATTACTCTCTTTTAACGAATCAATTGGCGTCGGTACAGGTCCGCTGTCTCGTCTCACCCGATTTGAATAGCTCATAATACAAAACACCCTTCTGATCACACCAAATACAGAGCAATACCTTGGTGTCATGAATATTCGGCTTAGGCGTTGATTTGGCTGGTTGGCCGGGTTTTACATATGACTTTTTGCGCTTGGGGTTATTGTAATGTATCTATTTTTCATCAACAGTAACAATACGATGCAAAAATTACTTCTTTTTGTAGCGTCCAAGCAGCAAAATTGCTTTCAACGCCTATCGGCTTCAATTCATATGGGACCCAATTTCATTGCTTTTGAATGAATCCCAATGCTTTTAAACGTAGGAAAATGGCTTGTAATGTGATTTCCAATGATAATGCAAGATCTTCTTGTGTTTGACAAAAATCTTCGTCGAATAATGCTTCCAATTTTTCATCTTCAAACTTTTTCGGCTGACCAAGCCTCCCCTTGCCTTCTGTGTTGAAATCACAACTTTTGAATCGCGCAAACCATCGTTCACAAGTTTTTTGAGTTGATGCATGTTGACCGTAAGCTTCTACCAACAATCGATAACTTTCAGCAGCCGTTTTCTTCAAATGAAAGAAGGTTATCAGACTTTCCAGCAAAACATCTTTTTTTGGCACAAAATTCGACATATATAATATAGCGATTAAAAAAAATGTGAGCTTACACTTTGGCGTAAATTAAATACTGAATTATAATGATAGATGTTTACCCTCCAAAATGCCATATTTGATATTATTGACACAAACCATATGTGATAGTTATGCCATCTGTTGTCCAAATCGACATTATTAACTTGTATACCCAATATACAACAATAGAAACTTAAAAGCACAATTTTTTACAAATTTTATAGATAAAAAAACATTTTCAATTTTAGAGAAATTTAGATTTATTTACAAAGGCTGATATGTATTTATTGCAAATATCATAAACTTTATATATGCTTTTTGAATAAATTTAGAATAAACATTAAATAAATACATAAAGTTGAAGTATTTTTTTTTGTTCAAATATAAAACTTATTTTTCTTTTCTTCCCTAATACGATGACAAGCTACTGTAAAAATACTCTGTGTATATAATTGCATTCATTCATGCACGTGCATTTAATACATACATGAATATTAAATGTAATTAAATTATAAAATTTAAAATTTTCTTTAATTTAGTAAAGTTAAGACTTGGATAGAAAACGAGAACAATATTGTGCGTAATAAAACTCATTAGTTTTATTATTATGAACATTATGAAGAAACTCTGGAAATTGTTTTCTATTGTGTAAAGAAAATTAAAATTTATTATTTTGTATACATAGATATTATAAGTTATTAAATTAATTAGAAAATTTCATATATATATTAATAAAATGTTTTGTTAAGTGTTAAATAAATATATGAAAATTTAAGATAAATATTTATTAAAAAATATAAAGAAAATTTATAGATATAACATTTATAAAAATAAATAACATTTGAAAATTAATTTGCCAAATTAATATGTATTCAACTACACTCATAATAATAAAACTACACTCATAATAATAAAAGTCTATATATATAATATGTGAAAAAAAAAACCATTTAATCTTAGTGTAAATTATACTTTTATCTAGCTTTTAATAAATTTATGTTATAAAATTATCCCAGCTTTAAAAATTGGGCATAAAAGGGTTAAGAAAATTCTTATTTTATGATTATATTGATGTTTTTGTAAAAATACTGCAAAAATATATAAAGGAAGTATCGAAATGTTACTTTTGAGTCATTCTATATGAAAACACGGAAAAAAATGAAAAATTGTTGCTGGGCCATTTTGGATATTGTTAAAATTTTGTGGAAATGTTCCTAAGGGTTCCCAGAACCAAAATCCAAGAGGATTTAATTTATGTACACGGCACTACCGGTTCACGCAAAATAAAAAAACTAAAAAGTCTTGTTTTTGTGCGTAGTGGTTTGAGCTAGAAAAAAAACTAAACGGGTTTTGATGTGTTATAAAGTTAAGTACTCTGAAAATTTCAGTTTTGTATCTGCTAACCAACATATCCAAATTGTAGCCTGAAGAAACATGCAAATTATATTTTATTATTTAAATATATACAAAAATCAAAAAGGATTTTCTCTAAACTGCTGTAAGTCCGAGAGAAGTGAAAATAACTAAACGGGTCTTGTGGTGTTATAAAGTTAAAAGTAGGGAGTAAGTACTCTGTAATTTTCAAGTTTGTATCTGCTAACAAACATGACAAAATTGTAGCCTGAATATGAAAATTTTCAAAATTTCAAGTAATGATTTTTTCATAACGAGTTGCCAGATTGAGCCAATTTTAATTTTGTATTTTTCTCCGACATGTCTAATTTGTATCTGAGAATTATAATGCTTTTATATTCATTAGCGCCGGCACTGGAGTTCATTGAAAAACACAAAAACCAATGAAATATGCTTATTTTCAATACCACGTTATTTTTCGGGTGTATAAATTAAGTCAAATTTTATATTTTTGATAGAAACTATAATCCTTCAGCTTTAAAACGATGCCTTGATCATGTAAATATCTCTAGCAGAAAAATTTTAACAGCTCAAACCACTACGCACAAAAGCAAGACTTTTTAGTTTTTAGTTTTTTTATTTTTTATTTTGCGTGAAGCGGTAGTGCCGTGTGCAAAAATTAAATCCTCTTGGATTTTGGGTTTTGAGACCCTTAAATTCATTTCCAGTTAGTTTTAGTAAAATCTAAGATATGCCAGCTTTGTCGATTTAGTGATTTCATACAGAATAACTCTTTTGCTTTACCAGATGGCTGCTATGCGTATGAGTATTATTAATATGAAATAAAATATCACTCATACGCCGTGTTTGTAAATAAGAATTTTAGCTTTTGAAATTGCTTACTACATAATATGAAAATAACTAAAGTTTATTGCTTATAAATGGGTATAAGTTTTAGTTAACGGTTAACTCTGGTTATCTTTAGATAGGTTATCTGCCCTTAATGAGCCAAAGTAAATAATTTCACGACCTAAATATTGTAAGTTAGTGGGTTCGATTTCTAAATGTCCTCTCAAAATTTGACCAATAGTTAAATTTAAAATTATAATGGTAAATGACAATAAGTTTGATAGTTAAAATGCCAGTTAATAGCTAACTTATTATTGTGACAATTAGGCTTAATCCGAAATATATTTTACGGACCTCAATGTTGTTTGAAAGAGAAATTGATCACGACAATTGTTGTAGGTTCCCTCTCAGGCTGATGCATTCAATAAAATTTTTGGAAATGAATAGTATAGTAGGATTTTTTTAAGATCATATCATATTCTTTTTAATTATTTTTATTGTAAAGAAACATGAAAATTTTATTAGTAAGTTATAGAGAATAAAAATTGAGAAATTCCACTGAGCCAGCAGAATAGAATACTTAGTATTTTCGGTTGGCGCTACCCAACCTTGTCAATACCCATGCTCTTCTTCTCCCTTTACGGTCATTGCTTGTTGATGATTGTCTATTTTATATTGAGTGTTAGGAAACAAATTAACAAACTTGTAAACAACAACACAATTAGACTAACATCAACGAAATTTAACAATTTATATTTATCCTCTATATTTTACAGTTTTTTGTTATGAACTTTAATTCTTAAAGTATCAAATAACACAGCTTATATGAAGCATTTAATATCAAATGTTTGTCTTAATCCATATTAAATCTACAACTTAATCTATGTTGATAGTTAATGAATAGACAATATTTTGAATTATATTTTTCACTGTATCCTTGTGTGTAAAGTAATGGAATTTTATGAATTGTTGATCTGTTATTTTGTAAGTGAATAGTATAGTAGTAGTAGTATATTGTCTATTCATTAACTATCAACATAGATTATGTTGTAGATTTAATATGGATTAAGACAAACATTTGATATTAAATGCTTCATATAAGCTGTGTTATTTGATACTTTAAGAATTAAAGTTCATAACAAAAAACTGTAAAATATAGAGGATAAATATAAATTGTTAAATTTCGTTGATGTTAGTCTAATTGTGTTGTTGTTTACAAGTTTGTTAATTTGTTTCCTAACACTCAATATAAAATAGACAATCATCAACAAGCAATGACCGTAAAGGGAGAAGAAGAGCATGGGTATTGACAAGGTTGGGTAGCGCCAACCGAAAATACTAAGTATTCTATCCTGCTGGCTCAGTGGAATTTCTCAATTTTTATTCTCTATAACTTACTAATAAAATTTTCATGTTTCTTTACAATAAAAATAATTAAAAAGAATATGATATGATCTTAAAAAAATCCTACTATACTATTCACTTACAAAATAACAGATCAACAATTCATAAAATTCCATTATTTTTGGAAATTTATATGGTTAGTGGATAAAATGAAAAGTGTTCCCCTTGATGGCCTGCTAAGCCCTTTGACTAAAACCATATAATTTATAATATGCGTTCCTTGAAGTATGGTAATGTAATATACTTTTTGGAACACCCGTCAGGAACGTCGATAAAATGAGAGTTTAAAAGGGGAAAAGGGTCCTCCTTAACAGTCTACCCAAATATGTGTTCCTTGAAGTATGAGCAAAATTATTGATAAGATAATTTCTTTGGAATTTTGCACAAGAATGTGTTAAAAATTGGCATTATTAAGAGGCAAAATTTTGCCCTTAATGGCCTGCCTAAGCTGCTTTGGCTAGAGACCCGAAATTTAAAATACGTGTTTCCTCAAGGAAGGGGATAATTTACAGATACGGTAATTTTTGGAATTTTTAACATGAACGAGTTCAAACAACTGGTTAAAATCCGGAAAATTTATGGCTGAATGATATTGAAACATTAAAATTGGGATACACAATGGAATGGAACGGGGAACCTATGGAACTGAAGCACTAGGAAAGAGGTACCCAAATTTATTTGAATGGCAAACGATATGGAATGGAACGGAATGGAACGGAATGTAGTGGAGCGAAATGGAATGGAACGGGGAACGAGTGGAACTAAAACACTAGGCAAGGGAAACGAAATCATTTGTTTGTTGTGGTAAGTGCTAATTTACGTGGTAAAAATGGGGTTCACAATGACATAGTGGGGTTAAAGAGGGAATGATTTCCCACCTCAAATCGCTTAAGTTAGAGTTTTGAAAATTGTGGTCTGCTATTTCGATGTAAACATATACTATGGAATGGTTTACTAAAATTATTACATAAAGCAGCAACTTGGAGAATAGTCTTACATTTAACGCCCTGCCCTTGTTAGAAATCTGAAGCTGAAGATATGTATTCTTGAGGTTATAAAACACTTTCTGGATCAACCACTAAAAACGTAGAAAAAATTTGGACAAATGGAGAAAAGTGTCCATTACCAGCTCAACAGCTGGATCTACAAACTTGAAATTTGACATATAAGTTCCATTGAGAATAAATATTTTGAAATTTTTAAGGATATGGACAAAAAGCGCAAAAAATCTTGCCATAAGTATCCTGCCGAAAAAAAATTCGTCCAAAAAATGTAACCTTTAACTTACCCAGCAAACCATGGCATCAAATACTTACCAGACTATTTACTTGCTTAATTACATTTGTTCGTGATGTCCCAAAAGTAATGAGTGGTCATTATCTCCTTGCTTACAAAAAACCCAAAGTAATGGGTGGTCATTACCTTCTCGCTTACGAACATCCAAAAATCATGAGTACCCATTACTTTTTGGACATCGCGAACAAAAGTAATTAAGCGAGTAAATAGCCTGGTAAGTAGTTGATACCATGTTTTTGCTGGGTTATGTTTTCTCTAGAGTATGGGCTTATTCACAAGATACATTCTTTTTGAAATATCAATTCAAAGCGTGGGTTTAAATTTGCTAACTTTGTGCTTTAAAGACAAGTGAAAGCTTTTTATATAAAAAACCTGACTTTTAAAATTAAAACATTTACTGCCAAAAGCGAAACAGATTTATTTGAAGATTTAAATATTTTGAATAAATTATTTATTTTTCTTCTTAACATACTTCGATATATAAAACAATAGGTAACAAAGTATCCAGCATTTATGCTGGTAAACAATAAATAATTAAAATTTAGACAATTTTAATTTTATTTATTGAAGAAGTTAAAGTAAAACTAAAATAAATATTTGATGACAGATCATTGCAAGCACAGATAATATATCAACGATATCATAATATTCCAACAACATTAAAATTAAATGCAATTGTTTGGCACATGGAGCAACACCTTTAATATTTGTTTTAAATTGTTCTAAAAAAACAATTTTTTTTTCTCCAAAAAATAACTAGCTTAAAAAAATTCTCTGTCATTTAAAAACCAATTAAAACTTTTTCATCGGTTCGGTTCAGGAAAAATAATTTTAGCAAAATATTACAAATCCGGTCTCATCAAAAAAATTACCTTATTTTTAATAATTAATTTAATTTTCTTGTGTGTTATATATGTAAAAATGAAAAGTATAAAATTTCATGCCACTAAATACATTATAAAGTTCTTAAAGGACATAAATGCCGGTTGTATCCTTTACCTAGCTAATATTATATTATATTTCTTTTTCTCAGTATTCTTCTTTACTGCTAACATGATCTAAAGATAATTTATATTATGCACGTACTCGTTTAGAAGGCTCTATTTTTTTTTATAAATAAATATATACTTCCACATGGTACACTCATAATAATCCCTTGCTTAAAAATTCAAATATATTTGTTTTTGCACAAAATTATTATTATTTATTTTTAGTATTTTTATGAAATTTCTATACCGGTTGGTTGAAAAGTTCCTGCGCTCATCAAGAGATGGCACTGCTAGCTCCAAACTTTTTTTTCTCAAGTTGGTATAACTGTCCTGAGAACACATGCAGGTCATTCTGTCAATTCTTTCTTTGTTTACAAGCCATTTGAAGTTGACGTGTCATTGATTTTTTTTAATATGGAAAAAATTGAATATCGTGCAGTCATTAGATTCTTTGTTTTAAAGGGTTTAAAAGCAAAGGAAATTTATGAACAATTGTTAGAAGTGTAAAAGGAGTCCTCACCTTCAAAACGCACCATTGAATTTTGGGCTGGTGGTCGTACCAGCCTTAAAGACGATCCACGCGAAGGACGACCAAAAACTGCAACCACAGCAGAAATCATTAGACAGGTACATAATATGGTTAGTGAAGATCCAAGTTTGACTAAGCGTGAAATTGCTAATGCCATAGGCATCTCAGACGAACGAGTACTCCATATTTTACATGAAAAATTACGTATGAAAAAACTGTTTGGAAAGTTAGTGCCGCACACATTAACAATTCAACAAATCGAAAACAAATTTCTCAGCACAATTTGGAGCCTTTTAAATTAAACCGACTTCTTGCGTCGTTTTATAACTATGGATGAGACTTGGATCTACTACCATGATCCTTAATTGAAACAAGAACGTTTACAGTGGACTGAAGCTGGTTGTTCAGCTACAAAGCAGGTGAAGTCACAACGATCAGTAAAAAAGGTTATGACATCTGTTTTTTGGGATGCAAAAGGAATTTTGTTGATTGATTATCTTCAGAAAGGTAAAACAATCAACTCTGAATATTATTGCAGCCTTTTGGATCAGCTGGATGAAAAAATTCGTGAGAAAAGATCTGGTTTAAAGAAGAAAAAATAATTTTTCATCAAGACAATGCACCTGCTCACAAAAGTGTTTTGACGATGGCTAAATTCAAAGAATAAAAGTACGAATTGCTTGAACATCCACCGTATTCACCAGATTTGGCTCCCAGTGACTACTATCTCTTCAAAAATCTCAAACAATTCCTTCGTGGAAAGCATTTTTCGTCGAATGAAGAGGCCATAGTAGCCGTAGACGGTTATTTTGCAGAGCTTCCGGAAAACCATTATAAGGATAGGATAAAATTATTGGAAGATCATTGGAACAAGTGTATTGAGCTTCTAGAAGATTATGTGGAATAAAAAATATATTTCGTAACAAAAACAGTATTCTTTCATTTCGAGCGCAGGAACTTTTCAACCAACCTGTATATTACAAAATTTTTCATAATGACTAAATATTTTATTCTTTCGTAAAATAAACCACAGTTTTCGTTTATTTTACCTATGGATTATTATGAGTGTATGTAATTCAGAATAAGTGTGTTGAAAATTTTACGTGGTCTTTTGCTATTTTCACTATCATACCTTACCGTCGTATTGTATTGTCTATAAATTGTAATGCCGCGTTAAAAGAACGAGAGAAGGGAAAAAAAAACAAAACCTGACAAATTTATGGTTTTATCTTTTCAGCAATCTTGGGTAAATTTCTTTTCTTTGTATCGTAGCTAGAACAAAAAATTAAAAAAAGGAACACTTGATTATACTTATGCCCTTGTTAGTAGAAGGCTAGCAAAATGTATGATATGATATTTCTTGTGCATATTAAAACATTGCAAGGTGTTGTGGTGGTGGTGGTGGTGGCAGTGGTGATGCACAACTATGTAAGTTTTGGTTTAATGTTGTACACGGTGTAGAACTCCTTTTGCTGTTTGTTTCTGTGTGTAGGTGTTTGCTAGTAGAACGCAGAGTTTTCTTTGTTTCTATCCTTGATTTTTTATTGTAATCGGTAGATTATGACAATATTCTACTAAATACACACACACATTTGTGCAAAAATCTTCGTACTACAATAAGTATGTAAAACTATTTTTTTTCCTTTCTTATCTTCATTTGTTTTGCATTATGGTCCGAGATCGGCAAAATTATTGCTAAAAATATAACACTGCAATAAAACTCTAATTTTAGTAAAATATTTGTTATATAAAAACGTATGCCGGAACAGATGTTGTTAAAAACAAAATTTATGTCCCATAGCGCTATAGTGATTTATGGGACCCTTTTACTACGGTGTTATATTATAATTTTTGTATTCTCTTTTTTGTTTACATATTTTATACCGCCACATTCTTTATGTTGGAAAAATATTTATCAGATTGTTGTGTTGTTTGTTACAACCAAGAAGTATGGATTTTTATTTGCATAAAATTTTGTATGCATCAATGGGCCTATCAATGGCGCCCCTTAATGAAGACTTAAGTTTTTGCGTTTCCATCAATATGTTATTATAAATTATTAGATTTCCAAATATTTTTTTATTTTCAACATTTCCAAGCCCAAACATTAGAGTTAGGAACTTAGGTTCCTTCTCCGACAAGGCAGTATTTTTGAAAATTTGACCTGAAAGTTGCGGCCTGCCTAAACTGCTTTTTCATTGAAAGTGTTATTTTGGAATTTTCGTGGTAAAAATGGGGATTCAAAAAGACAGCCCCTCAATGGCCTGCCCAAAACCGCTTTGGCTAAAAACCTGAAATATTTTTAGGAATTTTCACCAGGAACGTGGTAAAAAGGAAAAATTTTTCCCCTTTACGTCCTAAAATTAGGAAACGAAATAAAATGGAATGGGGAACGAGTAGAATTGAAAAACTAGACAAAAATATCAAAATGCAAACGAGCAAACGAGGAATTAAAACACTAGTCAAGGGTAATGAAAGAAATGGAACACGAAACTTGTGGAATTGAAATACTTGGCATGGGAAATGTAATTGAATAAAACGGGGAATGTGTAGAAATAAAACTATAGTCAAAGGGAATGAAATAGAATGAAACGGGGAACGAGTTGAGTTGGAAAACTAAATACAGGAAACGATTGGAATTCAGAACTAGTTCTGAATTTTAGTTTTTTGTTTTAATTAATTTAGTGATTTTGTTTTAATTAATTTAGTGATTAGTGGTTTTTTTTTAAAAATAAAAAAAAATTTAATTGATAAAACATTGTCGAGGTGAAAAAATAATAATAAAAAACGTGAAAAGAAATTTTGTGGTGGAAAAATTTTTGAGGTAAAAATTAATTGTGTGGGGAGGAAAAAAAATATTTTACCTATATTTCATAACATATGTAAAGGGTACAATGATTCAGATGATTTGCTATACACTCGAAAATTTTAAATGTGTGTTAATGGGGTTTGTTTTTGAGAATGTATCCATTTCGCAAATATTCAAAAACAAAAAAAAAATAAATAAATAAATAAATAAACAACATCAGTAGGTATAATTAATATTATGTTTATAATATTGAGTATACGTACTGATGTCCCAACAACACATGTTGAACAAAGCCAAGTAAAAAGCTTAAACTATTCGAATTGATACAAAAACATCTGGGCTTTTTTGTAAATAAAAAAACTGGTTAATTTTAAGATAAATTATGTTACGAGGACTGATCAATAAGTCCGTGATTCATTAATGCTCCTGTCAACAAGAATCTGTCAGTTGACTCCTGTCAAAATTTGAACACGCTATGTCATTTATTTTGTGTTTGACAGCCATTGATAGCAGATTACCGAGTGATTTAAGGAGCAAATGGAAAAAGTAAATTTCGTGTACCCATTAAGCATTATTGTTTGCGGAAAAAATATCACTCAAACCTAGGATAAGCTTGATAAATAATATAAGAATTCTGCACCATAAATTTCAATGATAAAAAAGTGTTTTACTGAATTTTGTTGTGGCCGTACAATCACGAATGATACCGAACGTACTGGACGCCCAATTGAGGTCTCTACACCCGAAACAATTGAAAAAATTCACAATATGGTTTTGGCCGATCGGAGATTGAATGTGCGAGAGATTATAAGAATCTCTCATGGCTCGGTAGTTTCAATTTTCAATGATCACTTGGGTATGAGCAAGCTTTCCGCAAGATGGGTGCCATACTTGGTCACAATCAACCACAAACGCAATCGTGTGACAACTGGTAAAAATCCAGTAATTTTCCTTCGAATCGCTCCCTCATCCGCTTTATTCTCCGGATTTAGCTCCAAGTGACTATTTCTTGTTTCCGAACCTGAAGAAATGACTCAGTGGAAAGAGATTTGACTCCAATCATGAAATCATCTCACAAAAAAATACCTATTTTGATGACCTTTAAAAATATTATTTTTCATGAAGGGGTAAAAAAATTTCAGAAAGATTGGGCAAAGTGTATAGAGCTCAAAGGGGACTATGTTGAAAAATAAAATAATTTTTTATCCAAAAACCTGTGTTTCATACAAAAAGTCATGGACTTATTGAGCCGTCCTCGTATTTCATATACTAAAAATTTAAAGCTTTATTTTTCTTTAATTTCTCTAAAATTAATTATCAACGTGATAATATTTCGAATCCCATTTAATAATTACATACAAATAAAATACTCAAAATGAGCTCAATATTTAACAGTGGGCGTGGTTAGTTCGCCTGGTGTGGAAAGTTTTATATGTTGAAAAATATAATGTTGTGTAGGATATAAAATATTCGTCTCTATCAAGTTTTACACTGTGGCTTGGTTTTGTTTTTTTTTGTTTTTATTTTCTTAAAATGATTTGTTGTTTTTATTATAACTGTTGTTGTTATCCTACGATGTCTTCATTTTAATTTCACAATCATTTTTCTTTGTTATATTTGTCCAGCTCTTTTCTAAGTTATCGTTTCCTTAATATTTATTCATGTTCAATTTTAAGTTTGTTTTTTTTTCTTCTAGTTTTTTCTTGTTACTTTTCCTTTGTTTCATTTCTTTTCAATGATAGATTTATGTTATGAGCATAAACAAGAAAATCTTGTTTGTTCCAACTTATTCAAGTTTCAAGTTGTGTATTTACAGTTAATGCAAACATGAAAAAATTCAAAAGATTATTCAAATTCTAAAATTGAAAAGATATTGTGATTGCAAGATTTTTTTTTGTGTTTTTTTTAAGAGCACGCAAAAAAAATATAAATTAAAAAATTCGACAGTTTTATTGTGTTTTTTTTTTGCCAGAAACTGTATAGTCTATGAAAATTGTTCTTGAAAATATAATTTGTATGAAATTAGTTCGTTATTTAAAATTTTGCTATTTTAGAAATTTGTTTCATTAAAAGTTTTAAAATTGTAAAATTTGTATGAATAACAGCCTGAAGTTTTTCCCTAGTAACTACTCTATTATAAATTATTTTAGTGCAGAAACTGTTATAAATGTTAAGATTTTAAAAACTCTAGTTTTTTATATATTTGTGTTTATTTTTTCATTTTAATTAGTGTACCAAAATGACGAATCGATAAATTGAAAAAATTGACGATTAATCCTTTAATTCATAATAAATATATTACTTTTAGAAAAGATCACAAAGAAATGTTGATTTTTTTTTAATGAAAATCAAGTTATGTCTACTGTATTGTTTTAAAAACTGTTGGTTTAGGACAATTGAAAGCATCCTGAGACTTTTTTTTAAAGAATCATGTTTAATAATCTTGGGGGTGTTTGGGTAGAATTTGAGGACTCTGTAAAAAGAAAATTTTGCCAGACATCTTGAGTGAAAGTAAACCCTCAAGATTGAGCCATCAAAACGCAGAGCAGACAGTTTTTTTACCGTAGTACAACATTTTGTTGATAAACTGGTTTTTTACTTTCTTGATTTGTTACTGTTGACATATATGGAAATATTCTAAATAAACTAGAGCTGCCTTCAAACAAAAGTCAATAAGAAATTCTCAAAAATATTGTACGGTTTTGCGAAATTAACGAATAAATGTCACAGGACTGCCCACTGCCCACTGTTCACTGGCACTTTCACTTTTATTTTAGGTTTTAGTAGTATTTCAGTTTCAGTACTTTCATTTTCAAAATATGCGAGTTTGATTTCTCAAATATCTAAATATCTGTGAACTTCTGACAAACGCCCTTATGTCGACTTAAGAAAATTTACCAAGCTTTTTGTGCTCAATAAATCTTTTAACTACGCATATTGTTGCAAAGTCCTGCCCTATTAAATTGTAACGATTTTTCTATGTTTGTGCAATTAATGAATGAGAATAAACGTATAATAATAAATGTAGTCAAATAAGTAACAAATTTCCATGATATTAATTTAGTTTTTATAATTTTTTTAAAATAAATTTTAACGAAACTGTTTTAAGAAAATAAAATTTTCAAATTAAAATAAATGCTCTATTATTATTTTTTAACATAACCCAACATACTAAATGACTTGAGAAAAATATAATTATAAGCTTACAAACACAAACCTTAAGCTTGAAAAAGACTTGAGAATATATTGAAAAAGGCTATCGTAACAATTGTAGAAAAATCAAAACGGAACCCTCGTGAAAATATTATGTGTGTATGATTACTATAAGCTTATTTTTGCAATTGTAGAATAAGCTTACAAAAATAATATATTATTAATAGTTGAAAAAGAGAAATCATAATTATTTTTTTGTTTAATTTAATTTATTTTTTATTTTAATTTTAAAAATAAATAATAATAACTCATTTTAAATATAAAAAATAATGATTCATTTTAAATATAAATAATAATAATTAATTTTAACCATAAATAAAAATAATTAAATTTAATATGCAATTGCACGTTTATTATATAAAATTTACAACTTAATGTACACGCAAAACACGTTTGACAAATTTAAAGAAAAAGTAATGACACTTGTTGTATGCATTATAAGCGTAGAACAAAGAACACAAGACTAGAATGTATTGAAAAATATTTCTATTTCAATCGTCATATTGCGTTGGTGTTGTATGTTGTTTATAAGCATACTTGAGAAAAAGTTATGTATAATAATCTTTTCTCTAGCATTGTTAAATACTGCTTGTGAATTCACATTTTATAAATATTATAAAAAGCGAAATTAAGAAAAGCTTAAAACACACTATTAATATAAGCTCATTCTCAAGTTGTATTGCAGTTTGATTGCTATATGGTATATTGGGGAGTAACGTCATAGTGCTTGTTACGAAAATACCTATACACGTGTTTGATTGCTAAGAAGACAAGAAATGAGCATAAAATATGTTCACTGTCAATTGTGCTATTTTATTTTAGAGTAACAAAGGTTATATATTAAAAAAGCTTTAAGAATCTGCTAGGGTTTCTATTTTCAAAATATGCAAGTTTGATTTCTCAAAAAAAAAAAACATTAAATATTAGTGAACTTTTGATAAAAGCACTTAAGTCGACTTAATAAAAATTTCCTAAATTTTTGTAGTCAATAAAACCTTTAAATACACATATTCCTGTCAGGTACTCCCCCCAGTAAATTGTAAGATTTTTCTATGTTTATGAAACCAATGCGAATAAGTGTATTCTTAAATATTTTAGACAATTTAACTTAAGTCAAATAAGTAACTAAGTTTCATGATATTTTTTAGTTCTTATAAATTTTTTTTTATGTAAGTTTTAACGAAACTGGTTTTAAGTAATAAAATTTTCAAATTAAAATAAATGTTCTATTATTATTTTTTAACATAAGTAACGTCATAGTGCTTGTTAGAAAAATATCTATTCACGTGTTTAATAGCTAAGAAGACAAGAACGAAGCAAATAATACGTTTAAATAGGTTATTTTTTTTAAGCTCTGCCTATTCTTGTGTTTCTGGCTTTTCTAAAACTTCGGGTTATGATGAGATCTATTACTAGATCGAAATACATGTATCAGCCTAGTTAAAAAATAATTAATTTGCTTTATTTTTATATAGGGCCTTCTTTGGATCTATTTATTTAAAATAAAACACAGACATACGAATTAAAAATAAACATTTTTTACAATTAAATGTATATTTAATGACTTATAAATTTATTCTTTTGTATGGACCAATTTTTAATCAAAAGTGGTGCACAATTTATGTCTACTCCATTCTCCTTTTTCAACACAAATAAAGAGTCAAATCGAAATCAGTTTTTTATGGAACTAATTTTTTTATGTCCAGTGTTAACTGAAAAATCATAAGGAAAATGTTATTTTATTTTATTTTATTTTATTATTTTATTAAATTTTTGACTTTCACATTTAGGCGAATAAGAAATTTAAAATTAGACCTTACGAATGCCCATTAAAATTCCAATTAAGCTATCAAATAAAAACAAACAATAAAACATTTCGTTAGTCTTAGGGTTTCATGGAATTGGTTCTAGTGGAACATTATGTGGAATTAATGTGTATGAGAACCGATTGTAAAAAATGTTTCTTGAGAGATTTAATACAAATGCAACCTTGTCTGGAAGGACATAAAAATATTATTTACATAACTAAGAATTTGTAAAGAAATTTAAACAGACATTGTATATCATATTATCTGTCGTGTTTGCTTTGAAAAGGCGTTTAAAAACGTCATATAAGGATGTTTTTTTGTTTTTTATTAGCTTTTTTTGCCATTTTTTTTTACCCAATATAAAGAAAATTATAAAGTTTTTAAAAAAAATTATAGCAAAAATTTATACTCAAAATTAAACCGATTATTTTTGTCGGATAATTACATATAAGAGTGGGGCTGGTGGTGTAATGGTTAGCGCGTTGGACTGTTACACAGAAGTTTTCGGGTTCAATTCCTTGCGACGGCAACATTAATTTAGAAAAAATAATGTGTGATTTTTCTCTTCCTCAAAAATATCGCAACGTCCTCCTTCGGTGGTTTAATAGCACTTAACCCCACCGAAGTACAATTACAAAACAGGGCTATTAACTAAAAATCTTCAAAAATTTTCGCCACCTTCCTATCAGATAGCGAGCAACAACTGTTCTAATATTTACCATCTCGGGCAATTACAGTGTTGCCATATTTGAAGACTTTCATCTTTCACCAACTTTCATCTCTCCTCTATCCGCTTTCCAAAGAAAGCAACACATTACGAGAAATAAGTAGGAAGAATTTTCTGAGTGTTGCTTGTCTTAGAAGAAATATTTACAGGTTGGTTGAAAAGTTCCTGCGCTCACCAAGAGATGGCACTGATAGCTCCAAACTTTTTTTTTTCTCAAGTTGGTATAACTGTCCTGAGAACACATGCAAAGTTGCAAGTCATTCTGTCAATTCTTTCTTTGTTTACAAGCCATTTGAAGTTGACGTGTCATTGATTTTTTTTTTAATATGGAAAAAATTGAATATCGTGCAGTCATTAGATTCTTTGTTTTGAAGGGTTTAAAAGCAAAGGAAATTTATGAACAATTGTTAGAAGTGTATAAGGAGTCCTCACCTTCAAAACGCACCGTTGAATTTTGGGCTGGTGAATTTAAACGTGGTCGTACCAGCCTTGAAGACGATCCACGCGAAGGCCGACCAAAAACTGCAACCACAGCAGAAATCATTGAGCAGGTACATAATATGGTTAGTGAAGATCCAAGTTTAACTAAGCGTGAAATTGCTAATGCCATAGGCATCTCAGACGAACGAGTACTCCATATTTTACATGAAGAATTACGTATGAAAAAACTGTTTGGAAAGTTAGTGCCGCACACATTAACAATTCAACAAAAACTGGATCGAAAACAAATTTCTCAGCGTAATTTGGAGCGTTTTAAGCCGAATAAAACCGACTTCTTGCGTCGTTTTTTAACTATGGATGAGACTTGGATATACCACCATGATCCTAAATTGAAACAAAAAGGTTTAGAGTTGACTGAAGCTGGTTGTTCAGCTCCAAAGCAGGTGAAGTCACAACGATCAGCAAAGAAGGTTATGGCATCAGTTTTTTGGGATGAAAAAGGAATTTTGTTGATTAATTATCTTCAGATAGGTAAAACAATCCACTCTGAATATTATTGAAGCCTTTTGGATCAGCTGGATGAAAAAATTCGTGAGAAAAGACCTGGTTTAAAGACAATGCACCTGCTCACAAAAGTGTTTTGACGATGGCTAAATTCAAAGAATTAAAGTACGAATTGCTTGAACATCCACCCTATTTACCTGATTTGGCTCCCAGTGACTACTATCTCTTTAGAAATCTCAAAAAATTCCTTCGTGGAAAGCATTTTTCGTCGAATGAAGAGGCCATAGCAGCCGTAGACGGTTATTTTGCATAGCTTCCGGAAAACCATTATAGGGATGGGATAAAATTATCGGAAGATCATTGGAACAAGTGTATTGAGTTTCTAGGAGATTATATTGAATAAAAAAATATATTTCGTAACAAAAACAGTATTCTTTCATTTCGAGAGCAGAAGCTTTTCAACCAAGCGTATTTCGACATTAACCAAAATAGAAGCGATTAATCGAGGTGTTGGTTAATCGATTAACCAAATTGGCAACACTTATTTTAACACATCGACGTGCTTCCATTAATATGTGTTTACAAAGTTTTTTTTTTTTGCCATATGATGATTTCGCGGAAGTTAAAGTTTTGAATTTATGTGTGTGTAACACATTCTACATAAAAGTTTGTGCAATTTTTTCACATATTTTCTAATGATACTGGCATTAGATTTTATGTATTTTGTATATTACTATGTATTTGTGAGTTGATGTAATGTTATAACAAATATTTCCAAGAGTATTTTCAATGACAGGTAGTCGATAAGAATTTTAAAATTATTTTATAAAATGTATATTATTTTAGCAGATGCCAAATAGATTATTAAAAATTTTAACTTACAAAAAACTTTCGAAAAATATTAGTAAAATTATTTTTCAGCAAGGAAGATTAGTAAAAAACCTTGTTATTTTAAAATAGAGAAAATAGCAAGATTATTTTCTAAAAAACAATTGTATACAAAAATCAGCTTAAATTTAAAAAGTAGGATAGAATAACAAAAATTGTTTGTCTAAAAAATATTTTTCTTGTAAATAATATACAACACATTTAACAAAATTTTCCTACCATTTTTTTTATTTGAGTGTATATTTATTTTACCTACATCTTGTCTAAACATTGAGTGTTCAATTGTAAACTATTGCAATTAGCTTGCCAATTCTAACAATGTTGTATGGCTAGAAAACGTGTATAAGAGTTGAAAGTTTGTTGCATATTAGCAAAAAAAAAAAAGACCAACTTTTTGTTGTAGTTGTAGTTGATGTTGTTGTCATCATTATGAAACTGTTTGTGCCAGCTTATATTGTTGTGTCAAGTGGCAAATATGCAGCTAGTCAAAAAACCAAATAACCAAACATTTGCCTCGTCAAGCCAAATAGCAATCGATACGTTATTGTTGCCGCAACAAAAAAGTGTGCATGTGTTACAATCTTTGCAGTAGACATATTTGTTTGTGGCAACAGTAGTATTGCAGCAACAGCAGTGGCAGTAGATTGCAACACTTGAGCGTAACACAAGTATTAGGAAATAAAACCAAACATAGTCGATTTTAAATGACATACACTCTACAGAAGTTCAAAAAGTTACAATCTATAGAGTAGTGGAGTTGGTTTTACTTATAGACTATAGTGATAGTATGTGTTTAAACAATGTTGCTGTGTTAGTTAGGTATCCTTATGTTACATCATAAAAGAATTGAGCTGGCATGTTAAAGTTTTTTAAACCTTACACTGGTAAAATGAGTGTTGTATCAACATTCCTTGAACACGTATTATTAAATATCAAATATAGTTAAAGAATGTGAAAACATTGTATTTAACGAAGTATCGTATCATAGAGTTGTCTGAAGAGTTAGAAATTCATTTGTTTTTTTGTTATTTAGAATTTATTATTTTGGATAATTGTGTACCGTAACCACTTATCTTAAAGCGCATTCGGACGGTCCATTTTTCATTTTTTATTCAGCTAATTGTGACAGTCAAAAATTTCCCGATGATTTTTCAGATAATACTGAACATATGAAAAATTACTTCCACAAAAAATTATTTTCCTTTGACAGTTCATTTGTATTGAAATCGTAGGGCACTAGACAAATGTATACCATTTACAGTCTAAAAAATATTAAAATGTTCACACCTTTTGCTCAAAAACTGGTCCAAACAAGAGAATCAATTTATAAGGCATTAAATTTACTTTTTTCTTTTAAAATCGTAGGTCTGTGTTTTAATTTAAAAAGAAGTTCTACACCTCCAAAAGAAAACAAAAAACATACGACTTATACATGTTTTTCCTTGTGGCAAAATATCTCATCATACCCAGAAAACAGACGGTTACAACAACTATCTTCATATTAAATTATATTTTTAGTTTTGAAAGCCAATATTCAGAAATATTATTATGTTCCACAAAATTTTATTTTAAGAAAAATTTTATTTTTAGATTTTTGCGGTATCGAACCTGGGCATTAAAATTCATAGTTCCCACCCTTGCTTACTGCACCACAACTAATTTTATTTTTTTTTTTCATATATTTGCCATTTAAACATTTCAATATTTTTAGTTAAATTAAAAAAAAAATATATATTTTTTAAATGTTTGCCTTTTCTGGGATTTGAACCCGGATACTCGGAGTACTGAGCTACTTCTATACCCAGTACACCACAAACACTTTTAAATTAGGACGCCTAATTTTGAATCTAAATAATTATTTAAGAAAACAAATATAGTGAAAAATTTGATTACCAATACCAATCATAAGTGACGTCTATTGCTTCTACTGAAAGTCTAATTAAATGAAAAATTTGATCATAATAACAGTATTTGTAGTTATCACTTTTGAATATCGAAAATTGTTTAATAAATTTGATTGATTGTACCAAATTTCTAATATATTAATTAAATAAATGGTTGCTTCCACTGACCTCAATTGTACCATTTTTTTACTATTAAAAAAAAATAAAACTCCAATTATAAATTATTTTTTAATATTTTAATTTTTAATAAACATAAGAAAAAATCTGTACAGAAAATTCAGTTGTACATTTAAAGAATATAATAAAAATGTGTAAAATAAGGTACAAAAATCCATGAGATCAATATAATATTTAAGTAGAAAAAAAATATTTGTTATTTTAAAATTATAGCAACAAGAATTCGATAAATGTAAGAAATTTTTCGTTTGAACTAGACTAGAAACTGTTGACAATTTAAACTATGTAATTGATTGCGTGCAATTTTCTTAATTCCCTTTTCAAAGTTGCTTCCAAAGTTATGTCTATTTATACGGTGACTTTAATTGCACGAAAACTGAATGTGAATGAAGCAACAAAATAAGAATACATATAAGTGTGAACGAGAGTAACAGAAACATGCACGAAAATCGAAAAATGTGCCTATATTGTTACCCCGCTTGCTTCTCTACCCCGGTCGACAACAATCACAAATTGCACGCAATAATTATATGCAACAAAGTCGCCGTCTAAATTGGCTCTAATATAAAAGACATTCAAAAAAATAAGTTGCCAAGAAAAAAAAATTACGATAAACTGGGCAAATTTGTAAATTGTGCCAAATAAACCTTGGGAGTACCATCGTACTTTTAAGACCCAAATTGTACCAAAAATGGTACAATTGTACCAACTTTCGCATCCTTGGCTTTACCCCACGAAAAGCCATATAAAAATCGCAATTGTTTGTATTGAAGAGAACGAAAAACTTACAGTGAAAGAGACATTTCACTCTATATGTTGAGCAATTTTTGGTTAAAGGCCCATCAACAATTATGGAGTATTCCACTCTGCAGAGTGAATTTTGTTCCCTTCTCCTTTGCACTAAAAATAGTTTGCATTATGCCATCTTTATTTTAGTACCTACATTTCACTCCGGGGAATGATGATGGAGTACATTGCGAATCTAGCTTAAATGTTTAAAATATTTTTTTTTACTAAAACTGCATTTTAATTAATTAAAATATACTATTAAAGTAACTTTTTGTAATAATATTATTAATTGTTTGCATTTTGAATCAGAGTCAGCAATATTGGCGGAAAATTTCGCTGGTAAAGAAATTTTCAATTATAAATAAAATTCACAACCACACCCAACGGAAAACTTCTAAAGACAGAGCAAATTATTCACAATAATGTTATTTAAAGGCGTTCTTGCTGAGTTTTTTTAACGTCAAGATGTGCTTTAACGAACTCTGTTCTTAATTTTACGTAATATCGTATATGCAGTTACTTACTCACACTTTTGAGTGGACAATTTAAATAATATTGAAATCATAATAATTCAATTTTTAAAGTTGATTGGAAATACCATTAATTGAATAATATTATTGATTTTTAGTTTCTTTTCCCTTTTTTTAATTCCCAATACATGTTGTATTGTTTTATTAATGAATTTTAGGTTATTCCAAATAAAATTAAAACTCTACAAATAAATGTTAATGATTTTGTTTGAATTACAACCAATTCTTTTTCTGGGTGCAGATCTCGTAGTACTTGTAAGGTTTTCTGTTTCCACGGGTAAATGAAAATTGACAAATGCAATTTTAGTAACAATACCTTTCTATCGGTATCCATAATCTTTTACAAACTAAAAATTCGCTTGGGCTGCTAAAAACAGACAGATGGAGTGAAACATACAGTAGACCTTCCTTGTAATATAGTTGACTGTTATGCAACACTATTCCGCAATTTTATCGGAATTTTCCAATTTTTGATTTTTGTAAATCACGAAAGAAATATTTTCTTTACTTATCAAATTTACCACTTAAATTTTTTTGGCGTAAAAGTATAAATTCTTAAATGTTTTCGCAAAGATGAACAATTTTTAAATTTATAACGAAAAAACAAAAATATTATATTTTATAAAATTTTATTAAAAAATTTATTTATAAAAAATCATTTGAACTCTCGGCCTAAAATGTCAAAATCGATTTAACGCGTAAACTCAAGCTGAAATAATTTATATTTTTTTCAATAATGGAAATTTATGTGAAATATTTAATAAAAATTATTTATTTCGCTAACAAAACACCGTAGGGCGAAATGGAGGTAAATTCAAAATTATATATATTTTAATTATTTTTTTAAATCTTTTAATATATTTATCTGGTAAACTTAATTTTTCAATACAAATCCTTTAAATTGATTTATCTAGAAACACAAGTTCTTTATTTGAAAACGTCTATATTTTCAAGCAAAAGTGGAATTTTATAAAAAATTGAATTAAACCGATTTATCTCGTAATTCGGAAAGCAGAGAATTTAAAATCATCAACATTTTTAACCAAAATTTTCATTCTATATGAAATTTTATTGCAAATAAAAACGATTTATCTTAGGATTATTTAAAATCATCTATACACTCAGAATATTAGGTAGATAAGATATTTTGTATTTTTTAGATAAGATAAATTTCCATTAAAACATATTATAAGCTTCATTATTGTCTTCTTATCATCAAGCACTATGACGTTACTTATGTAAAAAAATAATAATAGAGAATTTATTTTAATTTGAAAATTTTATTTTAATAAAAACAGTTTTCTTTAATGTTACATTCAGCATCAAAAGTCTTAAATAATATTTTTTTCTATGCTTCTGAAAGAAAAAAAGAGTAAAAAAATGTTATTCAAGGACATAAAGGACTACAGGATTCTAAGATATTGCAGGTGCAGCCGGCTGGATAATTTTAACTAAAACGTTCAAAATCTTTATTTTTAAACATTTTTATTTTTGAATTAATGAAAATATTTATATCTTATTCCATTTATTCTTCCGCTATAATATTAATCATTTCTTTTAGTTTTTATATTTCACAACTTTAAAAAATTTAATTAAAATGCTTAAGTGCTTAAGAAAACGTGTTCTACGATCAACTGATCACAAATGTAAAGGAAAGGTTTCTATAGTGGCCAGTTTAAAAAAAACTCCTGGGTTTAAGTGCAAAAAGCATGTCCAGTTAGCTGTATAAATGGTTATAAGATGTAAAATAATTTTTATACACGTCTGCAGACGTTTAAAAAATGTCCATCTGGCTGCAAATGATTACCGAAGAGGATATAAAAGGAATTTATAAAAACTAGATAATATCATGGAAATTTGCAACCTATTTGACTTTAAATTGATTTGTAAAAAATATTGAAGAATACGTTTATTCTCATTCATTAGTTGCACAAACTCAAAAATATCATTTTAATTTACTAAGGCAGGACATGGCAGCAATATGCCTATTGACTGTAAAAATCTAGGAAAATTTTCTTAAGTCGACTTAAGTACTTTTGTTAAAAGTACACGGATATTTAGGCTCTGTGCGAGGTGACTTAATAATTCATAAGCTCAATACAAGCTTACAAAAGGGTTTACAAAATCTTTGAAAAATATTTGGACAATTTTTCAAGGTTCATAGCAATTTGAAAATCTAAATTTAGTTACAAATATTATTGTATTATTTAACCAATAGTATTTGATTTTTTTTTGAGAAATCAAACTCACATATTTTGAAAATCGAAACACTGACATATTCTACAGCTTTAACTCTAAAGCCCAAACAAACTAATAAAAGCATCAGTGAACAAAGAGTTGGCAGTTCTGTATAATTTTGTTCGTTAATTTTGCAAAAACTGTACAATATTTTTAAGAACTTCTTATTGAATTTTGTTTGTCAGCGTTGCTTTACCTTAGAAAATTTCTTAATTTCTCGACAGTGACAAGTACAGGAATTAAGAAATTAGTTTTATTATATATAAAAGGGTGATTAAATTTTAAGGGCCGATGTTGATTTTGAATAAAACACAAATTATTTAGGAAATTATTTTTATTTCTTTTTATTATGATAATATGGTATGGTTCAATTATGTATGGAACAAAATATCGGCCAAATGGCCGCCGCGACCTCGGCGGCACAGCTCCATCTAATGGTCCAAATTTTAGATGACGCTGAGGCATAATTGTGGTTGTGTGCCGAATTATCTCATCCTTTAGCTCTTGAATTGTTGCTGGCTTATAGACGTACACCTTTTCTTTCAAATAACCCCAAAGAAAGAAGTCCAACGGTGTCAAATTACATGATATTGGCGGCCAATTGACATCGTCACCACGTTAGATAACACGGCCATTGAATTTGTCGCGCAAAAGAGCCTTTGTTTCGTTAGCTGTGTGGCAAGTGGCACCGTCCTGTTGAAACCACATATCGTGCACATCCATATCTTCCGATTCGGGCCATTAAAAGTTCGTTATCATCTCACGATAAAGAACACCATTCACAGTAACTGCCTGATCGGCCTCATTTTGGAAAAAATATGGCCCGATAATGCCGCCAGCCCATAAACCGCACCAAACAGTCACTCTTTGTGGGTGCATTGGTTTTTCGACAATCACTCTTGGATTATTATTCGCCCAAATGCGGCAATTCTGCTTAATGACGAATCCACTGAGGTGAAAATGTGCCTCATCACTGTGGATGATTTTTTTTTCGAAAATTGATCATCCACTGTTGTCATTTCTTGCCACCATTCTGACCATTGACGACGTTTGGAATGGTCAAGAGGCTTTAGTTCTTAAGTCATTTATACATGCGTGTAAGTGCAAGTCTTTATGCATAATGTTCATCAATGACGAGCGTGAGTGGTGTAATTGTTGGGCACGACGACGAGTTGAGGTGGACGGGTCTACCTAAACGCGAACAGCAGCAATATTTTCTGCAGTACGAGCTGTACGAGCATGCACTGGTATTTTTACATCTCCTACAGATCCAGTTTGCTTAAATTTTTGTACGATTTTTCCGATTGTACACCCATTTGGACAATTAAATTGACCGAAAAATTACGAAGTGCACAATATGCATTTTGATTTGAACGCCCATTTTCATAATAAGCCCATTTTCATAATAACTTTAACGCGTTGCTAGATTGGGTATCTTTCCATGGTTCGAATTGAGTTAGTCTGAAATTGAGAAATGTCAAATGAAATGCAGAAAAAAACTCAACGTTTAGGTGTGGTTCACATTCAACATCGGCCCTTAGAATTTAACCACCCTAACCAATGCAATCCACAATTTTGTTAGTTCTAATAATAAGACTGTTTTTCAATCTTCTTTTCCCTTCTCTTTTAATTCTCATTGCAACATTTTTGATTTATTAATAGATTATAGATAGATTCCAAATAAAAAAACATCCTTACAAAAATGTTATTGGTTTTTAATTCGAATTATAGGATAATTTTTTTTTTCATTAACAAAATTTAAAATTTATTCCATTTGCTATCATAGGTTTTAGCTCACTGTGCTATATTTAGATACAAATTATTTTTGGGTTCCTTGGTAATAGCCCTCTTTAAATAAGTCTCAAATGCTATAACAAATATATCTCTACCATAATTCTGTTGTGTAGGGTATCAGAATTGTTTTGTTGCTTTAAAGTACCAATAACAGATGCTTAACTTAAAACTGCGTATTATACTAACGTACTACTACTACTACTAGTTTCAATAATGATTTGTTTGCAACCCAAACATTTTTCAATCATGAAAATCACAAAACCGTTTTTTCATTTTACATTTTCTTATACTGGGTGCTTCTTATAGAGTTTTTTTTTGTTAAATGAAATATTCATTCAACTAGTTTGGGGGTTCTTTTTTTTTTTGTTGAATATACATAGAATTTTAAGAAATGAAATTAAGTTTTTTTCTTTTTTGAGTAAACATTGTATTCGAGAGTTTTAAGAGTTTGACTTATAGAGTAGTTTAAGTTTAAGTCAATGTATTACTCGAGTAGTTTCCATCAGCAGTAGTATGTAGTTCTGACTATTCTTATTTCTGTCGTTTTTCCTCCTACCGAAATGCAATTTGTGTCAATAAAATATGTTGCGGTAATGTTTGACAACAATTTGCATTAAAGTGTTTCAATTTTTCCCCCTAAGTTTATAAGTAAATTACATACACTTTGTGGTTTCTAAGTTTTGTCGAAAACGATGAAGAATTTATGGGAGAAAAAAAAAAAGACAAACAATATTTTTCATCAGTGCTGCCAATACGGTGCTTTTAGCACTATTTATGTTGATTTTTGATGACCTAAAAAGGCAAATTTTTATTCATGGTTTCAAAATAAAAAAAAGCTCTTACTGATTTTGCGAAAAGTTCTAAAAGCACTAAATAGAAATTATCTTTTAAGCTACAACTATGAATTTACATTTTTTTTTACTTTTAGTTCATTTCGAGAAGTTAAAAATTAGATTTGTAATAAATACAGGGACTTTATATATTATTTGAATATTTATGGGTCAATTTTGTATAACAAAGTTTGAAAGATTTCTTCTCAAAATAAAAAAAAAAAACAGTCTGGTGCTTTTTTACGTCTTTTTAAGAGTCAAAAAATATAATTTTATATGATTTTAACAGTTTTTATTGCATTTTTTACTCTCAAAAATTTGGCATCACTGTTTGTCTTATTCCATTGGTACACTTAAAATAATAACTTGGTAAAAAGTATTAGAAACTGCCTTCAACCCTAATAGTTTAAAAAAAATTTTGCTTAAATACTTTTTTAAACAAAAATTTTAGTTAGTACCGAGGATTTTATTGGACGAAGGACAAATCAAATTTATATTAGAACCATAGAAAGGCCATATCTGAATTGGACTCAAATGGTATATATACATACAAAATCTTAGATATCTGGTTATAAATATTATGTCACAAAATTTAAAGGTAATCATACCATATGTGGACCTAGTCACACCTTCCTAATTGAAGAATAATCGGCATGCCCGATCTTTTTACTAGTTTTAACATAAACTTTTTTCTTGACTTATTTCCACCAAAAAATAAAAACTTTAAAATTTTCAACTAACGGAATATTCATTTATTTTTACGGAATGGGTCAGTTATAAACTTATTTTGAATTGAATTTTTATTAGCTTTTTGCCAATTTTGTAGGTTGTTTAAAAAGAATTTAAAAATTAACAACAAATAATATTTTATTTAAATGAGAAATGAAGTAGATCGGATTTTGAGTTTTGATTTTAAACAGAATATTGCGGGTTTGGGGTTTTAAGTGTATAAGCGTCCGGTGAACAACTATGTAATTCTGTCTTATTATTTACAAAACGTGTAGAGGTGAGAAACAACCAACTTCTTCACCTCAAAAAATATTTTTCACTAGACGTCTGCATGTCAATAATTTAAATTTCACCTCGACAATTTTCGCCTTAAAAGTTTGTCACCTTAAAACAATTTTTTTTATTTCTCAAAAAATTATTTTTGACTTAAAAAATTTTTTTATACCTTAAAAAAATATTTTTCACCTCCAACATTTTTGTTCACTTAAAATAAATTTTTTAATTCAAAATTTTCTCTTTATGTGTAATAACAGCAAAAAAAAAGTGTATAGAGCCGAATTAAACGCCTTCTCTTATTTTCTTCTAAATTAACAGATTTTGTAATTGCTTCTTTAGACATATTTATTTGAGTGTACTCGTACCTGTATATTACTTAGAAGGAGGTATAAGATTACTACACTATACTTTACATCTGCATATACAACTTAAAATGCTTTATTTGTATAAAAGTTTGGTAGCAACTACTATATGAAAAAGGACTAACTTTGAAATGGTTTACAGAGTCATTAACAAAAGAACATTTAAGAGTTTTAAAAAGATTACAGAGTAAATTTTGATTGGAAAATATAATATAGAAAATATATCATATATAACATGAAAATTAAATACTACATATATATGTTATATATGTATATAATATACTGATTTAAATAATTATTTATTAAATATTTAAGTTAAACATCATCTGAGCATATTTGCACATTTCTTTAGAATTAAATAACAGTTAGTCACATATTTAATTACAAGTACTAAAGTTTTATATATATTTGCGTGTTTTAGTAGTGCTATATAAACTAATATACACGCACACATAGAGAGAGTTACCAAAATATAGGTAATAATTGCCAATGATCAGTTCATGCAAATAAACAAATACTATCGCCACATAAGCATGCGAGACATCCATGCAAACATTTGGATGATATTTTACAAGAAGTTACCTTGGAAGAAAGATATCAATCATTATTTTAAATTATTTAATTTTTATTATTGGGAAAATATTTTAGCACTACTTGGGCAAGATAGTTATAAATTGTTCTCTTGTGGACGCCACAAAATAACCCCCTACGTAATAACAGCCAAACTAAAAGATTAAATAAATCCCAATGAATTTAAACCCAAAAAAAAAAAAAAAAAAAAAATAAAAATAATGACAAAGTTCCCAATAGAAAATTATATAACTCCCTAAAGAGAAATAATATTAAAAGTTGGGGTTTGTTTCAAAATAAATAAACTCCGGAAGGATACAGAGAATTAATTCCCAATCAAAGCAAAGGTTCATGAAAAATAAATAAAAAAATTAATTATTAAAAATTATCATGCATCACAGGTGATGCAACACCTGTAATGCATCACCTGTGATCACTGGTAATGCATCACCTGTGATCACTGGTAATGCATCACCTGTGATCACTGGTAATGCATCACCAGAGATGCATCACCTGTGATGCATTAACTGTGATGTATCACCTGTGATGTATCACCTGTGATGCATCACCTGTGATGCATCACCTGTGATGCATCACCTGTGATGCATCATCAGTGATGCATCACCAGTGATCCATCACAAGTGATGCATCACCTGTGATGCATCACCTCTGATGCGTCACCAGTGATGCATCACCAGTGATTCATCACCAGTGATGCATCACCTGTGATGCATCACCTGTAATGCATCACCTGTGATGCATAACAAAAAAATTCTAATATATGTTCAAATAAGGCTTTAAATAAGAAATGTTCCTTTATTTTGACTCGCTTTTATTTTGAAAAAAATTAATTATTAAAAATTATCATGCATCACAGGTGATGCAACACCTGTAATGCATCACCTGTGATGCATCACCTGTGATCACTGGTAATGCATCACCTGTGATGTATCACCTGTGATGCATCACCTGTGATGTATCACCTGTGATGTATCACCTGTGATGCATCACGTATGATGTATCACCTGTGATGCATCACCGGTGATGCATCACCAGCGATGCATCACCTGTGATGCATCACCAGTAATGCATCACCAGTGATGCATCAATTGTGATGCATCACCAGTGATGCCTCAACTGTGATGCATCACCAGTGATGCATCACCAGTGATGCATCAACTGTGATGCATCACCTGTGATGCATCACCTGTGATGCATAACAAAAAAATTCTAATATATGTTCAAAAAAGGCTTTAAATAAGAAATGCTCCTTTATTTTGACTCACTTATATTTTGACAAAAAACCCAAAGCAAATTACCGGTGATTAGTGACAGCTCTGTCAAACTTTTTTCTTTAATTTTTCGAAAATTTTCAGTATTTTGAAAAAAAAAAATTATTGAATTTGGATTGCAGGCAGCTTTTGTTGAAATGTTCTAATTTTTCGACGGAGACAAATAAAAAAAATAAGAAACCTGATTTATCGTCAAACGAAAAAACGACTCATATCCTATTAGGTGAGAAAATAACTTTTATTTCGAAAATATTTGTTCATTCTATCATTATTAATATATTTTTTTATTTATTTTATATAAATCATATAATTACAAACTATTTTCTAATACCCTAAGCGAGCACTATCAACAAAGGCCATCGGCTCGTTGTAGCGAAAACAGACCAGAGCCTCTGGTGGGAATCTAACCCACGACCCCCGCACTGATAAGCTAGCACGCTATCAACTAGCGTACCGGGGCGCTCCATTATTAATATAATAAATGACTTTAAATATAAATCCGTGGTTATGTGTCAGACAATAATTTGGTGAGCATATATATCTTGAATAAAATAATTATGTATCCAAAATATCGCGGATTTATAATTCAGAAATATTGGTTTCATATAGCTAAAAAATATCGCTCTGGATCGTACATTACGTCAAAGCTCAGTCTAAAAATGTTTGTAAATTTTCTACTATAAAATGGGTAAAGTTTTACATAAATATTACGACATTTCGGTAAATATAAACACCAAATGCGTAAAACTTTCTTTGCGCACACTATGTGTTAACAATTAAACACAATATGCCTTAAGTTAGTATAATTTTGTTGAGTAAATATTTTACGCACTAAGTTTGTAAATAAACTAACTTTTAAAATTAAATTTTTAAATTGAAAAAAGCAAATAATTTAAGTATTAAAAAAATTAATAAAAACGATTAAATTTGTGAATTATTATGAATTACTAAGGTATAAATTTATTGGTTTTATAACAAAAAATTTTTTTGGGGCTGTTTAATTTTCAACATCATGGTGGAAAATGTAGACATTTTTGTGGAATTTTTACGAATATACAATAGATTTTTACGCATTTTATATGTAAGTTACAAAATTACCTTGAATTTTTACGCATTTTGAATGCAATTTTACTCATTTCGTGTTGACCAACTTACGCATAATATGTGTATTTTTTTTTGATTTACACACACAGAGTAAATTTACCCAACTTATGCCCCTAATTTTGAGCAATAGTTACCTACTAGTGCTTTTGTTCGAATACGAACAAAAACCAATAGCACTTTTAGAAATCTATTGCTTGAAATTACGGGCATTATAGTAGGAATACAGTTTTCCTCTATAAGTTGCGTAAATTTCAACAGAATATGATTTTTCCCGCAGTAAAATTTTTCCTCCAGGCGATACGATTTCGAATACGAAAATGTTTGTATTTCAATGTTTGCAGGGATATCTAAAAATATAGACGCATATAAAACCAACATATTGATGTTGATTTAAGCTAATATTTAGATAATGATACTCATCCACATACTTACACACATACATTATTGATTTTCAACATATATAATATACAAATACATATTTATGTACACGTATAAATAATGCATGTGACCCTCAAATTACAAATCTGTATATACAATATTGAACTAATACCATTTTAGTTACAACAACTGTTACTAATTTAACATGAAGTAATATTAAATTATCATAAATTAGGATGTCATTTTGTATAAACTAAAATAATTGACAATTTTATCGCTCAAAACGTTTGAAGTCAATCAATTTATATTAAGGTATGTGGGAGATGTGTATTAAGGTGTCCCTTAAAGGCAGGAATAAAAAATAAGTTAATGTCTTATGTGCATATCGAAATATATATGAATATATATGATCATAAATGTTCCTGTATGTGATCCTATTTGGATTTACGTGATATTTCCATATATAGTTCAAAATATGACCATATATGACTATATATATTTGATAGTATATGTCCATATATTATCATATATGGGCATATATGATCAGATATGACTGTATTCTGATTCGAAGATATAAGATCATATATGAGAATATATTATCATATATTATCATATATGGGCATATATGATCAGATATGACTGTATTCGGATTCGAAGATATATGATCATATATGAGAATATATTATCATATATGGGCATATATGATCAGATATGACTATATTTAAAGATATATGATCATATATGTTAATATATTTATATTTCGATTCCCATCTAAAAATCGAAATATATATGAGCATATATGATCATACATGGGCCTGTATATGATCATACATGGGCATACATGGTCATATACGTGCATACATGATCTCATATATGACCATATATCTTCGGATCCGAAATTTGAGGGTATATGGTGATATATGTACATATATTATCATACATGCTCATATATTATTCATGTATACTCGTATATGATCATATACGTCCATATAGCCCCAAATTTTGGATCCGAAGATATATGATCATATATAAGATCATGTATGGTCATATATTGAACAATGTATGGACGTATATGACCATGTATGCCCATGTATGATCATATACAGGCCCATGTATGATCATATATGCTCATATATATTTCGATTTTTAGATGGGTTTTCACAAAATCATTTTATACCCTTCCCAGTATCCCTGCCACAAATTTAAATTAAAAATTGGAAGGGAAACGTGTTTTTGGTGAGATGAATTTTTGAGCTGAACAAATTTTAATGAAGAAATTAAGACGAAAATTTTTTCCCAATTTTTTCTTTCAAATTTGTAGCGAGATCTAATTAAACAAAACTGGTAAATAATTTGAAACAATTTAAAATATACAATATTAATTTAAATGCCAACTTCGTTAATATATAAATATGGGTGCATGTGATTGTAAAGTCAAATTATGATATACGACTAATATGTTATCATTAATATGTAGCATACGCAAATACATTTAGAAAAACAAAAACATAACTAACTTAATAAAATTTACACATCAAGTTTGTGTAGACACACACACACATATACCCACTTGAATATCCTTGTTTATGTATATCAAGTTGTAATTGAATACTAATTTAGCCCCGTAACTATGACAGATTTAAGCTCAATCGAATTTTTCGACAATAGACTACACAATATACATTGTTAGTTTTGGTTTGACGTTAATTCATAAATATGTACGAGGAAAACATGACCAACTGCAAGTAAATATTTGAGATTTTATTAAATACCAAAATTGAAAATGCCAATTGATATGTAAATATTTATAATGAAAAACGGTTTATATTTTTGGAAAAAACAAAATCATTGGGTGTAAATAAAATAATTTTTGGGATGGTAAATTCTTATACTAGATGGTTAATTAAGAATGTTAATTAACCCTAGAACACACACCCGGGTATAAATGTATTCACTTGTAACTTTGCAGTGCTGTAACTCAGGAACAGCTTAACTTAGGGCATATAGATTTCGGGACTAGAAAACATAAGTAATTTCCAAAGGTTATTTGATCCAATTCGGATCAGTGGTTCAGAATAAACGAGCTTCCAAAGTCGACACCTACGTATACACACACCCGGGATACGTTTGTACCACACTAGTTTATATCCTATTATTGCCGGGAGTGGGGGCAAATGAAAGGGCTAACTACGGCGATTATTCCATCCATATAACCCAAGGACGTACCCCCCATAGGGGACCCAGAAATCGATTTCCGAGATTTCTCAAGGTCAAAGGCCCTACCTATGAAAAGTGGGGTCATTTGTGGACTCAGCCTGGAGTTGTAGGGGTAAATCGACAGCTATACCGAAGCCGAAACTTTCCCTAGAACATCCCAAGGAGATACCACCAGGGGGTACCACCAAAAAACGTAGTGGAAAGTATTGGGTACCTAAATGTAACCACACTTAAAAAAGTTTGTAAGTTAAAATAACTGAAAATATCATTTAAAAGAAATGATATTTCATTTAAAAACCGGTCAACTTAATTTTCATTTAAATTAAATGCCATTTGTTATTTATTTTTAAATGTTGATTAATCAACTGACACATCCGTAAGAAACAAATGATATAATCAGTTAAAATAAATGTCAAAGTTTTACCTACCAATCATTAAAAAATAAATGTTTTTTTCATTTATTTGAAATTATTTCCGTTTTTGTATTTTTTGTTTTTTTTTAATATACTCGTACAATACAAAATGTATGTATGCATATGAAGCTAGAAATACTTTTTGTATGAATGTCTTTCTATATGTATGTGTGTTTATGAAGTTCTTGTAAATTGTATTGAAAAATTTTGTATATATACAACCAATTTAAATAAAAAAACAAATTGAAATTTTTTGAATATTTTTTTTTGAAACAGACAGCAAACAAAATTTAAATTTGTAATAACTGTTACGGACACAAATAAACCACAAGTTTCCGTTTTGTGGGTAAATTTTTATTAAATTTCAAACAAATGAAAAAAATAAATGAAACTGAAAAAAATCGGTAAATGATAGTAAATTATTTCGAATAAATGTATAAAAAAGTTAATATAGATGTTTCTTTGAAAAATAAATGTATGTTCCTTTATTTTTAAATGAAACGGAAAACTTTTTAATTAAACTACAAACAGTTAACTACATAATATTCTGAGTGCATGGTTGTGTGTGGGGGGGGGGGGGGGGATGTAATGTACCCTAATATTTACCCGATTAGGGCGGGAGTGGGGGAAAATGAAAGGGCTGATAACGGCGATTATTCCGTCAAGAGGACCCAAGGACGTACCTCCCATAGGGGACCGGAAATCGATTTCCGGGATAAGGCGCAGTCAATGGGTTTTCATGGTAAAAGTGGGATCCTTTGTGAACCTAGCCATAAGTTATAGGGGTCAATCGATAGGTCTACCGGAGCCGAAACTTTCCGAAGGAGATAGCTCCAGGGGGTACCACGTATACCGGGTGTGTGTTCTCGCTTTTATTATCACATGATGACTCCAATCCATATTATACAATCTATGTAAGTTGTTTAAAATTTGATAATATTCTACTTTTTGAAAACTTTTCACTTCCAACTAAGGATTTTGTTTGAAAATTGTCTTAATTTGTCATTGAAAAAATATGTATATAAAATTCCATGTTTGTCTTTAAATAAATATACAGGTATTTATTTAAACAGTGGGTCACATTTTCTTTACATGTGTTTCCAATTTTTTTTTAAACAAAATGTATTTTTTTTTGTTTAGTCTCTCAATCATAGATACATTTTTGGATGGGTAGCAATACTCACTAAGGGTAAAAGTTTGCCAAAAATAATATTTTGTCCATGCTGCTTACACATAGTAACAATTTCGTATTTATTTATTTTCATTTTTTAACACACATTTCCGCTTTGTTTAATGCAGTAGTCACAGTGTGTAACTTTAAAATTTTGTTGCCAAAAGCTATGAAAAATGTCAACTATATTTAGCTTAAAAAAGAAAAAAAAAACAATAAAGTATTTGTTAGTAGCCTTATTGTTTTGTCTCCCTATTTGCCTTTTACTATGGGTATGTCTGTCATTTGCAATGTATTGTCAATATTGTCAATAACAGTGACAAATATTTGGTTGATTTTTTGTTCAATTTACAGGGAAGGTATACCGAGTCAAAATCCAATTTTTATTTTAGCTGTCCAATTTCATATTTAACAGTTAAAAAGTGTGATTGGAAATTTCACCAGTTTTAATTATTTTAATTTTTTTTTTACATAAAAACAGTTTCGAAAATTAAAAGCCATGTCTTACACTTACATATGTTCTTTGATGAATCTTTATGAATACCTAAGCTCTATTACATATACAAGTTCTGAGGGTTTGCCATAGGTGTCTTCCCTTATTAGTGGGAAAACTAAAAATAAACCTATATTTTCTTTTCCAATTTTCAGTGAATCTAAATAATTTAGACATTTTAAATTGGTTTATTAGTAAAAATAGGATTTTATATTAACTACCTTGGTACTTAATAATGTTACAATTTTTGGCAATAATATTGTCACAGTTTTATGATTAATGTGTTACATGCTGTCATAAGTATTAAGTAAGAAATTTTTCACTTTAAGACAAGTTTCAACTTAATGTCTTCTGCTTTTAATAAATGATTTTTAATGATTTTTTTAGTCTTTCACACCTAAAACATACATTCAAATTTATATACAATAGAGTGGGCAGACATTTTTAAATTCAAATTGTATAAATACAAATTTATAAAATCGGTTTACGTTTAAACAATCGCTCAGAAGTCCACTGATGTAGTTTCATTGAGTTCAGCGTTTATGGGATATTCGGAAAATCTTAAGTAAAACCTTTGCTTTTTTTATTTAATAATATAATGTATTTTCCAAAATTACCACACCATTTGGCTTCACTCGGTTCGGCATACACTACCGATTACCTAGGCAGCGGTGATCAAAATAGTTCATACCACAAAGGATGTGGCATTAGATTGCCTATTTTTAACACTTTTCTTTCGGAGCGAAATATTAGTAGAATCTCACAGATATTTCAGCACCATGTTTCTATATTTCTCGCATCAATAAACTTTTCGCAAAAAACATGTGAAATACAACATTGTTTTACTTTCTTAGGGTGAATCACAGGCAATAATCTATATATATAAAAAATTGTTGCAAGTGTGTTGTGACTTTATAACTCACGAACGGTCAAGCCGAATTCGATAAAGCTTTTAGGGTTTGTTCGTACGGTCGTGTGGATGGTCGACGCGTTTGTGAGTTATGACTTTTCATATCAAGATGTGATTTTGTTTTAAAAAAAAAAAACAACAACAAATACTTAGGCGCCCATGAGCGTGTGCGGTATGTATACTGTGTGCTGACTTCATACACACGGTAAATCCATCAATGAAGTAATCCAACGGCCCCTATGGCTATACATTACTTTACCCATTATTTGGTAATGTGTGGTTTTGCTGGGATATACTACATATATTAATTTAAAGAAGAAAAAAAGGCACTGTATTCATGTTAAATATTTCAATTTCTAAAAAAAAATTTTACAAAATTATATCTGTTCACAGCTTTAAAAGTTAAAAGCTTGAAAAAAAAAACTTCAAATAAAAATCAACTTTATCATCTATTAAGTTGCCCTGAATAAACTAGGGCGACCATCAGATACAGAAACGAAGTGAAGTTCTTATTTTTAATAAATCGGTTGAAGTCTTTTGTTAGAATTTTTCCCTCAAAGTATTAAACAACTAATTTGAAGTTTGTAACAAAACTTTAATTAAAACAATCGTTTTAAAATCTTCATTGTATTTTATTTATTTTTTTATCGCTTATCTTAGTAAAAAATAAAAATTAAAAATAAATACAAAATCCAAAAGGAAAGTGACAAAACAAGTTACCATAATTTATTATTAGAACATACCACGAATACTATAAAATGGTAATTTTTAAGGTTTGAATAGAACGTGAACGGTGCGATATTAAAACAGAGGGCTGTGATATTAGAACACACCTCGAAGGCTATGATATAGGAACAGGCAGCGAAGGCTGTGATAATAAAACAGACCGGGAAGGCTGTTAACAAGTTTCATGGATTTATTTAAATAATTTTATATTTGTGACCTGCTGAGCGTGAACAAATATAGAAGCCAACTATTGGAGGAGCTATATATCGGCGGTACGCCTTAAAAAGACCGATTTAAAACAAAATCAATAGACTTCATTCCGATATAAGCAAAAACGTGTAGACGAACATGTATAAGGAAAAACGGACATCAGTAAATTGACTCAAATGGTGATTCTACCATAAGGTGAGTCTAGGTCTAATACTTTTAATTATTATTATTTCAACACTAACTCTCTATAACCTAACCACATAAGAGTGTAAGTCAAAACTAATAATTTTGAAATTTCTAAATAATCGTTAAAAATATAATTCGTTCCAAAAAATCGTATTTTATAATCCATACTTCAACGAAAAAGTGAAGGTAAATATTTAGAAAATCAATGGATTATTTTTTGCAAATTTATGGTAAACTGTATTTAACAAGATTTGTAAATTTTTCGCTAAATTAACACAAAAATATGTTGCATTAGACGTATGAGTACTACGATTTAATAGTAAAACATATTACTCATACGCCAATATTAGCATGTCCCTAAAAGCACTCAAACGATGCATATTGAAGAGCCAATAATGGGAAAAATATTAAAATTTGTTTTCTAAAGTACTTATAGCTGACTACCAGTGTTTGAAGTTGGTCAAATTCGATTACCACAACTGAATTATTCTACTGGTGATAAATTCGGTTGTTAGCAGGAATCTGATTTTTAGGTATTCAAATTTTTTTCTTTGTGCTCATTATACAAAATGGTTGTAAACTAGTGTAGTAGAACAGGTTCGAAAACAAAATTTTGTTGTTCGTCAGTCAGTTCTTTGAAACCGAAAAATTCTCGGTGTATTTACAGATTTTGCATCATACTGTTTAACAGGTCAATTGAGAAGTCCCCGGCCTGACACATAGATGGCGCTTTTAGACTTAAATCGATATGATTTTTTAGTTAGCCCTAACTTCAAGACACGTTTATAAATTTGACAGCTGTCGGATCATTAGTTTGTGAATTATAGCATTTTGAGTGAAGCAACTTTTGTTATTGTGAAAAAATGGATAAAAAAGAAGTTTCGCGTGTTGATAAAATACTGTTTGAAGGGAAAAAATACAGTTAAAGCAAAAACTTGGCTTGATGACGAGTTTCCTGCTCCAGGAAAATCAACCATCCAGGATTGGTATGCTAAGTTTAGACATGGTGAAATGAGCACCGAAGACGGTGAACGCAGTGGACGCCCGAAAGAGGTTGTTACGGACGAAAACATCAAAAAAATCCACAAAATGATTTCGAATGATTCTAAAGATATCAACTGAACGTGTACATCATATCATTCACGAATATTTGGGTATGAGAAAGCTCTGCGCAAAGTGGGTGCCGCGCGAGCTGACTTTTGACCAAAAACAAGTCAGTGAAAACCAAAGGCGAAAATCCATGAATTGGGCTTCGAATTGCTTCCGCATCCACCGTATTCTCCAGATCTGGCCCCCAGCGACTATTTCCTGTTCTCAGATCTCGCTGGGAAGAAATTTTTCGTCGAATGAAGAGGTGATCGCCGAAACTGAGGCCTATTTTGAAGCAAAGGACAAATCGTACTACAAAAATTGTATCGAAGAGTTGGAGGGTCGCTATAATCAGTATATCACCCTTGGATTTTTCCAAAAAAATGTGTTTTAGTATGGTAGGACGGGACTATATTGTTTATTGCAAATTTATTAAATATTGAGTTATATTGTATGTATGTATATTGGTGGCCGTAAATTTAACTCTTGTAATTGACAATCTTTTTTACAACTTTAGTTAAGGATGCCCTACATCTTCTTTATCACAAAGAAATCTCTTTTGACATTTTTACTTAAAGATTCAAAAGATTTCAATTACGAGATGTCAATTTATGAACACATCTTTATCTCTTTAAATAATAAAATGTCATACAGTGATAAATGATGATACATATTTGAATTCGTTAGAGATTAGCAGAAAGATGATGTGAGACATAATTTAAATAAGACAAGATATCTATCTATAGGTGTTATCTTTCATAAAATCAAAATTGTTTTTTTTGCTACATTAAACGGTCTATTGTAGATTATGTGTTATTATATACAGGCTTTTATGTCTGTGTGTGTGTGTGTGTGTGTTTATGTGTTAGTAGGTAATCATGTTACTTTTATCAAACTGTAATCACTTCAAAGTAACACATGCTGTTCAGTCCAATGATTTTATTAAAGCGAATTATTTATATATTTTTGAAAATGATTGAAATGTTTTTATAAACTTTTAAAAAAGTTAAACTTAACTTTTTTTAAGTTCAATTTCCACTTTGAAAAATGTCGTTCTTTGTACAATTTTTAATCATTAAACTTGATTTTCTTTAATAGGAATTCTGAAAAATTTTTAAAACTTAAATTTGTGGCAATTTTTTGTTTTTCCATTTAATCATTAAAAAAATTAATGCGCTCTTCATTTTCTAGTGCTTTAATGAGAACAATATTAAAGAAGAAAAATATCGAGAAAATAGCAAATTAAAATTGAAATAAATACATGCAAGCATTAAGGTGGCAATTATATGTGAAATAAGACATTAAAAGTATTCTAGAAAATTAATAATTTTTAGAAATTTTTCGAGTAAACCAAAGTTAAATCTTTTAAAAAACTTAACAATGTTCAAAAACTTCCGACTTGAATAAATTTTTTAGAATTTTCCTAAAAAATGAAATATTAGTGGTCAAATATTTTTCAATGTTCTGAATTTTTTTTAATTTCACAATTGTAAAAAATGTTCACACTTCTAAAACTATAAATATGTTGAACCTTATTACACTTTAGTACATATGCATATGACATGTACAAACACACGTTCGCTTCAAATACTAACATATGACGTTGGTATCACATTAGGTGTCATTGTGTCACTATAGTTGATGTTTGTCTGTTTGTCAGCCCAGTCAATGGTATTCAACAGCAGAAGATGAAGAAGACGAAGCAATAACAACAATCAAGCTATCGTACATAATGTTGCCTCATTGAACGTGCATATAAGAAGACATCAATAAGTGCATACTTTTTTTTTTAATATTTTTCATGTAAAAAGATATAAACATATCCATTCATAGATATGAATATATAAAAGGATGTATATGGGTTTGTACACTTTAAAAATAAAAATCTGCAAGTAGATCTGATATTAGATATGAATATATCTGCCACCGGATTTGCTCATATCTGGCTACAAAAATCACCAAATTTTACAAATCTCTGTAGATATGAAGAGACTTGGCATTAGATCTGATCAGATCTATTCATAAAGTGTATCACATATCATATATTATTAGATCTGGTGCTATAATATATAAGATTAATTTTTATTTAATTATATTAAACAGATCTGATCAGATATAAGCTTTCTAACACGGAAAGATGGAATTTTTGGAAATTCCTTAGCGGCGGGTAAAAAAGGGGGGAGGGGGAATCTTCTTGACAGCCTGTTCAAGCCCGTTTGGCGGGGATCCTAATATTTGCAATATGTTTTTCTTAGAGTATGAGCTAATACTGAAAAGAGAGGATTTTTGAAAATTCCTAAGGGGAGGGACAAAAGTCTGCCCCTTAAGACTCTGTCCAAAACCCTTTTACAGGAGCCCAAAATTTAAAATATTCGTTCCTCTGGGTATGGCTAATTCACTGAAAAGACGTTATTTTTAAAATTTTTACGTTTAGGAGCAAAATGGTACAAAACGGCGGAAAAGTCTCCCCCTTGATGGCCTGCCCAAACCGTTTTTGCTAAAGTTCTTAAAAGATGTGTTTTTTTGAGTATTGCTTAAGAAGGGATTTTTGGAAATTCCTACGGGGAAGGGCAAGAAGAGCAAAATTTTCCCTTTACGTCCTCCTTAACTTTACTTTTTATTACCACGTTTAGGCGACTAAGCGTGGTAATAATGGAGCTTCAGAGGTGGAAAAGTCTCCCCTTTAACGGACTTCCCAAACCGATTTGTCTGGAGGGATGAAAATAGAACGGCGAATGCGAGGAATGCAAAAACTAGACAAGGGAAACGAAATATAATGGAACGAGGACCGAATGGAATTGATACACAATACAAGGGGAACGAAATGTAATGAAACGGATAACGAATGGAATTATAACCCCAGACAAAAGGACGGAAATAGAATGAAACGAATATCGATCGAATGGAAGTAAAGCACTCGACTAGAAAAAGCAAACGAAATGAAATAGAATGATTTGTATAATTTACCGAAAATATACTCTGCAATTTCCAAGGAACGTATTAAAATTGGCTTTAAATACTAAAAAATTAATCCCTTAATCAACCAGCCCAAGTCGCAGGAGCTGGGAACTCCAATCTCGGCAGTAGGGTTCCAACTCCGGAATCCGGAGGCATCTGCCAAGAAGAGACTTAACGAAATTTTTACCTGAAGGGGAGAAATGGAAAACAAATTTCCTCCTACTATCCTGCCGAAAACCTTTCGGGAAGGGCTTAGTTACTAAAGAGAAACTTCATAAATTTTCAATAAACACATGGAAAAAATTGGAGTTAGAAAGTAAAAAAGTGTGCCCTTATTCGCCCATCCCAAACCACTGGATTGTGCATATAGGCTGCTACTCAAGTATAGCCTTCCACGGAAACGGGGGGTTGTTAAAAATTATTACTTTTACTTCTGAAATTTAAAATGTATTTGCAGAAGTATGAGCTAATCCACAGATAATGTCCTGCGGAAAAATTTGTCTATAAATCTGACTTTTAAAATATTTGTTCCCTCGAGTATGGGGTTATTTACTGAAGAAATTCTTCTTGAAAATTCCAATTAAAGCGTAGTAAAATATAGAAAACTTGCCCATGGAATGACTTATACAAAACTTTTATGCCAGAAATCTGAAACTTGAAAAATGAATAAACATCCTACTTTGTTATTTTAAAAGAAATTTCCTTAAAAAAATTAAATTTTCTTCTTAATAACTTCCGATATATAATACTACCGGTAACAAAGGATAGGGATTTTAAGCTACTATAAAACAAAATTAGATTTAACTAAAATAATTGGCTATTAAATATTTACTTTTCCAAAATAAACCTTTTATTACGAATCAGCCCCATTTTTGTCTTTTTTAAAAATGAAGAGTAAACACTAGTTTTACATATAGACTTAACTAACAAATTTCTTGAGTGCACTTGTGTGGGTATGTGTGTAAGTATTACACAAGTATGAAGAACACGTTGACTATGTTGTAAGTTTTTCCTCATACACCTACACAGACACCATAAAGTTGCACATTTTATTAACAACACACAAACACTAACATTTGCTAACAAATGGTTATATAATAATGGTGTAAATAAAAAGCCATTCAAATATATAGTTGCAATGACAAACTTACAACCTTTACTACTATGACAGAGGCTTATAACTTCCTTCAAAAGATTTGTTTTTTTTTTGTCATAGCGGTCTTTCCATTTATTTTTTGTAGTCATTTTAGAAGTCTATTTCAAGTACATTCATGAAATGTGACATATCTCAGTCTTTCATGTATGTTGGGTATAAATTTTAATATATAATGCAAGTCAATGTGTATGGCATAATAGAAAGAAATACTAAATATGTATGAAATAATGACAAAACCTTATAAAATGATGCAGATGATGAGCATAATTTTATATGATTTGATGTGATTATATTATATGAATAAGCATGCATACAAAAACGATTATATACTATTTGAAATATGTCCAGATATTATTTGGAATTAAAATTAATATAAAACAAGGAAAAGTTAAGGGCCACAATAGAATAGTACCCTGCGGGAAAAAAGGGGTCAGTTGGGAATTGGGACCTGTCCCGGGATAGGTGAAAACTGAACCGGTTTCGAAAAAACATATTAACGTGACCGGTTTAAAAGTCACGAAATGTCCTTTTAGACCAGTCCTGTGACATTTCACAGAGAGCAGTTGACCCCCTCCTAGGACAAGCCCATGTTAAGTGATCGGTCCCGTGACCGGTCCCTATCACAATTAACCGGTCATGTGACGTATTCTGGGATAGGTCCTTTTCCCGCGGTACCTCTTTGAAGATAATACAATTTTGTGTGTATTGCAATTTAACAGATACTCTTGCTTTTTAAAAGAAAGAGGCTTTTTAAAAATGTGGTGTATCCAAAGCTACAATAATTTTCTAATGGTTAGACCCGAAAATTCTCAGAAATGACCTTTTGTGTATCCAGGATAATTCTAACCCGTTCCCTGCTATGGAACGAAGTGGTTTTTTTAATGGAAAAATTAGAAATTTGTGGTGTTATAAAACACCCTGTGGGAAAAAAGAGGTCAGGGACCTGTACCGTGATAGGTGAAAACAGGACCGGTTTAAAAAATAACCGGTTCCTAAAGTACCTACCACGTGAACGGCTTAAAAGTCTATATCACGTGATGGATCTGAAAGTACCAGTCCTGTGCTAGGTGAAAACAGGATCGGTTTCTAAAGTTCCTATCACGTTATCGGTATAAATTGTGTCTATCACGCTATCGGTAAAAATTGTGTCTATCACGTTTTGGGTTTGAAAGTATTACTAGTCCCGTGTTAGGTGAAAACAGTACCGGTTTCCAAAAAGATTACCCCATTCTCGGCTTAAAAGGCTATATCACGTGATGATTCTGAAAGTATAAGTCCTGTTCTTTGAGGTTAGTTGTGTGACATGTTCTATTATACCAGTTCTGTGACATGTCACAAAAGGGAAATTAACCCCCTCCTAGAACAAGCCCATGTTAAATTGACCTGTCCTTTTTCATATACAAAAATCGGTCACGTGACGTGTCCTGGGATAGGTTATTTTCCCAAAGGGTATTTACTTAAGAAATTTTTATCGGGATAAGAAATTTATAATGAATGGTTTAGGTGAAAGTGCTCCTTCATATTCAACAATTAAAATAAAGTGGACGTTCAAAAACTGCAACAACAGCAGAAATCATAGCTTAAGTACATGATATGATATTAAACGATCGTCGAGTGGAAGTGCGCGAAATAGGTAATGTCATAGGTATCTAAAATGATCAAGTCTATTTTGTCTTGCATCAAGAATTACAGATGAAAAAGCTTTCAACAAGATGGGTGCCGCATTTGTTAACAGTTGATCAAAAACGCATACGAATAAAAATTTCTAAAACTTGTTTGTGTTGATTTAAGTGAAATAAAAGAGATTTTAAGCATCATTTAATAACTGTTGTTGCAACATCGATCCATCACTACACACCAGAGACAAGAGAATAATCAAAACAATGAACTGACGCTGGTGGAAGTGCACCAGAGTATACAAAAACAATTCAATCGGCTGTTAAGGTTATGGCATGGATTTTCTGGCATTAAAATAATATTTTATTGTTCGACCATTATCAAAAAAGTAAAACGGAAAATGAGTATTGAGTAACTTAAGAAAACAATAAATTTTCATATGAGTCAATCCATGTCAACTCAATCAGAAAAAGGGCACTTTCGACTATAACTCAGAAACGAATTGAGTGTCCACCTTAATTTTTTCACATAAATGTAGATAAAACATATATTTTTAAGAAAAAACAAAAGGTGATTATTTTGAGAAATATTGATTTGAACACTAGACCCCAAAGAACTACCTTTGACCCTTCCAGCAAAAAAATTAATATGCATATCATTTTAAATAGCTCTTTCTCACCTAAAAAATAAAACTAACGCAAATCTCGTTCAGTTTAAAAGTTATAGTCCCCACGCAGAGAAAAAAAATGGTTGCGACATTATCACTGCTAATATATTGTGCTTGCTGCAATCTGCTATGGTTGTCACAACCATGTTATTGGTTTTCTAACCATTAACATGGTCGCTACCATCATTATTATAGTAAATATTTTACTATTTTATGATTGAGACCTTCTATTTCATAACACGATTGGCTGTAACCATAATGTGGTAACAAAAACTCTGACTATGAAAAAATTAAGTTAATTATGCAACCATAAAATGCTGGTAACAATCAATAAATAATTATACATCAAATAAAACATGACTTTGAAATTTACAGTCATAATATTGCCTTGTTTTCATAAAAACCAAAATTTTATCAGTTCAGTCAGTTTGTTTTTACTACAAAATGTTTTAAAAAAACAATCATATATTGTTAAATGCTGGGATTTTATATTTATAATATATATATGAGAATCATAATATGCTTATTAATGTGCCATAATATGATATTATGTATATTAATAATCGTAATATAATAAGAAGGATGATAGAATATAGTTATGGGGACCATAATATGATAACATTTTTAGTATACTATGATTACATGCGATCATTTTATGATAAATTCTAGATCATAATATGTTTATTTAGAATAATAATATGGTAATTTTTGAATCATAATATAACTGTAGAGACCATATTATGGTAAAAGTATCATTATTTTATTATCATAATATGATAACCATATTATCGTACGGCTATGGTTGGCACAATCATAAACCCAAAAATATATGATGCTCTTCGAATATGATTGTCCCAACCATGTGTTTTCTCTGCGTGCCTTTTCTGAAATTTGAGCCTTGTCATGAACTTTTATAGTAAGACGGCTGTGGTGAATTTCATTGAAATCGGAGATGGTAGATCCGAATGGTGATTGAGTCCATGTGTTTTGACTCATATGTGTGATAGTTTTACTTAATTTAATCAAATGTACACCTCTAATGGTCAGGGCACAATGTGTTTGTGAAATCAGTAGTCGTCCACAGCTTTTTCACGCATTTTCGAGCCAACATCCACCGATATCGTTTCCCATCAACAGTTTCGGCTTCTCTGAAAAAAAAAAATGGCGTCGGCCCAGTTACTTTTTAGTCATGCAATGGTATTTTCTGGATGTCGTGTGGATTCTCTGTTCCCCAAATTCGGAAATTTCGCCACCGAGTGTGGACCTTATTGATCATCAAAATTTGCTTTCAAATACAGGTTGGTTGAAAAGTTCCTGCGCTCGAAATGAAAGAATACTGTTTTTGTTACGAAATATATTTTTTTATTCAATATAATCTCCTAGAAGCTCAATACACTTGTTCCAATGATCTTCCAATAATTTTATCCCATCCTTATAATGGTTTTTAGGAAGCTCAGCAAAATAACCGTATACGGCTGCTATGGCCTCTTCATTCGACAAAAAATGCTTTCCACGAAGGAATTGTTTGAGATTTCTGAAGAGATAGTAGTCACTGGGAGCCAAATCTGGTGAATACGGTGGATGTTCAAGCAATTCGTACTTAAATTCTTTGACTTTAGCCATCGTCAAAACAATTTGTGAGCAGGTGCATTGTCTTGATGAAAAATAATTTTTTTCTTCTTTAAATAATTAAATAATATTCAGAGTTGATTGTTTTACCTTTCTGAAGATAATCAATCAACAAAATTCCTTTTGCATCCCAAAAAACTGATGCCATAACCTTCTTTGCTGATCGTTGTGACTTCACCTGCTTTGGTGCTGAACAACCAACTTCAGTCCACTGTAAACGTTCTTGTTTCAATTTAGGATCATGGTGGTAGATCCAAGTCTCATCCATAGTTATAAAACGATGCAAGAAGTCGGTTTTATTCGGCTCAAAACGCTCCAAATTACGCTGAGAAATTTGTTTTCGATCCAGTTTTTGTTGAATTGTTAATGTGTGCGGCACTAACTTTCCAAACAGTTTTTTCATGCGTAATTCTTCATGTAAAATATAGAGTACTCGTTCGTCTGAGATGCATATGGCATTAGCAATTTCACGCTTAGTCAAACTTGGATCTTCACTACCCATATTATGTACCTGCTCAATGATTTCTGCTGCGGTTGCAGTTTTTGGTCGTCCTTCGCGTGGATCGTCTTCAAGCCTGGTACGACCACGTTTAAATTCACCAGCCCAAAAATCAATGACACGTCAAATTCAAATGGCTTGTAAACAAATAAAGAATTGACAGAATGACTTGCAACTTTGCATGTGTTCTCAGGACAGTTATACCAACTTGAGAAAAAAAGTTTGGAGCTAGCAGTGCCATCTCTTGGTGAGCGCAGGAACTTTTCAACCAACCTATATTAGATTGTATTTTCAACGTACTATTTTGGCGCTTTATTTTTGTGTAAAGCGATACATGGTAAAAATTGTACTGAATTGGCGTTTCAAAAACATGTGTTTTTAAGTCAATGGGTTGACAAATGTCAAAGTTATCAATGTTGCCGACCCTATAGCACTCCAAATCTTTCATAAGAAATTCTATTGAAATTGTTTAATTTCTAGCATTTTCCATTTCATAGAAAATTTGGAAACCTTGAATTGGTTTAGACTCGAATTCACTGTACTTTATCACTGAAAGGAAGGCAGTTGCTTTAGAAAGCTTTCAACATAAACAAAATTTATAAATTATTTTAAATTTATTTTTAATGCCTGCCAACTTATTTCAAAATAACCAGAGCTAAGTGTTTAATAATTGTCAAATATGTTTAAAGATCTGGTTATAATTTTTTTTGAAAAGTTACCCATGCTAGGTATAAAAATTCACTTAACTCTTTGAACATAAAGTATAATTTATATGAAGTAGTAACAGTGTATTCCTATAAAGGAGTTTGCACGTGTATAATCATACAATTATGGCATATGTAGAACATGATTATATTTTCAAATTTCTTTGGAATTCCATTGAGATGTTAGAAGATGTCATTTGTAGAAATGCATTTTCTAAATGTATTGAAGTCAGGTTCATATGCAATTATGTAGCATTATAAAAAATTTTAGTTTCCAATAAAGAAATAATCTTTTTTAAAATCGATATATTGTAGGAGCTGAATGATAAATAAATTGTGATCAAATAATTACTCAGCTTCGGCTTTAGAGTTGACAAAAATGGAATTTCGTTAAAACATTTGTTGTCGATTTTAAAAAATCATGAATTTTTTTGTTATCAACAGAAACAAACTTAATGTTAATTATATAAAAAAGTAAAATGTTTGGCTGAAACCTTTCGGCAAAACCGATAGCTAAAAGAGTTTTTTAAGACAACTCTACTTGAATTCTAATTTCATCAAATAAATTTTAACACTTTGCTTCTTTTAAGTTTTTATATCTGACATGCATTTAATTATTTTCTCTCATCATATCCTTAAAATGATTTTCATAATTGAACAGCAAAATTTGTAGATTAAACAAACTGCTGAAATTACTATTTTATATACTAATTTGTTAAGACACCAAAATGAAATGTTAACACCTTCTATCTATAAAATACCAATAACTATTGATTTTTTTTTTTGATTTTCTTTATGTTTCACTGATTAAGTTTTTGATATGTTAAGGAAATTGAATGAATTAACCTGCCAACAATATGCCAATCTTAATAAGCACTGATTGTGAGTGTTAAAGTTAACACATATTTTTGAAAGCTGATCAAAACAAAGTCTTTAAAGATGCCTTAATTTAATGTTCTACATATTTACAAAATAATTTCATGAGGTTTGTTGGTCGAATTGGAAAAAGTATTTAGGGTTTGAATCTTAATTCGAAAAATAATAACAATCAATTTGATAGAAAATACTGATTGCTTATAACAACTGAATTGTGTGTCAATTGAATGATTTTGGCAAAGGTTATCAAATATTTTGGTTAAGAAACTATAAAGTTTCTCAATTGTATATTTGCCAAATGGATGGTAAGAGTAATAGGAAGAAATGCTAGAAAAATTGATTTCCCAAAGCCAAATAAAAAAAATAAAAATTTAAAGAGCCTATTTTATAGTCAGAAATAAATAAAAAAAAAATAATTTTATCTACGAAGAAATAAATAAACAATTACATTGTTCTACAATCGGTTCTTTTTGTATGAAGTTTGACCTAATAGCAATAGGATCTTCTTCTTCAAAACTAGAATGGGTTGCTTTAAAACCAGTTATATTATTGGTTCTGGAACAGTGAAATCTTACGTCAGGAGTTACTTCTAGAACTTGTTTCATGTAACCACTGGTTTTGTTCTAAAGTAAATTTAGAGGTAACCGGTTTCAAAAACTTTGCTAGTTTATTTATACGAAAAAGATGTACCCATTTATCTCCTAAAATCCCATTTCCATTTTACAAATTACACAACCCAAACTGTGGAACCTTGGAAGCTGATATATAAATTCCTTCTCTGAGGTAGACATCTCCCAACACGAGAAATTTTTATACGGAGGGGCAGAAAGGGGGAAATTTCCCCCGTGACAGCCTTCCCTAACGTCCTTGGCTATAAACCTGAGGCTTAAAATATGTGTTCCTTGCAGTATGGGATAAGATCAGATTTTTGAAAAATCCTACGTGGGGGGCAAACAATCTCACCTTTGGCGGCCCTCACAAAGCCCTTTGGCTAGAAACCAGAAATTAATAATATGTTTTTGGAACGGGGAACGAGTGGAATTGAAATACTAAGCAAGAGGAATGGAACGGAAAGGAACACTAAACAAGGAGAACGAAATGGAATAAAATGAATTAAATGAATGAATTAAAGGGAATGAATTAAAGGGAACGAAATTGAATGGAACGGGGACCGCATGACATTGAAACACAAAACAAATGTACCCAAATGGAACAAAACAGAGATCGTAATGACACTAGACAAGAGAAACAACATGAAATGAAACTTGTAACGAGTGTAATTAAAACATTTGACTGGGGAACGACATGAAATGGGGAACGAGTGCATTTGAAACTCAGACAATGACAACGAAATTAAAAGCAACGGGAAACATGTTGAATGAAAATATTAGACAAGGGAAACAAAATGGAGAACGAGTAGAATTAACACAGTAAAGACAAGAAACGAATTGTTATTAATTTTTGCAATTTGAAATAAGAACGAGTTACGAATGGGGTTACAAGGAAAAAAGCCCCAAATAGGTTGAAAAAATATAGCTTGTTATTTACATTTAGGAAAAATGGTGCTCCTTGAATGACCTGTATAAACCAGGGACCGAAAATAACAGTTATTTTTAAAATTTAAAATCAAAAAGTCAGGTGGATATAATTTGTCTATCAGATATTTGAATACAGCATATTGAATCTGTTATGCTAAGGAATAATAAACTTAAAAGACTTTAATTTTTTTGACTTTTATCAAAAAGTCACTTTATAATAATTATTTTTTGACCGATATTTTTTTGGTCAAAAATAAAAGTTAAAATTTGACTTTTATGTTTTAAGTCAAAAATAAAAGTTAAAATTTGACTTTTATTTTTTAAGTAAAAAATATAAGTTAAAATTTGACTTTTATTTTTTAAGTCAAAAATAAAAGTTAAAATATGACTTTTATTTTTTAAGTAAAAAATATAAGTTAAAATTTGACTTTTATTTTTTAAGTAAAAAATTAAAGTTAAAATTTGACTTTTATTTTTTAAGTCAGATATAAAAGTTAAAATTTGACTTTTGTTCCTATTGAAAGCAGATGTTAAAAAAGTTAAATAAAATTTTAATTAAACATTAACAAAGTTTTTATTTTTAGAATTATAAGTACATGTTGTATTTGTATTAAAACAAAAAGAAAAAAAATTATAATAGAGTACATATGTATACAAAAACGTTTATTGGCTAAAAAGTTAAGGAGTTGGTGTTTTGCATATTTTGGTCTGAAAATACAAATAACATTTAATTTCCTTTATTTCAATATTAAATTGTTCACTCTTTCATTGCAATGACTCAGAATTCAATTTCACCATTAATATGGCAGCCAAGTTCTGTTCAGACAAATTGTAGCGCAAGTCGCTGAGAACAATCTTAAGTGCTGAAAACGCGCGTTCTACACTAACTTGTGTCGCAGGTACTTGATGAATAATACATGCCAAGTACTTTAGACGGGGATATAAAAATTTGTTGTACTGCAGAAAGGGTATCATTTTGTGCCTAATCAATGAACAATGCTTTTACTTCTTCATTCATCTATTAAAAATGTTGTTGAAAATCTTTTAGATCTATTATTAGAATTCCAGTGAAAGAAATATCTTTTTTTTTTTTTTGGAGAAAAATGTAACCAAAATGAAACCATGTAACCAATTTTGGTTAGAAATAACCAAAACAACAACACTGATTGTCATCGATCTTATTTTTCTTATATTTCCACTATGTTGTTATTATTATGGCATAATCAATTTTTTTTTCTGACTAAAAAAAAAAATAAAATTCAAATTTTAACTTTTATTTTTGACTTAAAAAATAAAAGTCAAATTTTAACTTTTATTTTTGACCGAAAAAATAAAAGTCAGATTCTTACTTTTATTTTTGACTTAAAAAATAAAAGTCAAATTTTAACTTTTATTTTTGACCGAAAAAATAAAAGTCAGATTTTAACTTTTATTTTTGACTTAAAAAATAAAAGTCAAGTTTTAACTTTTATTTTTGACCGAAAAAATAAAAGTCAAATTTTAACTTTTATTTCTGACCGAAAGAATAAAAGTCAAAAAATAACTATTATATTTTGACTTTTTTGAAAAAAGTTGTAACTGTTACGGTCCCTGGTATAAACTCTTTCTGCAAGAAATACCAAACAAAATTATATAAAACCAAAAAATGTCTATAATAATAAAATTAACCTTAATAAAATAATAAATTTTGTCCAGCAATCGAGCCAAAATTCATTAAATGATTAATTAATTTGATTAAAAATAAATTGCTACTAGACTACAAAGTCTTGTGTAATTAGAAAATATTTTAGACAAGCTTTCACATATAATATAGCTTTGTTGATGCGCTGTAGGAACAATTCCAATTAGATGTTTTCTTAAAAATAATTAGTACGAGACATATTCTAAGTAATATCTGAAATGGGTTCCCCTTCACTTAAACTGACAGAACTTCTTTAAATTGATATTTTAGATTGGTTGATTTATTTTCCTTCAAAACAATTTGGTTTCAACATAGTTGTTTGTTAATACAATTGAATAAATCTTTTTAGAAAATTGCTTAAAATTAATATTTTTATATTGAATGCTCTAATCCTCACCCAAATAAGGGTCTCCCTTATATGCGTATTAACATGATTTGTTGTTCATACACTAACTCCCTTAGATGTCTTTGGAAAAAGAAACGACATCTCTAATTTGGTCAATGACTATATCAAGTTATAGAAAAAAAAAAACATTCTGCATGCATAGACACGCATCTTATTTATTTGATATATGTATGTGTTACTACAACTACACACAAACAGAATCTAATATTATTTTTATTTATATTGACACAAGGAATACATACATGTGTAGCTTTCCATATCAACTTTCCTTACATATATGCTAGGCGTTAATTTTGACCGGTTTGCGCTTATTTTTAGTATAATATATTTCATAAATTATTGAAGAATACTGAAAATTTGAGTAAGTCAATAGAGATTTTTTTGGGTAAAAAAATAAAAAATTTTTTTTGTAAAACTTCTGAGCTAGTTTTGATTATCTTTAGTGTAATAGATATTTAAATTTATCTAAAAATCGGCCAAATAAAAAGTGTTCAGATGTTTTTAATCGATTCTAAATATTTTACTGTGTCACTCGGTTTTGGTTTGAACGAAATATTCCTCTATTATTGTCTCTATCAAATATTCCATCAATATAAATTATACGTACAATGTCTTTAATGATTATAGAAGAAATGTTTTAACTTGTATTAAATATATAATGCAGATATTTGTTCCAAAGCGAAGCAGAGTAACACGCAAACGCTTTTTGAGTCGTTACAAAGACATCAAAACTCTTTTTTATAGATAAATTAAGTTATCACACTTAAAATAGTTTATAAGTTAAAATATTAGAAAATATCATTTAAACGAAATGATATTTTATTTAAAAACCGGTCTACTTACTTTTCATTTAAATCAAATGGTTTTAGTTATTTATTTTTAAGTGTTGTTTAAACAACTAATAAATCAGTAAAAACACATGATTATTCAGTTAAAAATAAATGTTTAATTATTATCTACCAATTCCGTAAAAATAAATGATTATTTATATATTTTTAATAATTTCAGTTTCATGTATTTTTGTTTTTTTTTTAACTGTATAAACACACACTCTATAAACACATGTTGTGTGGATGGACTTATGTGTGAGTTTCTAAAGTTTATGTAATTTGAATTGAAAAAATGTTGTACACTTAAAAAAGTTTGTAAGTTAAAATAACAGAAAATGTCATATAAAAGAAATGTTATTTCATTTAAGAACCGGTCTACTTAATTTTCATTTAAATTAAATGCCTTTTGTTATTTATTTTTAAATGTTAATTAATCAAGTGACACATCCGTAAGAAACAAATGATATAATCATTAAAAATAAATGTCAAAATTTTACCTACCAATTCCTCAAAAAATAAATGTTTTTTTTTTCATTTAATTGAAATTGTTTCCCTTTTTTGTATTTTTTTTTATATTTGTACAATACAAAATGTATGTATGCATAGCTATAGACACTTTTTGTGTGAATGTGTTCGTGTATGTATGTGTGTTTGTGAAGTTCTTGTAATTTGTATTGAAAAATTTTGTATATATACAACCAATTTAAATAAAAAAACAAATTGAAATTTTTTAAACAGACAGCAAACAAAATTTAAATTTGTAAGAACTGTTACGGACACAAATAAACCACAAGTTTCCGTTTTGTGGGTAAATTTTTATTAAATTTCAAACAAATGAAAAAAATAAATGAAACGAAAAAAAATGGTAAATGATAGTAAATTATTTCGAATAAATGTATAAAAAAGTTAATATATTTATTTCTTTGAAAAATAAATGTATGTTTCTTTATTTTTAAATGGAACGGAAAACTTTTTTATTAAACTACAAACAGTAAACTACATAATATTCTGAGTGTATATAAAAAACAACAATTTATATAAATAATTTATTTTTCGAGCTTAAGGATCGTTTAAAAAAAAAATAATATTTATTTTTCAATATTTCGCTACTGCATTGTGTAGCATATTCAGAAAAACAATTATATTTTTATAAAAAAAACCAATAATAAAGTAGTTATTAGAAAAAAAATTATATTTTTTATTAAAAAACGAACATTAAGCTCGAAAAAAAATAAGTTATTAAAACAAAGAAAAGGGTTAAATAAGAGCTAACAAATTGAATAAAACAAAAAAACAAACTTCAAATTTTTTGAATATTTGTTCATGAAACAGACAGCAAACAAAACTGAAAGTTGTAAAACACCAATTTTGGTTTTGTAGGTATTTTTTTTTAAATTTCAAACAAATGAAAAAAAAAATAAATAAATGAAATTAAAAAAAAAACGGTAAATGGCTGTAAATCATTTTGAAAAAAGTATAGAAAAGTTAAAGTACTATAAATATATTTTTGAAATATAAATGTATGTTCCATTATATTAAATTACAAACAGCAATTATAATATTCTGAGAATAAATACACTAAGCAACTTTTTTTAAAGAGCCGTTGAAAAATTCGATTCGCATAAAAAAATTTCTGACATTTTCCAAATTTGTTTAAATTATTATAAATAATACTTTCAAAAAGAGCCCTAAATTTGTTAATATATAATTGCGCCTACTTTCCCTAATTTTTGAAAAATTTAAAAGTGCAATTAATACTATAAATTTGACATTGGTACGGTATCCCGTTATTTCGCTAAGCATTTGGTATGGAAAACCTTATATGAATATGTAATTTGTATAATATTATGTGTTATAGTACACTTACATAACAATTCTGTAGTGATAACCGAACTTAGAGGTTTGTGACAACAAACTTTGTCTACACTCAAAATAGTTTGTAGATTAAATTAACTGAAAATGTAATTTTAAATAAATGATAAATTACTTAAAAACCGGTTTATTAACTTTTCATTTAAATATCTGAAAAAAATCTTCTGATTTCAATGAAAAGTTAGTAGACTGGCTTGTAAGTATTTTTTATAGCAACATCCGTAAATAATAAATGATTTTTCACTTAAGTCAACTGTTAACAAACCAATCACAAATCCGTAAAAACAAATGAAATTTTCCTCATTTATTTATTTGATCTGTTAATTAATTAAATACATAATCCGTAAAATGTAATGATTTTTCCATTATTTCATTATTTAAATATCAACAAATTAACCACAAAATCCGTTAAAATAAATGACATTTTGTTTATTTTGTTTTTTTTTTTTTAATTAAAATTAACTACAAAAGTCTGTAAAAATAAACGACTTTTTTTTTATTCAATCACTAAAAATAAAATAAATAAAAATCATTTTTTTTAACAAATCATTTTAAATGAAAATATTAACTATAACAGAAAATCCGTTTATTTTTTTAAATAAATAAATTATATTTTTTGTATTTGAACTATTCAATCATTCAAAAACAAATGTACGGATAACTTTTTACATTAAAAATATTTGAGTGTACGACAATTGTGACAACTAAAATTTAAACTATGCATATATTTGTTTTCAAATTTATATTCATTTCTTAAAAAGTTCTTTAGATTTCCCTTATAAGTTTTACCCTAATAAAGACTAATAGACATTTTGATAAAGCACACAAAAAAAAAAAACTGTCATTCTAAATTGATACGTGTTATTAGGGTTATTGTTTTAGTATAGTTTTAATATATTGTTTAAATGATTTTATATAGGATTTAGGTTTAACTTTATTGCTGAAAGTTTTGTGTGTTAGCCTTACTAATGTGGCCGGTTGTGGGGGTTTATTTCTTGTCAGGTCTTTGTCTTTTTGATAGGTAAAAACTTAAGCCTTTAGTGGTTTGGTGTCAAAAACTTTATTTTCTTGATTTTTTGTTTTATCTAATTTAAGTTTCATTTGTTTTTAGTTTAAATCTCTATAGATTTTGTAGCTGATAAGAAAACTGTCACAGAATAAAGAAAATTGAATTTAAATTGTTTAAGATAACTATTTAGATTATTTGAATTTCCATTATGCTTTTGAAGATATTTTGTATTTGTAATAGATAAATGTGCTTAATTTATGAATATTATTTATATGTCTAGTCAAAAATTTTTATCAGTTTGTGTACGCAGCGTGAATTTTTGAGAGTACACAACAAATATAGAGTAAAAACCAATAAACAAATTAAGGGGAAGTTTTACTAGTTTTTATTCAAAAATAACTTTGTGCGAATCGATATTAAATTAATTATCTGATTTTAATATTTTTATTATTTTCTGTTCGAGCTAACCCAGCAAAAACATGGTAATGACATATCATTACTTTATACATTACTTTGTAATGAGTACTCCTTACATTCGGCATTATTTTCAAAATAAAAATAATGTATTACCTATAATATGTTACTTATTTATTTAAAGCAAATTTGGAATCAGGAGAAGAAATCTATAAAAATCAAATAAAATAAAAATTACTTAAATTTCAATGTATGACGACATATGTCCCGACTTGTATCAGTATCCTGTAATAAATAAAGTGAACCAATTCCAAATATCTCGATGTTTCTAAAAATTAAAGGAATGTGCCATTTTCTACCAAAATATTGATCAACTGTGTTGTCCACTAGGATTCGAGAAAATGTGCTCCAAAAATTTTGCAAAAATATATATTTTTTTTTCATTGATCCAACAACTACCATCTGTCGATACAAGTCACATTAAGGAAAATGGGTTAAAAAATTGGCCAAATACGAAAAAAACTAAAAATGGGACATTTATCAACCATCGGCAGTCAAAGGGTTAATTTATATACATTCTTTTGGAAGAAAAGCTATGTAAAAATTGGGATTCACAACACTGCATCGCATTACCTTGTCGCTCACTCAAAATTAATTTAGAATTGATTACCAGCAGTTAAAAAATAATTCGTTACTAAATTTATTACAGAAAAGTAAGTAATAATTGGTTATTAGTAACCAATTATTTATATGCATACGCGTAACCCATTATTATTTATTTTTTCGTAAGCTCGCTCGTAAGCAAAACACCTTACCTTTTGGGACATCCCATATAAATAATGTTAGAATCATAATATAAAGGGTAATACTTGAAAACCTTGGAGTTTAGATTACTAGACTCATTATTTGGTAAGGTGTGTTTTTGCTGGGAAATTATGTTTCATATATAAATATATATTATATAAGTTTTTGAAAAATTATCTTATATTATGCCATATATAACCACACCTAGTTATATATTGATATCTGTAAAATTAGATAAGGATTATATGATAAGATATGATATATATTATATCATATAATATTATATATTACAATTTATATTATTATATATGGCTTATACAGAATCACATATATTTACATATACAATCACTTATTTAAGATATCAAATATATGCTCACTTATCAAGGTTAATTTTTAATATGGTATAAGATATAATTATATACGATCCAATATATTGCCTCATATCAAAACATTTATTAATATGATATAATTACAGGTTGGTTGAAAAGCTCCTGCGCTCGAAATGAAAGAATACTGTTTTTGTTACGAAATATATTTTTTTATTCAATATAATCTCCTAGAAGCTCAATACACTTGTTCAAATGATCTTTTAATAATTTTATCCCATCCTTATAATGGTTTTCCGGAAGCTCTGCAAAATAACCGTCTACGGCTGCTATGGCCTCTTTGTTCGACGAAAAATGCTTTCCACGAAGGAATTGTTTGAGATTTCTGAAGAGATAGTAGGGAGCCAAATCTGGTGAATACGGTGGATGTTCAAGAAATTCGTACTTTAATTCATTGAATTTAACCATCGTCAAAACAATTTTGTGAGCAGGTGCATTGTCTTGATGAAAAATGATTTTTTTCTTCTTTAAACCAGGTCTTTTCTCACGAATTTTTTCATCCAGTTGATCCAAAAGGCTGCAGTAATATTCAGAGTTGATTGTTTTACCTTTCTGAAGATAATCAATCAACAAAATTCCTTTTGCATCCCAAAAAGTGATGCCATAACCTTCTTCGCTGATCGTCGTGACTTCACCTGCTTTGGAGCTGAACAACCAGCTTCAGTCCACTGCAAACGTTCTTGTTTCAATTTAGGATCATGGTAGTAGATCCAAGTCTCATCCATAGTTATAAAACGACGCAAGAAGTCGGTTTTATTCGGCTTAAAACGCTCCAAATTACGCTGAGAAATTTGTTTTCGATCCAGTTTTTGTTGAATTGTTAATGTGTGCGGCACTAACTTTCCAAACAGTTTTTTCATACGTAATTCTTCATGTAAAATATGGAGTACTCGTTCGTCTGAGATGCCTATGGCATAAGCAATTTCACGCTTAGTCAAACTTAGATCTTCACTAACCATAATTTGTACCTGCTCAATGATTTCTGCTGTGGTTGCAGTTTTTGGTCGTCCTTCGCGTGGATCGTCTTTAAGGCTGGTACGACCACGTTTAAATTCACCAGCCCAAAATTCAACGGTGCGTTTTTAAGGTGAGGACTCCTTATACACTTCTAACAATTGTTCATAAATTTCAATTGCTTTTAAACCCTTCAAAACAAAGAATCTAATGACTGTACGATATTCAATTTTTCCCATATTAAAAAAAAATCAATGACACGTCAACTTCAAATGGCTTGTAAACAAAGAAAGAATTGACAGAATGACTTGCAACTTTGCATGTGTTCTCAGGACAGTTATACCAACTTGAGAAAAAAAAGTTTGGAGCTAGCATTGCCATCTCTTGATGAGCGCAGGAACTTTTCAACCAACCTGTAGATCTGGATAAATTCAAATCTGAAATATATCAAGGAAAATTGTTTTTAAATGAAAACAACTGAACTTTATTCATTGTACGAACTTTTTTTTTTAAATGTGGTCAAATTTGAAGTCAATTTGAAGATAATTATTAGTTGCAAAAATATCTTAGTTGTAATTTAAAGTACTGTTAACAAGCTTTTCAAAACACAAACAATTTAAAAACTATTTTAATTTTTTGTACTATTTTGAAAACTCTATACTGAAATATAATTAAGTTGTACGAACGTAGTGGTTAGGGTAGTACTCATGTGTGGCTTTATCTAATAATATATTATGATATATAATTATATATGTCGGCATGCATTTCCATATAGAATTATATATTATATTATAATATATTAGTTTTTTAAAAATTATCTTATATTATGCAATATATAACCACATCTAGTTATACATTGATCTCTGTAAAAGAGATATGTTTTATATGATAAGATATGATATATATTATATGATATATATTATATATTATTATATATGGCTTATACAGAACCACATATATTTGCATATACAATCACATATTTAAGATATAATAATATATGATCACTTATCAAAGATAATTTTTAATATGGTATAAGATATAATTATATACGACCCAATATATTGCCTCATATCAAAACATTTTTTTCTATGATATAATTGTATACGATACAATATTTGCAAGCAAATCTAAGATATTGTTATATATGGTTCCATATCTAGAGTATTTACGATATGATATATAATTACATGCATTTATATATGGTTCAAGGGCCAGAGAGATAAAGAGAAACATTTGTTGTTGTATTTTTCATTTACTTTTATATATTTTTATTAGTATTTCTTTTACAAAACTTTAAAAATTTTATATCCAATTAGATCCTTTATATTCAATTAGGTCATTTATATCAATTGCAAATAACAATCCTTCAAATATATTAAAATTTTTTTTTTTAGTTATACATTGATCTCTGTAAAAGAGATATGTTTTATATGATAAGATATGATATATATTATATGATATATATTATATATTATTATATATGGCTTATACAGAACCACATATATTTGCATATACAATCACATATTTAAGATATAATAATATATGATCACTTATCAAAGATAATTTTTAATATGGTATAAGATATAATTATATACGACCCAATATATTGCCTCATATCAAAACATTTTTTTCTATGATATAATTGTATACGATACAATATTTGCAAGCAAATCTAAGATATTGTTATATATGGTTCCATATCTAGAGTATTTACGATATGATATATAATTACATGCATTTATATATGGTTCAAGGGCCAGAGAGATAAAGAGAAACATTTGTTGTTGTATTTTTCATTTACTTTTATATATTTTTATTAGTATTTCTTTTACAAAACTTTAAAAATTTTATATCCAATTAGATCCTTTATATTCAATTAGGTCATTTATATCAATTGCAAATAACAATCCTTCAAATATATTAAAATTTTTTATAGGTATTTTTCCCAAATAATGTTTTTTTTTAATTAATGTTCAAAAGTTTTTAAATCAAATAGTTTTCGATTACACTCACACCTCGGTTTTATACAACATTGTTTTCACTGCAATGCGATTTAGTAATACATATTTTCACTGTTGTTGTAGCAGATTTTTTCTTCAAATAACGTGGATTTGTTGAAGCTAGATTTACAATTTTTATATAAACGCAGTTTTGTTTTTTGTGAAAGTTACCTTATTATACGAGGGTAGCATGTAATCCTTTTCTGTAATTATTACTGATAAAATTTAGTTTATTAATACAACAGTAACAACTACTAAAACAACAACAAAGAATACTGTATCATTTTTCATTTTTCTCAAACTTTTGTAAAACTTTCATGAACATTACTTTTAAAAGTAAGTCCTAAGCTAATTAATTTCCTTAATTACTAATTTATGATGACACAAACCTTAAATGTTTAATTATTCATTCAATTCATTCAGTTAGACAAACAGCATTTACTAATTCATGAAAGCCATGAAGAATGAGTGTAAGTAAATGAAAAATTAATTGCTTTAAAATTCATTAACCATAACGTAATATAATATAAACTTGGAAAATATTAAATATTGTAAATTTTCTTAGTTGTGTATATTGTGAATAATATTTGAATATACAATTAATTTATGTAAGAAATCATATACCAATTGTGGTCTCAAATACCAAATAACTATGTACTTGTGGAATGATAGACGTATTCATAAAATTCTTTAAGCAATTCGTAAACCAAAACAAATTATAACGATACAAGTTTTTTTTTTTTTTTTTTTGAATTGTGTATTAAACAATAAGGAAAAAGTTTTGGATTTTAGGAAATTGTAGGAAATGTTAAAGAAGCTCTCTGTTGCTATGTAAGCTATGGGATGAATGAATCATTGTTATAAGAATTATAAAATGGAAATTTTCAGTGTTATGACTACCCGAGTAAAGGAAAAAATTGTTTTGGCACAATATCTAATTCTTATTAAATTTGTTATTCTTTAAAGTCTTATGATCTTATTTGATCCGAAATTTTTTGGATCCTGTAATTTATTTGAAAGATAAGTAAGATTCAAATTTATCTGAATAATGGCAGATTAAATTGTATCAGATTAAGTTCAACAATATATTTTATGGAATCTTGTTTATTAAAAAATAAAAAATGCCAGAGTTGCAGTCGGTCGGTGTAATCCGGGTCTTATAAAGGGTGGTTAAATTTTGAGAGCCGTTGTTGAATGTGAACCACACCTAAATGTCAAGTTTTTTCCTGCACTTCATTTGACATTTCTCAATTTCAGGCTAACTCAATTTTAACCATGGAAAGATACACAATCGAACAACGCGTTAAAGTTATTCGTGCACTTCGTGATTTTTTTGGTCAGCATAATCGACACATTCAGCATAATCGACATAATCGACACAGGGCATGCTCGCAATTTTTCTGCGGAAAACATTGCGATAGTGTGTCATGAGGTCGGCCAAGCATTTACCGTGGATGGTGTTCGCTATCGCGAGATGATAACGAACTTATTGTGGCCAGGCATTGAGGATATGACCCTAGACGATATGTGGTTTCAACAGAACGGTGCCACTTGTCACACAGCTAATGAATCAATGGCTCTTTTGCGCAACAAATTCAATGGCCGTGTTATCTCACGTGGTGGCGATGTCAATTGGCCGCCAAGATCATGTGATTTGACACCGTTGGACTTCTTTCTTTGGGGTTATTTGAAAGAAAAGGTATACGTCGGTAAGCCAGCAACAATACAAGAGCTAAAGGATGATATAATTCGGTACATTAACGGCATAGAACCTCAATTATGCCTCAGCGTCATTGAAAATTTGGATCATCGGATGGAGGTGTGCCGTCGAGGTCGCGGCGGCCATTTGGCCGATATTTTGTTCCATACACAATTGAAAAGAAACGACAATATTTTCCTAAATAATTTGTGTTTTATTCAAAATCAACATCGGCCTTTAAAATTAAACCACCCTTTATTAATAAAAATATAATTGTATATTTGGGACGGTAGAAAAATTGGAAATTGCCCGAAATGGGTTAAAATTTAAAAGTTCTGTGAAACAAATATTAATGAGAAAATAAAAATAAATTAAAAAAGAAAACACAAAAAAAATTATTTTTATATCCCTGGCTGGGATTCGAAACTATTACTATTTAATATCACATCACAAAGGCACTGTATATAGAACCATATCAAACTAAAGGGTGTCCCAAGAAGAACGCAATTTTTAAATTTTAAATAAAACACAGATATTTAAAAAAAAATCGTGGAACTTTATTATATCGTAAAGTAGACAGAATGAGGTTATGTATGGAACAATATATCATGCAGATGGCCGCTGCGGCTTTGCTGGCATGCACGCGATCTTTTAATGAAATTTTCAATGACCGTTTTGCATGAATGCTGCGGTATTTCATTAATGCAGCGTCCAATTTCCTCTTTTAAGGCTTGAGTCGTCGTCGGCTTATTCGCGTAAACCATCGACTTCAAAAAACCCCAAAGAAAAAAATCTAATGGTGTTAAATCGCACGATCTAGGTGGCCAATTCTGATCTCCAAAACGCGAAATAACACGACCGGGAAATGACTGATGCAGCAATTGAATTGTTTCTCTGGCTGTATGACATGTGGCGCCTTCTTGTTGGAACCACATGCCCTCCACATTCATTTCTTCAATTCTAGGCAAGAAAAAACTGGTTATCATTTCACGATACCGAACACCATTGACTGTTTGCGCTTGACCTGCCTCATTTTCATAAAAAAAAGGTCCAATGATTCCTCCAGCCCAAAACCAACACCACACAGTGACACGTTGAGGATGCATTTGCTTCTCGTGAATCACTCGAGGATTTTCCTCACCCCAAATGCGACAATTCTGCCTATTGACGAAGCCATCAAGATGAAAATGGGCCTCGTCACTGAAGATGATTTTATCGGCAAAATCAGCATTTTCATGTTGTCTCTCCAATACCCAATTAACGAACTCCCTTCGCTGTCCATGGTCAGCTGGCTTCAGTTCCTGAGTCAATTGAACTTTGTATGCATGAAGATGCAAATCTTTCGTCAAAATTCGCTGCAAAGTGGATTTGGAGACACCAATTTGCTGAGCTCGGTGTCGAATTGAGGTGGATGGAGTTGAGGTGGATGGAGGTCGATCGACCTGGTCGATGGCGCGTTGTTGTCTTTACATCACTAACAGACCCAGTTTCGGCAAATTTATCCATTAATCTCTTTACAGTTGACTCTTTTGGAGCATTATTGTGACCCCAAATTGATCGCAATTTGCGAACTGTAGCAGCAAAACTTTCACCATTTTGGTAAAACAGTTTCACAATGAGAATGCGTTGTTCATTCGTGTAGCGCTCCATTTTTACTAACCTCGTACCTTCTACTAGCAAACAATAACAATTGTTCAAATGTCAAACAATGACACTTCGAATGTTGCCAGATTTAAAAATTGCGTTCTTCTTGGGACACCCTTTATATCTCAAGTTTGTTTGCAAATATTCTACCATATACAATTATATATTATATCAAATAAAAAAATTGCTTTTTTTATCAATCAATATTCTGACACATATTTTATTTTACCTCATGCCATATCAAAAAAATATTTCTGATATGGGTCCATATACTATATCATATATAATGATATATTACACCAAATTAAGAAAATTGTTTTTATATAAAGCAATATTCTGAAATATAAATAATTATACCTTATGCAATATCTAAAAATATTAAGTATACGGGACCATATACTGAATCATATATTATACCATATTAAAAAAAATATTTTTAATAAGGGACCACATAATATTATATCTTTAATAAAGGATAGTATATATAATATGTAAGCTTTTGAATATGGCATATATAAATATATATATGATTTTGTATAAGCCATATACGATATAATATATGTTGTCATATAAATTATATGACAAAATATATAATTATATAAGGTTACACACACCGACATGTATTTATATACAATATGATAATATATTATTAGACAAAGTCGTATGTGATTATATATAAACTTTTTTAGTCGGGTACTAAGAACTGGGTATTGAATAATTTTATTGTTTTTGTTGTTGTATTTTTCATTTTCTGTAGAAGAAAACAATTCATTTTGATTGCTACTGTTGCTGTTATTATTTCTGGCAATTTTATTAAATTTGGTGCTTGTTTTCTTTCAACAATATTGTATTGACGAAAAACAATTTTTTTTTTTTGGTAAAATTATTAAAGTAAGAGTAAAGAAAAATATTATTATTTGCAATTGTTATATTTTATTATTTGCAATTTTTTTTAATACCCTACCTTGTAATCTAATAAAGGGTGTTATATTTCTGTTAAATTACGATTTGTCGAATTTCAGTTCTAAGATTTGCTTTTTAGTCTAAAAATTTGAAGGAAAAAAATAATTTCTAAGAAATTAGAAAGTTAATGCAAATAATTCCATAAAGAGGTGTTGAGAAGTAACAAGATTAATAAAAATACTTTTTATACATAGTCCTATGTTCCCACAATAAGTCAATTTCAAAAATTCATTCTCTTTAAAATTTGAACACAAAAGATTTAAATAGTTTTAAAGAAATGTTTAAACACAATTTTTTAAAAATTAAATGCTTTAAACATTATATGTGTAGGGTATCATTTAACCAGCCTTTTGTAGTATTCTTTTTTCTTTAACTTGTTTTTTTTTTTTACTGTTTCCTTCCTGTTTCTTGAACATAAAATAATTTTCTAGTTTAACTGGTAATAAGCTGGAATAACATAAATGATGTTAAATGAAACATGAGACGTGTTATAAATTTTCATATTGTTTTTTGTTTTTCTAAATTTTTAACAACAAACTTCATACCCCTCTGAATTGAGAATATACATAGAGGAAGATTTTAAAACTTTTTTATTTTTTTTTTTTTTTGTATAGAATTTTGTTAAATTTGGCAAACAAAATTTGATTATATTAAATAAATAAAAGTAATAATACGCATATGTATAAGTATACTTAATATATTTATTAGTATATATTTTCAATAGGGTGGAGTATAATGCTATTATAATACTTTTTATATTGTAGATATTTTTTTTTTTTTAAATTTTGTTTACGAAAATTGAAAAAATGAGAGCCACCCAATAAAATTTTCTGTTATAAATGTATATGTGTATCATATACAATACCAACTTATTATATGCTTATATATTAAAACATATTAATATTCATATTCATATACAACGAGACAATTGTTAAAAGTTAAAACGTTCAGTTGTATTCCCATTACTCCATCTAAGTAGATATCGTTATAAACATTTTTTTATTATTTTTTTTTTTAAACATCTACTTATTTTTCAGTTTGTGTAAAAGAAGTATATTAGAAAATTAAAACTGAAGTAACAAAATAAATTGATTAAATAATTTAACAAGGAAGAGACAAAGCGTTGTAATATATAATACACAATACAGAAATTTATAGAAAATAAAAACTACTCTACCTTTTTATATTTTTGCTATAAATGCATATTTTAGTACATATTTTGGCATATTTTGCTACTAATGTATATTTGACTAAATATTTATGTTTTTTGACATATTTTTACACAATTTATATTTTTTTATACAAAAATATGTACTCTTAGTTAGTAACGAAATCACTAGATATAGCAACAACTACATAAAGAAAGAGCGCCCCGGTAGGCTAGTTGGTAGCGTGCTAGCTTATCAGTGCGGGGGTCGTTGGGTCAATTCCCACCAGAGGCTCTGGTCTGTTTTTCGCTACAACGAGCCGAAGACCTTGGTTGCTAGTGCTCGGTTAGGGTATTAACATATAATTTGTAATTATATGATTAATAAATAAAATAAATATCTATGAACATAAACTTATGAGCAAATGAAAATTTCGTCTTGCACTGGCTGGACTTAATATTAAGATTTAGTTTTAAGATTTGCATACATATTGTGAGTTTACAAAATTAGGTAAAGATTCAATAAATAAATAATGGAAAAAAGAAAAAAAAAACAAAAATATAATTTTTTAAATTTATAAATATTAATAATTTTTATTATGTTTATTATGAAAACAAAAAGACGACAATATATTATTGGAAGCCTCCTAATGATGATTAAAGGCAATTCTAAATTTTTAAACCACTTTTCTAAACAAAAAATATGAAAAATAAAATAATCAAATATATATAAATTTACCGGATCGAATTTGCCTTGTTTTTTGTAAATATACAACGGTTGAAAGCTCGCTATAAAAAAGCAATAATAACTATCCTATAAATAAAAAAACTATCCTAGAAAATAAAAAACTTAAAAACAAATGAATAAATTACTAAATGAAAATTTTTGTTTTACCAAGAAACAAATATAATTTTTAGCAGGTTTCTTTATTGTCAAGTTCTAAGACGCAATGTCATGAAAAATCTTTCGCTTTGAATTTGTATAATATCGTCGGTAGCTGCAAAAAGAGCATATCGGAAGTTGATAGCTGTTCCATTGTTTCTAGCGAATTTAATAAAAACCAGCTGGGAAGACACACGAATTAAGAATTACATTTGTTCTTAATATATAAAAAACAAAATGAAAAATTTTTAACAAAAAGCAAGTGAAGCGGAGCCGCGAATTACGTTTTTTTCCAGATTACCGTTAGAATAACTCTCTTTTATTACTTAGAAATGAAATTAGGCAAAATTATGCAGGATTTCGTTATCACACTAAAGAAGTCAGTCAGTGGGAAATACCTACAAGTTCTAAAACGTTTTTTTCGATTTCTCAACAATTTTAATTTTGTCGCTTACAACAATATTTGCGGCTCTGCTTTAAGTGATTTTTTTTTTTAAAATGTTGTCTACGGCATCAACTACATCTCATTTCATAGGACATTATTATGCACTTTTGGACGAATATCGCCAACGCATTGCAATAACTAAGCTACCCAGAAAAACTACACCTTACCAAATAGTGTATAAAATAATATGTAGCTATAGCAGCTATCCATGGATTACTTTACACCTTACTTCACTGATGAACTTTACAGGCGATGAGCCAAAAAGTAATGTATGGACCAATTACTTTGGAGGTGATAAAGTAAGTGGTTATTTATATGGTTACGAGAATGGAAAAAGTAATGTGTCTAAAATTAGATTTTTATAAAAAAGGAATTTTTTATTAAGCATCTTTATTACAAATATTTTAAACGTTCTTAAATATAATGTGGTCATGAGGGGAATTGAACCTGAGAACCCTGGTTGCCAGCCGAGAACTCTACCCATTGAGCTATCGACACCTATATTTTATGATTGCTTTAAACCAAAATGAATTATTGAGCTTCGTTTTTTCGTTAGTCTTATCAAAACCTACATACATTACCATTTTGCTTACAAAAAACCACAAAGTAATGTATCTAAAAATATATATGTTCAAAAATATTTCAATTATTTTAAATCATGTATTACGTAATAAACAATCGGTAAGTTATTACTTTATGCTTGAAAATAATACAAAAGGTAACGAGGTAATATTACAAGGTAACGCATGAGTATATCACACCCATATCCAAAATTTTGCTGGGTAATTCTTTCCCAATAAATAATATTACAAACATAAACCAATGCCCTTACAAAATTTCATGTTTTACTAAAAATTTAAATTTAATGAAAATACAATTTTATATTACACAAATTGTTGCCATTTTTCATTTTCAAATGCTGTGGCTGAAATTTTATAATGCAATTCAATCCCACATACAAATATGAAATTTTGCCACAAAATTTTTGGGCTCATTCTATATTCTTATTTTTCTTTTCCCAAAAATGTAAGGCCCCAAAAGATTAAAATACGCTCAAAATTTGTTCCTTCTTTTTTTTGGGGCCATTTTTCATTTCTCACTTCGGGACCAAAGTTCTTGGAGCCTGATTTCATAGCCCATTTAGGAGACATTTTATCCTTTTGAAGCTTCGAATTTACCACTTTCCTGGAGTAAATTCCAAAAAATACCTCAAAGACTGTACTAACATATATGGAATAAATATATTAAAATTCCGGCTTCAAGCTAAGTGTATGAAAAAACTTTCCGATTTTTGCCCCTCTACGCTAAAATACCCGAACGGCCGAGGTACTTGCGTGGCTGGTTTTAAGTTTCTGGCAGGATACTTAGAGCCAGGATACTTAGAGGGTACTTTCTCCCTTTGGAAACCTCTTTTTACCACGTTCCTGGAAAGAATTACAAAAAATACCTCCTGAAAAAATTTAGCCACACTTTAGGGAACACATAGTTTAAATTGCAGATTTTTAGCCGAAGCGGTTAGTTCAAACCGTTAATGGGAGGCTTTTCCTTTTTTGGAACCCCCTTTTTTCCACATCCTTGGTGAAAATAGCAAAAAAGTAACTTGTGGGTTATCTGGCCCATACGCTAGAGAAGACATGTTGTAAATTTCAGTTTTCCAGTCAAAGGGGCTTAGGAGGGGGTGAATATCCGCTTTGAAACCTTCATTTTTACTACGTTCCTGGTGAAAAATCCAAAAAGTACCTCACAAGTGAATTATTACCCGATCTAGGTGTGACACTTATTTTAAATTTTAGTTCTCTAAGTAAACGGGTATGAGCAGGCCATCAAGGAGAACTCTTTTCCTTTTTTGCCACCCCCCAACCGAACGTTAAAATTTCCGAAAATCCTAGGAGTTTGAGCTGGGCGTTGATGCTCTTATATAAATATTTAGTTGTACCTATGACGCAACTCCTTTTTATATTTTTATAGAATAATCTCGGCTGCTTTAATAGACAGAAACCAAAACTTTTGGAAAACGATTTAGGTATAATCAAAAAATGTCGACATATTTTCTAATACCTATAAACCAAGTTGAAATTGTCTCATATTTATAAGGCTGATGTTGGGTTTCAATTTTTTAGATATTCAATAACCTTAGTGTGGATTTTTTTAACAAAAGTTTGTGGTTGTGGATTATCGACATAATTTTAATTAATCTCTGAGTATTAATTATGACAGAAAATATAGTAGCTTGGCTACGTAATGAGTACAAAAAATATGTCACTTTTAATATATAAAACTCCGCAGCTGTAAATTTTCTTTTTCCATATTTATTATTTTGACAGCGTTTTTTTTTTTCTTTTTTAATTTCATTATGGTACTTATTGCAATGACAACACTGATTAAGACACCCAAAATATTAATCACTGGGCAATTTTATTTTGTTCCTTTTTTAACCTTATTAAATTTATCATGATTTCCTTTAAATTAGTTGTATCTTATAAATTAAGTTTATATAACTCATAGTGAACACACTTTATAAGAATAAGCTAAAATTAATTTTATTTATTTACTATGATTTTTATTACATTTTGTTCATTGCATGTGATAAAAATAAAAAAAAAACTAATATTTTTAGCTTTATTTTTTTTTTTTCACTCTCCCATCATGTTTATCATTGTAAAATATTTATTTTATTCTTTCCTCCATCACGCACAGTTTTTAATTAATATACATTCATTAATCAAAGACTATACAGACAATCATATATAAATATAAGGTTGGCACTTATTTGCATATTACAGAGATTACAGAAGTAGAAACTCTTGTATGTATAATTGGGAATGTCATAGAATATTTAAATTTGAATTGAATTTTTTTTCTACAATTAAGGACAATCTAAACAAGTAAAAGAGGCTTAAATTCGGCTGTGTCGAATCTTTGAATACCCTCCACCAATATCATAAAAAAATGTTCTCTACTGTTTTTGATACAAATAATGTAAAAAACTTTTAAATTAAAATTATGAAGGTGAAAAAATTTTTTGAGGTGAATACAAAATATTATTAATTTCTAAGCGACTGATGAAAAAATATGAGAAAATATATTTTATACCTGTCGCTTCTATGGAATTGTACTAAAATACACCAATTCGTATGGAAAATTTAGAGGTATCTTCACATTTTCACTCATAACTTTTTAGCCGCTCGACCGATTTTGCTCATTTTCAATACCAAACTGCTCGGGAGGATGTCTAACAATCCAGGTAACAATAGGCGCCTCCGCTTGCGTCTTTGCGTCGTGATCGCCATTTCAACAGACAGACGGACAGATAGACGGACATCGCTAAATCGACTTAAAAGTGCATAAGGATCACGAATATATATACTTTATGGGGTCTAAGACCTATATTTCGAGATGTTACAAATGGAATAATAAACTGATATATACCCTCACCATGTATGGTGGAGGATATAAAAACTCATAGTTAGTATAAACTGTCGAGAAAAAAAGATTATTAACAACTAATGGTTGCATAGAAATTAAGTAGTTAATTTTAATTAATTTAATTTATATGTACTATATTGCATTCCAAACGCAGCATTATTAAACTGTATTCAGTGCCGAGCAAATGATTGTTTATAGTCATATGTGGCGTATGATTGTTATTAAATTGGTTTATGATCATACGTAACGTATGAGTTATATGGAATACACATCTTTAGTCATATGCGGAGTGTATGCACAATTTATAGATTTAATTAATTTAAAATTTTGAATTTCCTAATAAAAATAAATACAGCCTTAATGCATATCTACACAAAGTATAAAGATGGTCAGAGCAAGAATATGAACACGATTCAACGGACACAAAATCAAAGTGTTGCAAAAAATATTAAAACAAAATACCAACAACATATATATAAGTAAAATGAAAAAAGAAAGAAACCACAATAATAAGTTATTTTTTAACCCTTTTATAATGACGACAAGTTTTGGATTTAAACTTTATTTTTTTAAGGGGTTTCTGGATCAAAAAAGTGCTACAGATGACTTTAAAATTTTAATTTTATTTTCAATTAGTGCCTTGTATTATTTAGTATTTAGATTTTAATGCAAAATAATCGCATATATACGCTTATAAAATCAAAAATATTAATGCTAATAAAAAGGTGTTACGTTTAAGCACAGGGTGACTCAAAGTTATTAACCCCATGCTGTTTCGCTGGATCTTAAAAAAAAATTTTATTTTTTAAATAGTTATTTGGACATTTAAGGTTTTTTCATAAAAGATTATATCTTTTGGCCCATTTTTTTTCTCTATTACTATCGTTTTTTGTAGCAAATTCTCTTTGAGAGCTTCCAGAGTATTTGGCTTGTTGACATAGACTTGTGACTACAAAATGTTCAAAAAAAAAGTCTGGAGCGTTTAAATCGGCCAATCTTGCTCGCCACTTCAAATTAACTGCATCAGATAGAAGGCACAAACTACGTTTGTTTACATATCCGTTTACTGTTTGTAATTTATTAAAAAAATTTTCAGTTCAGTAAAAAATATTTTTTTTTTATTGAAATGTTGTTTAGAAATAAATAATAATATACATTTTATATTATTACACCTATTATTAAACTAACAAGTTATATTTTTCTGTTGTATACAAATTTAAGTAATAACAGCCACCAAATCCTGTGGCTTGGTTCTTTTCAGTCTTCTTGAGTAGATTTTGTCAACATGTAGAATGTAAGCTTCTGGGTTTATGTGGCATTGTAGTCTGCCCGCATGATAAGTTGCAAATAGTTTTATTACTTCAGCGACTTTCATTATATCAAGATCTCTATGTAGATCGTCAATTCTAACATAGTAAGGAGCATTAACGATATTTTTTAGTATTTTATTTTGTATGCGTTGAATAATTTCAATTTGATTTTTAGCTGCACATCCCCACATCTGAACTCCATATGTCCAAACTGGTTTCAGTATTTGATTGTAAATAAGCAGTTTGTTTTCAATTGATAACATAGAATTTCTTCCAATGAGCCATTTAAGTTTATTACATTTTAAATTGAGTTCAGTTTCCTTCATTTTGATATGCTCCGACCATTTAAGTTTCGCATCAAGCGTCATTCCCAAATATTTAGCACAGTTGGCATATGGTACTGTAGAGTTTAAAATTTTTATTGATTCATTTGAAATATATTTATATGTGAAATCTACATGAGTTGATTTATTTTTATTTAATTTTATTCTCCATGTGTCTGTCCATTCAACTACCTTATCTAACGATGCTTGTAATTTAGAATAGGATTCCATTACCTTATTACCAATTGATAGGATGCATATAACATTGTTTTACCTGTTTTACACATTTTTTTCAAAATAATTTACTGTCATTTACCACTTTTTTTCAGTTTCATATATTTTTTTCAATTGTTTAAAATTTAATAAAAATTTACTCACAAAATAGAAATTTGTGGTTTATTTGTTGCCGTTACAGTTATTATAAATTTAAAACAGCAACTGTTTCAAAAACAAAAAAAAAAGTTATTCAAAATATTCAAAAAATTCCAACATTTATTTTAATTTAAATTGTTTATTTGTATACAAAATAATTTTAATTCGAATTACAAAAACTTCATAAACATACAGGTTGGTTGAAAAGTTCCTGCGCTCACCAAGAGATGGCACTACTAGCTACAAACTTTTTTTTTCTCAAGTTGGTATAACTATCCTGTTGGTATAACTATCCTGTTGCAAGTCATTCTGTCAGTTCTTTCTTTGTTTACAAGCCATTTGAAGTTGACGTGTCATTGATTTTTTTAATATGGAAAAAATTGAATATGGTGCAGTCATTAGATTCTTTGTTTTGAAGGGTTTAAAAGCAAAGAAAATTTATGAACAATTGTTAGAAGTGTATAAGAAGTCCTCACCTTCAAAACGCACCGTTGAATTTTGGGGTGGTGAATTTAAACGTGGTCGTACCAGCCTTAAAGACGATCCACGCGAAGGACGACCAAAAACTGCAACCACAGCAGAAATCATTGAACAGGTACATAATATGGTAAGTGAAGATCCAAGTTTGACTAAGCGTGAAATTGCTAATGCCATAGGCAGCTCAGACGAACGAGTACTCCATATTTTACATGAAGAATCACGTATGAAAAAACTGTTTGAAAAGTTAGTGCCGCACACATTAACAATTCAACAAAAACTGGATCGAAAACAAATTTCTCAGCGTAATTTGGAGCGTTTTAAGCCGAATAAAACCGACTTCTTGCTTCGTTTTATAACTATGGATGAGACTTGGATCTACCACCATGATCCTAAATTCAAACAAGAACGTTTACAGTGGACTGAAGCTGGTTGTTCAGCTCCAAAGCAGGTGAAGTCACAACGATCAGCAAAGAAGGTTATGGCATCAGTTTTTTGGGATGCAAAAGAAATTTTGTTGATTGATTATCTTCAGAAAGGTAAACCAATCAACTCTGAATATTATTGCAGCCTTTTGGATCAGCTGGATGAAAAAATTCGTGAGAAAAGGCCTGGTTTAAAGAAGAAAAAAAATCATTTTTCATCAAGACAATGCACCTGCTCACTAAAGTGTTTTGACGATGGCTAAATTCAAAGAATTAAAGTACGAATTGCTTGAACATCCACCGTATTCACCAGATTTGGCTCCCAGTGACTACTATCTCTTCAGAAATCTCCAACAAATTCTTCGTGGAAAGCATTTTTCGTCGAATGAAGAGGCCATAGCAGCCGTAGAGGGTTATTTTGCAGAGCTTCCGGAAAACCATTATAAGGATGGGATAAAATTATTGGAAGAGCATTGAACAAGTGTATTGAGCTTTTAGGAGATTATATTGAATAAAAAAATATATTTCGTAACAAAAACAGTATTCTTTCATTTCGAGCGCAGGAACTTTTCAACCAACCTGTACACACATATAAGTCTATTCACACAACATATGTTTATAGACTGTGCGAGTATACATTTCTGCAGATTAAGAAACGAACAGAAATACAAAAATCCGAACTAATTTTATTTTTTATTTTTACGGAATTGGTAGGTAAAATTTTAACTTTTTTTTTAAACTGAATAATCAATTGTTTTTTACTGATGTGTCAGTTGTTTAAAAAGCATTTAAAAAAATAACAAAAACCATTTGATTTAGATGAAAAGTAATTAGACCGGTTTTTAAATGAAATATTATTTATTTTAAATGGTATTTAAATTACAAACTATTTTAGCAGTTAAATTAGGTTTCTGTGAGTATATTTCAGAGTAGCTGACTGTATATCAAATTTCAAGTTCGTCCCTCAAGCAGTTTGACTTAAGTGATAAGGGTACAATTTGCCCTATTTAATCCAACTTTTAGAACGTTAGGGATTAAATATTTTAAATTTCAGTTTTCTTACTAAAATGGTTTGTCAGGCAGATAAGTGAAGGGGGTTTCAATTTTGAAGCCCTATTTTTACCACACTCTTGCGAAAATTCTAAAAAAATATCATACAACAAGTATTTTAAATTAAAATTTTTTATATAAAGTATTTCTACCGGGAGCAGAGACTTTTCTCTGTTCCTCCTCTGTTGCTCCTCCCGTAAGAATATGTAAAAATCTTCTCTTAGCCGATATCTCCATGCAAAAAAAATTAAGAAGAAATTAAAAAACATTAATATGCATTTTCGGTTGCATACATGCCGCCATATATAGAAAGTAGTTTGAAAATGAAACGTAGAATTAGTCCTACTTTAGCCTTTTTTAATGCTTGCCTAATAAAATGTTTTATTAAAGAATGCATCTCCTTTTTGGCAAGATTTAGAATCTTGTGGAATTGCCCTGGCTTGTTTTATTTTTAAATAAATATTGATGGCACTACAGAGGCAATGGAAAATATCTGCAAATAGGTGTTTTTGAAATAAGTGGCAACCATGGCATTTTCAGCAATTTCATTAATATTTGGAGAATTTCAAATTAGTTTAACCGCCTGAAGTTTATAGTGCTTTTGCGACAATTGCAAGCAAAAATAATTGTTGCTTAAACCGATAGTATAAAGGAAAACAAGTTTTTCCAAGACCGATTTTTTAGAACAGATAATTTAATTTTTTAAGTACTCTAATTAAAGAGGTCATCGGTGTTTGACACAGTTACACTTAATTGTCTCAACTGAAATTCAATTGTATTTACAGAATTTCTCTTGCTACAAACGAATATATCAGTGGTTACCAGCAATTCATTCGGCTGGCTAAATATTCGCGTATTACAACCAGTCCGTTTTCTCTGTGTACAATTTGTTACAGCTGCTATACTCAGAGTTATTAGTGAGCAAGACTAATTTCGTAAATATAAATATGTAAGTTCACTACATCCATAAAATGAACTTTTACGATGTGTGTTGTATTAAAGTTAAATTTTGATAAAAGTTAACAAATTTGTATTTTATCCTGTGAGCTCTAATTTATGTGTAATTATTTTAAAAACAAAGTTTGTCATTAGCTAAGAAAAATACTTATAGGAATTTTATAGTCATCGCGCAATAATGTACTGTTAGTTATCTTACTTCTGCCACCGTTTTTAACTCATTTCATTTTTAATATTGAAGTTTTTGTTTAATTTTGTTATAACTACACATGTGTAGTATGTGGTACTTATAATATGTGTTGTCATATGTGGCATATGATTGTTATGAGATTAGTAGGTATCAGAGAACTGCAAAATCAACTTTTTTCTTGATTTAATCATACACCAAAATTCTTGTTCACATTTAATAATTCCACAAAATTCACTGTAGAATAAAATCAGCATCATCTTACTGAACGCGTAATTTGGATCAGTGTGAATCATCTGTCGATTATGTTTACTGCAAATTTAATCACTTAACAAAAAGTCAGCGTTGAATAAATCAGAAAAAACAACAAGCAACACGTATGAGTGTATTCATAATTAAAACAAAATAGAAACACATTTCATAAATGATATTGTGTACATTAGGGTGGGACTGAAATCCGCTTTTTTAGAATTTTTATTAGTAATAAAAATATACTTCTTTGTGAAATATAAATATTTTTTTGGAAAAAAAATTTAGTTCGATATCTCAGGCTTGCCTAATCCGGAAAAATTTAAATATTGTCTAAATTTGTTTTCATCTATTTTGATTGGAAAGTTAGGCAATATTTAACCTAAATTAAAAAAAAAACGATGTTCACAATGAACAATATTTTTCGTATTCCTAATAAAAATTCTAAAAAAAAACGTATTTTAGACCCACCCTAATATACATATAACATTTATGAAATGTGTTTCTACAAAACCACCCCCTTTTTATAGATAAGAAACTATTTTGTTTTAATTATGATTACACTCATACACGTTGTTTGTTGTTTTTTCTGATTTATTTATTTATACATCAAAATAATTATTGTTGGCTCGAATGAACAGAATAAAATCAATGGTTTAACAACGACCGATGATTATAAATCAGTGACAAAATAATTTGCACGTCGTTTGATTGATTTAAAATCATCAACAAATATGTGTGTTGGGGTATATTCAGCGTTTGAACGCAAACACATATTCATTCTTGTGTTGATTGCGTATGAACGTTTTGCAATCAGCAAATGCAGTTCTCTGGTAGGTATACTATGTGGCGTATGAGTGATATGGAATATGCACTCATAGAAGCAAAAGAACTGCCATTCATATATTTATTCATTATCGATTATGGTAATGCAGTTTTACAAGACATTTTTGAAATTGTAAATAATATTTGCAGTACAATGTCTTTTACAAATTATTGATATTATTAACTGCACAAACTTTTTTTTTTTAATTTAACAGAAAGTATAGAAACCTAATAATTTTGATAAAAATACAAAAAATTTTAAAATAAAAAAAAACAGTTTAACATTAATTGCACATAAAATTCACAACTTTTACTGTTAAAAGTTTTACTAGTTTTATTCATTTTTTTTTCTGCAAAATTATTTGTGTTAACAGCATTTTAAACGTTTTTTTTTTAAATATTGTACATGCAACGACTATTGCGGCTCTTTAATGAAGCTAAAAAATGTATGTTGCATCATTAAATCTTTACCTTAATGGTTGCGTCATTTTATATCTCGTAGAGTTTTTATTATTATAAATGCATTGTTTGTGGTAAAAGCGAAAGACAAAAAGCTTTGGAAATATGTAGTTAAGATTTTTTTCTTTTTGTTTTTTTTTTATAATAAATGATATACAAAGGATTTATTTAACATATTTAAAAAAAATATACATATATATATGAGTATTTTAAATATGCGAATAAGAACAATAAATAAGAAATGAAATGCAATTTTGTGTGTTTACTGGCAAACATTTTAAGATTTATTGCAGAAATTTTTAAAAATTTTTAAAGTTCTAGTATAAGAAATCGGAACTTTTTGTATGTAATTTATAAGAATTTACCTTTGACAAAGAATTCATATTTTGAATGATGCAGATAAAATAAAAATTTTGATAATCTTCAAAATTTTTTTTTTGGGTAAATAATTCTTGCCTCTTTTCATAGGGTTTAGGGTTATTGATAATTGGATTGTGAAAGAGTTTGTTAATATTTGGGCATATTCTTGTTTTATATGTTTAATTTTTTTATAAATTTATGTAAAAAAAATGCTTATCGTATTTTAGTACATTTTCAATTTTTATTTCAGGACAGTTTAACGTGACGTGACAGCCGGACATCATTAGATTATTCAGGACTCATATAAAGACTAAAAATATATATTTGGTATGGGGTTCTTGATTCATATTTTTATAATTTTCCGAGCTAAAGCCCGGAACTTTCCGGAATACCCAGATGAAGTTTGTCATAAAGTCGCCGCAGATGCGAATGTTTATTAGAAAGTCTGATAAAACTGAGAAATGGTTAAATGTTACAATCAGAAAAAAAAGTTAGTACAAAAATTTGTAAACGGTTTTCAATCCCACTTTAATGTTCTTGTACTTATTTATAGTAAAAAATTATTATTTAGCAAATCTTTCTGCTATTTACATTTTACAAATTACAGAGTTTTTACAGAATATTTACAAATTTTTGTTGCTATTTTAGAAATCATTTTACAAATTTTTAAAAAACCGATTTGCTATAATTAGCAAAAAAAAAATACTAATTTTAAAAAAGTGGATATTGAAGGAAATGTTATTTCTGAATAAAACTTACACCTACAAACTTAAATTGCCTTAAAATATTACATAGATTAAAAAAAGGGATCAGAAGTAAATATACTGACTCATGTCTGAAAATAGGAAATCCATTTCAAATAGCACTTAAAAGTTCTTTTTAGTTCTAAAAGTCAGCCTAAAAACAATTAAAATTTGACTTTAAAAGTAAAAGTAAAAAATATGGACTAAAATATTTTTCGAAACAGAAATTACCAAATAAAAACAAAATAATTAATTCGTTTGTGTTTTATCAATTTTTAGATTTTGAAGCCTTTGATTTGTTTTAATTTTGTATAAAATATTTTTTGAAAAAAAAAAAAAATAAAATTAAAAAAAATTTGATGCTCGATAAAAAGAAATAAATTCAAAATTTATTAATTTAATTTTGCTAATTTTAGCAAACCGGTTTTAAATTCCGCTTTACAAAAAGTTTACTAAAATTTAGTAGCGGCTTCTAATTTTTTTACTAATTTCATTATACTACACGTCAGCAGACATGTGTTGCTAAGATTAGCACAAAATACCGCTGGGCTCAAATTAGCAAAATTTCCCGGAATAAGATCCAGCGGTTGGCGCAAGCTGTTAAGAGGTAAACTTTTACACTTTGAACCCTCATTTTTACCATGTCTCGGGCGAAAATTCTAAAAATACCTTATCAATGAGTTAGCCCATACTACAGGGAACATATGTACTAAAATATGGGTATCTCGCCAAAGGTGGTTGAGCAGGGCTTTATGGGGCAGAATTTCACCCTTTTACTCCTTCCCGTGGTAACTTCCAAAAAAATCCATATACCAAATTTCAACATTCTAGTTCCAACATTTTGGCAAGCCGTAATGGTGGAGAATTTCGAACCGCCCAAAGAATTTTCCAAAAATCAAAGTCATAGCTGATGTTTACATCGGAGGAGGAACTGTCAAACTAAGTTTCTACTTCCTGGCTCCAGCGGTTTTGGCAGGCCATCAAGAGGAAGGCTTTTTCTCCTTTTGCACCTTCTCGTAGGATTTTTAAAAGATCCCGTGTTAGTTTATATCTACAGCGGGGTAGAAACCTTCAAACCAAATTTCAACTTCCAGCGATTAGATCAAGCCGTTAATCGGGAGACTTTTTACTCTTAAAAACCCCATTTTTACCACGTTCATGGCGAGAATTCTAAAGTGTACCATTTGAATGAGTTAGCCTATACTCTAGGTAACACATATATCAAATATTAGGTTTATAGCTAAATCGGTATGGGCAGGCCGTTAGGGGGGAGACTTTCCCTTTTTTGCCCCTCCACGTAGAAATTTCCAAAAATCCTACCTGGGTGAATGTCTACGCCTGGGAAGCAAAATATGTATCGAATTTTAACTTTCCAGCTTCAGCGGTTTTCTCAGGCCGTCAAGGGGGAGAATTTTCCCCTTTTTTCACATCGCCGTTCGATTTTTGCTATTGTCTACACTGGAGAAGGGACCTGCATTCCGAATTTCAACTTCCTATGTCCAGCAGTTTGGGCAGGCCGTTAAGAGAGAGACATTTCAAGAAGTTACCACATACTCCAAGGAAAGCATATTTAAAATTTCAGGTTTCTAGCTAAAGGGGTATGGCCAGGCCTTGAAAGGGGAGTTTTTCTCCTTTTTGCCCCTCCCCAAAGGAGTTTTTAAAAACCACGTTATGGTGGATGTCCTAGCTCTAGCGGTGTGGGCTGGGCTGAATTACAAAATTTGTATTTTAAAGCTGTGCAAGAATATATTTTTTTTTTAATTTGCTAATATTAATATAACTCTTTTAAGGCACTGCATACCTTTGCTGTTTACCTTCAATTATATTAGTTAAATGAAGCTAGAATATTTTCATTGGGCATATATGTACTATGTGTAGTTATTATGTTACTATCGTACTACAATAATAATGATAGTTATATGGAAATGTTTATTTAAATTGTGATGTTATGCGCAAATAATTAGTTATGTTATAAGATATTTTTCTAAATAATTGTTATGTTTTTGTATTATCATAAATATACAATTAAGACTTTATTTTCATTTAATGATACAAGAAAATAAATCCAATTAGAATTATTATAGAAAAGATGAATTCGAAAACAATTTGCATTCATTAAGGTTTAATAATATTTTTCAAAGTATTTAAAAAAAAAAACTGCTATGATTTTTTATGTGATATCGATTTTATTTTATTATCATGATTTCCTATAAAGATTTTTCAAAATTTTCATTTTATATACAAATTGTGTATATATGGACGATATGATTTATGCTCTTGTAACGTAGATTATATCTGCGTTTTCCAATGGAAATTTATGCATAAGGCTTTGACACCCCACAATATCAACAGTTATAATCGGAACCCATAAATATTGCATAAAAAAAGAACTCATAGTTGTAGTGTAAGGAAAAAAAATATAAATTTTTTTTTTACTATTGCGAATTGGTAAATGGAGTTTGTTTTTTTTTTCTTCTTTGCTTTGAGTGCCATGTGAAATTTTGTTTAAGCCTTTATGCCAATACCAACATACCAATACTACTTTTATTGTCCATGATGGTATTGGTTAAAGGATATAAGTTTTTTATATTATGGTTTGAAGATTACACTTAAAAGAATAAGTTAGTGGAAAAATTAGTAGAAGGGGTGTTTTATTAATTATACTAGATTTTGGCAATTTTTATTGTATTATTGAAAACACAATTTTTAGCAAAAACTTTTATTATATTTTTCCAGCAATAAACTTACTTTGAAGTAACTTTTTACTAATTTATTTTGCAAATAAAATTGTTGATCAATAACTGTATAGTGAGGAAAATGTCGCATTTAGTCAAAATGTAGTATAGACAAAAAATTACACAAACAATACATCTCTTCCAAGACATAAAAAATGCAACCGTGGAAAATTTTTGTATGTATCTCTTAAACAAAAATATCACAAAAATGTGTGTACCTAAAAAATGTCAATACATTATTGCATTTACTTAAATTTTTTTATGTGGTTGTTGATGATTTAAATTATAGACATAAAATCTAAATATGTATTTATAAACACAATATAATAAGGGATCACTTATCGAATTTCGCAAAAATAATACAAATATGCAAAAATAATACAAATATAATTTTGTTTTCATTTTATTTATAATTATTGTTATATATTTTCAGACAATGCGGAAGTTTGAATATTTTTTATTTTACAATCTTTTGTGAATTATTTTTAGAATCACACAAAAGGAAGCAATGTCTAGGTCTAAATTTTCTGCAAATAAATTCATTAAAATATAATTTTTCAAAAAATTTTTTAAATTTTATTCAGTATACTAATATTCAGCAAAATATTTCAGTGGTTTTAGCAAGTTTTATTTTTTTATTTACAAGCGACTAAGTGCTAGCACAAATTTTGCTGACATTATTAATTTTTTATTGTTAAAGTTCAGCATGTTCACTATTTTGTTGACACACGCAGAGAAAAAACATGGTTGCAATATGATCACTGCTACTTTATTGTGCTTGCTGGAATTTGTTATGGTTGTCACAACCAAGTAATTAGTTTTCTAGCCATTAACATGGTCGCTACGATGATTATTTAGTAAATATTTTACTATCTTATGATCGCCACTTTCTATTTTATAACATGATTGGCTGTAACCATACTGTGGTAAAAAATATTCTGACTATGCAAAAAATATGATTATTATGCAAAGATAAAATGCTGGCAACAATCAATAAATAATAAGACATCAAATAAAACATTACTTTGACATTTATAGTCATAATATTGTCTTGCTTTCATAAAAACTCAAATTTTATCAGTTCAGTCAGTTTGTTTTTACTACAAAATGTCTTAAAAAAACAATTATATATAGTTAAGTAAAACTGTACAAATAACAGATGGGTAGAAAATACCTTTCACATTTCATTAAAACATTTCATCAATTGACCCATTAAGATCCAGTTAATTTTTTTTAGCCTTAGAAGATTTTTTTAAAGGCGTTTTTTGAAAACAATTAATTCATTGTCAAAAAGATTCTATTAAAAGATTTTATATTTTTTAATTCTTTTCAATAAATACAATTAGAAATTAAAAAAAAATATGTTTAATAATTCATTTCTTGTAAAAAGTTCTCAAAATATTAATAAAATATTTTTTATAAGAAAAAGTCTATAGAACCCATTTTTTTTTTGTGCGAAAAGGTTTCTTATGGACTTTTCCTTCAACTAAAATTCTCAGATTCTTAAAAAAAGTCCACAGAATTAAAGTTTTCTTGAAAGAAAAGTTCTTAGAATCTATTTTTTACTTAACAATATTTCTTTAAAAAGTCCTTAATATCTTTTAAAAGTCCTTAAAAACATTTTTAGAGAAAATATTCTTACATTTAAACAGCTTTTTTATACTCCCTAAGAATTTTTCCTTTAAGAAATTTTCTTAGATTAGGATTCATATAATGATGATCCAGGAATTATAATATAGTTATGAGGGACTATGATATGACAACACTCTAAATATAGTATGATTACGTTCGATCATGTTATGATAAATTCAATATCATATCATGTTTATTTTGGACCATAATATGGTAATTTTTGAATCATAATACAACTGTAGGGACCATATTATGGTAAAAATATGGTTATTTTATTATCATAATATGATAATCATATATGATAACACTATGGTTGGCACAACCACAAATCCAAAAATATATGATGCTCTTTGAATATGATTGCCCCAACCATTTTTTTCTTTGCGTGCTTTTGCATTCTGCTTTTTAAAATTTTGCTGAACAATTTTTGCTGACTTTACTAACTTTTGTTTTGAGTGTAGCTGTGCTTATATATTTCTTCAATAATTTTTAGCCAAAATTTAATCTGATAAGCTAAAGATCACATATATTAAATCTAAATCAATTTTATACTTGTGGCGTATTGAAACATATATTTTTTATGTATATTACTTTAGATACACTCAAAGTATTAAAGAAAAGAAGTATTAATTTTAACTTTTTATAAATTTGCTAAAAATGATTTTGTGTTATTTACCGATTTTTTTCAGTTTCATTTATACACTCACAATATATTTTCCGTTACCAACTGTAGTTTATTTAAAAAGTAATACGTAAAGTTTGTGTTTAAATGAAGAATCAATTGAAATTCATAGAAATATATTTTTAAACTATTTAAATCAGTGATTCAAAAAACAAACTATAAAAATTTACAGACATTCAGTAGGAGTTGATATTTTCTATTAACTGTAAAATTTCATGTTTTCTGTTTTTAAAAATTGAAATTGATATAATTCTTTCTTGTTTTTTTTTTACCAAAATAGTTTGTATATATACAAAATTATTTTAATCAAAATTACAAGAAATTATTCAAATATACATCTGTATGTGTTGTGTTTTTTTTTTAATCACATACAAAAAAAAAATTTTCAATTCGTTTTTTTCTACTTTTGTCAGTTAAAAATTGATGGTTATTTTAAAAAACTTTCGATTGCTTTTACTACCTTTATCAATTGTTGAACAATGATAGAAAATAAACAATAAAATGGGCTGAATATACTGAAAAATAGGTAGTCCTCTTTTTGATTGTATTTTCGATTAATTTAATATGTACTCTAGATTATTTTTAATGAAATAATATTGTGAGTGTATTTTTTATTTGTTTAAGATTTAATATAAATTTCAAAACAAAATTTTGTGTTTTGTTCTGTTACAGTTAATACATATTTAAAATTTGTTTGCTTTCTGTTAAAAAAAAAAAAATTTGCAAATTTTTTTTTTATGTGTTCATAGAGTGTGTGATTATACATTTTACAGATTAAAAAACAAATAAAAATACAAAAAACCGAAAGAATTTCAAATAAATGAATAATCATTTTTTTACGGAATTGTTAGGTAAAATTTTAAATTTATTTTTAACTGAATAAGCATTTGTTTTGACTGATGTGTCAGTTGTTTTAACATCATTTAAAAATAAATAACACAAACCATTTGATTTAAATTAAACGTAAAAAGAACAGCTTTAGAATGATATATCATTTTAATTAAATGGTGTGTTCTGTTTGTTTTAACTTACTAACTATTTTCAGTGTATTTATTCACATAGAAAAGAGATTCATTGTGATAACCAAATTTTTTTCCAACCAAATGGTTTGGTTGCGGCCACCGATATATTTGTTTGCGGCAATAGAAAATCAGTTAATAAAATAGAATTTCGGTTAATACAGCAATATATTTAAATTTTCTCAGGAATACATTTGATTACCACAACCAAATAATTTAGTAACTGTAACCAAATTATTTAGTTGGCAAGGAATTTGGTTTTCTTAATGAATCTGTGTTTTCTTTGTCTACAAAAATCCAAAATCAATACTGATCTTCTTTGTTTTTTAAAAGATAATAAACGGAATTTGTGGATTACACAAATGAAAAAGGTTTTTTTTTTAAAGACCCGCTATTGATAACACTTTTATTACAAAATCATTTTGTTTTTTTAATTTATTTTTGCATATAATTTGATCTTTAACTCATTAATTTGACTTTGTTGTGTTTACGTTAAATTTCAACTTAAATTTCATAAAAAAGTGTTTATGGCATTTACAGCATTTTGGTTTTTAACAATTTTGCTAAATATCGCAATTTAAATGTCTATATTTTTTTTTTTTTGCTAAAATAAAATAAAAAATGTTATAAACGATACTAACCCTTTGACCTTTATTTTGTACTTACCCATACATTATCTAAAGGGCAACTGTGCGTAAATACTCTCATAATATACGTGAACGCAATAAATGTCAAAAATGTTTAATATACGAGTACTTTAATTCTCATTTATGCTAAAAACTAATTCACCAAACAGAAAAAAAAAGGTTTAACAGAGACATTAAGGACCTATTAAACCCTTGAATAAAAACCAATAAACAACAACACAAATATATAAAATGAACTTCAATTCTTTAAAAATGAAACTGTAAAAAAAAATAAAAAAAAAAACAAGAAAAAGCACCTAAATATAATGAAAATGTTAAATAAAAACGGTTGAAAAAGAAAAAGTTTTAAATGGAAAAACAATTTGCCCTTTGGCCTAATACAAATACTAACGTACACGTACACGGACACGGACACACTCACAACCAAATACAAATTTCCCAGTATCACACTATTTTAAGTACATGACCATAAAATACATAAAAATTACTATAGAAATGAGCTCGTCGTACATTAACATAAAAAAATATACTATTTAAATTGAAACAAAATTTACAGAAATAGTCACGTCTGATTAACCCTTTGACGTGCAAATTTTATTGACCAAACTATATGGAAACATAGATTTATGCCAAAAGAAATATTAATACCCTAAACTGCGCTATAGTACGGATCATATTGAGTTTAAGCTGATCATTGTAACTACCAAAAATATGGGACTTAGAGCCACCTTATAGTATACCGACCGAGTGGGTGCACGTCCGTCTATTCGCCTGAAGTGTCACACTTTAAATGTAACATACAATAACATCTCAATATAACTTTATAAACTAATACACATAAAGTTTGAGTTATTACAAAAAATAAAATTAAAGGATTGCATCACATAAAATTCTGCTCCATATGTTTATGGTAATAGTATTAGTGGTGGTTTTGTATAAAAATTGAAAAAAAAAAACTAAACTTTACTAGGAGGCTTATAAGTAAAAAAAAAAATTAAAATAAAAAAAACCTAAATATCCCAAAAAAAAGTTTGGTCTACGTGAGGTCATTTACCAAATGTTTTAACAATTTAGATAAAGTTAACACATTTCTCTTTTCTTTTCCTCAGGCAAACCCTAAACAAAATTGTATGCTCACATGATTAAAAAAAACATCTATGTGATTGTGTGTAACAAATATATATATTTATTAGGCTCGTCCAAAATGTTGTCCCTAGTCCTAAACGTCTAACAACTCTCTGTGCCAAATTTCAGAAAAATAATTTTTCATTAGAGAATTTATACAAAAACAAGTAAAAAAGGGCTAAATTCGGCTGTGCCAAATCTTTGAATACCCTCCACCAATATCCTAAAAAGATGTTTTCTTCTGTTTTTGATACAAATAATATAAGAAAACTTTTGAAGTAAAATTATGTAGGTGAAAAAATTTTTTGAGGTGAAAAACTTTTTTAGATGTGAAAAGAACTTTTTTGTTGAAAAAAAAATTTAGAGGTGAACAAAAATTTTTAAGGTGAAAAATTTTTGTGGTGAAAAAAAATTTTAGTGGTGAAAACATGTTTGAGGTGAATACAAAATATTTACTGCTAAGCGACTGGTGAAAAAATATGAGAAAATATGTTATGTACCAGTCGCTACTATGAAATTGTACTAAATTTGTATGGGCATTTTAGAGGTAGCTTGCCATTTTCACTAGTTTTTTTAAACATGGAAAACACATTTTAAAGCATAGTTTTTGTCAAATACTCAATTTTGTTCCGGCTAATGGGAACTAGCTCTGCAGTTGAATATGCCTAATGGAGAGAATGCACTTTCTGATGCTCCACTTATTGATAAATAGTTGCAACGAATGTTCTTTCTTTAAAAAATTGAAGTATGTTTGTCTAATAGAGAGAATACAGCAAATAAATTAATTTATTAAAGAAAGAACATGAGTTGTAACTATTTGTCAATAGAAGGTGCATTCTCTCCATTAGGGTATTTTGCTGCAGAGCTAGTCTCCATTAGCCATATTGTGCTACAATATGCAGTAGAGTATTATTGATTTTTTATTTTCTTCGTAACATAAATGAATATTTGCCAAAAACTATAAAAAAATATATGTTTTATGTACAAATTATACCTTAATTTTTTAAATTAATATTCATTAAGATGTTTAAGAGCACAATATTGCACTTTATTCATGTGTTTTTTTTATAAAAGAAAAAATTAACATAAATATACATTTTCCAATCCCTCAATTCTCAAAAATACAAATGGAATAAAAAAAAAATACTATTTTCCTCTATGAAAATTTCTTTTTTGACATGAAAATGTGAAACAAATGCTTTTATTAAGTCAAACATTTGAAAAATTGACTTTAAAGTTATTTAATAAGTCTACTAGCAACTTTTGAATGTATTATAATTTAAAGTATGTAGTTAATTTAATATTTTTGGTAAATAAATTAATTTAAAGCCTAATCCAAGGCTATATCGCCATGGGGCAGGGTATAGTTTTACTGTGATTCTGCGCCACCTACCCAAAAGTAGCGTCACTAAAGCAATTATGCATTTTGCTCTTTCTTATATATAAATTCCTTTGGACCTAGCCATCAGGCAGGGTATTGTTTTAGTTAATTCAGCGCCACCTATTCAAAAGTAGCGGCACTAAAGCAATTATGTATTTTGCTTTTTCTTTAGATATAAATGTCTTTGGTTACAAAAACAAAAAATACATTTTATGCAATGAAACGAAAAACCAACAAAGCTTAACAGAAAAACCCAACCTGAGGGTCAATTCTCGTTCTGTGAAACGGTGAAATGAAAAGTTTTTTCACGTTTTCATAGTACTTTTGATTCGCGTTCTGTGAAAAAATGTAAAGAAACGTCAAAACGTTTTCATATGAAAAAAAAGTGGAACGAAACAAGATTTTTTCACGATTGCACAGCACTGGCGATTCTTGTTTTGTGTAACAGTGCAAACAACTGTCAAAATATTTTCATATGAAAAAATTGTTTACACCGACTATTTATAAGTGAAATAATCATGGAGAAGATTGTAAGAGGAAAGCGTGCCAGCGAAAGCCAAAAGGAGTATTTAATTAATTATTAAGAAAAGCATGTGGACATTGCAAACGATAAGTAAGTAGCTTAATAACCATAATCACACTTTTATTAATCCCATGTTTACAGATTTGTAACTGCAGATGATGCCAAATTTAGAGACGAAAAGTGTAACGAATTAGCGGCGAGCCTTAACAGTTTTAGTGGAACCCAAAAGAACAGTGAAAAATGGCAAAAGTATGGCATATTTATTTATAGTTTATTTATATTATTTATGAAATTTTTTTTCTTTAAGTAATATTAGACTTCATACGCGCACCAAATATAGTTCACTTAAAGTAAGTCGATATAAATCCATGAAGTGCTTGTCGGTTGTCATGTCGAATGGATTGTGGTCAGCACGAAGTATGCGTCTCAGCACTCTCAAAAAATTCCTATAAATTATTAAATTATTTACTGCAATGAAATGCTTGTAACATCATTGTCTTACCTTTGTTCATCCGGAATTCTTTGAGTAATATCCAATAATACAATTAATCCAGATATTTTTATATAATTATTTAAAATAAATTTTACGAACTTTATTCACTTTTGTTTACGTTTTTCTCTGTTTTGACATTTGCTTTAAATTTTGGATAACACAGTTACAAAAGTTTCATGGGTACAGTGCGAATGAAACATTTTTTTCATAATACATACGAGAATCGCAATTTATGTATTTGTGAAAAGTTCGAGTGAAAAGTGCTTATGAAAACGAAAATGAAAAGTTTTTTTTCACTTCACATTATCACAGAACGAGAATTGACCCTCTGGTTTACTATATCTCCTAAAGTAGTCAAAGAATTGGAGATATTTGAACGGAAAATCCTAAAAAAATGCATTGGAAGAAATTATGAAAATTTCATAAAACTATTTTTAAATAGTTAAGTCTATGAAAATGCCGATGTTCTCCATGTCGTTGCAAGCCAGATTTGTTGAGAAACTTGCGCTACACGATAATATGCTTGTCAGCCAAACATACGAAAGCGAGAAAAACCACCATCTGGGCTGGATCTACATATCTTTCTCCTGTCGGTATACTTAATGGACGTATTAACGACGATCCAGCTCATTCTATATGAGCCCAGCCACCGGCAATCATAAGGGCTGAAGATGATATACATACGTATATCTTAAATTTTGCATGAACTGTAATATGAATATGTTTTGTCAATTTATAAAACAGAACTTTTGTTATTTAGTTTTAGTAATGTTATTTACAGACGTCTGCTCTGTTAGCGACTTTAACAATGCTATTAGAGTAACACACCTATAGCTCTAAAAATTTTATTATTCTCAGAGTATGTAAGACAATAAATGTAATCGAACAAGAAGAAGACTTAATAACATTTTTACTTAACAGAAAATAAAAATAGATACAGAAAAATTGTACAAATTTGTATGGAAAATTTAGAGGTACCTTCACATTTTCACTCATAACTTTTGAACCGCTTGACCGATTTTGCTCATTTTAAATACCAAACTGCTCGGGAGGATGTTAAATATCTGGGTAAAAATAGGCACCCCCGCTTGAGTCTTCGCGTCGTGATCGCCATTTCAACAGACAGACGGACAACGCTAAATCGTTTTAAAATTGCATAAGGATCACGAATATATATACTTTATAGGGTCTTAAACCTATATTTCGACATATTACAAACGGAATGACAAACTGATATATACGCTCACCATATATGGTGGAGGGTATAAATTAAGGTTGAATTAGAATTTAATAAAAGAAATATAAGATCAAAATTTAAAAAAAAATCAGTAACTTTGAAGAAGATTACGATTTTTTTTTTAAATTTATAGATACATAAAAATACATATTTTAGTCAAAATATTAAAATTTTTGGAAAATATCTACGAAAAAATTCAATATGCTGACACCTTATATGATTAAATTTCTCTAATCTGATCTTAATTTTTATGAAGATTACGAATCAAAATTAAATACAAATTTTTAGTTATTAAATTCGATTTTTTGTAGTATATTTCTAAATACTAATTCTAACTTGTTGTACTCTTGCAATCTACCAGGGGATTGTACACTCAAAAAAGTTAACTTTTTTCTTTAAATAATAGAAAAAATAACTTTGTAAAATTTTTTTGCAATTTTTATTTTTGGCAAACCATATATTTTTCTAAAATGGCATAAATAGTTGCAGAGTTGTAAAACTCATGAATTTGGACTTTTATTTTGGACCACCTTAATATTCATGCATGAGAACATCACATATTTTAAGACGTGCTCAAAAAGCTTTATTATTTAAATGTTTTATTGTAAAAAAAAACCTTAAATATTGGTCATAAAGAGCTAAGCATTCAAACTTGTATACAAAAGTTCACATTGAAATTATTATACAGGGTGGGCAAAAACCATTATCTAATTTTCTTTCGCTATAACTTTTGTTTAGAATATAAATTGATTAGGTTTTCAACTGATTCTATGTATTCGGTTTTATAAATATTGCATCAATTAATTGTAAAAAATTATATCCGACAAATGCGCGCCATCGCACAGTGCTTTAACCCAAAGACAAAATAAAAAAAAAAAATTAAAGTGCTTATTTATTTAATATACCATTTTGTAAGGCTAACATAGTATCTAAAATAAATATTTAGGTAGAATTTATCATCTCCTGTTTTTGTTAACAGTGCATAGTCCGAAAGTCAAAAATTTTTCGAGCTAGAGCTGTTGAACGGAAAAACGTCCTTCGCCTGTTTTATAAAAAAGAAAATTGTCAAAATTTGTTTTTTAATGTATGGTTTTGGATCTTAATGCTTTGTTTCTAACTATACATACAGAAAACAAAAATAATTTTTGGTAAATATTTTTTATGAAAATTTTTTTTTGTGCCATCAAAAACTTTTTTAATTGTAATTTCAAAAATTGCTTAACTTTGGTAGAGGCAGACAAAATATTTTTTTGAAGCAGCCAATTTCATATTATATTTTATATAGAAGCTATAATTTTATAAATTATTATTAGTTTTTAGGGCATTCTGATTATATATTTATGATAAAATTTAGTTTTTTAGAATAAGGATATATGTGAGATAGGCATGTTCTTGCACCAAATAAAACAAAATTAACCACTATGCTAAAAGTTTTATAAACATTTATAAATTATTATTAGTTTTTTTAGTGCATTTTTATTATAACTAAAGCTTAAACTTATTGAGAATTAAGATATATGAGAGGAAGGCATGACCCAGCACCGAATGAAATAATATTTACAACAGAGCTAAGACATACAAATTTAGTAAAACTTGTTAATTTTTTGTGCATTCTGATCATAAATGTAGCTAAAATTTAGGTTTTGAGAATAAGGATATATGAGTGGTAGGCATGTCATTTCATCTAATGAAACAAAATTCACCACACAACTAAAGTGCAAAATTTTACAGAGAGTTGCAAATGTTTGCTTTGTGTCATTATAATTGCAGCTAAAATTCAACTTTCAAAATTAAGTACGATATCTATGAAAGGTTGTCAGGTTCTTGCACCGATTTCGTCTTAATTAACATATCCTGACTCAGCCTACCACATTTCATTTCTTCACGATCACTTGTTTAATTTTGCTTATTCACTATATTGGCAAAAATCCCTGTGCTTGAGTGTTGATGAAAATATGAGCTCTTTTCGTAGTTAAGTTATTAAATCTTATGTATTAGAAGTATAGCGATTCATTTTAATTCACTAAAACTTTCGTTTGTATCTATTTCACGAATGTTAAAACCAAACTGACATTCGATGTTATTTGCAAAAATGTATGTACTTTTTAATGGAGTGATACTGATTGTCACACCTTGTAAAATTTTAGTCGAATTTTGAAATAATATTCAATCATTTAAATTGTAATATTTACATATAAAAAATGGCTTAATGCATAAAGACTGTAACTTATTTTTTTATTATTATTTTTTATAAGAAGGATCTTAATAAAATCTGAATAACTGCAGATATAAGATTAATTTAAATGGAATTTTTAATCAAAAATGTCAATAAAGTGGATAAATTCATCCAATGATATTTTTTATTTAAAGTTATTCAGATTATATTAGAAGTTTTCCTTTTAAGGTAAAATTAAAAAAATCGGCTAAGGACCTTTCTAAATTAAGCCATCGATATTTAAAAAAATTGTAAATGTCTTTAAATCAAAATTTTGTAGAGTAATCTTAAGTCATTATTTTTTAAAAAAATGTAGTATAATTTCTGTTTTTTTAATAAACCTTTTAAAATTTTATTAAAAAGTTTTTATAGTAATTTAAATTATATAAGACATTTTAAAATTACATGTATTAAATGCAAATAAGAAATTTGGAAATTTTCCATAGAGGCTATATAATTTTTTATGGCTAATCTATCTATTGTTATAGTTTTCCTTTCAATGAGCAAGTTTTGGAAAATTTTTATTTTGTTTGTTAATTCTAATATTCAGATTCCATCATGCATTTATTAAAACATTTATTTATTACACAGGAAGAATTATAACTTTTCAAAAAAGAGTAGTTTTATTACTTCTCCAAGCAATAAAATGTTAAAAAAGTTTATCCCATTTACAACGTTGTTTATCAAAAAAATAAAAAAAATCAACCATAAAACAAGCAACAAAAGTGTATATGTACTTCGAAAAGTGTGCATAATGATAACCCAGTAAGAAATTGAATGCAAAATCTTTAGAAAAGATTTATCTGACATTCGAAATATATTGTGTACAAAAGAAGAAAATAATAACGTCTTAAATTGAAGATAATTTGCGGCAGGTGGATGATAAAGTACCCATGGCATGGTATATGATCATACAAAGGTATACGTGATCATATTCATCCATGCATTGTTTAGTATATGATCATACGTGATCACATATATTTTCATATAACTTCGGATACGAAACTTGAGAATATATGGCTGTATATGGTCATATATGAATATACATGAATAAAAGATGGGTATACATGATCATAGATAGGTACATATGATCATATATAGAGATCATGTGATATATTAAGATCATGTCATATATTGAATTAAGCATATTCCCATGTCTGATCATGTATGTTCATATATATTTCGATTATCACATGGGAATCGGAAAAAATATTAAAATATCTTATGGTCCATTATTCCACTTTTTGAATAAACCCGATTTTCGCGACCGCCGAAAAAATCCCCAAAACTTTTTTGGGCATTAAGAATTGAAATTCTTGAAGTTATTGTACGGCTTAAAAATATATGTATAAAACAGAAACTTTTGTTGTAATTTAACGAACTCTTAATAGAGGTACTATACTTGGAAATAAAGATACAACATCAAGTGAAATTAATCTCTCATCACTTTGTATCCTTAAATTTTTTATCCTTTCTCTAAAATGTAAAGAATCTTTTACATTATATTTAGAGTGTTGTGTTACTTTCCTTAGAATACTAGTAACATATTTACAGAGTTCATAAGATGGGGAGTTAACAAATGAGCATATTGGTCTCAAAGGAAATTGTTCCTTATGAATTTTTGGTACTCCATATAATCTAGTAGCTGTAGCTACATTTGTTTTAAGTTTGTTCTTTTCCAAAGATGTAATAATATTTAATTTGAAAAGATCTTCACTTAAATTATTATTTGTTCTCTGTAATCCGGAAGTTGGATCTCTATTTGTCAATTTATATGTAGTAATATCACCCACAATATTATCCATTCTTAAAATATAATCACATTTATTCATAGCTACTGTGGTATTTCCCTTATCAGCATTTAAAATAAGTAGATCCTTATTAGTTTTCAAAAATTTTCTTGTCTTATTCACTTTATCTAATAAAAATTTGTCTATATTTGTTAATTGTTTTCTATTTAAATGACCATTTATAATATTAGTAAATCTATTCCTAGCTGTTTCTTGTTCTTCTTTTCCTGTTAAATTCTGTATAAAGTCCTCACCATCCGCTATAATTTTCAAAACGGGAAAATTTTCCCTTTTGACCGGAAGTGCGTGTTTATGTCCTAACGAAAGAACCCATTCTACTTCAGAGGGGATTTCAAAATCTGATTTGTTAACAAACCATTTCTTATTCTGTTTAATATTTAATAATAAATAATCATTATTATTATTTTTATATAAATGGATCTTGAACTCGATTTTAAGTAATAATATATTGAAATATTATTTATTTTTACGGATTTTGTAGTTAATAAAGGAAAAAGGAACATTTTAAAGAAATATATAATGGAAATGTCATTGGTTTTTACGGATTTGTGGTTTGTTCGCTAAGATTTAAAATGAAGGAAAAATCATTTATTATTTACGGATATAAAGAGTGGTTAAATTTTTAGGGCCGATGTTAATTTTTGAAATTATTGTCATTTCTTTTTATTATGATAATATGGTATGGTTCAATTGTGTAATAAATATCGGCCAAATGGCCGCCGCGACCTCGGCGGCACACCTCCATCCGATGGTCCAAATTTTCGATGACGCTGAAGCATAATTGAGGTTCTATGCCGTTAATGTGCCGAATTATCTCATCCTTTGCTCTTGAATTGTTGCTGGCTTATCGACGTATACCTTTTCTTTCAAATAACCCAAAAGAAATAAGTCCAACGGTGTCAAATCACATGATCTTGGCGGCCAATTGACATCGCCACCACGTGAGATAAAACGGCCATTGAATTTGTCGCCAAAAAGTGTCATTGTTTCGTTAGCTGTGTGGCAAGTGGCACCGTCCTGTTGAAACCACAAATCGTCCAGGGTCATATCCTCAATTCCTGGCCACAATAAGTTCGTTATTATCTCGCGATAGCGAAAACCATTCACGCTAAATGCTTGGCCGGCTTCATGACACACTTTCGCGAACAACAGCAATGTTTTCCGCAGAACGTACTGGGCGTTCACAGACCTGGTTTGCTGAAATTTGCCCACAATTCTCCCTACTGTGGACACATTTGATCGATTATGCTGACCAAAGAAAATCACTAAGTGCACGAAATGCATTTTGATTTGAACACCCATTTTCATAATAAGCCTGAATAACTTTAACGCGTTGCTCGATTGTGTATCTTTCCATGGTTCAAATTGAGTTAGTTAGAAATTGGGATATGTTAAATGAAATGCAGAAAAATTGACGTTTAGGTGTAGCTTACATTCAACATCGGCCCTTGAAATTTAACCACCCTTTAGTAAGGTAATTTATTATCATATAAAAATAAATGAAATGTTCGTTTAATTTGAATGAAAAAGTTAATAAATCGAGTTTTAAGTGATTTTTTCAATTATTTTAAATTACATTATTACTTAATTTAAACTACAAACTATTTTGAATTTTTTATTAGCTTATGAGTTATGGACCAAAAGGTAGTCCTTAAGATGTGATATAGCCCAAAAATATAATAACTCTTTGAAGGCCATAAATTCGAAGCAATTTTAAATTGTTATTTTATTTTCCTTACTTCTGGCTTAAAAATACTAATGCTAGAAAAGATTGTCTCTCACTCATTGTTCCTAATTTGGCTCCCCATATAAATAACGAAATATATTGTATGTGAACATAGATGGTAATATATGGACTTGCATATGATCATAGATAAGCATACACGATCATATATAACAATTTATAGCTAAATATATGACAATACATTATCTCATATATTATTATATATGCTCATAAAGGATTTATGTATGCACATATATGATCATATATGCACACATACGGCCATGTACCTTCAAATTTCGGATCCGAAGATACATGGCCATATATGGGATCATGTATTGAATATTGAACTATGTATGTTCATATAACACCCAATCCATGGTCATGCCAAATAAAAACTGTCTTTTGGCGGCAGTAAAGAATTTTTTATACCCTCCACCATATATGGTGAGGGTATATATCAGTTTGCCATTCCGTTTGTAACATGTCGAAATATAGGTCTAAGACCCCATAAAGTATATATATTCTTGATCCTTATGCAATTTTAAGTCGATTTAGCGATGTCCGTCTGTCTGTCCGTCTGTCTGTCTGTTGAAATGGCGATCACGACGCAAAGACGCTAGCGGGGGAGCCTATTTTTATCCAGGTTATCGTACATACTCCCGAGCAGTTTGGTATTGAAAATGAGCAAAATCGGTCCAGCGCTTAAAAAGTTATGGGTGAAAATGTGAAGATACCTCTAAATTTTCCATACAAATTAGTGTATTTTAGTACAATTTCATAGTAGCGACTGGTATATAATATATTTTCTCAAAGTTTTTTCACCAATCGCTTAGAAATTAATAATATTTTGTACACTTCAAATATTTTTCACTTAAAAAAAATTTTTTTCACCACTAAATTTTTTTCACCAGAAAAAATTTTTTTCACCTTAAAAATTTTTTCACCTCAAAATTTTTTCACGTAAAAATATTCGTTTCCGCATCCAAAAAAGCTTTTCACCTCAAAAAATGTTATTCACCTCCATAATTTTACTTCAAACGTTTTTTACATTGCTTGTATCAAAAACAACAGAGAACATTGGTGGAGGGTATTCAAAGATTCGGCACAGCCGAATTTAAGCCTTTTTTACTTGTTTTTCTACGCATTGTGAAAATGTAACTATAAGCGGTTTAACTTCAAAAGTTATAGACGATTTTGTAAGCAAACTTAAGTGAAACTTAAAAGTTTTTAAAAACCTTTCATTATGTAATAATGCAGTACATATAAAACATTTACAGCCATATGCATAAACATTTTTTTGATTATTATAACAGTCTTATAAAGAAAATTTGTTGTTGTTTCACATATTAATTTGATTTATAAGTGTGTTATAAAAATCAATAATATGTCTATGCATACGGCTGTTAGTATAGATATCAATGTTATCAAATAGGCTGTAGCCTATTTAATCTGGATTCTTTCTGTAATAGAAACAAAAGTTAGGTTATTTAAATGGGTTTTGCTTCACAAGTAATAGATGATGTTAAAGAAAACATAAATAAAAAAGTTTATTACAAATAAAGATATAAATTAAATTTAAAAGGAAAGTAATAACAAATGCAAAACAAATCTAACCTAACAAGACTAAATACGAATCTCGTTGTTATTGCAATTCAAAGAATATATGTATATAAAAAAATAAAAATCATATCTTAAACATCCTTTGATAATAACATCTGCATGTCTTTTTGAAGTAAATATTTTGAATAACTCTGTGGGTGATCTCTCCTTTAAAGAGTCTATAATATCTAGGAAAATGTGTGATGTTGAGCAGTATTGTTAGAAACTAATACGTAGTTATAAAGAAAAGAATTGTAAAAATGCAAAAGAAAGTATGTAAATATTATTCTGTTTGGACTGTACAAAATGAAATTGTGTATAAAATAAGATGAAAAAAAATATATTATTTATGACTTATATTTTTCCAACTAACTAAAGAATAACAAAAAACCAGAACGCTCAAAGTAATATTAAGAATAATGACTACTGAGAGTAACACAGTCAGGTTGTTATAATGAATTTTTCTTAGTTTTTTTTTTTTTTGTTGCTTGAAAGTTTTTTCTCTTGTTATATTTATTTCATTAGAATGTTAAACAAACAAAGAAAATGGCAGTTCATTTTTTATCAGGCTGCTGTATACCGGACTTGATTTTTTTTTATACTTTTACCCACTTGTTACCAAACCACCAAGCAGTCAAGTTACAAATGTAAAGCAAACAACCAGTCAGACAGTCAGACAGTCAGTCATTCAGACAGGTTATTTTGACTGTCTCACTGATTGGGTTGTTGGGTTTTGTTGAGTTGCCTGGTTAGCTAACATTTACACAAATAAATAAACTTAACAATGCGTTGTAATTAACGCTTGTAATAAGATCGCGATTAAGTAAGCTTTTGAATATAAGGAACAGTACAAGTCCTTTCAATTTCCATCTTACAAACACTATGAAAAATAATAAGAAGAAGAACAAATTTTAAGAAAAGATGAAAAAAAAAAATTACTCTGACTTGAAGTTCAAAAAGAAATATCCATTAATTTTGCACTTTTTATGCTCCACACTGATTCCAATTTTATTTGTAAATATTGTGTGGTGACAAGCTACAAACTTTGTGGAAATTAATATAACTGGCTGTGAAATTCCCTCAACTTGTCTTAACAGCAAGTGTCTGCAAAAAGAAAATGGACAATTTTTAAAGCAACTAAAAGGTAAATTGTTTATATTGATATGATTGTGGGTGATATTTAATTTTACGATACGATAACAGTATCGATAACATATATTATGAATGGTTGTATATACATAAAGTAAAAGTTGTTTCTGGTACAAACATATCATGAAATAGGTGAAAAGAGAACCGGTTCATAAAGTACCTACCAAGTGACCAGTTTTAAAGTCATATCATGTTATTTTGCGTTGATTCTGTGGCATGTTATTAAGGGTTAGTTATGTGGCATGTACTTTTAGACCAGTTGCAGAGGGCAACTGACCCCCTTCTAGTACAAGCCAATGTTAAGGTGAACGGTCCTTTTGATGTAAAAAAGCCGATTCCGTGACCGGTCCCTATCACAATGAACCGCTCACCGGACACCAAAATTTCTAGCATTAATCATAACAATTCTTAATATAAAAAATTTTGAAATGGTGTTGATGTTGGTATTTATACGAATACAGTGTAATAGAAAATGAAAAAATAAAACTTTAAAAAAGAAAACTGAAATACGTCAGACCAACCTTTGTAAGCAGGTTTTCTTTCCTTCTTTTTTTTTTTTTGAACAGGCGCGTAAAAATGTTAAAACATGACACCCAGCATCATAATTTCAACGTGGTTTGCAAAAAAAAAAATAAAATAAATGTAGAAAAAAATACGGCAACAGTAAGCTTTAGCAAAAAAAATATATATCTTTTTTTCAACTTATTTGTTGGTTAAAAAAAAAAAAACTCTACATAAAAGTTTAATTAATTTAAACGTTTACATTACATAGTATCTGTCAGTCTGTATGTTGGTTTTTATTTTTCATTATTTTTTCATTTCTAATTTTTATAACAAGTGTTAAATAACAAATTCAATATCAGTTTAAGAATTTAATTGAAAAAATAGTTTTAATTAACAACGATGTGAAAATATGGAATTTATATAAAAAAAAAAATACTTCATAATTGTAAATTTCATAATTGGTTATAAATTTCTATTTGCTATTGTTAGAATAAGTTAATTAATTTATGGCAATTGGATTAATTCTAATAAGTAAAGGGTGTTTTTTTAAGCCTGATACACTTAACAAAAAAAGTCTGTAATGGCAACTGAAAATTTTGCTGTTATTACGGGAAATTCTTTTATTCTTTTATTTGTAAAATGTAAATAGCAAAAAGATTTGCTAAATAATAATTTTTTTACTAAAAATCAGCACAACAATAGTAAAGTGGGATTGAAAACCGTTTACAAATTTTTCTACTAACTTTTTTTTCTGAGTGTAGCAGTTTAAATTATTAAAATATAACACAAAAAATTGTATTATTCGAAAGATCATGGCTTTACCAATTGAAAATGATTTCGGGTATATGACCACTGCGGCTGTTCTGGACGTAAAATTTTGGGCTACTTTTTCAAGCATTTTCTGGCTGTAAGTCATGAAAAACACGGACAATGTTGGCCTCTAAGGGGCCAATTGTTGCTGGTTTATCAGCATAAACCAGTGACTTCGCGTGGCCCAACAGGAAATAAAGAGAGGTGTCAAGACGAATGACCTGCACCAAAAGGTGCATTTTTCTGGATGTACTGGAGTCTGTAGGGTCTGTTGTGGATTGGTAGAGCCTAATCGCTGATCACAATTTTGTCGTATATAAGTTGCGCGAATTGATGATTGATTTTCAAAGTGAATCTGGATAATTTGATAACGTTGTTTAATCAATTTATGATGATTTTCCAAAGTATAGTAATTATAAATCTCAAAAAGTGAGACAGTTCGTTTGACAATAAACCCTTTCGTAAGTTGTATTGGGCTTAAAAAAACACCCTTTACATACATATGTACGAGTAAAATATATTTAAAATAAACAAATAAAGTTAACAATAAGAAAGAATTTATTTTCAATTTTGCCTGTAAAATTTAAATTTTAATATGAATACGGTTTTGCACAAGGGGAAACCGATTTTGTGCATGCTTCTAAAATTTAAATCTTTTTCTATACAGGACAAAATATCGCTTACACAGAAACTCTTTCTAGTGAGAATTGCAAATGTTGATTAGTGTTTTTTTAGTGAAATTTAGAAAAAAAATATGTCCCCACCCTAATCTATTCTTTCCATACCAACTGCCTATCTAAGGGAAAAATTATATCGTACACTCAAAAAAATTAGTTAGTAGAAACAAATTGTGAACTTACAGTATTTATGTCCTATATGCCGTTCCAAAGAATATTGTCGTTCATAGCAAATATTTAGTAAAAATTTATATGTTTTCCCCTGATATCCTCATTGAATAAAAAAAAAAATATTTGAATATTAATTGCATATTTGAGGTGGAAAATATTTAACAAATATTTTCTCCAAAACGAAACCGAGAAACTCGCTGAATTTTTCAAAGTCGATAGAAAGACTTATAAATTTTTTTTACAAACAAAATTATTTAAAATATGTTGTCAGATTATCAGATAAATTTAGTTATCTTTTATACTTAAAATTTAGAACCAGTTCTGATTTTTAAGAAAGAATTTATATTTCAATTTGCCATAAAAAATTCTATTGACATAATAAAATTTTTGGCATTTTCTAAATTCTATTTTGCATCCCCCCCCCCTCCCCCCCTTTTTGGAACATTTTAAAAAAGTTGTTTAAATTTGTATATATGATACGTAGGATAGAAAAACTGCAAGTTTGCCACTGATAGGATTTATATATATATTTTTTTAGCTGTAGAGTTTGGCATGAAAAGCCTCATATCTAGATTAGCGTAGCATTACTTTATATGGAGAATTTTTATTTTTTTGGATTCTTATCAAAGCGACTTATCAATATAGTGAGAACGTTAGCCAAATCGAAAAATTCTATGCTGTGACATAACGTTTTCAGAATTTTAGGAATAATTTCAAAAAAAATTTATATCTCAAAAACTGTTTGAGCGATTTGAAAAATATTTTATATATGTGTAAAATATCTTTTTTTTTTGATTTGTGAAAAATTTCGAAATTTCGATCCCAATTGCGAGGAGTTTAGACACTTAACATGGTTTGTTAGTTAAAATAACAGAAAATACCATTTAAAACAAATGATATTTCATTTAAATACAAATCTACTTACTTTTCATTTAAATCAAATAGTTTTTGTTTTTTTTTATGTAAATGTTGTATGAACAACTGACTCATCAGTGAAAAACAAATTATTATTCAGTTAAAAATAAATGTAAAAATTTTACCTACCAATTCCCGAAAAAATTAATGATTTCACAGTTCAACACAAAAAAAATTACGGGGTTGCGACGATTGACTCTTGTTAAGGAGACCAAAAAAAATATACGTTTGTCGGCGTTTTGATAGTATGTAAACGGAATTTCATTTTAGAGGCGGTTTAAGTTTCCCAGCTCTGGCCTGTTCTTGCAGCATATCGGTATTTAAAACTATGCTTTCTTTACATCTGAGGTGTAGAGTATGTTCTACAAAAATATTTTTCATACCATTATCTACAAAGTTGCTATACATACTCTGCACCTCAGATGTAAATAAACCATAGTATTATATACCGATATGCTGCAAAAACAGGCCAGGGCTGGGAAACTAAAACCGCCTCTAAAATGAAATTTCGATGTAAACTTTTAAACGCCGACACCTGCATATTTTTTTTTTTTGGTCTCCATAACAAGAATCAATCGTCGGAATTCTGCAATTTTGGAAAAAGTCTAAAATTTTGGTGCAGTGTTATTAATTAATTTGTAATTGTTTGTGTTTTTTGTATTATATAAGTTTTTAAATCTACACAATGTATATAGACACATTTTGTGTAAATGACCTTATGTGTGTGTTTATGAAATTTTTGTAAAGTGAAATAATTTTGTATATAAACAAACAATTTAAATAAAAAATAAAATTAGTTTTTTTTTATTATTTTTTTTTTTAACAGACAGAAAACAAATTTTAAATTTGTAATAACTGTAACGGAAACAAATAAACCACAAATTTCCGTTTTGTGGGTAAATTTTTTTTTATTAAATTTCATAAAAATTAAAAAAATAAGATAAAACTGAAATAAATCGATAAATGGCAGAAAAACATTTTGAACAAATGTATAAAAAAGTTTTTTTTTTTTTTTTTTTTTTTTTGTTTTGTTTTCTATAGAAAAAACTTTTCTACAGAAAAAATTTTATTTGTACAAAATATTTAAAATACATTTCAATTTCGGCCTCAGCGCCGTAAGGCATTATTGAGGCAAGTTGGCAAAATAATTCATTGTCAAAAGTACAAATAAAAGATTTTACTTAATGTTAAGATTATTAAATTACAAAAAATAAGTATAAAAACTGTTTTACAAAAATAATAAAAAATTACAAAAGCGTTTCAAGGTTGTTAAATAAGTGTTGTTTAAAAGACGATTTAAATAGCGAAATTCGATTAATTGATTTCAAATCTGCATGTAAATTATTGAATTTTACAGCACCCACGTAATCAATGCGTTGCTTGGTAGTTTCTAGTCTACATCGAGGAATTCTTAAATTTGTTCTGTTTCGTGTGATAAAACTAAATTGCTGTTGAGAAAATGTTATGCTTTGGTGACCAATATGGTTAATGCATTTAAAAACAAACATTAACACCTGATACTCATGCAATCCATAAATTGGTAAAATTGTTTTGCTTATATCTTTGTACAATGTGAGAGTTGAATACAGTATTGGTAATTTGTAAATAATTTTTAATGCTTTGTTTTGCATGCATTGAAGCGATTTCAGTGAAATGTTATTTTTATTGTAAGCATATATAATTGCTAAGTAATTCAAATGCGATTGAATCAAAGATTGAAATATCATCATCTTTGATTTAACATCCAGTTTATTTTTTAATTTAGATAAAATTCCAATTGCTGGAGCTATTTTCCTTTTCAAATCGGTTATATGAAAATCCCATGACAAGTTACTTTGCAATGTGATTCCCAAATACTTAACGGAATGGGTTTCATAAACAGCTTTTCCATTAATAAACACGTTGAAATCACTGTTCATACATAAAGCATGTCGTCTAAAGCGTATTAATTTGGTTTTATCAGGGTTAAGAACTAATCGATTTAATCGCGCAAATTCAAAAATCAAAACAGCATCTCTTTCAATTCTTGTTTTAAGTGATAAATCGTACTTGTAGGGGTAAAACAAGCACACATCGTCTGCAAACATAAAAAGTTGCCCATCTAAATTTAGATTTTTTAAATCATTACCCTGCGGTACACCATAATCAACAGAACCAAGAAAACTGTCCGTATTGTTGATATTAACATATTGTTTTCTATTAACGAAATAATTTTTAAACAATAAAAGTTCTCGTCCCTGAACACCATATTTCATTAATTTCTGTAACATTATTTCATGATCTACTAAATCAAAAGCTTTAGTAAAATCAAAAAATATTCCAGCAACTCCACTAGAACCTCCATCAAGCCCACTACAAATGAATGAAAGTTAATTATTTATTTATTTTATTTATTAATCATATAATTACAAATTATATGTTAATACCCTAACCGAGCACTAGCAACAAAGGCCTTCGGCTCGTTGTAGCGAAAACAGACCAGAGCCTCTGGTGGGAATTGAACCCACGACCCCCGTACTGATAAGCTAGCACGCTACCAACTAGCCTACCGGGACGCTCTATAAAAAAGTTAAAAAGAAATATTTCTGTGAAAAATCAATGTATGTTCCTGAAAACTACAATATATTCTGAGTGGAGTTACACGACATATTTTTACATATCGATTATTTACTTCCAGACTGTCAAAGGTGATAAAATGTGATTTCTTTGCAGAAAAATCGGTCACACCATAATCTGAAACATAAAAAAAAGTATTGATATATATTTCTTTCACTGCGACCAAAAGTGTTTTGTACTTTTCTCAGTAAATAGAATAAATTGAACATTTTAAAACAGTTTTCTGCAAAATCGATTGTTTTTGAGTTATGACAGTCTTGAAGTAAATGACCCTGGGCTTTAACGTAAATGCTAAGTTATTGAGTATTCAAATTTTTGTTGTTCATAAATTTAAAACATCCTTGAATTTAAACATTTTTTGTAAATTATAAAATAATTATTCATTTTGATGATTGAAACAGCCTCAAAAATAACTGCTCTTTTATATAATATTTGTATACAAATTTTAAAAAGCAATTTTGTAAAAACATTTGGTTTTCAAAAGATTTATCTTTTATGTTTGTGCATATAACTTGAAGCTACAGATAGAAAACAGTTTCTCTATGACAACTGAATTTCTAGCGAACTAAATTGATTTGGTTTGCAGTCGGCAAATTATAAATGCGTTCCTGGGTCAATTGAAATATAACCAAAAATTAAAATATTAGCGAAAAATTCGATTATCACCATGAACACTTTTTTTTACTGTGTATTTGTATTATTTATGTTTATCTACAATCATCTATAATCCATCAGCAGATGCAGAAATAAAACCACAAACATGAATCAAGTCATATCAACATTATCCGATACTAACTGCAGCATTAAGAAATGTAACAGTTGAATAGCAACGTTAGTAACAAGACAATCATCATAGATTTATCAGGGGTTTGAAAAAGTACAACAACAACAACTGCAACAACAACAACTGCAACAACTACAATAACAATTGTAAATCTTCGTATAATGGGAAAAACCACATTAATGTAACTCAGAAACTGACCACATGATTTCCATTTAAAACAAGATTTTGCAACTGTAATTTATCTGCCAGTAAGGTGGTGATTATTTCATAACTTAAAAAGTAATCGGATGGGAAAAAAAATTTTTTAAAAAGAACTTTAAATTTGATATTTAAAAATATGAAATTTTCTTTTATGATTTCAAATTTTAGAACCCAATTATTTGGTTAAAAAAATTAAACTTTTTAGCTTATCAGTAGAGATTTTTTTTTTTAATTTTTACATCCCAAAATTTGAGTGCAATTTGTGTAACTAAAAAGTGTCATCCTAGTATCAATCTCTACCAACCATCACTATTGGCATGAGAAACAACAAGGATATGTCAATGGTTGCCTAGCCAGTTTAGTAGGTTACTTAGAATGTTATTCATCTTCTTTGGCTTTACGGCCATATGGACAACGTTGATATTTTGATATTTTACTATCCTTTCTCTATGCATTTTCTTAGGATATGTGAGGGCGATGTTTTCAGAGAATTCTTTTATTCGTTTAATATCCTGGACTTTGCTGTCTTTATATTTACACAAAATTGATAGCAACACATTTGTTTTGGCTTTATGGCAGGATTTTGTTGCCATTTTTTCTGATAACTTTTTGTTTGCGTTCTTATTATTTTGATAAGAATTTCTATGTTAGTAAAAGGTTAAATGTTTCATTTTTATATTAGTTTAAATTTAAGCTGTATTATATTATTCTTTCTGTTTCAAATTAATACAGATTATATGAAAATGTAATTTAAGTTTGATTGTGTTTTTTAATGCAACAATATAGAGATAATCGCAAAAAATATTAACAAAGTTAAGAATTGAGTAGCAAATACGAAATATTGCTTAATTGCTGGCTAAATTGAAAAAAAAAATATGAAGTTAACATATTTAAAATTATAGATAATTTCAAAAATCTCCTGTGATTAAATGTTAAATACAAAAATTGATTTAAACAAATTTTACTTTAAGGATTTTAACATTTTAAAATTGATTTAAACAAATTTTACTTTAAGGATTTTAACATTTTAAATTATATTTTTTATAACAAAATCAAGTTAGCAAAAGTTAATATAATTAAGCAAAAAATAAAACATCAATAAATAATAATTTAACACAAATTATTTAATATACATTAATAATTGATGATTGTAATGATAAATAAATAAAGTGATAACAATTAATTAATTAAATGTATGGAATAAAACAAATACTATTTTCAATTCATTAAAATTGTATTATTTACTCGCATAATTAAAACGAAAAAAAAACTGCATTAAATCATGCAATGAATTACAATTAATATTTTTACGAGGGTTGATATAAAATTTCACAAAAAATAATTTACGTTAATACCCTAAAAGGGATCCAAAAAACAGGGTAACTAACCTTTGCCTGTCCTCATTTTAATATGATGATGAATTAAGACCATTTCATAACGCCCCTAGCGGAAGTATATTACCTCACCACACTAACCACTTTAGACCAGTCTCCCCTTAATTTAAGTAATGGGTACTAATTATTTTTGTGCTGTTTGTAAACGAGATGGTAATGACTACTCAGTACTTTTTGTCTTTTGTAAGTGAGAAGATAATTACTACGCATTACTTTTGGGACATTCCGAACAAAAATAATAAAGCAAGTTAATAGACTGGCAAGTAGTTGAAACCCAGTTTGCGCGGGTTCATTATTGGCTTCTGCTATTAACAATTTTTTTTGTAAATTTGGTCAATCATATTTGAAGGCGAATTTTCCAAAGCCAAAAATAAATATATGAGGGAAAAACATTACAAAAACATAGAAAAACAGATTTTTTTGGGTTGATTCTTTTTTATTTTACAACCTAGCCTGCCTTTAGCTCAATATACTTCATACAGTAATTCTTCAATTGCTTTAAGTCCTCCGCAAATCATGATTTCGGAGGGTCCTCAAAATAGTCTTGTGTTGCAGAGATGACACAAATCTTTCTCTGCTGAGCAATTTATAATTCTGGAGAATACCCAGCAAAACTTTGCAATGGGTGTGATATACTCATGTTTTACCTAGTAATGATAGCACGTTATATTTTACATTATTTGCAAGCATAGAGTAATGAGTTATAAATCTATTTTTAGATTTATTACTTTGTGTTCTTTTTGTTTGTATCATTCGCCGTCACGAATGAAAACACGAAGCGCAACTATTAATTTATGTTCAAAGCAATCAATTATTATATAATATCGATGCTCAGTGGGTGGAGTTTTTAGCTGGTAATCAGAGATCCCAGGGTTAATTCTCATCATGACCACGTTATATTGAACAACGTTTGAAATATTTGTTGTAATTTTTTTTGTACAATATAATATTTTTTAGACACTTTAATTTTTCCATCCTGGTAGCCATATAAGTAACCACTTACTGCATCACCTCTAAAGTAATGGGTATATTGATTGTAAAATTCATCAATGAAGTAAGGCGTAAAGTAATGAATCAGAGCCTATGGCTATACATTACTTTACACATTATTATGTAATATGTTGTTTTTCTGGGTAAGGCGAATGCGGCAAGAATTCAAATCTCTACTCATGTATTTTTGCCATCGAAAATGATAACGCATTATCTTGATGAAAGATATTTTTTCTGTGGCTAAATGGGTGGTCTTAATTGTCCCAATAATGGCATATAATACTCTCCATTTGTTGTACTTTCTCTTTTCCAAGACATTACCTTACGAGCAGATTTCATTGTTTTTGCTTCCGGAGGGGCAGATTCACCTGGTAAAATCCATTGCTTTGACTACTGTTTCATTTCTGATGTATAGTTGTGAATACATGCTTCACCAGCAGTTATGTATGGGCAAAGAAATTAAACAGGATCGCAACGGGAACGCTCTAATCCACCTACTGAGCAAACGTGGCTTTCATCTTGCCCATAGATTTTTCATACCCAATTGTTCGTGCAAAATTAAAAACACTGAACCATATGATATGCCCGTGCCCTCAACTAGTTCACGCACTTTAACTCGTCGATCGCGCAAAACTATATCGTGGAATTCTAACTGCCTTCAACTGGACCTCATGAACGATGTTCATAATTTGTGGCTGTATATAGTCGTAAACAATTATGTAGATATGTTAAGGACTTCGTCTAACTCATGCTTGAATGTCTTGAGTGTTTTGCCTTTAATGTAGAATCCTTTCATAAAATTCCCTTAAATTTGCCAGTCGTTTATTTGAAATACTTAGTGCTCTTTATACGATTTTGTAAAGACTTATTGAATAGCCCTCGTATGTCGATGAGCACGAATCCGCAAAAAAATAAAATTTCCAACAATTCGGTGGTCAAAGGGTTAAAAGTGGGTCTAGGCGCATTAATTTCGAATGTTAGAAATATCACCATAAACTCATTTTACTTATATTTAAAAATTATTTTGGCATAAAGTTCGAAATTTTGCATTTTAAAAATGCAATAGTAAACTTAAAATTAGTTCTGTCCACTGTAGCGTATGATTATTATAAATTTTCAATTAATATAACGTATACGTTTTGTACAGATTTTACCATATTATCACGAGCTGGAAAAAGATGACGAAAATAACAACTTTATAGTAAGGGATCAAACTGATATACTGAATACCATAGGTGCTTATATAGAATCAACTCAATCTTTTAAAAAAATCGACGCTCAAAATAGAGTACATCTCGATGTTGATAACTGCTTCTCCAGATTTTTGGAAACAAAAACTTCATATGAAGGAAATCATTCAACTTTTTCAACATTCACGGCTTTTAAACTGGCAAACGAAATTAATAATACAACGACAGTTGATTATTTCATAACGAAAGATTCACTGTTATACATATTTAAAAGCTTAAGAAATAAACTTTCAGCAGGCATAGATAATATACCCAATATTGTTTTAAAAAATATACCCGATGTTATAATATTCGAGTATTGTACTCTTTTTAATAACATACTTAACAACTCGTACTTTCCACATGCTTGGAAGCGAAAGTTGTAATTCTGCCTAAAAAAGATAAGGATTCAACTAACCCTAAAAATCTTCGTGCTATTAGTTTACTACCCAATATTAGTAAAGTTTTTGAAGTTTGTGTAAACAATAATTTAGTCGAGTTCTGTAAAAGTAAACAATTAATCAACGATAGACAATTCGGATTCAAATTTAATCACTCAACCATTCATGCCATGCATGTTCTTGTCTCGAATATCAATTGGAATTTAAATAAGTCCTTTTATACAGGTGCCTGCTTAATCGATTTTGAAAAAGCTTTTGACAAAACATGAAGTTCCTATATAAAGGGTGTCCCAAGAAGAACGCAATTTTTAAATCTAGCAACATTCGAAGTGTCATTGTTTGACATTTGAACAATTGTTATTGTTTGCTAGTAGAAGGTACGAGGTTAGTAAAAATGGAGCGCTACACGAATGAACAACGCATTCTCATTGTGAAATCGTTTTACCAAAATAGTGAAAGTTTTGCGGCTACAGTTCGCAAATTGCGATCAATTTGGGGTCACAATAATGCTCCAAAAGAGTCAACTGTAAAGAGATTAATGGATAAATTTGCCGAAACTGGGTCTGTTAGTGATTTAAAGACAACAACGCGCCATCGACCAGGTCGATCGACCGAAAATGTCGCAGCTGTACGTGATGATGTCGCTCAAACTCCATCCACCTCAATTCGACACCGAGCTCAGCAAATTGGTGTCTCCAAATCCACTTTGCAGCGAATTTTGACGAAAGATTTGCATCTTCATGCATACAAAGTTCAATTGACTCAGGAACTGAAGCCAGCTGACCATGGACAGCGAAGGGAGTTCGTTAATTGGGTATTGGAGAGACAACATGAAAATGCTGATTTTGCCGATAAAATCATCTTCAGTGACGAGGCCCATTTTCATCTTGATGGCTTCGTCAATAGGCAGAATTGTCGCATTTGGGGTGAGGAAAATCCTCGAGTGATTCACGAGAAGCAAATGCATCCTCAACGTGTCACTGTGTGGTGTGGTTTTTGGGCTGGAGGAATCATTGGACCTTTTTTTTATGAAAATGAGGCAGGTCAAGCGCAAACAGTCAATGGTGTTCGGTATCGTGAAATGATAACCAGTTTTTTCTTGCCTAGAATTGAAGAAATGAATGTGGAGGGCATGTGGTTCCAACAAGACGGCGGCACATGTCATACAGCCAGAGAAACAATTCAATTGCTGCATCAGTCATTTCCCGGTCGTGTTATTTCGCGTTTTGGAGATCAGAATTGGCCGCCTAGATCGTGCGATTTAACACCATTAGATTTTTTTCTTTGGGGTTTTTTGAAGTCGATGGTTTACGCGAATAAGCCGACGACGACTCAAGCCTTAAAAGAGGAATTTGGAGGCTGCATTAATGAAATACCGCAGCATTCATGCAAAACGGTCATTGAAAATTTTATTAAAAGATCTCGTGCATGCCAGCAAAGCCGCGGCGGCCATCTGCACGATATACATAACCTCATTCTGTCTACTTTACGATATAATAAATTTTCACCATTTTTTTTAAATATCTGTGTTTTATTTAAAATTTAAAAATTGCGTTCTTCTTGGGACATCCTTTATTTAGTTATACTCATTTACAATATGTTAAATAACAAATCCTTTTTAGTTTGTAATAAAAAAGAAACAAGCGCCAAGAAATTCGTTATAGTTAATGGCCTCCAACAAGGAACAGTTAATGCCCCGTTTCATTTTAATTTATATATTTACGATCTTTTGACAAAAATTGACAATATGGTCGCATTTGCCGATGATGTCATTATTTATCATGCTGATTGCAAGATAGAAAAAATCAACGAAAAAGCTATTTTAATTCAGTCGAAATATATGCCATAGATTGGAAAATGAAAATTAACTTTGACAAATGTGAAACTATCCTTCTTTCGTCCTACAGTCGATAAATGTAACCACAATATACAAACTAGATGGAAAACATTTGGTATAAAATCAAACTCCAATATATCTATTATAAACAAATCCGTGGTAAAATACTTAGGAGTTAATCTGGATAAGTTTCTGTACTTCAATAAACACATACATTCACAAATAACAAAGGCTAGAAAAGCTTTTTTTATGTATAAAAATTTATTTTATTCGCCATACATAAAATCTAGGGTTAAAGTGCTAATGTACCAAGCACTTATTCGACCCATTTTGACATATGGTTGTCAAATTTGGTTTAACATTTCTCCATCCTATATGAAAAAAATTCGTGTTTTTGAAAGAAAATGTTTAAGAGCATGTACATCGCTCTACAGATCGCCAAAATGTGATTATATTAAATACATATCAAATCAAAAGTTGTACAACTCAGCCAAAATTGGTAGAATTCATAATTTTATTATCCATCCGATTAGAAACTACTTTGTCAAAAAGCTCTAATTACTATGAAAACAATTTCAGAGTGGGTATATACCACCTGAAACTTTTGTATACCTAGATAGTAAAGGATTTATCCAAAATGAATTCGGCATTCCTGTATTTTATCATATATATAGGAGAGCCAATAAAAAATGCATAAGTTGCAACCAAATCACTATTGAAAATAGTAGATTGAACACAAGTTTATTCACAGGTGATAAGAACATGTTTCCAAACATAAATAAAAATAAATATTGGTGGCTCGCCTAAAACCTCTCCCTTTTTTTACTACCTAACTACCCATTTTAACATTAAAATGTTCAGGTAACGTTTTTTAAATTTTGAAAAACGTTATGTAAATTATTAGTAATATATATTCTAGAAAATGTTAAAGCTTATATGTGTATATCTAATATACTTGAGAGCCTGAATATGGGACTGTGTATAATAAGTTATTATTATTATTTGTTTATTTATAGTTTAAACATCTTAATTTTGTTTAAATAAACTCTAAAAAAAAATTAATATTTACCATTATTAGTCAAACTACAGGTCGCGCATATAAAGATATTTGTATAAAATTTGTTTTTCTTTTAAAAATTTGTTTTTAAAGTTTTCCATAAAATTTCTATAACATCTCTCCGTTTTATTTATTTATAAACAACAGACAAAAATAATAATATACATACAAAAAGATAAAGTACAATTTGGTAGATTTGTTTTAATTAAATAAACTTGCAAAATTTAATTGAAAAAAAATATATATATTTTTTTTTAGTATTTATGTAGGCCTTTATGTTTGTGCATACATATATTTTTAAGATAATTTTGTCAGAGATTTTGTTTGTGGTTTTGTTTTAATACTTTTTGAAATAATGCCACCATAATACGTTGTTAGTAGAGTCTTCTATGTCTGTTCCAAAATAGGTGACTGCTAACATTAAGCCTTTATTTAACATTTGTTACTAGCAAATACTCACATATATTTATAGAAAAAAAAAAATACCGGCAAATATATTACCACATGACCAAAAAAGATTTTGAAATTATACTAAATAAAAGATTAGATATTTGGTTTGAAACCTCTTTTAAAATCAATGCTTTTCCTAGAATAAATTTCTTTTTGTTTTCCTTACATTAAATGAGAGATTTTGTTAACAAATTTCTAATAGTTTTTGTTCATGGGGTATTCGTATGGATTTTAAATATAACCAAAAAGTGGAACTCATTGTCAGTATTTTCTGTTTTTTTTTTTTTACTTTGTTATATTATAACAAACCTGAAGCCGATTATATACTGTAATCCTTATAGAGATTGTCAGTGAATTTGAAACATAGTTAAATTTTTTTCCACTTTTTCCCACATTTTTGTTTTTATTATTTTAATAATGTAAAAAACTGGAATTTATGCTTTAAAAAATCTAAATATTAATAAAATGTAATAAAAATAAAATAAAAAAATAACTACAATGAAATAAAATAATTTAATTTATATTAAATTTAATAAAACTACGTGCACATATTGGAAACTGTCATTTATATATATTTGCAAAATCTTTTCCTTTTTTTTTGTCATTGTAGTTGTTGTTTTGCCTTGTTGGTTTAACTTTAACCCAATATTAGTTAGTATGTGGTATGATCATAAAATAATATTTTTCATAAAATCCTTTTTTTTAAGTTTTTTCTTTTTTTTTTATATTATTTTTCATTTTTGTTGCTCATGATATAGTTTTGAAAATCTGCGGATTTAAAACTTCAAATTTAGGTTAGTGTACGTATTGTTAATAAAAATTGAAAAAAACTAAACTGAAAAAAAGAAAAAAATTGAAATTGCTATTGTATAAACGTGTCTATATTTTATGAATTTGTAACAGGGTTTGTGTATTGTCTCTGGGTATGTGTATGTGGATGTTTGCCTATGTAGATGGTTACACATATTGTGTGTGTGTGTGTTTTTTTGTTATTGTTGTTGTCTTAGGCTAAAGTATTAAATGGGAAAATGAAAACGTGATTTTAAAAAAAATCTATGAAATCATGATAGAGAAATCTATATGATATCTAAAAACCCACGAGAGAAGGAGGAAAAAGTATTTAAGTCGGGCATGCCGACTATATGATACTCTATGTCTATACTAAGTGTAATATAGGTACACTTTCGTGAAGAGGTTCAAACTCCTGAAATAGTTCTAATCCTTTTTTTTATAAGCAGGATAGAAAATGTAGAGATAAACCTGAACAAAGTTAATGAAAAAGTTAATTTAAGCAAATACTAGGAAGGGGTTTATATGGGGATCTGATCCAAATATAATACGATGTAACTTAAATTCGAATGGCACGATATACGCTCCCAATTTTGTGTGAGTAAATACCATGTAAGCCCAATTTAGATAGGACCCTGGCTTTGGAGGTACGTTTGAATATGGATAGATTCTCATCAAATTCAACGGAGTTTATCCTTCGACTCATAGAAACCTATGCATTTCATACTAATATTTTTAAATTTGCGACCTGTTGGCAATTTCTGCAACTTTAGAATCGAGAAAGTTTTCGCATAAAACGCATGGATTGAAACAAAAATGATATGAATTGACACAAAATGTCATAAATTTTACACGATCATTTCAATAACTTTTTTGTGTGAAAACTTTCTGTCACGTAAGGTTTTTATCCACCATTATTGGAAAAATGTGAGAAAAAGTGTTTCTGTAAACATTTAAGGCGAAAAGTTTTTTCATTTCAACTGTCAAATTTACTCACAATTTAAAACGGTCCGAATTTTCTGTATTTTAATTGAGTTTGCCATTATCGTTCATGTTGGTATCAAAAACTACATCCTTATTAAAAATAAAAATGTTTCACGTACAGTTTAAGGTCGTGTCACCGATGGAGTCTATGGGTTTTAATTTTTTCAGGGAAGATGTATATCAGCAATTATTTCGGAGCAAAATTCAAAAATGGCTATCTTCGTCATCGATGGTCAATGTACATCAACAAAAAGATAGTTTGAAAATTAATTAATATAATTAGTTTGAAAATCTTTTAGATATTTTTATTTGTTAACCCATTACCGAAGAAATTTTCAATCTCTTGGAGTTCTTTAATGTTTATCCATAAAAATTAAATTTTTACCTTATACTAAATAAAGCCTAACGTCGTGAATTTTCCCCTTAAAAAATCCCTTTTTAAAAAGTAAACAGAAAATTTAAATTCCTTCACCGGACTGTAATGGGTTAAAAAGTCAAAAGATGTTTTTATTATCTTTGTTCCATTATGATCATAATTGACGAAAGTATAGGCAAGTCCATTTTCTAGCTTTGCACCGAAGTGACTCCCGGCAAGGGTCTTTTCGTGCACATTTTTTCCAAAATGTAATATCTGGGAGCGTTGGGAGAGGAATCAGGTAGGTGCCACTAAAATATACTTGTTTCAAAGAGCGATGATATAGAAAAATTAAGTAAGTTGTTTAAATAAACTAGTCATCACGTAAAATATATAAAAACAAAAACTTAAAAATAATTGTTTAATAAAATAGATAGTAAGAAGATAAGTAAGACAGAAATGGTATTTATATTAAAAATTTTTAAATTTATTTATTTTTTTAGAAAACGGAACGAATTTCCAAGGAGCAGAAGCGAAATTAGTGGACCAGATGAGCTCTAGTTTGGAATTTGCCAGAGGGCGATAAATTCTTAGTAAATTTCGACGATCGCACATTTCAGCAGTTATCAATGCAACACCATACATTTTTTTAAATCTTTTATTTTAATAATATAACTTTTTTTATTTAAAAATATATTTTATTTCGCAGTTGATGTTCGTGGTTTTTTGTTTGTTATATTTTTTTACTAGTATTTGACTTGGAATATTCCAACAACAATGCAGAAACACTTTTTATTCACAAGTCGAGAAACAGTGGAATTTTTTGTTTCACACTTTTCGATGCGAAAACTTCTCGCAAAAAGTTACAGGAACTGCCTACTTTAGTATGATTATAAAACGCTACGGTATACATCGTATAATCGACTGAGAAAGTGTTTCTGTGTCTATTGGTATACTATAATTTTGGTCTCAGTGCAATATTTTTGGTTGTTACAAACAGCAGCACAAACTCCTATTGCTCTGACCACTTAGTAGTGTAGGGTATAAAAAGAGTTGAAGTAATAAAAATAATATTTGCAAGATTAGTACTACATCTTCTCTATATATGTACAAAAGAGTAACGTGACTGACTCACTCTTTCGCGCAGCTTATAGCTTATTTGCGAGAAGACCGGCATTCCTCAAAAAAGTGATTCCGAGATAATTCAAAACACTTTTTGTCACCATTTAATGAGAGAAAGTGGTGCCAACACAATTTTTTGATATGTTTTAGATTATGGTGTGACCCACATTTTTGTATCAATAACTTATAGCGATTATTGAGTTATGCCGGTCTTCTCGCAAATAAGCGATATATATTCCCTGGATTATGAGCTAAGTCATTGATAAGTTTTTTTTTAAATTTTTTGAACAAACGCAATAAAAATGGAGACAAAAAAGAAGGTAGGAGTTCCCTAATATGGGATGGGAAAGGTAAAAAAATAAAAAAAATTCTTCCCCGTCACGGCCTGACTAAACTGTTTTGGCCTAAAACCTAAACCGCTTTGGCAAAAATTCTCACTCAGAATATTATGTAATTTTCTGTTTGTGGTTTAATAAAACAAGTTTTTAGTTCAGTTAAAAATAAAGAAATATACGAAAGAAAAAATTATTTTAATTTTTGTTCAATCATTTGTGCATACATTTGTTTAAAATGGTTTACTGTCATTTACCGATTTTTTTAGTTTCATTTATTTTTTTTTTCATTTGTTTGAAATTTTATAAGAAATAACCGACAAAACGGAAATTTGTGGTTTATTTGTGGATGTTGCAATTATAATAAATTTAAATTTTGTTCGCAGTCTGTTTAAAAAAAAATATTTAATAATTTTATAACTTTATTTGATCTTTTTTTCAATATTAATATTTTATTTATTCAGCTAAAGATCTTTTCTTTTTTTATAAAAATTCTTATTTTATTTTCAATATTTCGCTAACAATTTGTTAGCATCTTCAGGAAAACAAAATTTTTTATATAATTATGAAAAATTGACAAACATTTTGAAGATGCTAACAAATTGTTAGCGAAATATTGAAAATAAAATAAGAATTTTTATAAAAAAAGAAAAGATCTTTAGCTGAATAAATAAAATATTAAAAAATATTTAAAACATTCTAATTTTGTTTTTTATTTAAATTGTTTGTTTATATTCAAAATTATTTCAATTTAAATTACACATATGCTCCTTAACACAAAATGTGTCTATGGACTGTGTGAGTATACATTTTGTGGATCAAAAATACAAAAATACAAAAAACGGAAACAATTTCAAATTAAAAAATAATTAGTATTTTTTTTTAAAGAATTGGTAGATAAAATTTAACAATTATTTTTAACGACTAATCATTTGTTTTGTTTTACTGATGTGTCAGTTATTTAAACAACATAAAACAAATAAAAAAAAAACATTTTATTTAACTGAAAAGTAAGTAGAGCGGTTTTTAAATGAAATATCATTACTTATTATTAACTTACAAAATAATTTAAGAGTATGAGTTCAAAAAGGAAAAAATTTCCTTTTAACGACCTGTCAAAGCCGATTTGTTAGAAATTTAAAATATTTATGTGTTTATTCCCGGACAAGGTACTAATTGGCAAGAAACCTGGAAAAGTCTCTCCCTTACTGACCTGCCCAAAACGCTTTGGCCAGCAACCTGAAATTAATAAAAAGAATGAAATAAGTGCAATTGAAACAGTATACAAGGAACTCGAAAGAGAATAGAATGTGGAATCAATGGAATTGAAACAGTATACAAGGGAAATGGAATAAGGAACGATTGTAATTGAAACACTGGGCAAATGAAACGAAATGTAATGGAAAAGAAAGAATTTGCATGCATAGACCTCTTTGGCTCAAACTTAAAAATTAAAATATGCGTACCCAGACTTATAAGCTCATTTACTGATAAGGTGCTTTTTGGGAAATTTAGATAAAAATAAATATAAACTGGGGTTTAAAAGATGAAGCGCCGTACCATTAGCGCGCCCAAAATCATTTGGCTAAAAATCTTAAATTTTAAATATATGTTTCTTGGAGTAGGAAAAATTCTCTGAAAAAAAAAAAAATACTTTTTGGAATTTTTCCAAGGAACTTGGAAAAATTGGGGGCTCAAAAGGGCATAAATTATTCCTCTAATGGCCTGCACAAACCCTTTCAGTTATTTTGCTGATGAAATACGTCGTGGAATGTTTTCAAGTATGGCATTAGTAGGAAAAATGTGGTCAAAACGGGAGAAAATCATCTAGCCCAAACTGCTGAAGAAGAAAATTTAAATATGGAATAGACGTCCTCTAAAAAGTGTTTTTTTTGGCAACATTTAAGAAAAGGAATACAACGGAAAAAGTCAACATTTTTAATGACCCTTTGAGCTAGAAATTAAGCTAAAAATGATAAAAAAGATGGCAAAATAAATTATTGAATGAGAGCAGAATAAGTTAGATAAGTTGCAAGCGGTCTAGTTTATGGGTCTCAAATTTTATTTTGGAGTACTTAAATTCTATATATTATTCTATGTTTAAATTCCGTTAGTTTTTATAGCTTGAGCCGCTAAAAAAACATGTTCATTGATTTTCTCTCTTCTATCACATATACAAACTTAAGTTAAATAAGTGAGAGACACTGGTGAAACCTGTATTTGTTTAAATTTGAGTTTGATAAAATACACTTCCAATAAAAGTAGAAAAGGTTGAATGGAAGAAATATACTGTCAGGTTAAAAGTCCATTTAAATAAAATACAAATCACCAGTTAACTGTTACATTCTCATAAAAAAAAGTTCGCCAAGCCACTGTGATATTATTGCGTAAAACCCTAATGTTATCACCACATACAATTGAAAGATAAAGTAAGATGTCACATTTCCATACATGTGTGTGTGTGTGTACACATTCAATAACAAAATGGGGGTAAACCACACAAATACAATTTGAGCAATAAAATAAATAGATTTTTAACAATAAAATTACAATCACAAACAAATAATCAACAAAAAAAAATACAAATGCAAATCACATGTCTGCTTACTGATAGACATTATCGGATTAAGGTAATTGATAGATAAATTGTTTTCTTTTTAAATTTTAAATTAATCATAAAAAAAGCATTAAACATAATAAAAGCAGATGTTCTTTTTAAAAAAGACAAATAAAAACTTTAACAAAAAAAAGTTGTAAAAAGTTTTTTTTTATTAAAAATTTAATAGAATGTCAAACATTGCTTTTGTAAAAAATTTAACTGCCAAACAATACACAACAAAAAGTTTAAAACCTATAAAAACTAACTTTAAATTATTATATTAAATTATAAAAAAAAACTTATTCAAATTGTTTAAGTAAAAATTTTTCAAAAACAATTTTTTGTTATTCCTTTTTAAATTTTTATATAAAAAATGATATTGAAATTAAGTTGACTACCACTGTTGAAAATATGAAAAGATAAATACGAAGTTGTATAAAAAACATTACCACACACACAGACACACACATACAATGAGAAATAATATATGTCGTTAGATTGGTTTAGTACACTGTTTAAGGTTGTTTTTCATTTAAACATAAGATACAAGTGGTAGACCATTTTTCATTGTTGTTCCTGCTGATGTTGATGCTGCTCCAGCTTCTTTAAACTTTCATTTGGTTGTAATGTTAGTGACAGTGTTGAAAACTTCTTCTAAGACATTTTAAATGACATTTTAAATTATAATTTAATGCGTTGATGTTACTGCCAGGTAAGAAAAAAGAGAAACACACACATATATCTAGATAAAACCAACTTGAAGAAAAAAAAAATGTAAACTTTACCTTGTATTGGTATTACACTAACACACATAAACAACCAAATATTTACTTTGCCATCTATACATTTTTTCATACTAATACATTTGTACGCGTGATGTTTGTTATTTATATGACGTGGGAAGATGGGAGGCATTTGAGTGAAGCAGCATCATCATTTAATTTAACAAAGATTTGCATAAATATGCGTCAAGTGTCGTAGGTATAATATGTCACGGAAAATACATTAATTTTTCCTAAAGAAAATTAAAAAAACAAAAGAAAAAATAAAAATAAATAAAAGAAATAAAACTTTTCATAATTTTTTGTGAATCTAAAAGCCACAAGTTGTGGAAGGAAAAATATATAAAATATTTATATAATATTAAGTACGATACATTTAATCAAATTTTAACATAAAAGTGGTCATTGTGTGACGAATTGTTAATAAAGAACATACCCTGTGGGAAAAGCAAGAATCAGTTGAAGTACTTACTGTAACATGATTCACCAGTCATAAGACCTATCTGAAAGACCCTAAACTAATATCTGTCTCGAGTCCTGTAAAAACAGACAGGTCTGGGAAAACCTACTCAGTGAATATACGCAATTAATTTTTAAAACACAAATAAAGGGTGGTTAAATTTTAAGGGCCGATGTTGATTTTGAATAAAACACAAATTATTTAGGAAATTATTGTCATTTCTTTTTATTATGATAATATGGTATGGTTCAATTGTGTATGGAAGAAAATATCGGCCAAATAGCCGCCGTGACCTCGGCGGCACACCTCCATCCGATAGTCCAAATTTTCGATGATGCTGAGGCATAATTAAGGTTCTGTGCCGAATTATCTCATCCTTTAGCTCTTGAATTGTTGCTGGCTTATCGACGTACACCTTTTCTTTCAAATAACCCCAAAGAAAGAAGTCCAACGGTGTCAAATCACATGATCTTGGCGGCCAATTGACATCGCCACCATGTGAGATAACACGGCCATTGAATTTGTCGCGCAAAAGAGCCATTGTTTCGTTAGCTGGGTGGCAAGTGGCACCATCCTGTTGAAACCACATATCGTCCACGGTCATATCCTCAATTCCTGGCCACAATAAGTTCGTTATCATCTCGCGATAACGAACACCATTCACGGTAAATGCTTGACCGATCTCATGACACACTATCGCGAACAACAGCAATGTTTTCCGCAGAACGAACTGGGCGAGCATGCACAGGTTTTTTCACAGACCCGGTTTTCTGAAATTTGCTCCTGATTGTGGACACATTTGGTCGATTATGCTGACCAGAAAAAATCACGAAGTGCACGAAATGCATTTTAATTTGAACGCCCATTTTCATAATAAGCCTGAATAGCTTTAACGTGTAGCTCGATTGTGTATCTCAAGTTAGTCAGAAATTGAGAAATGTCAAATGAAATGCAGAAAAAAACTTGACGTTTAGGTGTGATTCACTTTCAACATCGGCCTTTAAAATTTAACCAGCATTTATATATTAATAGGTTCTCTAAGGTGTTTTGGTTCCAACTTTAAATCATATTTAATACATAGTGAACCCCAAAATACGTATTTTTATTATTTTTTAATTTTAAATTCGAAAAAGAAAATGCGTATTTTGGGTTTTAGTATGAACGTAGCATAAATTAAAAATTAAACTTGTAATTTCCATCATTTGTAGTTATATTTACATGTTTTACTATTGAAGCTTTTTTTTTTGTTTATTATAATTGGAATTTTTAATTTAAAGGGAGAATCTAGACTCCACACCTAGCACTGACTACTCATTATGGCATGCTGCAAAAAGTCTTAAAAGACCTGTCAGGAGCAAACCCCCTTTGAGAAAACCGAACGGAAGTTGGATAAGAAATGATTCTGATAAAGGAGAATTATTCGTTGAGCTCTTAAAAAATGTATTTACCCCAAACATGTCCAGAAACTTAGAAGACTTGCCCTCTGTTATACCCCAATACCGAGCAGAAACCCATCTACGGTTTGAGATGAGAGAGGTTGAAAAGGCTATTGATAAATTAAACCCCAAAAAAGCTCCAGGAATCGATAAGATCACACAGAAGATGCTTTAAGAACTACTCCGAATAGCTTTAAGAATTATTTTGTTTAATTTTAATGCTATTTTATGCCTTGGAAAGTTTTACTTGTAGCAATGATACCCAAGCCTGGCAAAGATATCACCAAAGTAGAGTCATATAATCATATTAGTCTTTTATTGAACCTGTCCAAACTGTTGGAAAAAATTCTGATGAGCAATTTGTCCCTAGCTGTTTATCAAAATAACTCTATCCCAGACCACCAGTTCGGCTTCAGAAAAAAAACATAGCACCATTAAGCAAGTTCATAGGGTTGTTACTGTCATTAGAAATGCCTTTGAGGAAAAAAAGTACTGTTCTGTCCTTTTTATTGATGTCCCACAATCATTTGATAAAGTTTTTCAGGATGGTTTGATTTTTAAAACAAAAAACATGCTACCATCAATTGCCCACAAGCTCCTAGAAAGTTATATAAGAGGCCGAATGTTTACTGTTAAGAAAAACACTTTTGTAAGTGACCCACAAGATATAAAAGCCGGTGTCCCTCAAGGAAGTATTTTGGAACCTCTTCTTTACACATCTGACTTGCCCTTAAACTCCAACACCCACATCTCTACACTTGCTGATGGCACAGCAATTATAAGTGTACAAGAAAATTCACACATAGCATCTCGAACACTACAAAAACACATTTCTCAATTAGAAGCTTGGCTAGAAAAATGGAAAATTAAAGTAAATCAACAGAAATGTATCCGCATCACTTTCACCCTTCGAAGAGAATCGTGCTCCATGGTACGGATTAACAACCATAATATTCCCCAACACAATAGTGTAAAATATCTCGGAACTCACCTCGACCGTCGGCTAACATGGAAAACCCATACAGATGCTAAACTTATCCAAATAAAACTAAAAACTGTACAACTCACGTGGCTAATAGGTAGAAATTCAAAACTTAGCTTAGATTGCAAACTACTATAACTCAGTGATTAAATCAATGCACCCTGGTCAGAAATTCTAACATTCACAAGGTCTTAAATGTCCCTCTTGTAAAGAATAAAATTCTAAGATATAGTGAAATCTATTTAAAGAAATTAAAAACTCATTCTAACATACTAGCTCGAAATCTATTGAATAATCATGGCCACCTGCGCCTAAGAAGATGGGACACAGCAGACTTGATTCGCTTAATCAACTGAGTGATGTTAATGGGGACACCTATAAATAGTTGAGCCATTGGAGTTTTGTCTGGCATTGGCTAGACTTAATTATAAGTTATAGTTTTAAGATTTGAATAATAATTGTTAGTTCACATTTGAATTAGTGAAGATTTAATAAAATCTAAATAAATAAATTTTTTTTTTTTTTTTCATTTTAATTAGCATTTTTTTAATTTTTTTTTGTTGTATCTTACGGGAAATAATAATACAATTGACCTCAAAGGACCTATTCTGTTGCTGGTTACCCGAGTATTGTTTAGTAATTTTCGTTTTTATTTGGTATTTATATAACTGTCCGATATATAATGGAACTGTATTTTGCAGATATAACAAAATTTAACATGTTATATTATGAAATAAACCCCGTGATATTAAAAGGCAAATCGCAAAAATCAAAATTGTCGTATCAGTATTTATCATTACATGGTAGACAACTACCGTTAGAATGAAAAGGTATTGCTTGTCAACCATGAATATACATTTATTTTTCAAAGAAATATTTATTTTAACATATATATGCATTTGTTCTAAATGATTTACTGACATTTACCGTTTTTTTTGGGTTTCATTTATATTTTTCATTTGTTTGAATTTTAATAAAAATTTACCTGCACAATGGAAATTTGTGGTTTTCTTTTTTTTTTTGCTAAACTCAACAGTAAATTTTAGACAACATATTCTAAATTATCTTGAGGACATTCTTAACGACAATTTCATATCTGGTCAATTGGGTACGATTGTATAATCTTATATACGACTGTATAAAATGGATAAAATACAAATAATTTGATGTATGCTAACGTGAATGCACACACATAGTTACAACAAAATATATCCTTACACATTCATTCGAAATATTTTTATGTAGTTGTGCTATAAACTCTCTCTGTACTTTTTAAAACAATACAATTCTTAACATATAGTTACATTATGATTTAAAAGTTGTTGAAATTATATATTTTTATTAATTATGTAGTAATTATGTCAAAATCGTATTTTCTTATAGATGCGTTGTATTGAAGAATCTATTAACAACGTTCTTAAATTTGTTTCATAGGCCATATTTTACAGCTCATTTTTTGGATTACAAACCCAGAAAAGAAAAATGGTAGTCATTTTGTGACTATAACTTCTTTCATTGCTTCCTAAACTTCAGTTGACATTCTTTTATGATTGTTTGGTGTTATTCTAAGGCACTTCCAAAAGAATTCATGTGTTCGTGTTTCAAATGCAGTGATTTGGATATAAACCCGATGCATATCTTAAGAACTCACTCTTCATTATTTATAAAGCATATGTTATGGAATATCGTGTATTTTTTGAATCTAAAGCATTTACTTAAATTGAAAAACTAGTTCTAATGAAATTTTTTGATTTTTTTATTAAATCATTTTTTATATTTTAGTTTCGAATTTCATGAGGATTAGAATTTAAGCATTTTTGTAATTTTTATAAAAGTTTTGAAATATCAATAAAATATCTTTAACCTTGAATTAAAATTATCTGGCCTGTCATTTGCATTTTTTCAGCCTTAAATATTTATGACAATGCAATCTGTGCATTTTTGCATTATGTTTATTATTTAACACTACACCATTTCCAGTTTTAATTCAGAAGTTATCAAAATAATTTTAAAATTGTGTAAAAATTATTTGAAATTGCCCAAACATGTTTTAAAATTGTGCAAAAATTATTTAAAATTGTTCAAAAATATTTTGAAATTGTCTTAAAATATTTCCAAATTGCACAACCAGTTTTTAAATTATCTAAAAATATTTTAAAATTTGTTTAAAAATTCATTAAAATTTTTGAAAAATGTTTCAAAAATGCTTTTTCATTAATGCAGAATTATTTATTTGTTTTAATAAAAAGTATTTGTAAATCAATGCATAAATTTCGCTTCTTTAAAGTTATTTTTCTGCATTCTTATGAATTAAATTTTCATCAAAGCTTAAATACTAAAAAGTATATGAACATTTTCCACTCATACATCAGAATACCTAATCATTGTATTATCATTGCTTCCTTAGAGTAAAGTATGAGTAATGCTAGTAGCTACATTTGAATACTTCCGTCCTATGACACGCTAATGTTAAATTCATCGATGAAACCATCAGAAAAGAAGTGATGCCTTTGCCATAGTAGTGATGCTTTTATTGCTTCTTTGGCAGCTTCATTTTTGCAAGGAATGTTTAAAAACTAATATTTACATGAAATCTAGGTTTAATTTGAATAATTGTTTTTATAAATTACTTCGATTTAACTCAAGTTTGTTAGACAACTTAATAGTGCAAATAAATTAATGCTTTTTTAATTCCCTATACTTTTTAAGCATAGTGTACTTAGGTACATATATTTTACATTGAAGATTTATATGAAGGGATATTAAAACATTGTATAGTAAAAATCCATTAAAAATTTATATTTGTTTTACAGTTTTATTTTATTTTATTTTATTTTATTTTATTTTATTTTATTTTATTTTATTTCTTTTTTCGCATTGTTGTTGCTGCTCTTATTGTTTTGTTTAAAACACAATCTTATTGCGTTTATAAAAAAATATGTTACATATGAATATTTTAAAATTTATTTTACATATGAATATTTTAAAGACTGCTTTTATAGTAAATACTTAAGTGAAGTCTAACACTTAATAGACATTTTTGTTTTGAGATTTTAAAGACTTTAAAGTAGTATAACACAATTAAGTTACCAAGTAATACAAAGGGCATCCAGCATATCAAATAAACTTAAGTGTTTCACTACAAAACTTGTGTTTATATTTGTTTTTTATTTTTTTTTTTTTATTTTAAGACATTCACCAATATTTCTTTGTAGGAACTTTAAAATTTGTACGGCTAATATTTTTTAAAACATTTTTTTTCAAAAATTGTTGACTCAACAAATACGAGTAAGCAGGGGTCATATGTGGCAGCAGCAGGAGATATAAGTTTATCAGATGGTGGTGTCCTATGCTATTTTTGAAAGTGTTATGTTATATTTCTAAGTTTGCCGTAAAAACCTCCTATTGAACAAGCAAAATATTTTGAATTTACCGTATATAATTTTATTGAAATTTAACAAAAAAAATTTCAGTTCAGTTAAAAATAAGGGAATATACATTTATTTTTTAAAGATATATTTATTTTAACTTTTTATACATTTGTTAAAAATGATTTACTGTCATTTAGCAAATTTTTTCACTTTCATTATTTTATTTTTGATTTTTTTAAAATTTAATAAAAATTTACCCACAAAACGGAAAAAAATTTACCCACAAAACGAAAAAAAAAAATAAAAAATTTCAATTTATTTTTTATTTATTTATTTACTTATTTATTTATTTTATTAAACATATAATTGCAAATTACATCTTAATACCCTAACCGAGCACTAGCAACGAAGGCTTTCGGCTCGTTGTAGCGAAAACAGACCAAAGCCCTTGGTGGGAATCGAAACCACGACCTCCGCACTGATAAGCTAGCACGCTACCAACTAGCCTACCGGGGCGCTACCAATTTATTTTTTATTCAAATTGTTTATATACAAAATTAGTTCAATTTAAATTACAAGAACTTCTTAAGCACACACACATATAGTCATTCGTACAAAATGTGTCTGTGGACTGTGTGAGTGTACATTTTGTAGATTAAAAAACAAACAAAAATACAAAAATCCGAAAAAATTTTAAATAAATGAATACGGAATTTTGAAGATAAAATTTTAACATTTATTTTTAACTGTTAATTATTTATTTTTTACTGATGTGCCAGTTGTTTAAACAACATTTAAAAATAAATAACAAAAACCATTTTTTTTTAAATTAAAAGGAAGTAGAGCCGTTTTTACATGCAATATAATTAAATGGTATTTTCTGTTATTTTAACTAACAAACTATTTTAAGTGTATAAATATTTACTTTTAGAAATGGATTTTAAAATAAATACATTTTATTTATAGATAAAATCTATATAAATTTATATGAAGGAATAAGTCCGCTGGCACGTCCGTTAATAAGGGACTTTTTAACATTTTTATAGGTAGGGGTAAAAAGGGGTGAGTCCCTTCTTGATGGCCGGCCCAAACCTTTTTAGATATAAATTTAAAAATTTTAAATTTACATTCCGTGGAATATGTGTTGATTCATTTATAACCTACTTTTTAGAATTTCCGTCCAGAACATGATAATGATTTGGGTTCAAAAGGGAAAAAATGTCGGTTAGTCTTACAAAACTGCTTTGTCTAGAAACATAATGTTTAATATTTGTATTCCCTGGAGTATGGACTAATTAAATGGTGAGGTGCCTTTTAGGATATTTCACAGGAATGTGGTTAAGATTGGGATTCAAAAGAGGTAAAGGTTCCCTTTAAATCGCTGTAGCTAGAAACCAGAATTTGAAATATGTGTTCCCTAGAGAACGGGATAACTGACTGATAGGATACTTTTAGAAATTTTCCATGGTTCCAAAGAGGAAAATGTGCCGCCCTTAAACTGAAATTTAAAGAGATGAAATAGAAACACTAATATTAGAAAAAATATTAAATGGAACAGAGAATGAGTGAATTTTCAATAGAATAAAATGGGGAAATAATAAAATTTAAACACTAGACAAGGTAAATAATTCAATGACTGAAATTTTGTTAATGCAACAGAATTTTAGTTGAGATCTTGTATTTCAATTATACAGGGAAATACATTTGGTAGTCGATTGTAAAATTTTTCAGTTGGCTAGAAAATTTGGATGCTCTGTGTCAATAAATTTACAATTTCCGGCAGAATTAAGCGATAATAGTATTCGTACCAAACAACTGGTTTGAATTTCATGGCAAACAAAAATTTGTTTATAACAGGGTTAAATTTCCTTTTTAAAAATTAAAAATCTTGTCTTTATTTACTTTAAATCCTATAATATTATTATAGGATGAAAGCTAAAGACTTAACAATTATATAAAATTAATACAGGCATGTGGTCATTTTTATTTTGCTTTGTTTTGCCAGGTCCTTTAACCAACCATTGATAATGATAAACTTTTTTTGATGGTATCAAACAGTTGAAAAACTAAATGAACAACTTCAAAATAACCTTATGCCTAGACAATTTAAACAAAGTTTAAACACTGCATACTCGCTGGTATTTGTTTTTTTTTTTTTTTGTTTTTCTTTGTTATAAATAATAAACAATACTGTCCGCCTCCTTAAAATGTTTTCAACTATAAAAACGGAAATGAAAACAAATTTTCCTTTAGTTTTTCTTTGTGTTTGTGTTTGTTGTTGTTTTATTTTTATTTTGTTGGTTTTTAGGTTTATTTTACGATTGAATTGGAAACAGTTTTTAGATATATTTATGTTTAAAGTTTGTTTGTGTGGAAGCTGTAAAGTTAAAATAAAAAAATAAGGAACAAAACCAAATATGGCAAAGAGTTTTCTGAAACAATTTTGCGATAATGGACCGTAACAAAATTCTTGCCGACAAGTAGAGCCCAACTAAATAAACAAACTAGCCATAGATATATATATATATAGACAGACAGACATACGGCCATAGACACATAAACACATTTCAACAACATTTATACCAGATACATTCATACGCAAATACCAACAAACACACACAATGCGAAAGCATTAGTTGTTTGATTTTACAAGTAGTTGCTGTTGCTATAGTTGTTTTATACACTGAGAAAATGGATGTATTGTAATAACCTAATTTCTGCCAAATACATGATTCGATTGTAGTCACCAATATTAGCTTTTTTTTTTTAAAGAGAATCAATACCCAAGAAATTTTTTCTACTAACTAATGTATTGCTTGCTTTCTTTGGGAAGTGCATAAAGGAGAGGGAAAGATGGAAGGCAACACTGTATGTCGTGAGATAGTACATCTTATAACAGTTGTTCCTTGCCCTCCTATGAATAGTTGGTGAAATAGTTGAAGCTTTTTTGTTCACGTTATTTTAATTCGGTGGGTTTTAGTACTGTGGGGAACATCGCGGCAAAACGTTGGGATATATATCAGGTTAAGCGAACTCACACATAGTATTTTTCCAACTTATGGTTGCTGTCGCTAGGAATGGCATCCGCAACCTTCTGTGTAATAGTCCAAAGCGCCTAAGCATTACACCACAATACCTTACTTTTCATTGTGGCAACAAAAATTCGCCTGCAGCAGAAGTATTGCGTTGTTAAGAAATTAATTTTTTAAAATTTGTTTTTTTTTCTCTGTGTATGAGCAGCATATTCTGTAAATGTATTTATGTGTTCATTATAGTTTTCATAGTTTCAATGGTACTCCTTTGAATTTGCTACTAGTTTTTCTTTTAGTTTTATTTTTTCAAAATCACATTGTAATGCTCTGTTCTGTTCTGTTTGGTTATTGTTTTTTTTTTTTAACAATTCTTCAGCAAATACCTTAACAACATTTTTGTATTTATGTACATTATATTTCAACAAATATAAATATACAAAAAAATGCATTGGAAAAAACGAGTTATACAAAAAAAATGCCTCTTTGATTTTAATGGCCTAAAAGGCATCTTACTTATTCACAACTTATTCACAAATATGTAAAAATATTTTAAAGTTGATCTTGGTTAAACATTAAATACTCTATATTATTTCTCTTCTATCGACTTAAATTAAAATTCATTTTTAAAATACTTGTAAATATGATAAATTTCATAGGCTTTCTATTTGAGAATATAGTCTGAAAAAACATTTAAAGTTTCACTATTTTCAGTTTACAGGTGGAACCTTTAAAAAATTATTACTTTGTGTGTAAGAACAATTCGATTGAAGCTTGAAATTCCACCAATGAGCTTTTCATTTTAGAGTCTACACTGGAAGAAAATCGAAAAAAAATTAATTTTTTACAGTAACTGACACTATTATATTTAAAAAGTTGTCCTTACATTTGTAAATGATAACATAGATAAAATACAAAGGAATATATGTTTCAATATCTAAACATTTATTTAAAAAATAAATTACATATAACGCTTAGTTGAAGTTAAAGTTCCTGCGCTCACCAAGAGATGGCACTGCTAGCTCCAAACTTTTTTTTTCTCAAGTTGGTATAACTGTCCTGAGAACACATGCAACACATGTTGCAAGTCATTCTGTCAATTCTTTCTTTGTTTACAAGCCATTTGAAGTTGACGTGTCATTGATTTTTTTTAATATGGAAAAAATTGAATATCGGGCAGTCATTAGATTCTTTGTTTTGAAGGGTTTAAAAGCAAAGGAAATTTATGAACAATTGTTAGAAGTGTATAAGGAGTCCTCACATTCAAAACGTACCGTTGAATTTTGGGCTGGTGAATTTAAACTGCAACCACAGCAGAAATCATTGAGCAGGTACATAATATGGTTAATGAAGATCCAAGTTTGACTAAGCGTGAAATTGCTAATGCCATAGGCATCTCAGACGAACGAGTACTCCATATTTACATGAAGAATTACTTATGAAAAAACTGTTTGGAAAGTTAGTGCCGCATACATTAACAATTCAACAAAAATTGGATCGAAAATAAATTTCTCAGCGTAATTTGGAGCATTTTAAGCCGAATAAAACCGACTTCTTGCATCGTTTTATAACTATGGATGAGACTTGGATCTACCACCATGATCCTAAATTGGAACAAGAACATTTACAGTGGACTAAAGCTGGTTGTTCAGCTACAAAGCAGGTGAAGTCACAACGATCAGCAAAGAAGGTTATGGCATCAGTTTTTTGGAATGCAAAAAGAATTTTGTTGATTGATTATCTTCAGAAAGGTAAAGTAATCAACTCTGAATATTTTTGCAGCCTTTCGGATCAGCTGGATGAAAAAATTCGCGAGAAAAAACCTGGTTTAAAGAAGTAAAAAATCATTTTTCATCTAGACAATGCACCTGCTCACAAAAGTGTTTTGACGATGGCTAAATTCAAAGAATTAAAGTACGAATTGCTTGAACATCCACCGTATTCACCAGATTTGGCTCCCAGTGACTACTATCTCTTCAGAAATCTCAAACAATTCCTTCGTGGAAAGCATTTTTCGTCGAATGAAGACGCCATAGCAGCCGTAGACAGTTATTTTGCAGAGCTTCCGGAAAACCATTATAAGGATGGAATAAAATTATTGGAAGATCATTGGAACAAGTCTATTGAGCTTCTAGGAGATTATATTGAATAAAAAAATATATTTCGTAACAAAAACAGTATTCTCTCATTTCGAGCGCAGGAACTTTTCAACCAACCTGTATAAATACGGATTTTCTGAACACTGTTAATATTTTCATTTAAAATGATTTGTTAAAAAAAAATTTGGTTTAATTATTGTAATTCGCTGATAGTTGAAAGAAACTAAATAAATTTAAAGTCATTTATTTTTTACAGAACTTGTAGTAAATTTTTATTACAGCAAAAAAAAAAGCAAAATAAACGTTATATAATTTAATTTGATGAATTTTGTAGTTATTTTGTTGCAAGTGAAAAAATAAGGAAAAACTCATTGCTTTTTAATGGATTTTGCAGTTAATTAGTTAAGAGTGAAAAAATATTAATAAATGAAATATGATTTAATTTTTATTGAATTGTGGGTAGTTTGTTAACAGTTTGAAGTAATTTATTATTATATTAAATTTAATAATAATTTATTAACATTTAAAAATTAATAACAATGCAAAATTAGTCAACTGGTCTTTAAGTGTTCTTTTTTTATTATTTTAAATTACATTTCCCGTTAATTTAAACTACAAACTATTTAAGTTTATCATTGTTACAAACAGTAGCATGATTCTATTGAATATAGTAGAATATAGTAAAGTACTACAAAAAAATAAAAATGCAAAAAGAACAAAAAATGCTATATTAATTTTTTTTTAGAATTTACTGAATTTTTGCTTAAATTAGTTGGAATTATTTTTCTGTAAACATACATAGAATGACTTAATTTCTAAAAGCAAAAACTACAACATAAGAATGCTATAATTAAATGCAGTGTCATTTTATATTTTTGTAAAATTAAAGACAAGATTTAAAATAAAAAAGGCCATACCAAACCAAATTTGCAATATATATTTTTAAATTTTATTTTGAGAGCCCCGGTAGGCTAGTTGGTAGTGTGCTAGGTTATCAGTGCGGGGGTCGTGGGTTCGATTCCCACCAGACGCTCTGGTCTGTTTTCGCTACAGCGAGCCAAAAGCCTTCGTTGCTAATGCTCGGTTAGGGCAATAAGATATAATTTGTAATTGAATGTTTAAATATTGTGAATATTTTAAAAACTTTTGTATATTTGTTTTATACCAATACTTAGCTTTATTTGTTTCTGATATTAATCTATAGAATAAAAAAAGTAAAGTAGCATGTGAGGCCGTTTTCAAGATTTCAGTCACTTACACATCTAGATAATTTTACTTTGTGAATTGAAATAAAAAAAAAAAAAATATTTTAATAACATAACAACCGGGAAAATTCTGTTTGAAAAATTTTCAAAAGTTTTCATGAGGAATTAAAGTTTTTTTCATTGTGAAAAGATCGAAAATTTAAATATTTAAAAAATAATAAAATTTTTTTGGAGAGTATAGAACATTTTCTGAATTAGAATTTTTACAATTTATCTCCTGGTGGGAATAATAATTGTTTGATATTCTACAATTATTTGAGGACCCGCCACTTGGAGTTAAATATATTTGCCTGTAGCATAGTTTTACCAACAATATCCTAGAAGGCAGACAACTGGGTATCAGAGGACACTGAATTACACAAGGGCTTTAGGTTGCGATGAAGTTCTTCACTATTAATCATAATCAGCCAACATATATTCATCATTGAGATTCGATTAATACTGCAGCCACAACCATTAAACATAATTAGCCATTATATATTCAACATTGAGATTCGATTAATACTGCAGCCACAACCGGTAGCTAATAGGGAAATTATATATAATTTCGAAAACATGTTAAATTTAAACACCAAGCTAAGTATCTAATGTATGTCTCAAAAATCAATAACGACTTAATCGATTCTGTATAAGATATCGAAACCTATCACAAATTACTCAATATCATACATATCCAATTTAATTTTGGAAAAGGAATTATATCAATTGATAACATCAAAATTTTTATAATTCAAAATTACGTTTAATTTATCAATTCTTTTTTGTTGGCATTTTAATTTTGAATTAATATATTCGATTGTTTTTTGCTGTGTGAAATTTCACTTAATCGGTTTCAAAAATTTAGTGTCTAACTCCTAACCATTCAAGGCAGACACCATAAAATTTTACCTACACTTTCATTCTTAACAATAAAATTTTGAGTGTATATTTTATTTTAATCTTCGTTCTTAAAGCCGCCGACAATCGACATCAGGCCTCGAGTCGTCGTTGAGTGAGTTTATATTTTAATTTCATGTCACTTAAGCCTTAAAACAAAAGTAAATTAAATATTAATCTTTCTATAACGTTCATATAAGGTTCAATCAGACAATTTTAAATTTCATTTTGTTTTCGCGTTTTAATTAAGAATGGTAAACTTGCAGTTTTAAATATTAAGTTTTAATTTCATGCCATTTCATATTCTTCATAACATTCCATTTTAAATTCTTTATACCATTTCATTTCATATTTATTTTATTTCCTTGTTTAAATATAATTTTCAATTGGTGTTATAAACTTGTTCTAACAGTACATTAATGTTAAGAATTTTCTTTTGAATTTTTCTTTTAAATTCACACAAATTAAAATTAATTTTAATTTTTTTTATTTTTTAGTAATGTAATTAAAAATTTTTTTTTTTGTGCGAGAAATTTATAATAATATAGATAATATGTTTAAATTAAATAAATACGTGAAGGTTGTCGTTATTGTTTAATAAAATATAAATTTTAACATGGAATTTTAAACATTTTCTTTTAATGCCACGAAAAGTTTAGATGAATCAGATTAATTTTACATGGGTTATCTAAGTACTACTTTTGTAGATAACAGGTAGGGAGGGTAAATAATATGAAGAGGCCAATCTATCTAACACCTCTTCCACCGAAATTATGTCTTTGTTTTTTATTGTTTTTTTTTCTATTCTCATTATTATTTTTATGTTGCTTGTTTTTTTTTTTCTTTACGTCGATATTAGGTTATTAGCTACCTATAATTTCATTTTATTGTAACAGGCTGAAAACTATACAGAATAAAATTACAAAATTCTGTTTGTAATATTGAACATCGTCCATAGAACATTTTTGTAAATACAAAAAAAAAATATTTTTTAAAAAGACACCAACAATAGAATTTGTAAATACAAAAAACCTTTTTGTTATTTTTTTGTAACTTCAATTTTTATTTTAAAAGATTTTTTATATAAAAAATAACAATTTTCAAACATTTCAAACAAAAAATTGTTAGAAATTGAATTTGAATTTTAACAAATATTTTTAATTACTTAAAATTTTGTGATACTTTTTTCTGTGTACTTTGAAGGATACAAGATTCCATCCCATCACCCTGAGAACGGCCGGATTGATGGTCTCCTAATAGGTGGTGAAAGAATTAGCAATGAGCCGTTACAAGCATTAGAAAATATTGCAAAAAATTAATCAAGAATTTTAAAGTCAACTGTTATTTGAAAAGTTAATGGGCTGGGCCATTTGTAATAAAATAAATAATTTCTTACTGACTTTTAACTTTTATGCATTTTTTTAAAGCCAATAAAGTACAATTTTCGATTGTGTAATCATTTATAGAAGAACATTTTATTTGAAAACAGTATTTTTTTTTAAGTAATTTTTCACCTTGTAAATTCAAATCTACCCAATCACCATCACGCTTCATATCAGTTATTTTTACATGTCAGCGAAAAATATTTGCCAAATTGGAAGTTTTAAAATTCATTTTTGAAATACTTTGTTTATCATTGAATACAACGAAAATATTTATTATTGAGTACTTCGAAAGACCCTTAAAAATAACACCCCTAATCAACATGTTACACTGACATCATTATTCATTTCCGGTATCGTATATTTTTTTTATAAAATATTGATTTGTATATATTTATTGTTTACATATGTAAACCGTAAATGTTATAATTTTATTATCTTCATTTAATCATTATCATGTCCTTTTTCTCCATAATATATTTTCATTAATATCAGGTTGTCAATAACAATGATGTTTACTTGGCAAATATATTATTAATAATATTATTTTATCTTAAGTCTTATACTCATATACGATACACACACACACACACAAAAACAAACAAGATGAAAAAAACACACAATTCATCAATTTTAGTTAAAATCGGATGTATGATATTACCTGATTTATTTATATTTTTTTTTTTATATCTACAGATTATAAATTGTATACACCCATATTTGAAAATGAGCCTTTAAAAAAAGTATACATAAAAATACGTAAACACTTTGCTACAGAAGTTTAAAAACTTAAATTATTTTTAATATTTAGGTAATAAACTTTAATAAATATTACTCATACGCACTGTTGTCCATTGTTTTTTAATTAAAGTGTGTTTTTACTAGTGTTTCCAATTATTCGACCCTGCCGGTTAATCGGTTAGGTCATTATTCGAAAAATTAAGAAAATTGATTAATCGGTTATTCAGGTCGATTAATCGGAATTAATTGATTAATCGTTTAATGCATAATAAATGTATATCTTTCATCAATAGAAACACTACTTTTTGCTGAAATATCAAGTTAAGTCTATTGCATTGGTTTCTAAGTTGTTTGTTTAGGACAATTCAAAGTAGATTTTTTAAAGAATCATGCCTTATAATCTTGGTTTTTTTCCTGAGGAATCTGGCGACTATTTAAAAAGCAAATATTAGACGTGTTCAGTGGAAGTAAACGCAGAGTAGATAGTGTTTTACCGAAGAGGAACATTTTGTAGATAAAGTTGGGTTTTATTTGTAATGCTGAGCGCATTGGACTGTTACACAGAAGGTTGCGAAATCGATCCCCAACAACGGTAACATCAATTAGAAAAATAATATGTATGAGTTTTTATCACTCATACGTATCGCAACTTCCTCCTTCGGTGTTCCCATAGCACTTAACCCCACCGAAGTAAAATAACATAACAGGGCTATAAACTAAAATCCTTCATAAATTCTGTTAACTCTTCATCAGATGGCGGGCAACATCTGTTCTAAGAATTAACATCTCCCGCAATTACGGTGATGCCATATTTGAAGCCTTTCATCTTTCACCACCTTACATCTTTTCTCTATCCCCTTTCCAAAGAAAGCAACACATTAATTAGTAGGAAGAATTTTCTGAGTGTTGCTCCTCTTAAAAAAAAATAATAATACAATAAAAAGTTCTTAAAAATATGGTATGCATAGTTTTTAGGAAATTTAGAACTGACACTGTTTCCTCTTTCACTGCCTGGTTTAAGCTTTAGAGTTAAAGAGGTTTATCTATTAAAAAATATATAAAAATGACGCATATTCCTGATAAGTCCTCACCGATTTTTCTGTATTTGAGCAATTAAGAATTCAAATTAGCGAATTCTTAAATATTTTTGACGAAACAACTTAATTCTACTGAAGTTCCTACTTTATCAAAATTTGTTGATAACTAAATCAAATTTGAAACAAAATTCTATGTTACTTTTTAAGTTTTTATTAATTTTTTCATATAATTTTAAATGAAAATACAGTTTTCGCATTTGAAACGATTTTATATTATTATTTTATAATACAGGTAACGTCATAGTGCTCGTTAGAAATATATCTAGTCACATGTTTCATTGCGAAGGAGAAAAATATATAGTTTAATAGGTTTTTCCTAAAAGCTCTGCTTAGAAGCTCTAGCTTTTCTAAAACTTCGCGTTCTGATAGGATCTTCTGTCAACTCGAAATCATGTATACGTAGGTTGAAAGCCCTATTTCAATTTTTTTTTGGACAATAAATTATAATTTTATATTAAATATAAATATATATAAATAATTTTATATAAAAATTGTCTATCATATTTCCCAAAGCCTATATAACATTTGCTTTGTAGAGTTGAGGTTTTTTCTACAATTTTCTTGCCAAAGCTAAGAAAATTACGAACAAAATAACAGAAAAATTTATATTAAAAATTTAACCGGTTAATAGACCTATTTTGAACGATTATTCAGGTCGTATAATTATTTGAGTTTTAAATTATTTGTTTCGACATTAACCGAAATACAGGCAATTAATCGAGGAATCGGTTAATCGATTAACCGAATTGGAAACACTACTTTTTACACAATAACTCAGAAGCTTCTGTAATTATTTAAAGACTTTTTGGTTTTGGATTTTGTAAAACAATGATTAACAAAACAAATCAAAAATGCTTAAAAAATAATACAATTTAAATCCTACTCTTGCCAAATAAAAAAAAAATGTCTATTAACATGTTTGTTTAGTAACAGATGATAATTTATAATATTTAAAGTTTTAGTTGTCAGTTTTTGTTTTAAAAAATTCTGTTACATTGGTAACATAGTGTATACTGTAGGTGTAAAAAGAAATGGTGAAACAAAATCTGAAAAAAATATAAGAAAATCATTTATCAATCTTAATACTTTTGCACTTAGATTGTTATATTGTTTATATTTATTTATTATATTTTTTTAATATGTCTGTATTCATGTTTTTGTTTTCATTTGGCACATGTAGTCTCAAATTATAAATTGTCAAAAAATAAATGAATCATAAAACGTTAGTTCAGCAACTTAATTTCACTTTGAAACGAAATTGGTTAAAAAATGGTTGTATTAGTTTTAAAGTTTAAAGTTTTAAAACCAGCAAAAAGAGTGAGAAAAAACAACTACACTACTGGAAGTTGTTCATATTTGGGTTTTTCATCATCGTTTGTTATGATTAAAAGCTGAATTTAAGCTGTCTTGTTGTTCAATAACATGATTTCTTTATTTTATATCTTTTTATATGAAAAATATTAAGTTCTTGTTATATAAAAAATGGGTTTCATTGCAATTTCTCTTGTTTACATTGTGAGATTTTTGGCAATAAATATACTCTCTAAAGTTTTTTAAAAATATTAATAATTTTAGTAAATGAATAGTATTAATAGGATTTTAGATAGTATTTTTTTTATAAATTGTTCTCTATAATTCACTAATAAAAATTTGCATGTTTCTTTGCAATTTATAAAAAGAATATGATCTAAAATTCTGTTAATACCATTCATTTACAAAAATAACAGATCAACAGTACATAGTAATAATATTATTTTAAAATGTATTTAAGGTGTTTGAAAACTCCTAAATATAGTTTTTATAGTGCATTTTTTGTTTTGCAATTTATGATTTAAGACCACAGGTGTTGTACAATTATTTTGTTTTTTTTTCCGGAGGTTAATGAAAACAAGTTGTTTTTTCTCCTTGTAAAGGTATGTAGCAAAAATAAAATAATAATAAAAATAAATTAAAAAACTTAGAACTTAAAAAACATGTACGCATCATAAAACTTTTATTAGAAAGGGGGGTACGTGCTATATAATATTAATTGCCAATAAATAAAGTCACATAATTAGTTCCGAAGTGTTTATGGATATATCATATAAAGAGTTGGCAACCCTATAGCTTAAACATCAAAATTTCTTAACTTCTGCTATAAGTGAATTTAATTTTATTAAAAACTCGTTAAACCCTTGTTTATAAACATAAACATTTTATAACTTTATAAAACAAAGTGCAAAGAACAAGATTATATTAAAGAATGCCTGGCAAAGCTCGTCGCAGTTTAAAGAAAACAATTGTTATTAATTGTGGTCAATGTAGAATGGAGGTAAAGGAAAATGAAAATAGCATTGAGTGTGACAAGTGCGCCAAAACATTTCATGTAAAATGTACTAGCCTAAATAAACAACAATTTACATATTTGGTAGACAATGAGAGTGAAGAATTTTTTTGCAGCATCTGTAATGAAAGCAGTGGAAGTGTTAAAGAAGAATTGAGTGAAATAAAACAACAATTAAAAAAACTCGATCAGCTGTCTGAGCTAAAAGAAACCATTATATTTATGTCTAAACAATATGATGACATTCTACGAGGGGTGTCTGAAAATAAAAAGAAAATTGATGCAGTACAAAAAGAAAATCGTATTTTGAAAACTGAAGTTAAAATTTTAAAGGAATCTGTTAAAATTTTAAATGATGAACGTGTGAAGAACAATTGTTTAATTAGAGGAGTAAATGTCAAAGATAATGCTACAGCAGTTGATACACTGATTGATATTTCCAAAGATGTTGGAGTAACTTTAAACGAAGATGATGTTGAGGATGCATATATTATTAAAAATAGAAATCCTTTAAACAAAAAACACACTCTCGTTGTAAAATTTGAATCTAAAAAATCTAAAGATAAGCTCATGTCAGCAAAATCCAAATTAAAAGATAATGATGTTACAAAAGATGTTTATATTAATGATTATCTGAGTAAACAAACTCTAAACGTTTTAAAATATGCTAAATCCTTAAAAAATGTGGGTTATCTATCAATTTACACCTATAATGGGAAAGTATATGTGAAGAAAAGCGCAATATCTAAGCCAAAATTGATAAGAAGTGAGGAGGAAGTTGATGATTTACTATTAGAGGCCACAACAAATCAAAAGAACCGTAGATCAAATCTTCAAGCTGCTGAAGAAACTGATGAGGATGATAACTGTTCTCCTTTTATGTCACCAGCTAAATAGATTAAGTATAAAACCATTTTCTTTTTATTTTTGAAAAACATTAAAGATTAATATTATCTCTTTCTTTTAAATGAATAATAAACATTTTTTAAATTTTAATACTTTTAAATCTTATTATGAAACGTTTAACTTTCCTTTATTAAATATTATTTCTGTTAACATGCGAAGCATTTCCTCTATTGAAAAATTTAACAAGTTTAAGATTATGATTTCAAAACTTCCAAAACTACCAAGCGTTATAGCTGTTCAGGAGACATGGTTCTCTTTAGATTTGGCTAAAATTTATAACATTTTTGGATATAACGTGGTACATTGCTGTAGATCAGATGGATATGGAGGAACGTCAATTTTCATACACAACAGTGTAGAATATATGGTCGAAACATGCGAAAGCAAGGATTTTATTGAAAGAATAACAATATCGTTAGAAAGTCACAAGATTAATGGTAAATCGTTAAAATTTACGTCGTTTTATAGATCGCAAAAGTGTTGTTTTAGTAAACTTTCAAGTTTTCTTGAAAATTTATTAACCAGTTGTGGTCGACATCCCAGCATAATTGTTTGTGATTCAAATATTGATTTTTTACTAAACCCATTATCACTTGAATTGAGGGATATATTATTAAGCTTAAACTACAAAAACTGCCATACGTTGATAACGCGCCCTGAATCTAATACATGCATTGATAATGTGTATAGTAACATAACAGAAGATATTTTTATAGATACAATTGCATGTAGTTTAACTGATCACAATATAGTATCATGTAAAATTAAAACTCTTGCTAATAATTCTGAATATGTTGAAACAATAAGGCAAGTTTGTGATTATGATTTAGCAAGGCAGAATCTTGAAAATCTTTTGCAATCTTATCAAGAAACTGGTAATCCATCAGAAGATTCTTCTCGAATAATAGCATGTATCTCGAATGCAACTATAAGTTCTACTATAGAGAAGAGTGAAATAAAATTAATAAAAAATGAAATGACTCCTTGGTTGAATAAAAATCTACTAAAGCTAATATATTATAAAAAGCAGTTATTAAAGATGCGAAGAAGAGGCAGATGTGATGTCGAAAGTAGGTTGAAAAGACTGAGTAATGTTATTAGGAAGGCTTGCAGAGAATGTATGAATAGCTATTATTTTAATAATTTGAGTCAAATTCAACAGGAACCAAAAAAATGTTGGAAGTTTTTAAACGAAAACCTTGGTCGAAAAAGAAAAAGTGAAATAAATATTAAGGATGATAATGGGTATCTGATTGCAAAAGATAGAAAAAGTGACGTTTTTAACCAATATTTTCTTCAAATTCCAAGAACCTTGAAGCAACAAATTGGGTACTTACCTGGGGACCATTGCAATAGCCTGCGAACACTAAATCAATGCCGATATAGTTTTAATTTTACCCATACATCTGAACTAGAAATCTCGGAAATTATTTCGAAATTGGATCTTACCAAGAGTTGTGGATACGACAATATTTCACCAAAAATGGTGTTTCAATGCAAGGATATAATTTCTCCTTATTTTTCAAGAATTTTCAATAGTATGATTGATACCTCAGTGTACCCTGATAGTTTGAAAATAGCTAAAATTGTTCCGATACCTAAAGAAAATAATGCTACACTGGTAGAAAAGTTTAGACCAATAGCACTGCTGCCTTTAATTGATAAAGTTTTTGAAAAAATTCTTTACAAACAACTATCATGTTATTTAAATGAACACAATTTGCTATATGGATGTCAATACGGATTCAAAAAAGGATGTGGAACAGAAGAAGCTGTAGTTAATGTAATAAATAACATATGTCAAGGGATAGATAATGGTTTTAGTGGCGTGGCAGGTATCTTTTATGATTTTTCCAAGGCGTTTGATCTTGTAGATCATGATATTATGATTGAGAAACTGCGGTATTATGGTGTTGAAAGAAGAGCGTTATACTTATTAAAAAGTTATTTAACAAACCGAAAACAATATGTTGAAGTGAATTGTTACAAGAGTTATATGGGTAATGTTGAATATGGAGTTCCCCAAGGAAGTGTGTTGGGTCCATTACTTTTTACCTTGTATCTGAATGACATACAAAATCTGCGACTTTTTGGTAAATTAATCATGTTTGCTGATGACCTTAGTGTTTTTTATCCCTATAAACATGAAATTGCATTAAAAGCACATATGGAATATGATGCAGCAATGATTACTGAGTATGCGAGAATAAATAAATTGATATTAAATGCTGAAAAAACTAAACTAATTAGATTTCGGCCATACATGGTGCATAATCAAAATTTTAGCATTTTTGTCGATGGAAAAGAAATTTGTGAAACACTTTCAGCAAAATATCTCGGTGTAATATTACAAAGTAATCTTTCTTGGGAAATGCACATCCAACAATTGAAATCTAAAATTGTATCTGCTACTGGTTTGCTTTATAAATTTAAAAATAAATTTACTACGGAAACAAAAATGATAATTTATCAAGCGTTGATTCACAGCTACTTAAATTATTTGCCTATTATATATGCTTGCAAGAAAAGTAATGAGTTTAAATCACTTCAAAGAGCTCAAAATAAGGCGCTAAAAACAGTTTTTAATCTACCGATAACTTTTTCAACTTTAAATTTATATAGAGATGTATCCAAAACAGTTCTTCCTGTATATGGGTTATACAAAATGGAACTTCTACTATATGTTTTTAAATCCCTCAACGGTGTTGGTTACCATACTATTTCGTTCTCAAGAAATCAAACTGCGTTCAATACAAGAAATGCTATGTATCTAAGAGTAGCAAGATGTCGTTTGGAAACAACGAAGCAAAGAGTAGAGCACGTAGGTAGTTTGGAATATAATCATCTTCCAGATATATTAAAAAACATTGAAAGAATTTCAATTTTTAAAAGGAATATCAAAGAATATTTATTAGAAAATATTGAAATGCTTCTATTGTAAAAATTATCTCTTTTTAAATAAATTTTATAACTTTTGTATATAGATATTATTTACTTTTTTTTTTTTTTTTATTTTTATACAATTTGTATTATTTTTGTAAGTTTAAAACAATAATTTTGTAAATTTTGCCAACTCGCCTCAATAATGTCCAAGCGACGCGAGGCACTATCTATTGTAATAAAAATAAATGAATTATGTCTTCACAAAAAAAAAAAAAAAAAAAAAAAAAAAAAAATCTTAAACCGGGAATCGGGTAGATATCATGCCACCTTCATATTAAATTTATATTTAAAATTGCACTAAATATTACTATACAAACTGTGGAACACCCTTAATATTAAAAGCTTTTTGTGCAGTGTTAAAATATTATTAAAATGAATATAAATTCTAAAATTTTCTTCTTAACAAAAATATTATTTTCTAAATTTAAAAGAATACCAATATTTAGAAGAATCTAATAAAAGACTATATTGTTATGAATATTTATATGCACTGTTGGACATTAAATAAGCAATTAATTTTAAAAATACAAATTCAAAAAGATTTCAATTCAACACACATAGAAAACAGTATCAGTTGTGGCTACCAAATTTGTTGCCAATTGAATTCTTGTAGTTACGATCTTAATAATAAATTTTTTTTTTTAGTTTTGAAAGCCAATATTTAGTTGTAAAATTTAATATTTATATTCAACATAAATATTATTACCTTCCACAAAATTTTATTTTGAGAAAAATTTTATTTTTAGATTTTTCCGATATCGAAGCTGCGTATTGAGATTCATAATTCACACTTTTACTTGCTGCACCACAATTAAATTTTATTTTCTTTGATATAATAGATAACAAATAGGGAATATTTTATAATTGTTTGCCTTTATCGGAATTTGAAGTTTGAAACTAGGAGTACTAGGCTACTTCTCTACCTACTACACTACATTTTTATGACAAATTTTGAATTCAAATAGTTTGTGTGGAACAACAAATATTACTTAAAATTCGTTTTTTAATACCAATCATTAGTGGAGTCTATAATCAATAGAATCCGCATTTCGTTTGCTTCTACTGAAACCTGAATTTAATGGTAGATTTGATCAGGCTAACCGTATTTGTAGTTACCACTTGATTTTTTAATAAAATTTATAGATTGTTCTAATTTTTTTTTTTAATTTAATAAATAAATGGATGATTCTACCGTACACAATTCATAAACAACTTTTTTCTTTTTGAAGTTGATTGGAAATACCAATAATAGGATAATATGATTGTTTTTAGTTCCTTGTAATTATTTTTAATTCTGAATACAATATTTTTGCTATATTAATGGATTATAAATTATTTCCAACAAAATTACATTCTTACAAATAAATGTTAATTCTTTTGATCGAATGTTAACCAATATTTTCTCTGGGTGTACATCGGTATGTATATTTATTTAATTGTTCTATTTTAACTATATTGAATTATAAAAATTATTCCTGTAAATTTATTTGAACAAAATTAATTTTATATGATATTTTAGGCGAGGCTCCTCATTATTTTTATTTAAAGTATATCATTTTAATAACGAAAATCTGTTTCGATTTGCAATATTAAATTCAAAATAAATTTACAATTAAATATTTTAATTTAACTATATGTATTTCATTGTGTTAACTAAGTATAATTAATCAGTTAAACATTTAAGTATAAAGTTTGCTTAATAAAGAAATATAATGCAATACTTATGGTGTGTATTTCGCTTATTTGCCTGTTCACTTTTTTTTTTTGTTTAAATGAATGATATTTATGATTACATTTAACATTAATAAAAGAAAATATTTTTAATTTAATTTTCTGTAATTCATTGCAATTTTTCTTTCTTGTTTTTGTATGTTGTTGGGTTTGGTGTATCTCTATATTGCGCACACATACACACACATAAATATACAAAAATATAAATATTTTGACGTTTCATCTTTTGACAAGTTTGGTTTTTGGTATTTTAAGCATTGTTTGTGTAATTAAGCGTAAAGTACAGCATAATGAACAACATAATAATATTGCCACAAACTAAAAATTAAGGTGGCATTTATTTTAACCTTTAACTGTGGAGGTGGTGGTAAATTTTACCCACTCTTTACATTTTTGTGTTATTAAAAAAAAATTTGTGAAATGTTTTTACACATTTGTTTAAATAAATAAAAAATTATTATTCTTTTTATTTTTGTTTTAATTAAAAATGTAGAAATATTTTTAATAAAATTTTCCACCACATCACTGAATTTACTACCAAATCACTGAATATCAATTAAAGATTAAATGGATATAGTTTACATAACTATTTGAGTAGGCCAGTAATGTACTATCAAATTAGCACTTAAACAGATGTAGAGTGAAGTTGTGGTTAGTGAAAGTTAAGTCGGAAAAAACCTTATTTATTTACTGCATTTAATTAATTATTTAATGAACCTGAATTTTCCTTCAAAGTGTTAAAAATAATTGCTACCCTAAGAAAAACAATACAGCACATCGCTATTAACATACTACCCGAGTAAAAAAAATTATCTTGCGTAATATTTAAACTTATCCAATTTGATATTCTTTAAAATCTAGCTGATCTAAATTGAGCCGAAAAATGGCAGATCAAATTAGACCCAGCAATATATTTGGGCATTTATTAAAATCTAAATTTAACCGAAAAATATCAGATGGAATTTTATTAGATTATATCCAACAATATATAACGAACCTATTTTATTAAAAAACGTATACAAAATTTAAATTAAAAAAAAAAAATAGAATTACAAAAAAGCTATGCCTTCGTCAGGACTTGAACTCGGTGTACCAGCGTTGTAGTGAGTTAAGCACTCAGCAGTGTGAGTTTGGCTTTATTTATTTATTTTTTGTAAAATTGTGTTGTATGTATGTAATTATATCTTCGGGACTTGTTATATTTTCGGAAATTTGGTAAAAATGGGAAAAATTCGTACATATCATGGCTGAATCAGTGAAACTAAATTGGTACTGTATTTATCTGATGTTATATAATTATAAATAACTATATGTAATATTATATATAAATATATATAGTTATATATAATTATATATAATCATATCTTATGGACTGAGAAAAAATTTGGACAAATAGTTATAATTAAAAAAATTAAAATATAATTTTTCACCACTTATAGGAGTTTTGGAAACAGAGATCATATATAATTTTATATTATGGTATTTCTAGGTCTTGTCCTAAAATGAATTAAAATTTGGAAATTTTGTATTAAAATATTAATATGAAAAAAATTAAAAAACACTAAAAAAATTGTATCTCCCTGGGTGGGATTCGAAATCACTCACATCAAACATACTCTAGAAATGCAAATATATATAACAAAATCTTATACTTGTTTGCAAATATTGAACCACATATAGTTTAATATTATAGACTTTAAAAAAATATTTCTTATATTGGGCCATATAATAAATCATATATACCCAGCAAAAATGAAGCTGCCAAAGAAGCAATAAAAGCATCACTACTATGGCAAAGACATCACATCTTTTCTAATGGTTTCATCGATGAAATTAACATTAGCGTGTCATAGGACGAAAGTATTCAAATGTAGCTACTAGCATTACTCATACTTTACTCTAAGGAAGCAATAATAATATAATGAGTAGGTATTCTGATGCATTAGTGGAAAATGTACATATACTTTGTAGTATTTAAGCTTTGATGAAAACTTAATTCATAAGAATGCAGAAAAATAAGTTTAAAGGAGTGAAATTTATGCATTGATATACACTTACTCTTTACCAAAACAAATAAATAATTCTGCATTTGTGAAAAAACAATTTTGAAACATATTTCAAAAATTTTAATGAATTTTAAGAAATATTTTAAAATATTTTTGGACAATTTAAAAACTGGTTGTACAGTTTGGAAATATTTTTAGACAATTTCAAAATATTTTTGAACAATTTAAAATAATTTTTGCACAATTTTAAAACATGTTTGGGCAATTTTAAATAATTTTTACACAATTTTAAAATTATTTTAATAAATTCTGAATTAAAACTGGAAATGGTGTAGTGTTAAATTATAAACATTATGCAAAAATGCACAGATTGCGTAGTCAAAAAAATATTTAAGGCTGAAAAAAATGCAAATAAAAAAATCTGTTTTCCTTGATATTTCAAAACTTTTATAAAAATTGGAAAACTGCATAAATTCTAATCCTCATGAAATTTTAAACTAAAATATAAAAAATTATTAAAAAAAATTAAATAATTTCATCAGAACCATTTTTTTCAATTTGAATAAATGCTTTAGATTCAAAAAATATACAATATACTATAACTTATGCTTTAGAAGTAATGAAGAGTGATTTTTTTAAGATATTTATCGGGTTTATATCCAAAAAATCATAAAAGAATGTCAACTGAAGTTTAGTGAATAATTACGGGTTAAAGGGAGCGAAACAAGATGGCTAATTCTTGTGTACAAGTCCTTAAGGAATGGTACATATAAAAGAAAGATGGCGTTGGTAACGTTATAAATTATATTTTTATTTAGCCTTTGATTATAAAATTCACTTTCCTTAGATTTAAGTTTTAAACACTAGATTTAAGTTTTTTAGAATGGGTTTTAATAATTTTTAATTAATTTTTTAGGGTTAAGGTTTAGCACTTTAAATTTTATTTTTCACTTTAACTCTTTTTTCGTATTTTTTTCACTTTAACTGCACAAGCGATGCGGCCTTGTTGACGAATAACAATGTTATTATCTGTTGATGGTGAAGATGGCTGAAGTTTTTTCTAATGTCATACGGTGGGAAGAGTTAGTGTTGGCACTCTTGGTACTATTTGGTACATTTTGTTCACTAGGTGAACATTTAGGAAGCAATGAAAGAAGTTATAGTCACAGAATGACTACCATTTTTTTTTTGCTGGGTAATTATATCTCACACCATATTGAAAAATATTTTTGATAATGAACCATATTTTATTACAGCTCAATTATTAGCTAGGATAACTAATTGTATATGATTCAGTATAATCCATATATAAATATACATGGTTCTGTATAAGTCATATATAAGTAAATATGGTCCCGTGTAAGCCATTTGAAATTTTACATAGACTTAAATATAATATTGTATGATATCTTATCATACCTTATCATATAAATTATATCTAATTTTATAAAGATCAACATATAACAATAAAAGGAAATAAAAAAAAAATAATAATGTAATATATAATTATGTATGGTATGTTAATATATATGATAATACATTATTTCATAAGATCACATATGATTAAATCTTAACTTTTTTAATCGGGTACCCAGATAGAACGGCATCACCACAACAAATTTAGATCAACATCATAAAAATGGCGTCTGTTGAGTTACGGGGACGTTATGAGTTGTATAGAGGATAAAAAAGCAAGCATGCCTTTTTTTTGCTGTACGAGTAATAATGAAAATAATTGTAAAAATATGCGTAAATTGCTTAGCGACCAAAGAATATCCCAACTTAGACAGCGACCATTGCCAACAACCAACCATTCAAACCGAAAGCAGCAAAATGTTGTTGTTTTGTTGTATGTGAATATTTTTTCATAAACATAATGAATATACACAGTTATGTCCTCATGTTGTAGATGAGTTTTTTTAATGCAAAATAAAATAAGAAAAAAAAAATAATAAATAAAGCGGTTGTAAAGTTGTTGAGGTTGAGTTATAAAAAAAAACTTTGTTCTGTTTTTAAACTGCCCTAAGATTAAACAGCAATTTGGGTCCAACAAAATGTTAAAAAAAAGATTTCAAGGCCGATACTAAAGATAGCTAAAGGTTTTTTTTTTTTTTTGTTTTAGGGTGAGAAAAAGTTTATTTACTTTCGAAAATGCCTAGATTAATATAATGTCGATTTAGAATTATACTTAAGGCTAGATAAGCATATGTAAAGTGACAGGATAACAGATATACACCGAAAAAAATTATAAAAATAAAATTCATAAGTAATTTTGAAGCATTCATGGCAATTTACGAGTAGTGCTAAAAATATATAAAATTCAAAAAAATCAATTTTAAATAAATCCTAATGCTACATTCATACTGAACTTCAAAAAACTTTCAAATTCCTTACAAATTTTAAATCGAAAATTTGGACAAAAAATTAAACTACATATTTTAAGAGTCATGAATAAACGTTCTGTAACACTTTATATTTTCCAAAAGATAAAAATTTTATTGAAAAAAAAAATGCCTGATTGAAGTATAACAGAAACTTAATGTAAATCAAAGATGTGATAAACACTGTACGTATGAGCGATATTAAAAAAGAAATTGTATATTCCTCATACGCCCTGGTGGACTATGATACAAATTAGTATTTATATATATTTTAGGTTTTGCTGAGTGTATTGCGAAAAAATTTAACAAAATAAGCTTAAATTAATAACAAAAAAAAAAAAACAATCCAAACATAAAAATTATTTTTAGATAATTTCTTCCTTATTATTTTTCTTTTGGTTGCTGTATTAGAAATATTTAGGGATATCCGTTTAGTTTTATGAAATATTTTTATACAATAATCATTATTTTTGTACACTCAAAAAAATTAGTAGGTAGAAAAATTAGTAAGTTAGTTGTTGTACATCAAGTTAACTGATTTTTAGCATTTAGCTAACATTGCGTTTTTAGCTAAAACTTAATAAATATTTTTCAGCAATAAACTAACATAGAACTAATTTCTTATTAATTATTTTTTGCTAAAAAAGTTGTGAGAAGAGGTAGATGTTGGTAGAGGTAGATGTCGCAAACAAAAAACACTTATTATTCAATTATTCCAAGACGTAAAAAATACAACTGCAGTAAATTGTTGTAACTATCTTTCATACTTACATAAAAAGCAAAGGATTCCACAACGTGTGTATTTAGATAATGAAATGATGTATTTATTAACTCCTAAATTTTTACCATTTAAATTATAGGCAAATTAAAATATTTAAAATTTATTAAGATAAAGGCGAAATACGTACACCCAGAGAATATATTGATGGAATTCTATTAAGACAATTCAAATTTATTTCTAAGGAAAGAAAAAAAAAACAATCCAAACATAAAAATTATTTCTAGATAATTTCTTCCTTATTATTTTTCTTTTGGTTACTGTATTAGAAATATTTAGGGATATCAGTAAGAGTCACCTATAATCGATCAATAAAGCCTATAATCGATTAATAAAGCTAAAATATTGTATGTATAAGGAATTTTTGGTATTTCTAGAATACAGTAGAATCAACCATTTATTTAGTGAATATACTAGAAAATAAATACAATCTATCAAATTTATTAAAAAATTGTCAACATTCAAAAATAGTAACTACAAATACGGTTATCTGGATCAAATATATGGTTACGAAAATTCAATTCATCAATTTCCAGTTACTCGTAAAACTATAAATTTCCATATGCCAACCCTGTAATGTAGAAAAATGGCAACAATGGCAACTCTTTACCATGACTAATGTTGCATAAGAGTTTTTTTCTTTTGGCATCTTCGACATAGCAAAGAACACACTCGACATTTCCGGTATACAACTTCCGGAAAATGCTATTACTTTCTAGTTATTTTCGCCACACATAAAAATACGCGAGCATTGCGGCTGACATTTAATAAAATGCTGAACAAATAACAATGGTAATAGAGTCTTAATAAAGTCTCTCGTGTAATTGTTTTAAGTTTTTGAGTAAATAAAGAGTTGCTAAAGAAAATTTGAACTGTGTTAATTATTTGCAATATAAAAATAATTCAATTAAGGTTTTTAAAGGAAATAAATCGACGATTTTAAAAGGTAAAATCGTAACAATTTGAGTCAGAAATGGGATAGAGATGCAAGCGGATACGGAATAGGTTTCTCACCAATAACATTTTCGATTCCATTGATCACCTGCGAAAGCATTACTCCTATTGCGTATCCGCAATAGGTTAACCCAGTATTGGTACCGTACACAATGGTCGCGCCTTATTGGTCAGCTTATATAGACTCGTCGCAACGGCAAAGTTTGGTACAAATCTTCTGTAGTAATATATGCATAGACATACACTCAGAATATTATATAGTTTACTGTTTGTAGTTTAATAAAAGAATTTTCCATTCCATTTAAAAATAAAGGAACATACATTTATTTTTTAAAGAAATATCTATACTAACTTTTTTATGCATTTATTCGAAATGATTTACTATCATTTAGCGTTTTTTTAGTTTCATTTATTTTTTTCATTTGTTTGAAATTTAATAAAAATTTTACCCACAAAACAAAATTTGTGATTTATTTTTGTCCGTAACAATTATTACAAATTTAAATTTTGTTTGCTGTCTGTTTCAAAAAAAAAAATTCAAAAAATTTCAATTTGTTTTTTTTTTAATTTAAATTGGTTGTATATATACACAATTTTTCAATACAAATTACAAGAACTTCACAAACACACATACATAAACAAACACATTTACACAAAATGTGTCTATAGCTATGCATACATACATTTTGTATTGTTCAAATATAAAAAAAATACAAAAAAGGGAAACAATTTCAAATAAATGATAAAATCATTTATTTTTTAAGGAATTGGTAGGCAAAATTTTGACATTTATTTTAACTGATTAAATCATTTGTTTCTTAAGGGTTTGTAAGTTGTTTAATCAACATTTAAAAATAAATAACAAAAAGCATTTAATTTAAATGAAAATTAAGTAGACCGGTTTTTAAATGAAATATCATTTCTTGTAAATTTCATTTTCTGTTATTTTAACTTACAAACTATTTTAAGTTTAGAAAACTGCCTAACTCGTGCAGATTTCTCGGACGAGGTGAATCCTTTACAGCCCGTATCTTATCTTCATCGGTTGATAGAACATCTCCGGTTACGCGATGCCCCAAATACTTGACTTTCCTTTTAAACAATGTAAATTTCTTACCACTAAGCTTGAGTCCAGCTGCAGATGTTCGTCTTATGACTTCTTCTAAGTTCTTCAGGTGTTAATAAAAAGTTTTCCCCTGAAGTCGTTGGATACTTCTTCAGGGGCAATAGAAGTCACCTAATGTGATGATGAAATATTGGTATAAAATAAATAATAATAAGTTTTTAGGAAAAAAAGGATCTCAAGCTGATTTAAAACAGTAGATGAATTTACTTTTTTTCGCTAAAGCACAGCTCGCTAATTTTTACCAACACGAATTTGCTGACATTAAGAATTTTTCTGACCTAAATTTCGCTGGTTCATTAAAAATTTTTATGACCTTACTAACTTCTTTTTTGAGTGTAGCAATAACAATAATTAAGATTTACAATGAAATACTTAAAAATTATCTTGATATTGTGCTGTTTTTTTGGTATGTGATGCCAATAGAAATATTTTGCCTTTATGCAGGAAATATAACATAAAGTCGCAGAGTAAAACAGAAATCCAAAAAATTAAAAGATTAGAAGAAAAATAAGCAACAAAAACATTTATGTGGAAAAAATTAGTTCTGGGTTTGGTAAAGAACAAAATTGTATAAATGTTAAGTATTAGAATATTCATTTAAATTAGACACGTCACTTGATAATTTATGAAACAAAAAAAAAAAAAAGATATAAAAAAGCAGGAATATTTTAATTTTCGCTTATATCATAGCTATTTGTTGTTGCTTTTTACCAACCACTACAAAAAAATACAACAGTTTATGCCCTAAATTTCTTTAATCCGAAAAATATAACCAAACAAATATAAGAAACGGTTCACAGTGGGAAAATATACCAATCTGGAATACAAAAATTAATTACGTTTAAGCTGGGGAGTCGATCTTTAAAATTTGACTCAAAAGGATTTTAGAAAAATTCAAACATTTTCATGGAATTGTTTTGTTTAAGCTGCACAAAAGAAATAGCAAAAAAAAAAAAAATAAATACTGTAACAAGCAAAAAAAGTTACATACCTTCAAACCTTTTTGTTTCCGGAAAGGGTGTATTTTATTATACCCTTCACCATAGGTGGAAGGGTATATATAAGTTTGTCATTCCGTTTGTAATTTCTACAATATTGATCTTAGACCCTATAAAGTATATATATTCTGGGTCCATATGAAGAGCGAAGTTGATTTAACGATGTCCGTCTGTCCGTCTGTCCGTCTGTCCGTCTGTCCGTCTGTGTGTTGAAATGGGTTTTCCGAAGAACCCAGACATGATGAGGACTTGATTCTTTTTTATTTCTGTTACATGTGATCCATTTCTGTTTGCTATTAAAAATCAGACAGATCGGTTAATAAATGGCTGAGATATTAGCAAAAAACCAGGACTACCTCTAATTTTTCCAGTAAAATCCCTTTGTTTAATAAGAGTGTGAAGATAAATACGTAGGTTAAATACGTTTCACAACTATTGTGAATGATATAAATAAAAAATAAATAGTAGTGTCGCCAACTTTTTTTTGCCTAGAAAATGCCAAATTTGACAAGAAAAGCGCTGAAACATATGGAAAAATATAAATTTGAGATTTTACATGACATATTATTTTGGATTAAAATTTTTGGACATTTAAGAAAAAATAAATGGGGATACCGCTTGTTTGTGGAGAGCTATGAGGTAGTAGATTCCAACGATGTATTCATCTCCTTCAGAATACCATGGTGAAGGGTATATAAGATTCGGCATAGCCGAATTTAGCCGCTCTTACTTGTTTTTTATTGTGTTTATCCACCATGACTTTTTGGAAAATTTTTCGGGCACCGTGTTTCTTGTAGGTAGTCTCCCAGTAGTTTTTATTAAAAGTGCACCAATAGCTTATGCTTAAATAATTTTTCAGTCCCACATTGGTACTTTTTTCCACTGTGCGGCTTTTTTTTCTCTATTTTAGAAAAATTTTAATTTACAATGTTTGCATAGAGTTGGCTTTGATGGTGATTACACGAATGTCTAGCTAGCGTTCCGTTCATTTACCCATCTGCCTTTCTGTATAAATTTAACGGTATTTCAAATATTTGTAAACTTATTTTCCTTTTTTTTTTGGTGTTGATTTTTTTTCAATGGTTTTTTTAGTTAGTTAATCTTGTAGGAAACTGTAAAATTTACATGAACATTCTTAATTTTAGGTCTTAATATTTTTTTTTCTATATCATACTCTAATAAAACTTCATTATGATTTTTATGCCTAAAAAGTAGTAAGAAAATTTTAATAATAAAAAAAGAAATAATTCTAAGCAATCCATTATAAAAAAATCAGAAAAGTTTACCGTCTTTTCCATACCCAGCAAAAAAATGGTAGTCATTCTGTGACTATAACTTCTTTCGTTGCTTCCTAAACTTGAGTTGACATTCTTTTATGATTTTTTGGTGTTATTCTAAGGCACTTCCAAAACAATTCATGTGTTCATATTTCAAATGCAGTGATCTGGATATAAACCCGATCCATATCTTAAAATATCATTCTTCATTACTTCTAATGCATAAGTTATAGTATATCGTATATTTTTTGAATCTAAAGCATTTATTCAAATTTAAAAAAATGGTTCTGATGAAATTCTTTAATTTTTTTTTAAGTCATTTTTTATATTTTAGTTTAAAATTTCATGAGGGTTAGAATTTATGCAGTTTTGCAATTTTTATAAAAGTTTAGAAAAATCAAGAAAAACAGATATTTTTGACCTTTAATTGAAACTAGCTGGTCTGTCATTTGCATTTTTCAGCCTTAAATATTTATGACGACGCAATCTGTGCATTTTTGCATTATGTTTATTATTTAACACCATTTCCAGTTTTAATTCAGAATTTATCAAACTTATTTTAAAATTTTGTAAAAATTATTTCAAATTGCCCAAAAATGTTTCAAAATTAAAAAAAAAGAGAAATTAAAAGAGGAAATTGGACGCTGCATTAATGAAATACCGCAGCATTCATGCAAAACGGTCATTGAAAATTTCATTATAAGATCGCGTGCATGCCAGCAAAGCCGCGGCGGCCATCTGCACGATATATTGTTCCATACATAACCTCATTCTGTATACTTTACGATATAATAAAGTTTCACGATTTTTTTTTTTTTAATATCTGTGTTTTATTTAAAATTTAAAAATTGCGTTCTTCTTGGGACACCCTTTATATGAACATTTTCCACTCATGCATCAGAATATCTAATCATTGTATTATTATTGCTTCCTTAGAGTAAAGTATAAGTAATGCTAGTAGCTACATTTGAATACTTTTGTCCTATGACACGCAAATGTTAAATACATCGATGAAACCATCAGAAAAGAAGTGATGCCTTTGCCATAGTAGAGATGATTTTATTGCTTCTTTGGTAGCTTCATTTTTGCTGGGTATAAAGAATTTTTGTAGTACATTGTTAACAGAGTGGTGTGTGCGGAGCGATTTATTTTTTGAACTTAATTGTTTTTTTTTTTTTTTAAATAATATTTCAAATTTTGTTATACATTTTGACTATAGAGTAGATATTTTCAACGGCAAATAAATTATTCTTTAATAAAAGTATTTTTGTATATATGAGTGTGTGTGTGTGTTATGGAATTAAAAAAATGTTGAAATAAAATTATTCTTAATTGAAGAGGGGGCTTAATTACAGGGCTCTTTGATTGATATTTATTTTTTTATAGGATTTTTATGTTGCTTAAAAAAAATTATTCATTGCTGTTTTCATTACACAAAAATATGCGAAATTATTAATAATTTATGTGGATTGAAGTGGAAGGTTTGAAATGATTTTTGTAATAATTCAAATATATGCCGTTAAAGAAAAAATAATTATTAAAAATTTAATTCAATTCAATTAAAATATGTGTTTTAAAAAAAGCGGTGGTTAGCTATTGCAATTAAAAACTTTTTATGGGTTCACTGAATGGCAGAGTGTTTAAATATTGATCTCAAATATTTATTACTATACTTATGAGTATGACAATGGCAAAAGTTTAATGATGAAAATCTCATTTGTCATTTGAAGGGTTTATTTTTCTTCAAATTGAAATATGGACAGTTTTTACATTTAAATGGTTTCGTAAATAGAATATTTGTGTGAGAGATTTGAAATTAAGAGATTAAACTTTATAAGGCTTATTAATTATTTTTATCGGAAGTATATTTGTTTTTAGAGTGGAAACTTACAAAACAAGAGCTAAAATGTTTTGACAAAAATTATTTGTGTAGGTAATAGAAGCCTAGAAATACCTGTGACTGTGAATAACTGTGAAATACCATCATTAACTTTTGCAAAAGTGATTCATAATAAACCCTTCAAATAACATAATGTATTGTAAGGTGTTATTCATAGTTAAAACTGAACTTTGTAGGTTATAAAGATTTTCCAATATAAACCGATTTCCTTCAAATTTGCCACATTTTATTAAAATCTGCATCAGACATCATGAAATGGTTTTGTAAAAATTTTAAAGTTTACATAAAGTGTTATTTTTGTTCGGCCGAAGCTTTTATTATCACAAATACAAAATCGAATTTAAAAAAAGTAAAATTCATTAAATTCGGCTTTTCCAAGCTTTTTTTTATTAACCTCCACAATACTTTCTAACATATTGAATATATAAACTGAAATTATGAAAACATTGATTAGGGGAAAAAATTTTTGTGATGAAAAAAAAAAAAAAAAAAATTAGAAAAATTTTTGAGGAAAAAAAAAAAAAAAAATTGTGTTGCAAAAAATTTTTGAGTTGAAAAATTTTTTTGAGGTGAATATTTTATTTTATTCACCCGCAGCGTCTGGTGGAAAATATTCTAATATAATTCATTAATTCATTATAAAATGCACAAATTTTGATAGAAAATTTAGAAATCCATTTTTTTCGATTTTGCTAATTTGCTAACAGCAGACTACATACTAGGGGTAACTCCCAATTATCTGAAAAAAATAAGTGATTTCCATTCCAGCGGATATAATTGTATAAATGTATTATTCACAGTATCTTAGACCTATATTTCGATGTGCTGCAAACGAAATGACAAACTGATATAAATCCTCATAAAGGGTGTCCCAAGAAGAACGCAATTTTTAAATTTTAAATAAAACACAGATATTTAAAAAAAAATCGTGAAACTTTATTATATCGTAAAGTAGACAGAATGAGGTTATGTATGGAACAATATATCGTGCAGATGGCCGCCGCGGCTTTGCTGGCATGCACGCGATCTTTTAATGAAATTTTCAAGGACCGTTTTGCATGAATGCTGCGGTATTTCATTAATGCAGCGTCCAATTTCCTCTTTTAAGGCTTGAGTCGTCGTCGGCTTATTCGCGTAAACCATCGACTTCAAAAAACCCCAAAGAAAAAAATCTAATGGTGTTAAATCGCACGATCTAGGCGGCCAATTCTGATCTCCAAAACGCGAAATAACACGACCGGGAAATGACTGATGCAGCAATTGAATTGTTTCTCTGGCTGTATGACATGTGGCGCCGTCTTGTTGGAACCACATGCCCTCCACATTCATTACTTCAATTCTAGGCAAGAAAAAACTTGTTATCACTTCACGATACCGAACACCATTGACTGTTTGCGCTTGACCTGCCTCATTTTCATAAAAAAAAGGTCAAATGATTCCTCCACCCCAAAAACCACACCACACAGTGACACGTTGAGGATGCATTTGCTTCTCGTGAATCACTCGAGGATTTTCCTCACCCCAAATGCGACAATTCTGCCTATTGACGAAACCATCAAGATGAAAATGGGCCTCGTCACTGAAGATGATTTTATCGGCAAAATCAGCATTTTCATGTTGTCTCTCCAATATCCAATTAACGAACTCCCTTCGATGTCCATGGTCAGCTGGCTTCAGTTCCTGAGTCAATTGAACTTTTTATGCATGAAGATGCAAATCTTTCGTCAAAATTCGCTGCAAAGTGGTTTTGGAGACACCAATTTGCTGAGCTCGGTGTCGAATTGAGGTGGATGGAGTTTGAGCGACATCATCACGTACAGCTGCGACATTTTCGGTCGATCGACCTGGTCGATGGCGCGTTGTTGTCTTTACATCACTAACAGACCCAGTTTCGGCAAATTTATCCATTAATCTCTTTACAGTTGACTCTTTTGGAGCATTATTGTGACCCCAAATTGATCGCAATTTGCGAACTGTAGCCGCAAAACTTTCACCATTTTGGTAAAACAATTTCACAATGAGAATGCGTTGTTCATTCGTGTAGCGCTCCATTTTTACTAACCTCGTACCTTCTACTAGCAAACAATAACAATTGTTCAAATGTCAAACAATGACACTTCGAATGTTGCCAGATTTAAAAATTGTACCTAACATAAGAACATATGTGGAGAGTAAAAAAATTGAGATATCATGAAAGGAAACCCTCAATTCACCAAAAAAAAATTTCCAAAATATATTTTATTACGATATTTGCTGTCTGGTCGCCGCTTTACACTGAGAGAAAACAGCTGGTTGAAATTTAAATTTTTATAACACCAAAAAAATAAAATAAATCATTGTACTTTTGGAGGTGTAAGTTTGGAGAAGTCTGGCGTTAGAACAATTAATAACTGGGTTAAACATTTTTTATAGCTACACTGTTGATTATAATTTTCAAATGTTCACCATGTTAGGCCTGGAAAAGAAATTGTCTTAAAATTTTCTTTGATGAAAATATAACCAAAATTTTCAGATTTGGCTTGGAAATTGCAAAATTCAAGATCAAATAATTTTAAGAGACATTTGTCAACACTTTTATTGAATTCCTTATTACTAAATTCTGTTCTGTTTCTTAAAACTATGTTCCGATTTGGGCTCGAAAATTCGCAGAACTAGATTACCTCTCTTTCCACTACACGTCAAACATTTATAAAGTTTAAAGGCAAATTTTTAATTTAAATAATACCAACCATTATTTGTTCTATTGAAATCCTAGTTAAATGGTATATTAAATCATGATAACCGTATTTGTAAGAAGTGGTAACTTTTCAATATCGTAAATGTTTGAATAAATTTGATAGATTACACTAATTTTCTAGTACATTTAATAAACACCCAAACTCAGTAAAAAAAATTAGTAGAAAAATTTGTAAACGGTTTTCAATACCACTTTACTATTTTTGTACTAATTTTTAGTAAAAAAAATTATTATTAAGCAAATCTTTTTGCTATTTACATTTTACAAATTACAGAGTTTTTACAGAATATTTACAAAAAAAAAATAAATTTAAAATTTCAGCAAATCTTTTTGCTATATACATTTTACAAATTACAGAGTTTTTATAGAATATTTACAAAAAAATAAATTAAAAATTTTGAACTAATATAAATAAAATTTTGTATTTTTTTTTCTGATTTTAGCAAACAGATTTTAAATTCCACTTTACAAAAAGTGTACTAAAATTTGGTAGCGCCTACTAATTTTTCTACTAATTTCATTGTACTACACGTCAGCAAAATTTTCAGTTGCCATTATAGACTTTTTTTGGTGAGTGCAGAGAAAAGATTGGTTGCAATTCGATCAAAACCATTAACATTTACTTGTGAGGATTTAATTTTATATGGAATAACCTAAAATTAATTAATAAAGCAAAAATTTCGTATTGAGAAATTAAAAAAGGGAAAAGAAACTAAAAATCAATCATGTTATTTTTTTTTTATTATTTATTAGTAATTCATTTCACTTCTATACAATACATTTGTCTCAGCGCCATTAACTTTCAATTAGATTTAAAATTTTAAGTGTAAAGAATAAAAAAGAATAAAAAAAAATACATATTAATACACATGTTAAGTAAAAACAAAATTATATCAAAAGCATTTCGATATTATCTAGGAGATACTCTTTCAATATATTTTAAAATATAGAAACCCTGTTTTAAAAGTTCAGGTAAATTATTAAACTCCAAACTACCGATATAATTAATTTTTTGCTTGGTTATTTCCAGTCGACATCTTGAAACCCTTATTATTGGTATTTCCAATCATCTTTTAAAATAAAATTCGTTTATTATGTGTGCAACCATTTATTTAGTATATATATTAGAAATTTGTTACAATCTATCAAATTTAAAAAAAAAAAATATTGAAATTCAAAAATACGGTTATTCTGATCAAATGAATATATTATTTAATTGGGGTTTCAGTAGAAACAACCGAATTGTGGACTGTATTATTTAAATTCAAAATTAGCCATCAAAACTTTTAAGTGTGTCTGGTGTAGTGGGTAGAAAGGTAGCTCAGTACTCCGAATTTCCAAGTTCAAATCCCGGATAAGGCAAACATATCAAAAATTATTTTTTTAATTTAAATAAAATATTCAAATGTTTAAATGTCAAATATATCAAAGAAAATTAAAATTATGAACCTAAATGCCCTGCTTTAATACCGGGAAAAATCTAAAAATAAATTTGTCGTAAAATAAAATTTTGTGAAACATAATAATATTTCTGTGGAATATAAATATTAAATAAGACAACTGAATATTGACTTTCACAACTAAAAATATAATTTAATATAAAGACAGTTGTCGTAAACGCCAGAATTTGATTGGCAACAAATTCGGTGGCAACAACTGATACTGTTTACTGGGTGAATAAATGATTAATTTTAAAGTTGATTGGAAATACCAATAATTACATAATATGATTGTTTTAAGTTCCTTTTTCCTCTTTGTAATTCCTAATACAATATTTTTTTGTTATTTTATTAATGGAATATAGGTTGTTCCTAATAAAATGAAATTCTTACAAATAAATGTTAATTATTTTAGTCAATTTACAAGCAATCTTTTCTCTAGGTGTATTTTTGAGTTTTAGTAAATATATTTTTTACTGCTTGTTTCATATATTAATTAATATTTTCTTATAAAAAGAAATTCTATCAAAAGCAGAGGAAAATAAATATGACAGGTAACCTTAAGCTGGACGTAATATCACTCTTGAAAATATTCATTAAATGTATGTATTATTGTGTATTCTTAAAGAAATATCACTTAAGGCGTAAGGGTTGAAAATAATGAAGAAATGTCCATTAAATAGAAAACTTTTTGTGGCAAAATTAAGACATACAACTTTAAATTAATTTTATGATTATTATACCCTCCACCATATATGGTTTACCAAATCAGTTTGTCATTCTGTTTGTAACATGTCGAAATAAGACCCCTTGAAGTGTATATATTCGTGATCTTAATGAAATTTTAAGTCGATCTAACGATGTGTGTCTGTCTGTCAAAAACCTCCAACAAATTTTTTCACCTTCATAAATTCACTTTTATAGTTTTTTACATTATTTGTATCAAAATCAGTGACAATTCTTTTTTTTTAAACATTAGTGGAGGACAGAGAACTGCAAAATCAACTTTTTTCTTGATTTAATCATACACAACTTTTAATAATTCAACAAAATTCACTGTAGAATAAAATCAGCATCATGTTACTGAACGCGTAATTGGAATCAGTGTGAATCATCTGTCGTTTATGTTTTATGCAAATGTAATCACTTAACAGTGTTCAGTAACATAATGCAGATTTTATTCTACAGTGAATTTTGTTGAATTATTAAAAGTGAACCAGAATTTTTGTGTAGATTAAATCAAGAAAAAAGTTGATTTTGCAGTTCTCTGGTGGAGGATATTCAAAGATTCGGCACAGCCGAATATAAGCCCTTTTTTACTTGTTTTTTGTTTCTTATCATTTTTATTATATTTATATATTTTACTTTCTCTTTCTTTTCTTATGTTCTAAAACAAATGTCACAAACAGTATTTTATGTGATAGGAAAAAAATAACATGTCTTATGTTAGTTTCTTTTTTTTCATAAACTTCTTACAAACAACATACTTTTAGAGAATGGACAATCTGTTTTTACTTTATGATTTTTTTTTTTTTCAATTTAAAAATGTTGACAATAGTAATAATTTAAGAAAAATTTATATATAAAAAATTTCATATTTTTAAGACTTTTTTTACATGACATAAATTTAACAAAGTGAATGGCATGTAAGAATTTGTAACCAATATAAAATATTTGATAATTTAGCTTAAAATAAACACTCGTAATTACAATTGTTTGCTATACATGTAATTATAATTGTACAATATACCAGACATGTAAGTTAATATGTTTTTTATTTGTTGACTCCACCAAATAAATGAAAATAGTACGATGAATTTCTGTTATTAAACTCCCAACACGTTTGAGGTCATCCTTTTCCGTATGCTCTTTGTTCAGTGTTTTAACACTATCGTGCTGCTGATATACATATATTTATTTATTTTTATTTTTCAAATTTTTGCTTCCACATTTTGTTGCAATTTTAACGTAGTTTATTTTATCATAACCCCAAGGGCATGTTTACATTGTAAGTGTTATTAAAGGAAATTACAGCTTAAACAGAAAAATACAAATTAAAATTAATACAAGTACGAGTACGTATAAGTACATATACATAAATGTTTATTTGTTTTTTTTTTCTGTTTTATAGAAACATAAGTGAAAATTACACCTGAAATTTTTGTAATAATTTTGTACAAAATACTTTAAGCCGGCTCTTCAACAAAAAAAAAAAGTAACAAGCGCGTGTAAAATTGTTTGGCTTAAAATTAGGCATATACATAAGATAAAGAATGAAAAAAAAAGTTAACAAATACCTACGTTTGTTAATACTAATACCTTTAAATTATATGTGGAAAAAAAACATACGTGGTAGGTTTGATAATTATAAAAATTTGTAAGGATACTTATGTTTACCTTAGCAAAAACTTTCAACTAAAACCAGTGTGGAAACAAACTAAGACAACGAATTTGTCTTAACTTAATTTAGTTCATTAGCAACCTACTTACGCATTTAGCTATACGCGTATATAGAGAAAAAGGTAGTAAAAATCCTTGTAGTCTTTCAATTTTTTTTTTGTTCATCTCAAACGTGTAACGGCATTTAAACTTTACTACACATAATATACATACACACACACACACATCCCCTCACACACTTAAACTGATTAGATATTTTACTTTTATACGTTTAAGACCTTAAGCTGATAAAAACAACAACTTCAACAACAAGATAAAAAAACCTTTAAGCTAACAAAAAAAACAATAATAAAAATTCCAAAAACATTTTGTTAAAGCTAAACGAAACATTTTCACATGTATATTCATACAATTAAGAAAAAAACAAATGCGAATTAAATTTTCTTTTTATTGTTAACAATTCACAGTCTTCAATTACACTAGCTTACAAAATAAATGATTTTTTTTTGTGCTCCTCAAGTGCGACTATTTTTTTTTTGTATGTATTTTGATCAACTGAACTCAAAAATTGTTTTTAATTTTTGATTTTTTTATTGGAGGCAGTTTAAACATTTCGCCTATATATCGTCGCCAGAACAACAAATTTGTTAATATTAAGCAAAATCAAACTTCGTGAACATTATTTTTTAATTACTTTTGTAGTTTTAGAGTTATGAAAAAAAAGAATATATTAAAAATAAATCTAAATTTTGCAAAACAAAATTTTTTTACAGAAAAAAGGTGAAAGCTTTATTTAAATTTAACAGATACAAGGGATTTAATGAATTACCTCAGTTTCATTTTATTCCACGATTCGTCAGTTGTTAGCAGAGAAGACAAAAAAAAGCAAAAAAAAAATATTAGAAAAAGCAAACAAAAAATCAAAAATAAAATAAAAATTAGGGGAAAATACTTTTTTTCGAAAAAAAAACAACAAAACTACCAGAAAAAAAATATTTTTTAATTAAAAAAGATCACAGGCCAAAAAGTTAGAAAAAATCATTTTCCCCGCGGTAGGCTAGTTGGTAGCGTGCTAGCTTATCAGTGCGGGGGTCGTGGGTTCAATTCCCACCAGAGGCTCTGGTCTGTTTTCTCTACAACGAGCCGAAGGCCTTTGTTGATAGTGCTCGGTTAGGGTATTAACATATAATTTGTAATTATATGATTAATAAATAAAATAAATAAATAAATAAATAAATAAAACTCAAAAAGAAAGAAAGAAAGAAATACAAAAAGCAGAAAAAAGCAAATATAAGTAAAATAGCAAGACAAACGAATTTGTATTCTCTAGTGGTTACTTTATTAGTAATTTTTATTGTAAAATTATCTTCATATGAAAAACCTTTCATCTGTACCATTTACATGCTTTGGTTCGTAGCATTAACTCTAAATGGACGGCACAGCGATGAGTGTGACCAATTGAAATTTCGTCAACCACAGCCTACATAATGCATTCTTTTGATTTTTTGGTAGGCAATGGTAACCGCAGAAGCAGAATGGTAACCACTTTTCTCTAAAAATTATAAACACTTTTAATTTTTAATTCAGAATTTAGCTTCTGGCTTTTTTTATGGATGTTTTATTATTAATGTGTTATGAAAATCCATGGCTTAATTCTAATTTTGTATAAAAATTAAATCACTTTTTCACTTTAACCTATTTTAGGTACCAGATATCGTATGATAATCGTGTTAATTATTATTATTATTATAAAAAAATGTATTTTTACTGTTTTGAAAATTTGGTAAAAAAAATATTTTTTATAACTTCATAAAAAGTTCGCCCGTAATATCAGAAATAATCTCTGGTCGGTTTTTTTTTATCATATCGCTCGTTTTCGAGAAGACCGGCATAACTAAAACGCGATTTTTGAGTTAATGATATAGAAATATGGGTCACACCATAATCTAAAACTTATCCAAAAATGATATTGATATCTCTTTCTCTTATTGGGTAGCGACCAAAAGACCCAGCAAAAATAAATGGAAGTGATTCTTAAGAAATCAATTTTTCATTGATTCCAAATTATAATTTTGGTTTCCTCTTCAAAAGGAGTTATTTTTCACAATTTCCAAAAATGTGTTTTTGAAAGAAATTTGACTCGCTTCAAAGGTATTACGGGTAACTTATTTTAAAATCAATCAAAGTTAAACGTTAACCACAGATATTTTCATATAAATTTGATATTTATAACTATGGTTAAATACTAAACTTTAGCTATTTTGAAACAAGTTATCAAGTTTAATTGATTTGTATCAAATTTTAACTTCGAATTTCGAATAAAGTAATTTAATAAATAATGCTCTGAATATCCCGTTATAATTTAACCAACAGCCAAACTTTTACTTTATATGGGAAACAACAACAAAAGTATTAGTTAAATTAACTGGTATAGTTAACGGGACATTGAGGAAATGAGGCTAATGCCCGATTTCTGAATTTCCTGTTTATATTCAAATTAAAAATTTATTTGGGAAGATCAAATGAACTCATTTTTCACTAAACCATAAGAACTACTTTAGATGCAATGAAAAAGAACCATAAAAGAAAACTTCCACCCTATGACACCCCTATGTAAAAATCAATGGTTCCAATCCAAATTTTCACAACACCGGAATCAAAATCACTGCTTCTTTATCTCTTCTTTTGCTACTTTTTTTTGCTGGGGAGTTTTATACTTTTCTCAGCAGTTAGGCTGAATTGAAAACTTTACATACATTTATCTCGGCCTGCTTTTTGTGATTCATTTCGCAAATGAGCGATATATCTTAATTTCTTAGTTGGAAGATGTGCTCTCAGCTGAAAATAATTAAAATAATATTTTTTTAATTTAAAATACCTTTATTTGGCAAGTTCAGATGTATTTTTTAATTTAAATATTTTTATAAAGTCCATTTTGAACCTTCAGTGCCTAAAATAGCTGCAAACTAGTGTTACCAAATAAATACCAACAACGTTTAACTGACAAGGAAGGTATTCCAAACTGAACACTCCAATTTTGAGGAAACTTTGATATGTTGTGCAAAATATTTGAATATTTTGGATTTTGGATTTTAAACCAAATTTAAGCAAAAAAATTAATTTAGAAATGGTAGATTTAACTGCTTAATTGCTCATTAAAAAAATAAAAAAACATATATTTATTTTTCATTCAACATTTAAGCAGTGTACTATTGTTCAACGACGATTTATTTAAACTAATAGTTTTGTGCAACACTGTGTTTTGTTATATCGAGCATATTCAACACTAAGAACACTTTTAGTTCTCCACGTATTCCACGTAAGCGATGGCGACTAAAAAGTGAATTATTTTTAAGCAATTAAATTAATTAGATTTTTGGTTTTTTAGTGCTTTTGTTGTTGTAAAAAATATATACGTTCTTGGTTACATCATTTGGGGAATTATAGCGATTTTTTTTTATAAAAATAAGCACTTTGAAGCAAAAAAATGTGAAAAAAGCAATTTAAAGCTTAAAAATCATAAGAAAAATATGACATGCCCCCGAACAGAAAAGTACCAAAAATGATCAATTTTATTTTCTCACTTTCATCTCCTTCATCACCAAGGTAGATCTTAACAAAACTGGTTTAATAGAAAGTTGATTTTTAATCACATATTAACAAAACATTTTAAACACATTAAGTATCAGAAGGTTGGGATCCCCGGCTACGGTTACATCGATTTAGAAAAATAACTTATATGAGTTGTTTATCCCTCATTCGGTGTTCTCATTGCACTTTAACTCCACCGAAGTAAAATAACATAGCAGAATAAAGGAACTAAAAAGCTTCAACAAGTTCCCAAATTCTCCATTAGATGGCACGCAACAACTGTTCTTAGATTAATCATATCGCGTTACTATAGTGTTGCCATGTTTGAAACCCTTCATTTTTCACCACCTTTCATCTCAACTCTATTCCCTTTTCAAAGAAAGCAACACATAATTAGAAGGAAGAATTTACTGAGGTTTTCCTTGTCTTTAAATAAAAAAAAAATGAAAGGTTTTATGATAAGGCATCTATTGATATATACTCGTAAAATATTTTCGACTATGTACACCTTTTTTGTTATTAAGAACATAAACATATATTTTTTGGTTTGAGTTCAAATTTATACAAAATAATGCGCATTTAATTTAATTGAGGTTGTTATTGAACCTTTTTAGATATTCGTAATCCTTTGCCTATTAGCAGACTTTTCAAGGTTATCGTTTTTTTATTTCACAATTAAGTGGCAACCCTGTGTCCATAACATATTCTTAAAAAAAATATGATACCCATATATTTTTTTTAAGAATACTTTAAATTTGTTTACAAAAAGATTAAAATTTCCTAAATTTTAGAGATGTTTCAATGCGAAAACCTTTTCAATTTTTATATATTTCAAATAAGTGGCAACTCTATGGTTTAAAGTGCTATAAATCTGTTAAATTTCCTAGATTTAAGCCAAATATTAATGTAGTTTCTATGATCGATTTCTTTTCTAATCACACGTCCAAATTTCATACAGATGGCAAAGCTTAGCTTGGAATACTTTCCTCACTATCAAGTTAAAGGAAAAGAAAAAAATAGTAACAAAGATACGATACTTGTTTTAATTTTCCAGGGATAAAGAATGAAAACAAAAAAGAAATACTAATGAGTAAGGAAAGACACAAAAAGTTGTGTTTTCTTAATAAAAAGATATGAAGGTGTATAATATATTTCATTACTACTCGCCAGGTTCAAAAAGTATTCGGAAAAAGATTTGTTGAATGTCCCTTTCTGTATTGACTAACAATCAGTAGAGATATGATTTTTTAAATTTTGCTAGATATGCATGATAGGGTTAAGCGAGGAAACACATATGTACAGCTGTATACATTAAGGGTTGTTGATTAAAATTAATTATTGTTTATTTATTAATTTTTTTTCCAATTTTAGCATATTTTTAATTTGTCAGATTTTTATAAAATTTGTGTAATTAGCTAACGAATTTCTAGCATAGTAATAAAATGTCGTATTTTCTCCTCTGAGTATGAATTAAAAGCTCAATAGTTTGTTGGATATTTATATTTTAAAAAGTCCCATCAAAAAAGGACCAACATGTTGTTTTTTAAGTGAATAATTGACAACTCTGGACAGCAATTTTATTACAAAATCACATATGTCTCGCAGGTCTAGGGAAAAAAATTTAAATTGTGAGGAACTTAAATAAAAAAGTTCTTGGATAGTAATAGATTTCTAAAGTGCTCATTAAGAGGAACAAGATTTTTATTGCATAGAATTCATTGTATACAGAAAATCGGCAAATCCCCTACCGGTTAATTTACTTCTTTGGAGTAATTTTTTTTTTTTGGCACAGTGTAAATAATAAGAGTGTTAGTATGTAACAAAAACTGAAAAAAAAAAAATAAAAAAGTTTCTTAACAAAAGCAAAAACAACAAAATTATATAAACACACATATAGGTATAAAATTAAATACCATAATAGTCACTTTTTTTATTCATGTTAAGTGTCACTTACACCTAAAACTATTGAACAAATAATTACAAATAAAATAAATCTTATCATATCTTAATATACTTATTTATTTACATATATATTTTTACACAATCTGTAACATATAATATAGTTATCAAAACTACTTTATATAATATGCTTTACATACCCAGATAAATTTTATAGATTCACTTTCCTATATATGTATTTAAAATTACAACAGTTTTTATGCAATCGAATATTTTTGCTGGGTTTAGTGTAAAATAATATTATTAATTAAAACTTCAAACTTAAATTTATTTAATTTAAATTAAATTACACAATTGCTTATAGTTTTACATGTTTGAATATGTATCAACATCAGACCTGGGTGATCTTAATTGCATTTTGCAATTATTTACTTGTGTAATCTGTTCATAATTATATTCCTGCCAGACAGAGCTGCATTCACATTTGTGGGAATAAATGTTTTCTTGGAAAATTTTAAAATACCAGGAAACATGTAATTCAAATTTCTATTTTTTGTCTCAAGGTGTTCTGGTATGGTATTAAGGGAGAGACTTTTATACTTTGTTACCCCATCCGCAATAATTTCCAAAAATCTCGTCTGAGTAACACGTCCAGCATATATGGGTCTAAAAAATTGAGAGGACTAATAAATTGATATCATTGACATTGTATTTAAGGAAATTATTTAAAATACTATTTTCTAAAATACTTATAATAATTTTTTGTTACTTAATAAAAAATAATAATCATTGACAGAGAAGTTTTCAAGAAACGTAAAAACGACAAAAAAAAATCGCTGAAAAAGGAAAAACAAAATATTCAGGTCGATAAAATCCAAGCCCGTTTAAATCCATTTCGTTTCCAGGTTCTAGTATTTCAATACCACTAGTTCTCTGATCCATTTTATTTACTTCCCCTAATCTAGTGTTTGAAATTCCCTGATACATTTCTATTCGTTCTGATTATCTTATGTTTCAATTCCACTCGATTTTCGTTCCATTCCATTTTGTTCTCTTTGTTTACAGTATCAATTCCTCTCGTTTTATTTTAGTTTCTCTTATTTTATTTTTATTTTACTTTACTTCATTTTATTTTACATTATTTATTTCATTTTATTTTAGTTACTTTTATTTTATTTTTATTTTACTTTACTTTATTTTGTTTTATTTTATTTTATTTTATTTTATTTTATTTTATTTAATTTCATTTTATTTTTTTTATTTTGTTTTATTTTATTTTACTTTATTTTATTTTTTTTATTTTATTTTATTTTATTTTATTTTATTTTATTTTACTTTATTTAATTTTATTTTTTTTATTTTATTTTATTTTATTTTATTTTATTTTACTTTATTTATTTGACTATATTTTATATTTTCCCCGGTATATTCCACTTTGGTGCCCTTGTCTAGAGTTTTAATTCCACTCGTTCTCTATATTATTTATATTATACATTTTAGTGTTTTTAGAAAAAGTGGTGCAATTGGCATTTTTCGCTCATGATTTGCTATTTTACCACGTTCCTGACAAAAATTCCAAAATGTATTTTATTAGTGAAATAGCACATATTGTAGGGAACACATCTTTCAAATATTAGGTTTCTAGCGAAAATGACATTGACAGGCGGTAAAGAGGGAAAGAGAGAGAGAGAGAGCCTTTTTAAACGTTTGTGTCTTAAAGTGAACTGAAGTCCATTGAAAACTTATTTTAAATTACAGGTCTTAAAATAGCTTGGACAGCTCGGTAAAGAGAAGACTTTACTCCTTTGAACCTCCACTTTAACTACATTTCTGACGAAAATTAGAAAATTTGCATTATTATTGAGTTAGCCCTTACTCCTTACTTAGCACATACAGGGTGGCGCAAAAATAACCTTCCGATGTTTTTTGGCTGTAATTTAAAAAAAAAAATTAAAAGCTTTGATTCTTCTTGTGGATTATTTTTATTTGGTCTTTTAATTGTTTTTACATCAAGTCGAGAATATGATGTCATGTAAATAGCCGCCGACACAGTTGATTGTCATTTGAGCCCTTTATATGGCATTTTCCATCACTTTGGCCAAAACTTCCGGCGATAGGTCCTCACATTCTTGACGGATATTGTCTTTAAGAGCTGCAAGAGTTTGAGGCTTGTTGACATAAACCCGCGACTTCAAAAAGCCCTACAAAAAGAAGTCTGGAGCGGTCAAATCAGGCGATCTTGCTGGCCAGTGCAAATCGCCAAAACGGGAGATTAGGCGCCCGGAAAATGCATCCTTCAGCATATCGGTTGTGGCACTTGCAGTGTGTGGCGTTGCACCGTCCTGTTGGAACCACATGTTTTCCAATCCCAATTCATCAAGTTGCGGCAAAAAGAACTCGTTGATCATTGCTTTGTAGCGCTCACCATTCACAGTAATTGAAGAAAAAAGGTCCGATGACTCCTCCAGCGAAAACAGCACACCATACAGTAACTTTGAGCTGGTGTAATGGCTCTTCGTGGGTTACACGCGGATTTTCAGTGCCCCAGAAGCATAAATTTTGCTTATTTACGTACCCGCTAAGATATTTCCATCTTCACTCATGATTATTTTTGATGAAAAATCATCTTCATTATTGCTCAAATAATGAAGATGACATTGTTTATTAACGTGTATTTCGCATGTGTTTACTACAAAAATGTCAAAACAGAACTGACATTAGGGGCCAATCGCAAAATTTATAGCATTTTCTGATAGGAGGATTACTTTTGCGCCACCTTGTGTTTTCAATTTCAGGCTTCTAGCCATACGATTGGGACAGGCCGTCAAGGGGGAGACTTTTCCGTCTCTGACAGATCTGCTGGGCGATAATACGTAGTAACGTTCAGTAACTTCAGTCATAAAATAGTAATTTTTATGACAATAAAAAATCGTATTTTGCTGAATTTCTATTTGAAATACTTTAACCTTGCCCTTTAGGTTAGACAACTTAAAATAATTATAATTAAAATTAAATGAAATGTTTTCAATCATATAATTGTAATGTAAGTACATATCACAAAAATAATCTCAAACTAAATTAACAAGATCAAACTCAAGTTAATAATTTTATCAAAATTTCAAATACATACTCATAAAACCTTTAAGTGTTTCTAAGCCTACATACAATCTAAAAAAGGTAGTAAAATTGTCTATGATACCAGGAATACAAAATATACATAATTACTAACTCTTGAGAAAATGTTTACAAAATATGCTGAGATATTTAAAATATAAAACCACTTGAATTATCAACACTTTTCAAATGAATTAGTAGAATATATGAAACTACATGAATGTGTTGGCAAATGAGTAGTTATGAAGGTATCAAACAGTGATTTTATATAAAGCTTTTAAAATGAAAATTATTGTAAAAAGAAAAACACTTATGTAGGGAAGTATTATATTTTATAAACACTTATTAACATAACAGTTTTCTACATTAAGATGACATTTATTTGGATTTATTGTAAGAATTCTTCAATAAATCTTCATCACTTATGTTGTATTGTGGTAGTGGTAGTTATATGGTACAGTTTACAGACCATTAGAATATCTTTTATAGCACAGCTAATATTTCTTATATTTTTGAGGGTTATTTAGGCGAATTATCATCGTAACAAGAAATTGCTTTTTATTTGTTGTCATTTCCTTTTTTTTATCTCTCCTCTACATAAATTAAAAATGTTTATTTACTTTACAAATACCACCCTAGTAGTTAATATATTTGTACATATCTATATAATCTAGACATTTAGTTCAAATTAAACACGTCTCGTGCTATCAAAATAGATATAACTGAACAGTAGTTACATTTACAAAAGCAACAAGAAACAAAAAATCAAAAAAAGAATGTAACATATATTTCATACTATACATGTTTTTTTTTTGCAACACTTAAAGTCTTAATTTAATTGTGCGCCTATAACACGGCATGTAGCATATAAATGTGTTACATATTTATGTGGTTTAAAATAAGAACCACACACACACACTCACACTCTGTCATATTGATATAAATATATATATACCTACGTATACACTCTCATATTGTTTACTTTCTCTCTCATTCTATACACGTATGTGTAACTATGTGTATGTGTCTGCTGGTTTTTTTAACATTTATACCAAATAGCTTTTAATTACAGTTTTTTTTACCTTTCGGAAAAGTGTTTGAGTTAAATGCCATACTTTACGAGGGTGTTTGAAGTATAATTACATTAAATCGCAGTTGTTTTTACCAACGTGTGTATGTGTGTGTGTAATAGTGTTAGTAAATAGTACAACGTTTCAACTAAAAGTTTTCTTATTGTTATACAGGTTGGTTGAAAAGTTCCTGCGCTCGAAATGAAAGAATACTGTTTTTGTTACGAAATATATTTTTTTATTCAATATAATCTCCTAGAAGCTCAATACACTTGTTCCAATGATCTTCCAATAATTTTATCCCATCCTGGAAGCTCTGCAAAATAACCGTCTACGACTGCTATGGCCTCTTCATTCGACGAAAAATGCTTTCCACGAAGGAATTGTTTGAGATTTCTGAGAAGATAGTAGTCACTGGGAGCCAAATCTGGTGAATACGGTGGATGTTCAAGCAATTCGTACTTTAATTCTTTGAATTTAGCCATCGTCAAAACACTTTTGTGAGCAGGTGCATTGTCTTGATGAAAAATGATTCTTTTCTTCTTTAAGCCAGGTATTTTTTCAAGAATTTCCTTTTGCATCCCAAAAACTGATGCCATAACCTTCTTTGCTGATCGTTGTGACTTCACCTGATTTGGGGCTGAACAACCAGCTTCAGTCCACTGTAAACGTTCTTGTTTCAATTTAGGATGATGGTGGTAGATCCATAGTTATAAAACGATGCAAGAAATCGGTTTTATTCGGCTTAAAACGCTCCAAATTACGCTGAGAAATTTGTTTTCGATCCAGTTTTTGTTGAATTGATAATGTGTGCGGCACTAACTTTCCAAACAGTTATTTTATACGTAATTCTTCATGTAAAATATGGAGTACTCGTTCGTCTGAGATGCCTATGACATTAGCAATTTCACGATTAGTCAACCTTGGATCTTCACTAACCATATTATGTACCTGCTCAATGATTTCTGCTGTGGTTGCAGTTTTTGGTCGTCCTTCGCGTGGATCGTCTTTAAGGCTGGTACGACCACGTTTGAATTCACCAGCCCAAAATTCAACGGTGCGTTTTGAAGGTGAGGACTCCTTATACACTTCTAACAATTGTTCATAAATTTCCTTCAAAACAAAGAATCTAATGACTGCACGATATTCAATTTTTTCCATATTAAAAAAAATCAATGACACGTCAACTTCAAATGGCTTGTAAGCAAAGAAAGAATTGACAGAATGACTTGCAACTTTGCATGTGTTCTCAGGACAGTTATACCAACTTGAGAAAAAAAAAGTTTGGAGCTAGCAGTGCCATCTCTTGGTGAGCGCAGGAACTTTTCAACCAACCTGTATATCGTCAGCTTAATATTCGTGTGATCCATTGACCATTTTTGTGAAAATTAAGTCAGCAATGGATTATTTATATTCAGTATCTACTTTATTCTACCTGTCAATTTTGACTACAAAAATATAAACTTTTTCTCGATAAGGATTATTTTTTTGGCATATAGGTCAAACCAATAATAAACTGACGATATGTATAGTATTGCATGTGAGGAAGAAATGGATGAGGAAATGTGGTATTCATATTTGCACAAGTTTTTAATAATCATAGCAAATTGTATAATAACTTTTTTTTAAAACCAAAATAATTCGTTGATATAAAATAACACTGTATATGAGTGTTAGGTAACATATTAGATTATAATAAGTTTATATATATCATAGCCATAGCATGTATAACAAAATTTCCAATTAATGCAGGGAAATATTTTTAGTTTTTATGGCATCATTTTTATGAATGAATTCATATCAGATTTTATTTTTAGGATTTTCCTCTGTGACTAGGCCGATGTAGCTTCAAAAACTATCATCGCATTTACAGTGACTGACAGAATTGCCTATACCGGTGGAACTTGAAAGTTGGCACTGAAGTTTCTCTCTCGGCGTAGATGCCTGCTAAGGCGGGATTTTTGGATATTTCTACGGGGAGTGGCAAAGGGGGTAAAATTTTTCCTTTTAACAGTCTACCTAAACCCTTCTGTGAGCATGCTGGTTTATGGGCTCAGTCAGTCATTTAAAATACTTTTTGTAATTTTTGCCAGATTGGTGGTAAATATGAGTGATTAAAAAGGAAAAGCCTGCTACTTTACGGCTTGTCTAAACCTATTTTTCTAAAAACCTGAAAATAAAAGTAAATTTTTGTAATTTTTATCAGGAGCGTGCCAAAAAATTAGGTCTGTCTCTTAACGGCTTGTCCAAACTGCTCTGGCTGGCAACCTTTACTTTGAAATATTTGTTCCATAGAGCAATTCACTTTTTGCAGTTTTGCCAGGCACGTGGTAATAATTAGGGATCAAAGGGAGAAAAAATCGCTCTCAAAGAACTGTGAAAACTGCATGGTTAGAAACATGAAATTTAAGGGAGTGAAATTAAAGCACTAGCATTGGGAAATGAAATTGAATGACTGGACTTGAAACACTAGATAAGGCGACCGAAATGGAATGAAACAGGGAACGAGTAAAATTGAAACACTAGATAAGGGAAATGGAATGTGGAATGGGAGGAAACAGGATGAAATGGAATGGGGAGCAAGTGGAATTAAAACACTACACCTTGTGTAGTGTTTTATTCCTCTCGTTCACCTTGTGTAGTGTTTTGATTCCACAAGGTGAACGAGAGGGAATAATATGGGGAATGAGTGCAATTGAAAAACTGAACACAGGGAATGAAGTAAAATGAAACCAACCTTAATTTTAATAATATTTAACATTTTTAACATATTTTTAAATACTTCACCCTATTTGTCGCCCAGCCCAACCGTTGGAGTTGCAAAGTTAAAATGTAACAAATAAGTTCTTCCTCCAGTATATGTAGATAATTGCCAAGACAGGATTTTTGAAAAGTTTTCCGGGTAGAGGTAAAAAGGGACAGACATTTTTCCATTAGTATCCTTTCCTAAAACCTACAGCTAGAAAACTGACATTTTAAATATGTGTTCCCAGCTGGGATATCTTCTTATTCTGGAAGGACATACTTTTTGGAATATCCAAATAATTCCTGTTAAAAAGGCGTTAAACATATTGAAGCATTCACTGTTAAAAGTGTAAGGGAAGAAAGTGTAAAAGAGGAAATTCATTAAAAAAATCAACTTTCGTTTTCATATCGTACTTTTAATTATTGTTTATTTTTTTGTCTATAATTTTTTCCAAGCAAATGGGTGCATTTTAGGATGATTGGAGATATTCTAAAATGAATTACCGCTTAAAAAAATTCGCTCACCATAACAAAACTTGATTTTTCACATTAAAAGGTCCTTTTATCTCATATATCCATAATATTTTTTGTGGTGACTTATTAAGGTTTGATGCATTTTACTATTTCTAGGTTCATGCTGTTGGATGAAAAAAGTAATCCTCAATTTACCAAAAATATTAATTAATTTATATAACACTTTTACACGCTTAATAGTAGGATTTATCAACATTTAAAAATGTCAGTTTTGGCAAAATAAGAATTATTTCTTATTTCACTAAAACTACTAATTTTAAGCAATAAATACTTACCATTGCTTAGATTTATATTGGTTTCTTTTCGTCATTAACCAGCTACTAAATTTAACAATTCATAATCACCATTTGAATGTGAATCATATTTTAATTAAATTCATGTTAGTCATCTGTCCTAAATAAAATATTACACAAGAACACTGTGTTGTATGAGTAATAAATAATAGACTTCAAATAATATTACGTATACGTTTTTTTTTTATTTTTTGTTACTCACCATACATAAATCAGTTAAAAACCAATATGATTCCTTTTCCTTTAGCAATATCTTCATTTAATAACCATCTTTTGTTTTTATTACTTCATTTAAAAAAAAAAAACATTTCCTGATTTCTTTAACAAATAAGAATGTTATAAAAATAAACAAAAACAATTTCATTTTTTTTTTATTATTAATGGTATTTTATTTAATATGAGTTTTTATTGTATTTTCCAACTCTCGTAAAAAATATATAATAATTTCTGATTTTTTAATAAAAACCATTTCCGCGCATTTAAACAAGATATTTATGATGACAGAAATTTCACAAGCAAACACACACACACACAAACATGCACACATCAAGCCATAGATAGACATTAATACCAAGACAATTTGTGTTGTGTTTACACATACATTATGTTGTAGCAGTAGCTGGAAAATTTTTATATATGATATAATTTTATTTTTTATTATAAGTTGTTAAAATACAACATCAACAACAACAATAACCGCTATGTAAAAGCTGCAACAACACCATAAGCTATGAAAGGCGTTAAAGCAACACTTATTTGTCTATATCTGTTCGTCTGTGTACGACTGTAAGTGTGAGTACGAGTTTGTATGTTTTTTCAGAATACTGTATTGTCGCATGCAAACGAGCTTTTAATTTAGTACTTAATTGGAAACGATAAAGACATATAATATAAAAGGAAAGAAAGAAAAAAGAATAACAAAAGTGTTACAGCAGAAACCAACCAACAAAATAAAAACAATCATAAATAATTTCCTTAAATATTTTAAGTAGTTGTAAAGACACCAACAAACAATATTACACACTTACACAGTATAACGCTCATATATTTATACATAGTGGGAATGTGCATGTATAGAAAGTTATGATATTTCTAGTTTTTTTTTATAGGAACCCTATATTAACATCCCAGCAAAAATAAATGGAAGTGATTCTTAAGGAATCAATTTTTATTGATTCCAAAGTATCATTTAGTTATGATTTTCCCATTCTAAAGCAGTTCTTTTTCACGACTTTCAAAAATGTGATTTTAAATGAAATTTAGCTCTTTTCAAATCTATGTTACCTGTCATCATTGAAAGATCTCATTTTTCACTCAACCATAAGAAGGGCTTTAGATGCTATGAAAAAGGATCATAAAAGAAAGCTTCCACCCTATGACACCCCTATGTAAAAATCATTGGTTCCGCTCCAAATTCTGTAAAGTATTCATCAAGGCCATAATGTAATATCAAGGCAAACAAATAGTGTATAGGAGTAATGTTTATTTTATTTATTTATTTATTTATTTATTTATTTATTTATTTATTTATTTATTTATTTATTAATGTCATATCCTGCACAACAAGATTTAATCTTATAATTACAGTATAGGAATTACCAAGCAAAAATAATAATGACAATTGTTAAAACATATTAAGAATTAGGTTGTAAATGTACAGTGTCGGCCAAAACTAATTGATGTTCATTTCTTTGAGCGTGGTTTAAAAACTGATCATTATACACATATTATGTAAACGCATATTGGTTAATGACATCACTTTTATTAATAAAATACATTATTTTATTTATATTCAGTACATTTTAAAAATTTTTTTTGAATTACTCAAATTTTTCATTTGAAATGACGAATGATCTTCAAATATTGTACACACTGCACTCATCAAAAAAAGTCTGTAATGGCAACTGAAAATTTTGCTATTATTACGGGAAATTTTAATAATTTGAGCCCAGCGGTATTTTTGCTAATCATAGCAACACAAGTCTGCTAACGTGTAGTACATTGACATTAGTAGCCGCTACTAAATTTTTGTAAACTTTTTGTAAAGTGAAATTAAAAATCGGTTTGCTAAAATCAGCGCAAAAAAATTACTAAATATTATTAATATTAGTACAAATTAGTTTAATAAATTAGTAAGCGCTACTGAATTTTAGTAAGTTGCCGTAAACTCAATGAATGGTTAAATATAGCACAATTTTAATTTATAAAAAAATATTGTTAACATGCATAAATTAACGTAATTATTTTAAGATACACTTGTTACACTTTAAAGTTGATTTTTAGAACTAAAAAAGTTTTTAGTGATATTTGAAGTGGATGTCCTATTTTGAGACATAAGTCGGTTGTGAAAAGTATTTTCACTTCCGATGCCTTTTTTCAGCCTATTTAGCATTTTAAGGCAATTTAGGTTTCTAAGTATAAGTTTTAACTATTAGCAATAAAATTTCCTTTAATATTCACTTTTTTAAAATTAGTAAATTTTTTGGCTTATTTTAGCAAATCGGTTTTCAAAAATTTGTAAAATTATTTGTGAATTAAGCGACAAAAATTTTTAAATATTCAGTGAAAATTCTGTAATTTGTAAAAGGTAAATAGCAAAAAAGTTTACTAAATAAAAATTTTTACTAAAAGTTAGTACAAAAACAGGAAAGTACCGTTTACAAATTTTTCTGAGTGTGTTAAAACCAATATAATATATTTTTTTTTTGTCTTGAGTTCTTAATTATAGGAAATGTTGACATATTTTACATTATCCCTGAAGATTGTAAATTTAATTGGATACCAAGAATTTTTATCGCTAAATATAATTTCAGATAAAATATATTTTACAGCTTTACATCATAACGTCCATTTCCCCCCCCCCCCCCCTCCTAATTTTTGAGTTATTAATATTTGTTGAATTTAACCAACAACATTATAGTCAAAATTACTACTTTTCAAGAAAAGAACATTTGGAACGACATCTTTTGCAGGATATTAGAAAAATATTTATATATGTAAGTCGTGTTCATTCAATGACCTTCACTGTTACACCAAGACTTTATCATTCGGTTACATGTGGTATAAATTTATGAATAATTTTTTAAAATTCAGTATGGATAATATTAAATTTAGGTATTTTGTTTTAACCAAACGTGTGACATTTTAAACTTATGAAAAAAGGTAAAAGTTTGTCACTTAACTTTATTTTGATTAAGATGTAGAAATTACATTTGGGATAGTAGTGATACAAAGGTATCATAAGTATATGGTATAAATGTTATCGCAAACACAATAAATATTAATTGAAGTTTAAAGAAGACCTATCAACCTTTTCAGCAATGTATAATATGCCCACCCTGCGCTAAATTTTTTTTTACAAAAGTACCAACTCAAGAAAAAATTCAGCTAGCTAAACCTTTATTTTTAAAGCAGCTTCACTTTATTACTATTCAAATTGAATTAAAATGATTTTAGTTTTTAGGTATTCACAAGTAGTTTGTTTTGAGATCCATTTGAAATATTTCAAATATTCATACGATACGTACAAAATTGTGTAAATATAATTTGGGTGTACAGAAATATATACAAAACTTCAAATATTGTTAAATAGTTTTTACATATATTATAATTACAATAGTAGTATCCTTTTTGCAATTAAGGACATTTCAAAAATTCACACGAGTTTAAAAAACTTAAAGTAAGTTTATATATTTTTTTTGTCACAATCACAAAATGGATGTTTTGTTTTCTTATTCACTATTGAACTGTTTGAACAGTACTTGTCATAGGGTGCTTAACCAAAAGATAAAAATCATAAAATAATTTTACTACTAAAAAAAAATTTACCTTTTGTAAATACAAATCCGAAGTCAAACAAATTTCCATTAAAAATATTTTTTTTTTTCGAAATATCGGACTTACTTTTTTAACCTTTGATTCAAGAATAAAACTTAAATGGCTTAATATTGAAAAGCATTAATTAACAATTATTTCTATTTGTACAGTTATGAATTCTATATAAAATAACCTTTTATAAGAGTATGATTGCACCTGGTCCTTAAAATACAGAGTGTTAATTATACCGAGGGTATTTTAAGGACCTAAAAACTGACTTTTATTTTATTGTTATATAAAAAAAGTTGATAATATAAACTGCCAGATTATAGTCATATTCATACTCGACACCTTAAGAAGTAAATTGAGGCAAAAACTTTTTATATTCATTGACCGTAACTACAAATATTTGAAAAATAAAATTAATATTTTTACCAAATTTTATAATAGGGTTTTCTCGTCGACTGGGGTAGTTCAGTCGTGTCCAGAACCCGAAAACCTTAAGAAACAAAACAATAGATCCTTTTAAGGGGTTTATAAATCTCTCTTTATTCAAACAATTAATTTCAACTACAATAAATAAATATATTTCACGAATGACAACACTTCTATTCTCCACACGGGTACACTCGGTGTAAAATATCTATCGGCAACGTAGTCGTCGACTGGCTCGGTCCCAGGTTCGACAGGCAGTCGTCTACTGACCCGGTAACGGCTTCGGCAGATCTACTGACTCGGATACAGGATCGGGTTGCCCACCTCCTCGGCGTCGGAGTCGCATATAATCCCACTGAAAAAAAATTAGAACAGTCCGCAAAGGTTGTAACATTAAAACAATCCGCGAAGGCTGTAAAAAAAATTGATTACTGGTCAGGCGTAAATATTAAAATAAGGCAATCGACCGAAGTATTTTGTCTCTAAATTTGCCTGAATTCTGACCAATGATAAGTTATGGGAGCTCAGGTTAAACACACCGAATAACCACAAAGATTGTCTACTATTAAAAAATTTCATCAACTAAACGAGAATTGCATGCGGCTAAAAAGTAAAAAAAAAATTAAGTGTTAATAACTAGTAGTGTGTGCTGTAAAACACACACAAACTAGTTTGTATAAAGTATAAAAAAAACATACACACGTACCTATATAAAATATAAGGCTATGTCCATGTTGTATTTACATTGCGTAAAACTTCAGTGCGTCTACACCGCATGCAATTGAAATTTAGAATAAACTCTATAATTGTATAAGTAGCCAAATCGAAGTTGTAATTTGCGACGTTACAATTTTTTCTCTTTCCTTGTCAATTTTCTACCAAAACCATTAAACCATCCGGCACTAGTTAAGTGGTATACTAGACGTATGAGTAATATGTTTTAGTACTAATTTAATACTGGAATATATTTATCATACGCCTAGTACTACATTTTTGTGAAACATTTCGTAAAACGCACGGAATTTATAGATTTTGTAAAAAACATATCTTGATTTCTTTACTGGAAGATGAGCTAGGCACTGAAAGCCAAACCCTGGTTTTTAACAACTGCTATTTTAACAATTTTTCCAAAAACTTAAAAAAAAATTAATTGTGGCAAAGTGAGATTTGTTCTTTAATATAGTTTCTTCCTTTGTGCTTTAACAGAACTTATTAAACAAATTTCGAAAAGTTTGTTTCTTATTTGATACCATCCAAATATACTTTAAAATAAAATATATGTCATCAGTGCGCAAAATGTTGTAAACTAGTGTAATTAGAGTACAATTAATAAACAAAAATATATGGTAGAAATTGTAAATTTAATGGTTTGATCGACTAAATATTTTTACTTGTATCTACAAAAATACCAAACTCCTCTGAGGAGAATTTTTCATTCAGCTGGTTCTCTTATTACTCCACAGAGACCCTTTTATCCCAGTATACCTCTTAGTTGTATCATATTGTCATATATTAATTTGTTTAAATGTTGCTTGAGATTTCTTTAATATAATATTAAAAAAACAATAAAATTCTTCTTCTTAGTTGCTAGAAACTCTAGAGATATAGATGCTGTAGCGTTTTGTGTTTGTTGACGCTGTTGTGTTGTTGGTATTAATTAATTTTTCTGTATACAATTAAAAACTTAAAATTGTGACTCATATTTTAAAATGTACACACACACAGAGACACGCAGCCAAACATACACTAGCATAGACAAGAAAAGAGTGGCACTAAATAGAACACATTCATATAGACATTAAAGTGGATCTGAAATTAAAAAAAAAAAGGAAATTAATTGTAAAACAAAATTGTGATGAAAATAAAATTGGGTTTTCATATTTTTTTAAAAGAAAATCTTGGTTATTCACCGAGATTAGAAATAAGAGAAAAAATTAAAAACTTTATTTTTAAAAAATCTGGATTAGAATATTCATACCCGAAACCGGTTAACCGGTTTTTTTTGAAAAAAACCGATCTAGATACTAAATTTCAATGAACCGAAAAACCGGTTTTTAATGTCGGTTATTTATATAAATAAATATTTTTTTACTTTCACCTATTTGCTTAGTTAAAGAAAAAAAATTACACTGCAGTCAGTAGTAATAGCAAGGACCCTTGAAACCAGGATGAACAAACTACATTTTTTTTAGCCACGCATGATGCCATGGTGCCATGGTGCCATGATGCCATGATGCCAAATGACGAAACTACAAAAAATTCTTAGGCGACACCATGAAATTCTTAGGCGATTTACAGAAACATTTAGCCAAATGCAATGGTACAACTCCAAGTACAGTGATTGTGTTGTGAATGTATACATGTTTTGTGTTTTTTGTCTCTTCGTACTCACGTTTACCATTGTTTTGTTTGTTGTCTTAAGCAAAAAAATCAAATATCTATTTGTTTGTTATAATAATAATTAATATTGTGTTTTTGTTGAATGTTAGGAAAAAAAAAATTCAAACATGTATACATTCACAACACAATCACTGTACTTGGGGTTGTACCATTGCAAATGGCTAAATGTTTCTGTAAATCGCCTAAGAATTTCATGGTGTCGCCTAAGAATTTTTTGTAGTTTCGTCATTTGGCATCATGGCATCATGGCACCATGGCATCATGCGTGGCTAAAAAAAAATGTAGTTTGTTCATCCTGGTTTCAAGGGTCCTTGGTAATAGTTGTTGATTAATTCTGTCAAGTAAAATTTTTTTCATTAAAATACTTTGGAAATTTTGAATTTAAAAAAAAAATTAAATGTTCTATAAATTTATTTAAGACATCAACTTGCCGACATCTCGCAAATAGTATAATTTTGCCCGGCCGCGTAATTTGAGAAAATTTGTACTAAATAATGTAAAATTTAAGGATTTACTGTATAAATCCTAGTTTTGGGTGTTATATTTTCAACAGAGGGTATTTTACTGATGAATGAAATACAAACATTTCTAAATAAGGTTTTTCTTTTTGTAAAAAAATAATTTAAGAAGTTTTTTTTTTGTAGAAAATAATATTAATTTGAGAATTTTATAACAAAAACTTTATGCAAAATATATTGAAACCCGGTACAGATTTCCTACAAATGTAATAAGTGTTCGACGTTTCAATGTATTTAATTTACATGAAGCCGCCCAACTGGTAAAATATAACTGATTATTCCTTTATATGAAATTATTTTTAGTTTTTGTATTTTTATTTGTTTTTTAATCTACAAAATGTATGCTCACACAGTCTATTGACAGATTTTGTGTGAAGGAGCATATGAGTGTGTGTTTATGAAGTTCTTGTAATTTGAATTGAAATAATTTTGTATATAAACAATCAGTTTAAATCAAATTATAATTTTTGGAATATTTTTTTATTGGAACAGACAATAATTAAAATTAAAATTTGTAATGACACAAACCACAAATTCCCGTTTTGTTGATAAATTTTTATTAAACTTCAAACAAATGAAAAAACTAAATGAAACTGAAAAAGTTTAATAAACGATACTAAATCATTTTAAACAAATGCATAAATATGTAAAAAATATTTTTTTTAAAAATAAATGTTTGTCCCCTTATTTTTAACTAAATTGAAAACATTTTTATTATATTAAAAACAGTCAACCACATAATTTTCTGAGTGTATTTCTTAAAAATATTGCAAATCTTTCAAAATATTTGCTTAAGTATCGTTATTTAAATTTTTGCAGCAGTTCATCTATTTTTTCTTTTAATGTAAGATAGAAAAAACCGATTAACCGGTTGAACCGGTTTTTTTTTTTGGAAACACCGAATCCGGTGTTTCCAATCGTTCAAACATGTTTTCCGAGCGTTTTAATGTGAAATAAATAAAATGAAAATAAATGTAAAAATCAAAAACGAACCGGTTAAAAAAAATGTTAATAAACTAAAAACCGGTTTTTCAAATGAAGGATTTCAAATCAATGTTTCAACATATAGAATGTGGTTGCAAATATATCAGCTGGTGGGCGTGGCAGATAAATAAAAATCTAATTTGAGCACGAAGCCTATGCAAATTTCGTAGCGATTTCTTAATTCTGTAGCATATGGTTTATTTTCAGCCCACTCTATTGAACAGCAGCAGCCATATTATAATAGCTGCTGTTCTTTCTTGGAGCAGTGTTAATTAAATTCTTAATATTGTTGTTTAATATTTTTGTATTTGTTGTTGCTGTATCTTGGTTTTGAAATCTTAACTTTAAGTACTTAACGCCTCGTATAATTGTTTGAATACTCTATGAAAATATATTAGACTTGCACACACACGCACGCAAAGTTAAATAAAAACCACGTACATTCTTAGATGATAATATATCAGATTTTTGTTTTTTTTATAACAGAAAACGAAAAACCGTAACCAAATGTTGGCAATTAAAGAAGTAAGTAAATGAAAATTTTTCTAACCATTGTTATCCCAAAGCAATAAAGCTCTTTCAAGTGTAATGTAAAGAAGGCGGTTTCTATTGTTTAAATATAATATATGTATGTGAATGTATGATTTTGTTATTATTTTGTTTTTGTTTTTTTTTTGTTCTGCCTACATTATGCATATATGATAATGTTCCATAGAGACTGTCAAAAAAAATTGTTAAAATTGTTAGCATGCAAACACAAAAGCCTTCATAAAGATGGAAATAGTATAAAATTGACATGCATATTTATGTTTGGATATGTTTGTTTGTGTTTGTTAGTATGTTTATATATATGTACATAGGATATATTTTATGTTCACACGCACCAAATAACATTTTCATTTTATGACACATGCGTTTATTTTTCCGCCAACGGCGTCTATTTGGTGGGTTGTGTGTGTGTGTGTGTTTTTTTTGTATCATAAAATTGCTATCTAGGGACTTTCATATTCATTTATTTTTCTATATTGCATGTACATACATATGTGTTAATGTTGTTTTTATTTTAGACATTTGTTAATTTTTTTCTTATATGTATACGTTCATATTTATATGTTGGTATGATTCAAATATGTGTAAAGTATAAAAAACAGATTATATAACAATTTATAAATACAAACTCAAAGTTCTCATTAAATCTGAAAATTAATTGGTATCATAATGTTTTTAATTGGAAATAATTAAATTAAATTAATATGATTCCCTTGCTAGTCTTAAAATAGTTTCATCTTAACAAATTTTTACCGTAAAACCCTTAGCAAAAACCCAGGAAATATAAAAAGTTGAATGATGATTTTTTCATCATGCTGCTGACCAAATAAAGTAACAAATTATTGCATTATTTCTATATTTGGTTTTATCCTCAAAACATCGAAGATGACATTAAAAACTATGAGATCAAACTTGCATTTGGTTTCTTCTTATACATTTGAGTTTGATCGAAATAAACGTGTAAGCTGCGGGTGGTTTACCTTGTAAGTATGTAGTTTTGCATATATTGATAGAAGTATATATTTAATTAAGTACAATTTTTTTGTTTCAACAAAGAAATCAAGCTATGTTTTTAGAAAATCTGTGGATAAATTCTGGAGTTAAGAACCATTTAGTTTCATGAAGTGTATGAATGTTCACAAAAATGTATAGTACTAGGCGTATGATTAATATATTCTGATATTAAATTTATACTAAAACATATTGCTCATACGTCTAGTATAACAAAATAACAAAATAACATTTAAAAAAAAGTATAACAAAATAACATTTAATTAGTACTAAATGAAATATTTAATCGTTTTGGTAGAAAATTTACAAAAAAAAAGAGGAAAAATATGCAAAATATGTTAAAAATTTTAATTTATTTTACAAATATTTGTGGTTATGTTCAATGGATTTAAAAAGCTTATTTCTCAATTTATTCCTTAAGATGTGTAGTATGAATATAACTATAATGTGGGCAATTTTTTTAATCAGCGTTTTTTTTTATATAAGAATTTAAAGACAAATTAAAATAAAATTCAATTTATAGATCCTTAAAATACTCTTTGACATTTCATGTTGCGATTTTGAAAGGTTATTTAATGTAGAATTTATAACCGTACAAAAAGGAATGATTGTGAATTACTGCTTTTCAATATTAAGCCATTAAATTTTTATTATTTTATGAAAGGTTAAAAAACGAAGACCGATATTTTGAAAACAAGAATTAATAATTGTGATATCGGATGGGGACATTCTATTAAAGCACCATTTTCAAGCTCCATATTTAAATACAATTAGTATATAAGACCTGTCAAATTAGTGATAAACAAAAGAATATATGATAAATGAATAATGAAAATAAATCACTTTTTGTTTAACCACCAAGCTCAATACGTCATAATAATTTATTTTCTAACTTCAGATTCATAAATAGGATGCTAAATACTTGAACGAACGTTTAAGTAGAAGTTAAGAGATCTTAATTTTTGTTGAGTAGTAAAATTATTTCAACAAATAAATTATAGCAATTGTGGCATAAAAATTGGTTGCGGAATTATGCACTATTTTTAATAAAAGTTCTGGACTGCTTAAATTTTATGAATCCTACTGTCATTGAAAAATACACAATACTTTACCCATTTTAAGCTCATGGACATTTTTGGAATGTTTTGAAAAAATAGTAGGATAAAGTTTGTATCATAGTACTATTAGTAGAGTGGTCTCAAAAAGCATCCACATTTCTTAGTAACTATCCCCTATTCCTTAGTAACTAAAAACTCTCTGGGACAAGTTTTGGTTAAATTCATTAATATTTAGAGATAGCACAAAAAGTTACCTTTTAAGAAACAGCTCAGCAGAAGCTTTCGAAGATTCAAAGACTAGCATGTCTGAAAATTATAGGTGCAATGAGTTCGACTTCAACTGCATCACTGGAGGTGATTTTTAACCTGGATCCTTTGCACCTAGCGATACAGGGAGAAGCTATGAAGCAATCAATCGAACTCCACAAACTATTTAAGTTCAAAGAATGTGACTATAAAGGCCATCTGAAGATCCTTAACGAGGCCAGTTCCATAAAGAACATGACACTATGTAGTGACCAAATAAATCCAGTGATTGAACTAGGAAGAGAATACAAAGTTCAAATCCCAACAAGAGAAGAATGGGAACTTGATCGCCCATGGTTGAAGGAATATGCACAGAAGTGGCATACTGACGGATCCAAAACTTCTAGCGGAGTTGGAGCCGGTGTATACGGACCTAGGTGCAGAATTTACATACCTATGGGCAAAGATTCAACTATATTTATTGCAAAATTATATCCAACTATACAGCAACGACCGAACTTCTGAAAATAAATCTTGTGAGAACAAGGATAAACTTAATATCGGACAGCCAGGCTGTAATAAAGGCCCTGAAAACCCCCATCTATCGCCATAGATCAGTGCTAGAATGCCATAAAGCTCTCAATCAACTGGCGACCAATAATAAGGTAACAATTATTTGGGTACCCGGTCACAGTGGGCATGAGGGCAATGAAAAAGCTGAAGAACAAGCGAGACTAGGTGCGGAACTGCCATTTTTAGGCCCGTGTCCTCATGAAAAAAGACATCACAAATATGATATCAAATCTGATCAAGAAAAAAAGTTCTTATCATACAATGCAAAGAGGGGCAGAGAAGCCCTTCAGATAAACAGACCAAATCTATGACTCCTATGTGGAACACTCACAGGACACTATCCATGTAATTACATCCTAAACAAAATAGGACATGATCGAGATACGACATGTAGAAATTGTATGAAAGATAAGGAGACCATGGAGCATGTAATGGCTAAATGTCCTGCCTTTGCATACCTACGATTTATCACATTTGGCAGACCTAATATCATGAAGGAACAATACAAGAAGCTGAAAGTGAAGAACATTGTACTGCTACTCAAGGCTACACTGGAGGACAACTGAGGAAAATACTCGAGGGTGCACATTATATCTACTTGGTCGCGGTGCTGGAGATACAGACTACTCAACCCTACTACATCGTAAATCGTGAATTTTAAGAATTAATAATTCGTCATTAGAGTAATTTATATAAAAAGTAGGGATGACTTTAAATTGTATAATTTTTTAAACTATACGCCATAATTTAATAAAATTTTTCCAATATAGTCTGTACAAAAGGAATATGAGATTAAAAACTTAAAAAAAAAATTGTAACTTTAAAGTAGTTCACGGTTTTTTTTTTTTAATTTATACATAAAAACTAAAAAAATGTAAGAAAAAATTCAACTTGGTAATACTTAGCAAAAATAAATGGAAGTGATTCTTAAGGAATTAATTTTTCATTAATTCTAAAGTATCGTTTAGTTTTGGTTTTCCTCTTCTACGGCACTTCTCTTTCACAATTTTTTAATGAAATTTAACACTTTTAAAATCTATGACGGGTAACTTATTTTAATAACAACCAAAATTAAACATTAATCATAGATATTTCCTTATAAATTTGACATTTATAACTATGGCTTAAGTTTAAGTGATTTGTTTTAATCTTTAACTTACAATTTACCAAATTTTAAATTCTTAAAATCGTAGTTATTATTGCTATAAAAAGAGAAAAAAAATTCTTTTAAGAATTTCGAATAAAGTTATTTAGTAAATAAATCCCGATTACTGAATGTCCCGTTATATTTAAACCAACATTCAAATTCCCATTTAGAAGCTAACGGCAGATTATGAAAATAAGGCTACCGAATACTGATGTCCTGTTAAAATCTAAATTCAAAATTAATTTCCGAACATCAAAATTCAAAATAATTTCCGAACATCAAAATAATTTCCGAACATAAAAAAATGTTTTTCCTAAATTTCTTTGGCAGACCATATTTTTTTCCATAATGGCATATTTGTAGGTTTGTGTATCTCGCGAATTCGAAGTTTTTTTTTATTTTGGACCACCTTAACTAATACACTCAGAACATTATGTAGTTAACTATTTGTAGTTTAATAAAAAAGTTTTCCGTTTCATTTAAAAATAAAGGAGCATACATTTTATTCGAAATGATTTACTATCATTTAAGGATTTTTTTCAGTTTGATTTATTTTTTTCATTTGTTTGAAATTTAATAGAAATTTACCCACAAAACGGAAAATTGTAGTAATAGTTATGTGGTGTCTGTTTCACAAAAAAACAAAATATATATGTATTCAAAAAATGTCCATTTTTTTATTTAAATTGGTTGTAAAGGGTGTCCCAAGAAAACGCAATTTTTAAATCTGGCAACATTCGAAGTGTTATTGTTTGACATTTGAACAATTGTTATTGTTTGCTAGTAGAAGGTATGAGGTTAGTAAAAATGGAGCGCTACACGAATGAACAACGCATTCTCATTGTGAAATTGTTTTACCAAAATGGTGAAAGTTTTGCGGCTACAGTTCGCAAATTGCGATCAATTTGGGGTCACAATAATGCTCCAAAAGAGTCAACTGTAAAGAGATTAATGGATAAATTTGCCGAAACTGGTTCTGTTAGTGATGTAAAGACAACAACGCGCCATCGACCAGGTCGATCGACCGAAAATGTCGCAGCTGTACGTGATGATGTCGCTCAAACTTCATCCACCTCAATTCGACACCGAGCTCAGCAAATTGGTGTCTCCAAATCCACTTTGCAGAGAATTTTGACGAAAGCTTTGCATCTTCATGCATACAAAGTTCAATTGACTCAGGAACTGAAGCCAGCTGACCATGGACAGCGAAGGGAGTTCGTTAATTGGGTATTGGAGAGACAACATGAAAATGCTGATTTTGCCGATAAAATCATCTTCAGTGACGAGGCCCATTTTCATCTTGATGGCTTCGTCAATAGGCAGAATTGTCGCATTTGGGGTGAGGAAAATCCTCGAGTGATTCACGAGAAGCAAATGCATCCTCAACGTGTCACTGTGTGGTGTGGTTTTTGGGCTGGAGGAATCATTGGACCTTTTTTTTATGAAAATGAGGCAGGTCAAGCGCAAACAGTCAATAGTGTTCGGTATCGTGAAATGATAACCAGTTTTTTCTTGCCTAGAATTGAAGAAATGAATGTGGAGGGCATGTGGTTCCAACAAGACGGCGCCACATGTCATACAGCCAGAGAAACAATTCAATTGCTGTATCAGTCATTTCCCGGTCGTGTTATTTCGCGTTTTGGAGACCAGAATTGGCCGCCTAGATCGTGTGATTTAACACCATTAGATTTTTTTTCTTTGGGGTTCTTTGAAGTCGATGGTTTACGCGAATAAGCCGACGACGACTCAAGCCTTAAAAGAGGAAATTGGACGCTGCATTAATGAAACACCGCAGCATTCATGCAAAACGGTCATTGAACATTTCATTAAAAGATCGCGTGCATGCCAGCAAAGCCGCGGCGGCCATCTGCACGATATATTGTTCCATACATAACCTCATTCTGTCTACTTTACGATATAATAAAGTTTCACGATTTTTTTTAAATATCTGTGTTTTATTTAAAATTTAAAAATTGCGTTCTTCTTGGGACACCCTTTATGTCTACAAAATTATTTGAATTCAAATTACAAGAACTTCATAAACAAACATACATACACATACACATTTACACAAAAAGTGTCTATAGCTATGCATACCAACATTTTCTTGTTTAAAAAAAAAAAAACATAAAATACAAAAAGGAAAAAATATCAAATATATGATAAAGTCATTTATTTTTCAGTAAGTTATTTAACCAACATTCAAAAATAAATAACAAAAGGCATTTAGTTTAAATAAAAATTAAGTAGACCGGTTTTTAAATGAAATATCATTTCTTGTAAATGACAGTTTCTGTTATTTTAACTTAGAGACTATTTTAGGTGTAGTTATTGTTTTGGTAAAAATTTACTATGCGGGCAATGATAAAACAGATAATATAGTACTCTTTGTGCCACAATTTCATTTCAAGATTTGGTTAGTTTTTTAAATAAAAAAATTTTATCTGAGCTCCTCCTAAACGGCGGCATTTGATAAAGACGCGTGGTACTTCCCCTACAAATCTTCTTTATGTATATCATTCTACTGTACGTGTGTATGTCACTGAATAAATTTTTTTTGCATGCGTTTGGGTGCCACCTTGAATGGTTTACATTCACAAACCAGATCGGCAGATGGCGCTGCAGACGGTATCTAGGTTATTCAACTACACTGCTGTGTAGTTACGTAAATATTGAGTGTTGTTTTAAAATAAAGAAAATTAAATATTTTATTATTTGTTTTTCTTTTCATACTTTGGTTAATATCCTAATCGCTTGAAATATTATGCAGGCCAACGTCTGCCGTGTCAGCTGGATACTATACATCTTTGGTGAAAGTAGGCAATGCCACGCCGCTTTTCAAAAAAGGCACTGGTGGCCTTTCTTACTATAATAGACCAATTGGCATGAAACCTTTCCAATAAAAATAAAATTTGAAGGCAAAGCAACGTTTGCCGGGTCAGCTAGTAATTATATAAAAAACCTATTTTTGATATTTTTCAGATGAAAATAGTACCATTTTTTTAAAAATGTTTGGTATCTAAGTGAAATTTCCATTTATCATCAGTACTGGAGGAAACAAACAAAAAAAAAAAACGGTTAAACCGAAACTTAAATCCACAAAATATATAACATGTAAAACGATACAGTTGAAATTTAAATTAAAAATTTGTTTTAATTTTTAACAAAAAACTTTTTTGTTTTTCTAAAGCCGATAATATAATTTCTAAAAGTTGTAACCTTAAAAATTATATGTTTCACATGTAGTTACTATATTTTTTTTAAATAATATTTGTTGTTGGTGGCCTATATTGTGACAAAAAATAGATATAACAACAACAATGATGACAACATGAATGGAGCTGTTGTTTTTTTTTTTTTTTTTGTTGTGGCGGCGCGCTCATAATAAAATATTTAGTGTTACTCTAGCCAACATCCATCACTTTTTATGTTAAGTGTCATAGCTACCAGCGCTATTGTTGCTATTTGTAATAACATTGTAGGGGTGAATATGGGAGATAAAGATGTTGATGTGATGATGTGTAGCTTTTCTTTTTCCTAGTGATTTATTTTTTGTGTGTTGTTGTTGTTGTTATTATTATTATTTTGTGCCTTTACATAAATAGCGACATCAAAGTGATTGCGTTGATGGTTTACTGTCTTTTACATTGTTTTGAATTAATGCCTTGCAAAAGTGTCATCAATGGCTGTTGTAGCATTTATTTAAAGTTATATTGTGCATATGTGATATAAGATGTTTTGGAATATTTAAGTGTCAAAGCAAAAATCTTAAACAATTTCAAAAACTCTGTATAAGAAGAACTGCTTATAAAAATTAAATAATTATTTCCAAGTAAATTTTTAATCCAACAAATGTGTATTAAAATGAAAAATTTACACAAGTGAATAATTACGAAATTTTATTAAAATAGCCCAGGTCTGATTGGAAATAAGCACATATAAGACTTCTTTATCATACATCAGTCATTTGTCGTCTTTATTCCAAGTTCTAAAATTTGCATTTAAAAGGTGTCAATTTCGGAAAATTGATATGCAAATTTCTTAATAAAAAATACTATATCATATAATGTCATATATTTTATTAAGTATTATTACACTGAACTCAACAAGTCAATTTGTAATAAGATTTCTTATCTAAAGATACAAAAAAGTTTTGTTTTCCTACTTAAGAAGTTTTTTTGTTTCTTTTTCTGTTTTATTATTCTTTTTTTTTTGCAAAATTACCATTTAGTTTATTTGCTTGTTTATTTCATTGGAAAAACTGAAAACTTAAGTTTACTTTATTAGTTTACAGTTAAAATGAACAAAAAAAAAAAAAAAATCTGCAATTCTTACAACTAAAACTTTGTTTTAACTAAAAAAATGTGAAGAGATTTCAAAATAAAGAGAACAGAAAAAATTGCAGCAATACACGTCAACATTTTCTAATAAAAAACTATAAAGAAAAAAATCCTTAAACAGAATAATTGGAGAACAAAAAAAATGTAATATAAATCTCAATAAATGGCACAAAGTCCACAGCATGAGTGACAACAACACAATGAAAAATATTTTAACCCTCAATGTCAAAAGAATGTTTTAAAGCACTTTTTTTTTTTTTTTTTTTTTTATAAGTTTTATTAACATTTCATATAAATACAATTCATTATTAATTAGGCCTCAGCGCCCCTAAGGGGCATTATTGAGGCAAGTTGGCAAATACTGTCATTATAACTTAATTAAATAACATGAGTATGCATAATAATAAAAAAAAAAAAAATATATATATATATAATTATAATCAAAATTATTTTTAAAGTATTAACTTACGAAAGAAGCATTTCAAAATTTTCAAAAATATATTCTTTTAACTCTCTTTTAAAATTTCAAATTATGTTTATTGTTTTCAACCTTAAAGGTAAGTTGTTGTATTCAAAACTTCCCATATATTGTATTCGCTGCTTTGTTGTTTCCAATCTGCACCTTGGTGTATGTAAGTTTCGCTGATTTCTCGTGTTAAAAAACGATTGATTTTGAACAAAAGTTATTGTACGATATCCTTTATTGTGTAAGGATTTAAACATATACATTAATAGCTGATACTTATATAGTCCATAAATAGGCAAAATTGGTTTACAGATATTGGCATAAAGAGATACAGTTGGGTAAATTATTGGTAAATTATGAGTTGTTTTTAAGGCTTTATTTTGCATAACTTGCAGCGACTTTAAATCATTTGTGTTTTTGTATCCATATATTATTACCATGTAATTTAAGTGACTTTGTATCAGGGACTGATAGATTAAAAGCTTAGTTTTCTTATTCAGTTTATTTTTCATTTTATATAATATACCAACAGCCGGAGCAATCTTTCGCTTTACTTCTGCAATATACAAATCCCATGATAGATTACTTTGTAAAACAATTCCCAAATATTTTACTTCATGTGTTTCAAAAATTAGATTTCCGTCTACAAAAATATTAAAATTATTATTTAATGCATGTGAATGTGGCCTAAATCTGATAAGTTTAGTTTTATTTGCATTAAGTATCAATTTATTTAACCGTGTATATTCGAAAATAAGAGCTACATCTCGTTCCATATTAGTCTTCAGTACCAAATCGTTTTTGTAGGGATATAATATACAGACATCATCAGCAAACATATATAATCTACCAGTCAGATTCAAGTTACAAAGGTCATTTAAATAAATAGAAAACAGCAAAGGTCCCAAGCAACTACCTTGAGGCACTCCACTTTCAACATTTAACATTTCACTTTCACATTTACTTTCACTTTTAAAGTTAGAATTTTTAAGAAAGATTATAGTGTATTGAGTTTAGCAGCAAAACAGAGTCAAAGTCGAAATTTCGTTAAAATAAATAAAAGTAAAAGCATTTTGTTCGCTTTTACCGGATTAATACCCTACATCAGGGATGATAATAATTGGGTACTATACATTATTAAAAATATTAAATTTTTTACCTCAAATGTACCAAAACTAGGTTTTTTGTACAATTTTAAAACTTTTTCATTTAAAAATTTTTACAAAATCTTTAAATCTACTTGTGTTTAAACTGAAATGAAGAAACTAAAACCTTTAATATGGTATTGGAAATAGTTTGGTATTATACCGTTATATTTTTAGGCAGCTATTTGTGCTGCATACTTAATACGAACTTTATCATCCCCAAAGAATTAATTTTCTACACAGAGAAAATAGATTCGTGCTGACATCCGAATTTGTAGCAAAGCTAATAGTTTGTTTGTTGTAACCGAAATTTTCGGTTGTGAAAATAGAAAATCAACTTAGACATGTTTGATTTCACTGTAACAAATTCGGTTTTTAGCATGAATCTGTTTTCAGGGTTTATGAAAACAGCAGCTACAAAAAATTATATTACTGAAAAGTTGTAATACGAGGGCGGACCAATAAGTCCGTGACTTTTCGAACTTTCCTCGCAGTTATATGAAAGGCAACACTGCTCCCATCAAGTACCACCTGTTAATAGACTACTGTCAAATTTTGAAATAATTCCGTCATTTACTTTGCGTTTAACAGCTGTTCAAAATATACAGCCTCGTGGATTTTTTAAAAATGGAAAAAAGTGAATTTCGATTGCTCACTAAACTTTATTTTTTACGAAAAAAACGTCAATCAAATCAAGGAAAAGCTTGACAAATACCATAGGGACTCTGCACCATCAATTTCAATGGTAAAAAAGTGGTTTACTGACTTTCGTTGTGGTCGCACAAGTACCAATGACGCTGAACGTTCTGGACGGCCAATTGAGGTCAATACACCCGAAAATGTCGAAAAAATTTACGATATGGTGTTGGCTGATCGAAGAGTTAAAGTGCATGAGATTGTTGATGCCATAGGCATTTCATATGGCAGTGTGGTTTTGATATTAGATGATCAGTTGGATTTAATAAAGCTGTCTGCAAGATGGTTGCCGCGTTTGCTCTCAATTGACCATAAACGTAATCGTGTGGCAAAATTCCATGAATTGGGCTTCGAATTGTTACCTCATCTGCCACATTCTCCGAATTTAGCCTCTAGTGACTATTTCCTATTTCCAAACCTAAAGAAATGGCTCGGTGAAAAAAGAGATTTAGCTCCAACGATGAAATTATTGATCAAACAAATGCCTATTTTATGGACCTCGAAAAATCCTATTTTTTTAGAAGGGATGCAAAAAAAAACTGTGTTTCATTCAGAAAGTCACGGACTTATTGATCCTCCCTCGTATGCAAAAAATTGAAAAAGTGGGAATTTTCGAGAATACTACCAAATGTGTGAAGGAACTACTATAGTGCATTTAAGGCCCTTAAAGTATCACAAAAAGTACAATATGACGAATTTTATCATCCTCGTCCACCTCAGTATAAATAAAAAAAATAAAAGTTAAAATACTGCGGATGTGAACAAAATAATTTTGAGGTAAAAAACTTTTTTGGATTGTTGTGGTTAAAAAAAATTTGTGTGGTGAAAAAAGTTGAGGTGAATACAGAATATTATTTACCTCTAAGCATCTGGTTAAAAAATATAAAAAAAAATGTTTTATTCTTCAAAAGCTAATTTGAAATTGTACTAAAATTCACCAATTTGCATGAAAAAATTAGAGGTACCTTCACATTTTCACTGATAACTTTTTATACCATGGACCGATTTTATTTATTTTCAATAACAAACTTTTGCGGAATATGTCTAATAATATAGGTAAAAATGAGAAACGTTTTCGTCTTCGATTGAAATCTCAACAGACAGCGCCAGATCAATTTCAAATACCATAAAGATCATGAATATAATTATATTTATTTACTTTATCAGATCTCAGATCTATATTTCCACATATTACAAATTCAATGATAAACTGTTATTGTACCCTCAGCACATATGATGGAGTGTATACGCCAAAAAGGGTTAAAATATTCGGTGAAAGGATTGTTCGTAAAATTAGATCAACAAATTTTTTTTTTCAAAAGTTCATTCACAGTTGCTATTTTACAGAGCAACAAGTCTTAAATTTTACGGCAGAGATTTTCTTTTTATGTTTTTAGCAACCCCTAGTGAAATTATCAGCTAAACATATTTGCAGCACATTTTGATACATACACAGAGAAAACAGATTTATTGCGCCAACCGAATTTATTGCCAACAGAATAATTTAGTTGCAGCAAGCGCATAATTCGGTTATCACATGTATTCCTTATCCGTTTGAAATATATGATTTCAACCGAAATTTTTTTATATTATCCGAATTTCGGGCTCTACACAAAAATATGTCGGTGGCTAAAACCAAACCATTCGGTTGTCACAATGAATCCGTTGTCTTTGTGCAAAAACATCGTTGTAGGGGAATTTTTGGTATTTGATACTTAAATGGCACTTTTCAACAAACTACAGATAAGAGAAAAAATTTTCCATAAAATTTCATTGCGGGTATCTGAAGATTAAATTTAACTCAAAAGAATTTAAGCACTGGTATTGGAGCCTTTTTTCATAGAGTATTGATAAAAAAATGAAATTTTAAAAACTGCGTGTACCCATCCAGCGCTAAGGCCTTTTGGGGTTTTACTATATGAAACTTATACATTCGCCTAGTGTAGCCGCCATACCATGACCTTAATTTATTTGCATAATGTTATCAAATCCTTAGGACATTATCATCTAAATTAAGCTAAAAAATGCAATTTGTTAAATTTACTTTTAAATACATAAGTAGCTTAGCTTAGCAAAACCAATATTCGTGCAGTAGAGGATTAACAAATAAAACTATACATATATGCTACTATGTGTGTATGTGTGTGTGGGTGCAATAATATATGTCTAAATGAATAAATAGATAAATGTCATGGTAGATGTGCTGCAATAATATAAAATGTATTATTAGCATAAAAATGTTTAAATTGTGCAAATAAAGGAATGAAGACAAAAAAAAAAATGGAGCTACTCGTTTATGTCTGCAGCATATAAAGAATAAGAACAACAAAATCTGTTACAAATAAATTTAGCCATCATTCTTTTACTATTTGTTCGATGTCTTTCCTTTTTCCTTTTCAACTCTTACATCTATCTAACGTTTATATAAATGTTGAAAACATTTTGAAATCATATAAGAAAAAAAAAAGTATAGGAAGGTTAATTGATAATTTAATTCAAGATAAACACTTTTGGGTAATTTTTATTTAAATGCAGTTTTGTATTTTTTTTAGAATTTAAAATTAATAATTAAGGGAAGTGTATTAAAAGAACTATATCGTAAGCGATATATAGAAATTTCAATATATTTTTAATAATAATTTCCTAACTCATCAATACCACGTCAAAATCAGAAGAAATTACAAAAGTGTCAAAATTACCAAAAAACATAGAAACATCCCTCAACACATTACATTTCAATGGTCTCATAAATAAAATTCCCCTTTGACTCATTTATGGCTTTAAAAGTATATAATTTTAAAATTGTTATCTTGTTTTTTTTTTAAATTCTTACCAATTAAGCCACTTATAAAGTAGTATTCATTGATACACATATATGTATGCACTCATATATAAATATATATTAGTTGAATAGTAGAGCCACCATTTTGGTTTAAAATTATTGCTCATTCATCCATAAAAATGTTACAATTTAAAATCAATGCTACCAAATGAATGTCAAGCAATATATTTCCTGTACTTGTGTACACATACATACAAATGAACATTTACTTTACGGGCACATTCTTTCATGTAAGTAGACAAACATACACTTACATAAACTAAAAGATTCACATACACTTACATTAGCTGTCAACAAACATACATGCATAGAGGTAAGGGTGGATCGTTAGGAAGTTATTAGAGATTTATTATCTTTCTTTTTTTTTGTATGGCAATTTTAAGCTAAATTTAAGTTTATTTTTAGGTTACTACAGCGCTAAAGGCAACATATCTGTGTGTATAAGTTGAAAACTCTTGACTTATGATTTATTTACATTTAAAGATAAGGATGCGAAATGTCTTTAGTATAAGTGAGAAATTATTTGAATAGCTTAACCCCAAGTGTATTTTAATGATCAGGTATGAGATGTTAAATTATTGCCAAAGATATTCTTCATGCTTTTGAACAATTTTGTCAAGAAAACAGGTTTGAAATTTGTTCAAAATGTTTTTAAAAACTCCAGTATTTGGAAGATGTGGATTTATTTTTGTAAAAAAATAAAAATATTTTTGTTTGTTTTTTAGCTGTAAGTGAACAAAACCAGCCTGGTTTGAAACTTGCTTAATACTTGGATTAGCTAAAGGTTTTACTAAGAAATCTTTTAAGCCGATCCTTAGTCCGGGAAATAAAATACAGTGTTTGAGTTAACATACGATCCTACATGGGAGTGCTCAGCAAGCCCATTTTCACTGCACTGCTAGCTCCAAACTTTTTTTCTCTCAAGTTGGTATAACTGTCCTGAGAACACATGCAAAGTTGCAATTCATTCTGTCAATTCTTTCTTTGTTTACAAGCCATTTGAAGTTGACGTGTCATTGATTTTTTTAATATGGAAAAAATTTAATATCGTACAGTCATTAGATTCTTTATTTTGAAGGGTTTAAAAGCAATGGAAATTTATGAACAATTGTAAGAAGTGTATAAGGAGTCATCCCTTCAAAACGCACCGTTGAATTTTGGGCTGGTGAATTTAAACGTGGTCGTACCAGCCTTAAAGACGACCCACGCGAAGGACGACCAAAAACTGCAACCACAGCAGAAATCATTGAGCAGGTACATAATATGGTTAGTGAATATCCAAGTTTGACTAAGCGTGAAATTGGTAATGCCATAGGCATCTCAGAGGAACGAGTACTTCATATTTTACATGAAGAATTACGTATGAAAAAACTGTTTGAAAAGTTAGTGCCGCACACATTAACAATTCAACAAAAACTGGATCGAAAACAAATTTCTCAGTGTAACTTGGAGCGTTTTAAGCCGAATAAAACCGACTTCTTGCGTCGTTTTATAACTATGGATGATACCACCATAATTCTTAATTGAAACAAGAACATTTACAGTGGACTGAAGCTGGTTGTTCAGCTCCAAAGCAGGTGAAGTCACAAAGATCAGCAAAGAAGGTTATGGCATCAGTTTTTTTGGAATGCAAAAGGAATTTTGTTGATTGATTATCTTCAGACAATGCACCTGCTCACAAAAGTGTTTTGACTAAATTCAAAGAATTACGAATTGCATGAACATCCACCGTATTCACCGGATTTGGCTCGCAGTGACTACTATCTCTTCAGAAATCTCAAACAATTCCTTCGTGGAAAGCATTTTTCGTCGAATGAAGGGCCATAGCAGCCGTAGACGGTTATTTTGCAGAGCTTCCGGAAAACCATTATAAAATTATTGGAAGATCATTGGAACAAGTGTATTGAGCTTCTAGGAGATTATATTGAATAAAAAAATATATTTCGTAACAAAAACAGTATTCTTTCATTTCGAGCGCAGGAACTTATCAACCAACCTGTACACGACGCCCATATTTGATTTAAATAAGTTAGTTAAGATTCGCAAAATTGCTTATATTTTTTCAGATTTCATTTATGATCCTTTTTCATTGCATCTAAAGCCGTTTTTATGGTTTAGTGAAAAATGAGATCTTTTGATGTTCCCGCATAAATTTAAAATTTTTAATTTAAATTTTAACGAGACAATCAGTAATCTGGCCTTACCCTCATTTTTCCAATGTCCCACTAGCTTTTACCTGGGAATTCAACTGACACATTTGTTGTTGTTTCCCATTCAGTAATCGGGCTTTATTTAATAAATTACTCTATACGAAATTCTTGCAATTTTTAGTTGTAGGAAATTTTTTATTTGTAGCAATAATAACTATGATGTGGTAAATGGTATTTAAAAGATTGAAACAAATCACTTAAACTTACACCATAGTTATAAATGTCAAATTTGTATAGAATTATCTATGATTTATGTTTAACTTTGGTTGCTTTTTAAAATAAGTTACTGGTCATAGATTTGAAAAGTGTTAAATTTCATTAAAAATCACATTTTTTGAAGTTGTGCAAAATAACTGCATTAGAAGAGGAAAATCAAAACTAAACGATACTAGAATCAATGAAATATTAATTCCTCAAGAATCGATTCTTTTTATTTTTGCAGGGTATTTTTATCTCTATATAATTTTTTGATATGTTTTTAATTTGGGTACGACGAGTTTCGATTTAAAATCAACTGAATATGGAACTTTTCAAAAGTTGACTTAAGCTAAATATGGATACTTGATGAATTTGAATACGTAGTATCGCTCTATTCCCTATTTTTGGACATAAGTTGATTGTGAAGTTTCTTCACTTCCTATTCCTCCATTTTCAAACTAACCTAAATAAAGTTTTTTATAATTTCCCTTGTAAAAGAGACTAGATTTTATCAGATCTGCCTTAATTTAATTATATATCATTGAATCTGATTCCAGATATAGATTGATCTAAGCAGATCTACTGCCATATCAAAGATCTGCAGAATTTATTGCTTATATTGGTCATATGGGAAAATATATGGTGCCAGATCATTTAATATTTAATATCAGATCTAGTAGGAGACCGTAGCCATTTCAAAGCTAACAAATTAAAAATGTATATAAAAATAAAGCTGTTTGTGATGACCGAAATTCGTTTAATGCAATAGAATTGTAGCTGAAACCATATATATAAATCGGTTCAAAAATACATTTGGTTGCGACAACCAAATGATTCATTGGCTGCAAACAAAATATTTGGTTGGCAAGAAATGAGTTTGTAAACATGAATCATACAAATTTTGATTACACCGAGAAAAGAGATTCGTGCTGACAACCGAATTTGTAGCCAATCGAATGGTTCAGTTGTGGTAACCGAATTTTTTGGTTGTGACAATTGAAAACCAATTCAAACATGAATAATTTTGCTGTGACAACACTATTTTGGTTGCTTCAATAACAATTCATTAGTCACAACCAAAAAAATCGGTTGCTGCAACTCAACCATTCGATCGGCAACAAATTCGTTTGTCAGCACGAATCTGTTTTCTGGGTGTACTATTGCTTTTTTGATTCGCTTATTATTTGATTTACTAAAAATCCAAAACCAAACCACCCTAATAATGTTACATTCCTATGTATGGGATGCTTCTTATAGATGCAATGAAGCATACAGCATTTCTGTGTGTGTGTGTTTTTGTTACGTTTTCGGTCGATTGTTACAAAAGTGCATCTGGTTGGAATACAAAAACAAATTTTAGTATTTTTTTGCTTTGTTTTTTTCACTTCTTTTTGGTTCTCTTTTTTTTTGTTTTTGTTTAGTTTATGTCAAAATGTAAACCAAGTCAACTAAAGTATAGATGCATGGCTTGGTTTTGTTGTTACTTTGTACAAAAAGAATGAAAGGCAAACATTGATACATACTCACGCATATCCACCATAAAGGAATTGAAGTGCAATGGCAAATAATTTTACTCATTGCAGATATAGATGAATGGAAAGGATGGAATAAAGTCAATCCAATTGCAAGGAAAAGTAAAATATAGTTGAAATACAATTGTTGCGACATCTGTTTCAATGTTACGTGAAAGTAGTACGAGTATGTTGAATAAAAGGGGAAACAAAATAAAGGAAAAATTACAAATGACAATTGCATGTCATATACATATATTAATATATATATATATAAAAAACACAGGGTGTTGTTGCATACTCTGTTGCAAAATTCTGTATAAAATTGTTTGTATTTTTTGTTTGAGAACGTAAGATGTATTGGGGATAGCGTATACGTAATATTTGAATAGGTAATACGAAAATATCAATCATACGTCCCGGTGTTTGATTACAAAATTCGTCTTTTGTTAGATTTAGTTTTTAGGGAAATAATAACAAAATCAGTATTAGATGAAAATTATTATTAAGATTTTTTAATAAAAAAAGTGTTATTTATAAAAGAGTGTTATTTCTTTTTCCAAGCTGCGTTATTTTCATGGCGTATGAGTAATATTTAATTTTAAATACAAATATCCCGTTCATGTCTTGTGAGTAATAAAGAAGAAATACTTAAAATAAAATAAATTAGTTATCAAAAAACTTATTATACATATATTTGAAATTTTTACAAATAAAATTTACAAAACTCTAAATAATTCACCCTGTATATTTTATATGATATTTAGTTCCTCACTATTGCTTTTTTATTATAGTTTATACATATTTTTTGTATGAAATACATATAAAGGAAAACGAGTGAGGTTGATTGGGTTCTTCTTTACTGCTTCACTTGTTACCATTGTCAATTTTTACTACAGCATTATTTTATAGATGACACAATGCAACTAAAGTGCAATTCTATGATGGCATGTGACATGCAACTTACATACTGAAAGATATATAGATGAAATAAATAAAAGAAAGCGACCAATGGTGTGCATTATTTTAAAATATTTTTTTTATTGAAGTTTTTTTATTTTGAAGTAGTTTTACATTAATATTTGAAAAAAAAATAAGAAGAATAAAAGCTTTGAAAGCTAAATTTGTAATCTTTATTAACAATTCTTATTTATGGATAGAATTGCAATCGAGAAGAATGTGGGTAACATGTTTTCAAAAGCAACTCGTAGAAAACAGAAGGAACATTTTTCAAATCTATTTAATCAAATCTATTTAATCAGTTATAGTTTTACAGTATTAATCAGTCCAGGCTTCTATCAGTTATGACTTTTAAAAGGTTGGCGTTTTTAAAAAGCCACGGTTCCTGTATAATAGTGGTTAAAATAATTTGACTCATTTTATATATAATTTTGCAATTATATTTTCTAAGGATTTTCTTGTTTAATTAAATTTGTTTTACCTTTTGTAGTAAATGTTTAAATTTAAAGTTTCAATTTTCTGGCCTAGAATTTGTACAGGCTATTCTAGAGACACCTTTCACCTTTTAAAGATTTATTTGGAAATTCGAAAAGAATCCATTCCCCAGGGAACACCCATCTTAATTAACAGATTTATAGCCAAAGTTTTTTGCTCAGGAAATTAATAGGGGAAAATTGCCGTTTAAGTGGATGTCTACTTTGTATGATAAATCTGCATTTAATGTTTCTTCCACCGACTATTGGACTGGGTGATTAAGTGTACACTTGTATATACCAAAAAGTACCTTATAAGTTAGTACATCTGCGAAAACATATTTTCATTTTCAGATTTCGAGCAGATAATTTTTGAATCCTCCGTCTTTGTGAATGACTACACGGGGATAGTAGCCTATATGCCAAATTTGAAAATACTAGCTCGAGTGAATTGAAATTGGTGATTAAGAATGAAAATTTTTTTTTTCTTGTTAACCCTATTTTCCCACAACATTTTAATTTTAAAGGATATTTCTTTAGTGACATAGCACATTTTTTAGGGTACAATATTTTTAATTTCAGATTTCTAGACGAAGGGGTTGGACAGGACGCTAAATGGGAGGCTTTTTCCCTTTTTTCCCCTCCCCGTATAAATGTCGTCAATCCCTATTGGATAAAGTAGAATCCATTTTGTCTAAATTCAAGTACACTCAGATAAAAATTTTGTCAGTTTTCAACTAAAATTCGGTAACTTTATCTTAAATCGGTTAGTACAACTGATTACTCTATACAATAATTTTATTTTTTTTCTCTAAAATTATGAGGTTCTGGAAGAGATTAGTTTTAGCCAAAGAGATTTGGTAGAGGTGACAAAAAAGTACACGTGCGTCACGTTTTGAAAGACCATATCGAAATTTTATTTTAGGGAGGGGTTAAAGTTTGACCTCCTTTTGCCTGTTCTTGCAGCATAATGGTATATGAAACTATGTGTTCTTTACATCTGAAGTGCAGGGTATGTTTAGGAACTTTGTAGAAAATATTAACACAAATATTTTTTTTGAACATATTTAACCTATGACTCTACCAAATAACGGGAATTTTTGGCTCTTTTATAATAAATTGTAAAAAACACCCCTAAAAAGGGAGAGAAAGGAAATAAAATATTAAAAAATTTTGGCTATAAATTTTAACTACATATGTCAGAACACATCAAAGCCCAAAACTTAACACTAATACCAATAATCACTCAAATTTAAGATAGCTTATTAGAATTGTACGAGGAACATTTTTGAAAAACATTTGATTGTGGTTTTTACGATTTGTTGGTAGAGAATTGCCTCCTCTTTGTGGTAGAGAATTATTAGAACCCTGTAATTTTTTTTGTGTTTTACTGTTTTATTGATTTACACAACAAAATTCGTTTAACAGAACTGAATTTTGGTTGCAACATCCAAAATATTTATCAGTAACATTTGTGAATGGTTGTCATAGTCGATTTTACTGGATGTCACAACCAAAATACACTTTTCAATTCGATTGAAACTTTATATTTCTCTGTTTAGCTGCAAACGGTTTGTGTTGGATAATTAAGAAGGCACTTTTTTTGCATTTTCACACCGTTTCCTTATTGGAAATAACAATAATACAAAATATCACTCTCTTGTCTAGTATTTCAATTTCACTCATTTCCCGTTCCTTTCATTTTCGTTCCACTTCTTTAGTTTTTCAATTCCACTTATATTAAGTTTCATTCCGTTTCATTTAAACTCGTTTCAATTTCCATTACATTTCATTCTACGGTCTTTTCCACTTACTCCCCGCCTATTCCATTTCGTCCCCTTGTATAATATTTCAAATCCAACCTTTCCGCTTTTCTAGTGTTTCAGTTTAACTCGTTCCCCATTCCAATTCATTTCGTTCCCCTTTTTATTGTGTATTCATTCCACTCATTCCTCGTTCCATTCCATTTCATTTATCTTGTCTAGTGTTTTAATTCCATTCATTCCTCATTCCATTATCATGCCTCTAGGCAAATCGGTTTGGGAAGTCCTATAATGGGGTTACTTTTCCCCTTTTTAACCCCACGTCTTGCCGCATTCCTGGCGAAAATTCCAAAAATATATTTTAATAGTATATATAGTAAATATATAGTTTTAGCCAAAGAAGGCCGTTAATGTGGAGACTTTTCCCCATTTTTTTTTTTTTAAATATTTTGACCCTCCCTGTTAGAATTTCTAAAAATCCCGTCTTATCAGTAAATTAGTCATACTACAAGAAACAAATATTTAAAATTGTATCTCTTTAGCCAAATGGCTTTGGGCATACCCTTAAATTTGAGACTACACTTTTTGCACCTCCCTGTTGGAATTCCCAAAAATCCTATCTTATCAGTGAGTTAGTAGTACTCCGAGAAACACATATTTCAAATTTCAGATCTAGCGCTAGAAGGCATCAACATATTTGAAACACATATTATAGATATTTTTTTTATTATTTGAGAATATTTACGTTTAATTAATTAGCAACAATTATAGACATAAACTTTATAATTGTGACTCTTAAATTGATAAATCCTATACTTCAATCTAATTATATTGATTCATTTGTATTACAATGCTAAGATATCTACTTTTGATGCCAATTATATAAAATACTTTTAGCTCTTCCTTTCATATAAAGAACATTAGTATAACAAAAGGATATAAATTAAAGGTAGTTGCTATTTCATAAATATATTTGAAAAACATTAAGAATAAACATGATTTTCATATGAATCATTAAAATGCTTAAGTGGTACAGATGACAACAAAAAAAAAAGTATAAAAGACTTAAAAGCATAATAATTTTAGCTTTTTGTGTGTGTGTGTGTATGTGTCTTTTTTTGCTTTGTTATAAGGAAATACGAAACCTAATTTTGCATACGCGAACAAGAATAATTTGTATTTTCTTTTCTGTTTGCCGGAAATGTAAGAAATGTATGTATGTATGTATAAATGTATGTACTAATAGAAGAAGTGTGTAATGAAATTTATACTCGTATTACTTTAAATCAATAGTACTTGTGCTGAAAAGTATAATGTTTCTTTTTCCATTGTACAAATAGAATAAGTATTAAGTAAGAGTACGTGTATTGTTTTTATAATGTATTAAAGTAAAACTCATTTCAGTTGAACTTGAATAAGACTAACACTCGGTTAATGGGAACTAATTCCAAAGTCCCTGCGATTTGTCAAAAAAATTTATATAGAAAAATCACTCAAACTCGCTTAAGATGAAATGTTCATTAAAAATATTTGTCATTTTTAATAAGAACTACCTAAAATTTTACAATTTTTTGTATGAACTTTAATTTGTAACAATAATGTTACAATAATATGGTCCCTACAGTTATATTATGATTCAAAAATTACCATATTATGATTCTAAATAAATACATTATGATTTTGAATTTATCATATGATCGCATGTAACAATAGTATAATAAAAATGTTATCATATTATGGTCCCCATAACTATTTATGATTTCTGGATTATCATTATATGATCCCTACAATCATATATATCATCCTTCTTATTATATTACGATTATTAATAAACATAATATGACTATCTAATATCATATTATGGCACATTAATAAGCATATTATGATTCTCACATATATATATTTTAAATATAAAATCCCAACATTTAACAATATATGATTGTTTTTTTTTAAACATTTTGTAGTAAAAACAAACTGACTGAACTGATAAAACATTGGTTTTTATGAAAACAAGATAATATTATGACTGTAAGTGTCAGTCAAGTTTTATTTGATGTATACTTATTTATTGATTGTTACCAGCATTTTATGGTTGCATAATCATATTTTTTTCATAGTCAAAGTTTTTGTTACCACAATATGGTTACAGCCAATTATGTTATGAAATAGAAGGTCTCAATCATAAAATTGTAAAATATTTACTATAATAATGATGGTAGCGACTATGTTGATGTTTAGAAAACCAATAACATTGTTGTGACAACCATACCAGATTGCAGCAAGCACAATATATTATCAGTGATCATGTCGCAATCATGTTTTTTCTTTGCGTGTATAAACCTTTCTTATAACGAACTAATAATAACCCGTCTCTTGGCGTTCGTTTTAGCCTAGCTTTATTGTATGTGTTTGAAATGTTTAAAAATAAAGTTTGTTAATTTCCTAATGCGTAAAGATTTTCTGTAGGCATAATTTCCTGTTGTTTACAGCATATGTTAGTTTGCTGTTTTTATTAGCTAGCTATTGTTGTTGTTGTTATTCAATATGTATAAACAAACAAAGGAATTCACTGATACAAACTCCCGCTCCTACTTGTATTACACTCACTAACAAATAAATATGTACTTATACTTTTAAACAAAGCAAGAAAAGTTCATGATTTTTTTTGTACATAAAAAATAATAAAAAAGAAACTTTAAACCCTGATGTTGTTTAAATTAAAGTACAAAATTAATATAATTCACTTTTACATTACATATACAAGAGTGTGTGTTAAGTAAGTGCGTGTGTGTGTGTGTGTATTATTGCAATTTTCGTTAGTTCAATTCTTAAAGCCCTTTAATACGAGTACTTATACTCATTGATGTCATACCCTAAGGATGTTGGTCTGCACTATATTTTGTTCACAGGAAATTAATTTAAAAGTGAATTTACAACACATACACAAGACCCGGATTAAATTGGAAATAACAAATAGGAAGTTTCAAGTTTTTGTTATTGAAGTTTAAAAAGAATTCTTTTTGCTAATTTAGTTTGATCTTAAATCAATTGATTTTGTTTAAATTTTATGTTGTCTGTTTATTTTCGAATTAATGTATTTTATAAGGCGATTGTTTTGTTATGTTTTCTTTTAGAGTTTATGAGCAGAATTTTAAATTATCTTGTAAATATATATATATGTACTGCCGGAAATATTGATAAAGTAAAAGAAAAAATAATGTTATGGTTTTTATATACATAAATCTATGTATACATGGATATGTAAAAATATGGCATAAGTGCCAACACAAGTTTAATTTAAACATATAATGGAGTTTGTTAGGGCTCGGTTAAACCCAGCAAAATAATTATCATAAAAAAGGTTTTAGTTTTATGTATTTTACTAACCAAAATATTCTTTTTTTTTTTTGTATTTTTTATCTATCTCTGGATCCAAACAGGTTTAATGTATGTTCGTGTATGCACCAGAGAACTGCAAAATAAACTTTTTTCTTGATTTAATCATACACAAAAATTCTTGTTCACATTTAATAATTCAACAAAATTCACTGCAGAATAAAATCAGCATCATGTTACTGAACGCGTAATTGGGATCAGTGTGAATCCTCTGTCGATTATGTTTACTGCAAATGTAATCACTCAACAAAAAGTCATCGTCAGAAAAAACAACAAACAACGCGTATGAGTGTAATCATAATTAAAAAAAAAAAATAGAAACACATTTCATAAATTATATTGTGTACATTAGGGTGGGATTTAAATCCGCTTTTTTCGAATTTTTATTAGTAATACAATACTAAAAATATTCTTCTTTGTGAAATAAAAATGTATTTTTTTTTGGAAAACAAATTAGGTCGATATCTCAGGCTTGCCTAATCCGGAAAAATTTAAATATTGTCAAAATTTTGTTTTCTTCTATTTTGATTGGAAAATTAGGCAATATTTAACTTTAACCGGATTGGGAGAGCCTGAGATATCGACCTAAATTAAAAAAAAAATCACAAAGAACAATATTTTTGGTAATACTAATAAAAATTAAAAAAAAAACGGATTTTAGACCCACCCTAATTTATGAAATGTGTTTTTAAAAAACCACCCCCTTTTAATACATAAAAAACTATTTTGTTTTAATTATGAATACACACATACGCTTTATTTATCGCTTTTTCTGATTTATTCTACATCAAAATAATTATTGTTGACTCAAACGAAAAGAATAAAATCAATGGTATAAAAACGACCGATGATTATAAATCAGTGACAACAATTTGCACGTCATTTGATTGATTTAAAATCATCAAGAAATATGTATGTTGGAGTATATTCAACGTTTGAACGCAAACACATATTTATTATTGTGTTGATTGCGTATGAACGTTTTGCAATCGGCATTTTCAGTTCTCTGGTATGCACATAAGCATACATGCATGTTCATACGTGGATACATAAATTTCCATACATTCATCCATGTCTGTGTCCATGTGTGTCCATACATGTGCATAAACGATCATACATGTCCATGTATGTTCATGACTTCTCAAACATTAGCATACATGGACATACATGGACATACATTAAACCTGTTTGAATTTTTTATAAATTCTAGCGACCCTGAGATGCTTCATTCCTATTTGTCCGATTTTTTCACCATATTGTAAGTGATTTTTTTCCGCTTATCGAATGATCTGGTATATGATCATATATGACAATACATGATACATTTAATATATCATATACGGCCATACACACCCAAACTTAGGATCCGAAGATATATGGTTTTATATGAGATCATGTATATATAGAGTTATGCATGGGAGTACATGATAATATATGCCACAGTGTTATATTTCTATACACAAGACCATGTATGATCATATATATTCAAATATAATTCTTTTTTTCATATCCCATGAAAAAATTAAAATATACGAACATGCACAATTTCATGTATGTGCATATACAGTTTCAGGTGTGAACATATAAGAAGATACATGTCATGTATGGAAACATATATGAAATCATGCATGCGTATTAAAAGTTCACATATGGAAATGTGTGATATCATGTATTGAAATATACAAGATGTATTTTTTTCATATAGGAAATATAGTCATTTACGAAAAAATAGGGACACTTGCATGCAACAAATTTAAAGTAAAAAAACACATATACATTTTGAGAAGAAACTAACAATATTATTTTTAGTTTATAGTACAACAATAATTCTTCATTTTGTACAACAATTCAAACTTTGTTGTTGCAATTGAAAAAAAACAACATTAAAAATTATTATAATTTCCTATAGTCGAATTTGAATAATAATAGGGATAGTAAGAAAATTGTTTGAAATATTATTAGTATTTTCCCAATATACCATATAGCAACCAAAATGAGAATAAGCTTAAATAAATAGTGTGTTTTAAGCATTTCTTAATTTCGTTTATTATAATGTTTATAAAATGTGAATTCACAAGCAGTATTTAACAATGCTTGAGAAAACATTATACAAAACTTTTTCTAAAGTATGCTTATAAACAACGCAGTATGACGATTGAAATAGAAATATTTTTCAATATATTCTAGTCTTGTTGTCTTTATTCTACGCTTATAATGCATACAACAAGTGCTGTTACTTTTTTTTTCAATTTGTCAAACGTGTTTTGCGTGTACATTTGGTTGTAAATTTTATAAAGTGAACGTGCAATTACATATTAAATTTAATTATTTTTATAATAATTTTTATTTATGGTTAAAATTAATTATAATTATTTAAAATCAATTATTTTTTTTATATTTAAAATTATTTATTATTATTACTTATATTTAAAATTAAAATAAAAAATAATATATTATATGTGAAGCTTATACTACAATTATGTAAAAAAGCTTTTAAATATATTGAGTCAAATAAGCTTTTCTATACCCAAGTTAATACAATATTATTTTTGTAAGCTAATTCTACAATTGCAAGAATAAGCTTATAGTAACCATACACTTATAATATTTTCACGAGGGTTCCGTTTTGATTTTTCTACAATTGTTGCGATAGCCTTTTTCAATATATTCTCACGTCTTTTTCAAGCTTAAGGCTTGTGTATGTAAGCTGATAATAATATTTTTCTCAAGCCATTTGGTATGTTGGGTTTTTTTTTTGGAAATATAATAGTAATCATTGTTTCTAATACACTCACAATATTATTTCGTTAAAAACAATTTAAAATACATATTAAATTAATCGAAAATACAATCAAAAAGAGGACTACTGATTTTCCATTATATTCAAACCATTTTGTTGTTTATTTTCAATCATTGTTTAATAATCGACAAAAGTGAAAACAATAGAAAGTCGTTTAAAATAACCATCAAATTTTTACTGATAAAAAGTTAGAAAAAACTACTTTTGTGGTTTGTTTTCAAATTGAAAGTTTTTTTTTATTTGTATGTAATTACAAAACAGAACACAACACATGCAGATGTATATATTTTTATTGGCTTTGTGTGTATGTATATTTGAATAATTTCTTGTAATTTTTATTGAAATCATTTTGTATAAATACAAACTATTTTGGTAAAAAAAACAAAAAGGAAATATCAACTCCTACTGAATTGTATGAATTTCATAAAATTTTACATTTAACTAAAAATATCAACTCCTACTGACTGTCTTTAAATTTTTATAGTTTGTTTTTTGAATGACTGATTCAATTGATTCTTCATTTAAAAACAAACTTTCCGTATTACTTTTTAAATAAACTACAGTCGGTAACGGAAAATATATTATGAGTGTAGATATACGCATTCCTGTATCTGATTTATGTAAATAATAAGTGGACCAAGTATGGAGCCAATGGTGAAAAAGGTATGGGATATAAAAAATCGGAACAGATTGCCATATGCATGAAATTTTCAATTTTTATTTCTGCCAGACTACTTTGTTGGTATTGTTTATCAATTATAAGTCAAACAAAAGTAGACCTGATCACTATTAAGTCCTTAGAATGCTGATTTCCTATCGAAAACCGGAAATTATTTACAAATTTTAAAGAGCATCAAAAGTTAAATTTTGTTTTTGGGTGTTTTCAATTCACATTGCAACAACTAGTTGATAGTTATTCATTTTTTATACAGGTTGGTTGAAAAGTTCCTGCGCTCGAAATGAAAGAATACTATTTTTGTTACGAAATATATTTTTTTATTCAATATAATCTCCTAGAAGCTCAATACACTTGTTCCAATGATCTTCCAATAATTTTATCCCATCCTTATAATGGTTTTCCGGAAGCTCTGCAAAATAACCGTCTACGGCTGCTATGGCCTCTTCATTCGACGAAAAATGCTTTCCACGAAGGAATCGTTTGAGATTTCTGAAGAGATAGTAGTCACTGGGAGCCAAATCTGGTGAATACGGTGGATGTTCAAGCAATTCGTACTTTAATTCTTTAAATTAAGCCATCGTCAAAACACTTTTGTGAGCAGGTGCATTGTCTTTATGAAAAATGATTTTTTTCTTCTTTAAACCAGGTCTTTTCTCAAGAATTTTCTCATCCAGCTGATCCAAAAGACTGCAATAATATTCAGAGTTGATTGTTTTACCTTTCTGAAGATAATCAATCAACAAAATTCCTTTTGCATCCCAAAAAACTGATGCCATTACCTTCTTTGCTGATCATTGTGACTTAACCTGCTTTGGAGCTGAACAACCAGTCCACTGTTAACGTTCTTGTTTCAATTTAGGATCATGGTGGTAGATCCAAGTCTCATCCATAGTTATAAAACGACGCAAGAAGTTGGTTTTATTCGGCTTAAAATGCTCTAAATTACGCTGAGAAATTTGTTTTTGATCCAGTTTTTGTTGAATTGTTAATTGTTTCGAAACAGTTTTTTCATACGTAATTCTTCATGTAAAATATGGAGGACTCGTTCGTCTGAGATGCCTATGGCATTAGAAATTTCACGCTTAGTCAAACTCGGATCTTCACTAACCATATTATGGACCTGCTCAATCTCTGCTGTGGTTGCAGTTTTTGGTCGTCCTTCGCGTGGATCATCTTTAAGGCTGGTACGACCACGTTTAAATTCACCAGCCCAAAATTCAACGGTGCGTTTTGAAGGTGAGTACTCTAACAATTGTTCATAAATTTCCTTTGCTTTTAGACCCTTTAAAACAAAGAATCTAATGACTGCACGATATTCAATTTTTTCCATATTAAAAAAAATCAATGACACGTCAACTTCAAATGGCTTGTAAACAAAGAAAGAATTGACAGAATGACTTGCAACTTTGCATGTGTTCTCAGGATAGTTATACCAACTTGAGAAAAAAAAAGTTTGGAGCTAGCAGTGCCATCTATTGGTGAGCGCAGGAACTTTTCAACCAACCTGTATATTATTGACTTGAAATAATCTGAACTTGTTTTTAACTTTTATGTCAGTGAAAAAAATCGATTATTGTTGTTGAAAGGCATTGAAATTTAGATTTAAGATTTTTCTTTTTAAATTCACTATATGTTTAAAAGGGGTTATTAAAACGAATTCAAATAAAAAATATCATTTACATTTTAAATAAAAACAGTGATTTATTTCAAACAAAAAAATTTTCTTTTAAATGTGAGCATATATGAAAAATACCCATGTAAAAAACGAAATATATATAAACATACATGATCATACATGGGCTTGTATATGATCATACATGGGCATACATGGTCATATACGTCCATACATGATCTCATATATGATCATATATCTTCGGATCCGAAATTTGAGGGTATATGGTGATATATGTGCATATATTATCATACATGCTCATATATTATTCATGTATGCTCGTATATGATCATATACGTCCATATACCCTCAAATTTCAGATCCGAAGATATATGATCATATATGAGATCATGTATGGTCATATATTGAACAATGTATGGACGTATATGACCATGTATGCCCATGTATGATCATATACAGGCCCATGTATGATCATGTATGCTCATATATATTTCGATTTTTAGATGGGTATTTAAAATATTAACAAATGAACATTACATATATGATCTAAAATATATATATATGACCATTAAAGGCTATATAACCTAAAATTTTGAATTCGATTATATTTGATTATGATACACATGATAATATATGATAATTTTCACCTAGGCTAATATGATGTAGCAGTTTATTTTATAATTTCAACGATTTTTGATTTTAATGGTTTGTTTTCAATGCTATTGGGAAAATAAAGCAAGCTTTTCAAATATAAAGATTTTGTTTATACCCTTCGTTCGTAATACATGAAAATATATCTAGGACTAAGACCCAATTAAGTTTATATATTCCTAATCCGTAAATGTTACTGGGTTATTAAATTGTTGGTATGTTTATGACTAAAATTATGCAAAGGCATTAACTTAGACATACATCACTTTAACTGCTTGTGCGTTTTTTTTTAGCTACTTTAGGTGTTTTATAACCACCACAAAAATAAAAAAAAATCTAAAAAATATATACTAACCATATAAATATGAACATTTTATACTCCAACATTATGTTGTATCTAGCCAAAAAAAAAAAAACGTTGACACTTTTACATATACATACAATCAAAATACACCGACAAGACAACTATTACATACATATATTCAAAACCATGACAAACATCTTTAAAACAAGGAAAAAAAACATATCATACATACATAAACTAAATACGTGCTAAGGTAATTGTAAAGTGTCAGCACTATGTCTTTTTAATGCCTTGTCTACCTTTTTTTTCGTTTTGGGTTTTTTTTTAACATATTATTTTTATATCAAATTTGATAATATTTTTTGTTGTTTTTAAAGGTGACATATATATATTTTACTATAAATAAATGTATGAATATGAGATAATAAAAATGTTAAAAAATTAAAGAAAAAAAAAATAAATACATTTGAAAATCCAAAAAATCCTTAGAGTCCCTGGAGATTTTCTTTTTTGTAATAGTAATCTCTCAATTGGGATTTTTAATAAACAAAATATGTTTGTAGGCATACTAAGATACTGCTACACCCTAAAACAGAAGCCCATATCTTCAAAATAAAGTGAGATAAAGCAAAGCGAACGAAAGGTTTGCAAACCAGAGGGTCAATTCTCGTTTTGTGAAACGGTGAAATGAAAAGTTTTTTCACGTTTTCATAGTACTTTTGATTCGCGTTCTGTGAAAAAATGTAAAGAAATATCAAAACGTTTTCATATGAAAAAAAAAGTGGAACGAAACAAGATTCTTTCACGATTGCACAGCACTGGCGATTCTTGTTTTGTGTAACAGTGCAAACAACTGTCAAAATATTTTCATATGAAAAAATTGTTTACACAGACTTTTTATAAGTGAAATAAACATGGAGAAGATTGTAAGAGGAAAGCGTGCCAGCGAAAGCCAAAAGGAGTATTTAATTAATTATTTAGAAAAGAATGTGGACATTGCAAACGATAATTAAGTAGTATAATTACCATAATCACACTTTTATTAATCCCATATTTACAGATTTGTAACTGCAGATGGTGCAAATTTAGAGACGAAAAGTGTAACGAATTAGCGGCGAGCCTTAACAGTTTTAGGTGGACTTAAAAGGACAGTGAAAAATGGCAAAAGTATGGCATATTTATTTATAGTTTATTTATATTCTTTATGAAATGTTTTTTTCTTTGAGTAATATTAGACTTCATACGCGCACCAAATATAGTTCACTTAAAGTACACTCACCAAAACAAATCTGTAATGGCAACTGAAAATTTTGCTGTTATTACGGAAAATTCTGCTAATTTGAGCCCAGCGGTATTTTTTGCTAATCTTAGCAACACATGTCTGCTGACGTGTAGTACAATGAAATTAGTAGAAAAATTAGTAGCAGCTACTAAATTTTAGTAAACTTTTTGTAAAGTGGAATTTAAAATCTGTTTGCTAAAATCAGCAAAAAAATTTACTAAATATTTAATATTAGTTCAAAATTTCTAATTTATTTTTTTATCGAGCATAAAAATTTTTTTATTTTATTTATGTTTTTCAAAAAATATTTTAGACAAAATTAAATAAAAATCAAAGGCTTAAAAATCTTAAAATTAGTTAAAACATAAACGAATTTATTATTTTTTTTTTACTTTTAAGATCAAATTTTAATTGGTTTTAGGGCTGATTTTTAGAACTAAAAAAACTTTTTAGTGCTATTTTAAATGGATGTCGTTGTATTCAATTCCGATCCTTTTTTTGATCTAAGTAACATTTTAAGGCAATTTAAGTGTGTAGGTGTAAGTTTTAATTAGGAATAACATTTCCTTCAAGGTCCACTTTCTTAAAATTAGTATTTGCTAATTTTAGCAAATCGGTTTTCAAAAATTTGTAAAATGATTTTTGAAACTAGCAACAAAAATTTGTAAAAATTCTGTAATTTGTAAAATGTAAATAGCAAAAAGATTTGCTAAATAATAAATTTTTACTAAAAATCAGTACAAAAATAGTAAAGTGGGATTGAAAACAGTTTACAAATTTTTCTACTAACTTTTTTTTCTGAGTGTAAGACGATATAAATCCATGAAGTGCTTGTCGGTTGTCATCTCGAATGGATTGTGGTCAGCACGAAGTATGCGTTTCAGCACTCTCAAAAAATTCCTACAAATTATTAAATTATTTACTGCAATGAAATGCTTGTAACATCATTGGCTTACCTTAATCCAGACATTTTTATATAATTATTTAAAATAAATTTTACGAACTTAATTCACTTTTGTTTTTTTTCACTTCACATTATCACAGAACCAGAATTGACCCTTAGGATTAAATTTTGTTAAAGTAACGAATTTTTCTGTTGGGCCAACATTTGTCAATTATGAGTGTATAAAAATACATATTTTTTTTTGTATTGTACAAATATTAACATTTCATTTTTAATTAATCAAAATGATATTATTGACGACAGATGATACCATTTTATGAAAAAAGACTGTTATTAAAATAGTATTCCCAGAATTTGTTACATATATTCCGGGAGACAAAAAATCATAAAAATTTTATATTACACAATTAAAATACTTCGGTTTTGGCCAAAAAGCTTGTGCTAAAAATACCGTCATATTTTCACCCGATCTATAGCAAAACCACAAATCGATATATAAGTATTATTTCGACTAGCAATCAAATTATGTTATGCTGAAGAGAGTATATAATTCTATTTACCTTAGAATTTTACTAGTGTATTTTTAGATTTTCTCCATAAAACGACTTGGCTTATTATCAACACCAAACTGCTCTGGAAATGTGTTACTGCCAAAGAATTTACTGGACTTAGGGATCACCAATGTCATCTGTATCGAAATTGAAGATTTTTCAATAACGAATTTTCGGTATTTTCGGTATTTATACAAATATATTTTTATTTAAATTAAAATGTTTATTTCATATATTTATACATATGTATTACACATAGTTATTTACAAAAATAAATTTTATGATTGTAAATCAATTATTTTACATGAAAAACATTTTAAATAAGTTAGTGCATCCATTGTATTATCCTCCAATATACTACGAATCTTTGTACAAATTCCACCGGCCACTGAAAAAGCTCGTTCCGGTGCAATACTAGTGGGTGGTATGTTGAGCAGATACCCGTAAACTGTCTGCAAATATTTACCTTTCTTGTTTTTTTACCTCATATTAGGACAATTCTTGTTTAATGATGGAATTAGTATCTTTAAAGTTTTGATAATTTTTGATTTTTTTATTAATTTTGCTGAAAATAGCAGCCTGCAACCTATATTCAATGGAAATTATAGCTTCATCATCTGTTAATGACTCACTAAAATTATCAAAAGTTTCGATTTTGTTGCAATAGCTTTGATATTGCAGCTTGAATTGTATTTTAACTTAAAATTTTAAAAACATTTTTGTCATAATCTGGATGGTCATTCAGTATAATATTTTGGACTTCGTTTGCCGATTTTGGTGGATTGTGTAATCCTTTGGCTAGTAATTAATTTCTTATTTCATCAGAACTGGAAATAAAATTAGATGAAACTCCATCTTAAGCGGCCATTCTAGCAATACAAGCTTCTATCGATTTATTGTTAGAATGATCATAAAATCCGTAATTCTTAAAAGAAGTTCCCACATCTGTGATATTTTTAATTCTTATGGTAATATTGTGAATGATTTTCACGTATGTATGTGTGTAAACCACTTGTGCTTCCACGAGTTGTTCTTATTACTGCTTGACACTTTTTGTATTTTCTGCAGTCTCCAAAATATGTTTATAGAAAATAATGCCACACAGAGAACCCGGCCCAGCATCTTTTTTCAAGAATTTTACTCTCTGAAAAAAAAAATGCTTTAATAATTCAAAAAGCTGAAATTTATTGAACAACATACAACCCTTGATTTATATATCTGCAGTAAAAATAATTTTTTTGTGTATTAAATTTGCAAAACAGTTTTCTACATTTAAATGTTTTGCTTAATATCAAACTTTTTTGTTTGAAAACCACAGTTGTAACGCTCTAATTTCTACATTTTTCCAACTGCGTAAATCTGAAATTAATAATGAATTCACAACGCATAACAATATCTTTTGTGAAATTCATCTGAATTATTAACATAAAAGGTGACAGAAAAATATAATTTGAAAAAAAATGCATATGAAATACCGAATCGAAATCGTCTTAAAATCGGTATTTCGAAATTGAGAAAATAAGTCGGTATTGCAAACCCTAATCTGTACACATGTGAGGTATCGATATTGGAGAATCGGATAATCTTAAAGTTCTGAGGAAAAATCACATTATTCATGTGTCGAAAGAAGCATTTAAATGATTTGGTTTTGTTAACCGGTGCAAAAACTATTTCACTATTTCTCAATTTACTCATTGGATCATCGTCGATATTACCGTTATAAGTAAATTCATCACCGGGGCCCGAGATATTGTTCGAAATACTCCCTTATCTAATAGATCACAGCCGTTTGTTGTCGATTGGCTAGTGGATTACACAACGCATTAAAATGGTTTATGAAGTAAAATAACAAAAAATACAATTTCAAAGAAATGTTGTTTCATCTAAAAACCGGTCTACTTATCTTTCATCTAAATCAAATGGTTTCTATTTTTAAAATGGTATTTATTTTTAAATAATTTTAAGCAATTGACACATTAGTAAAAAACAATTGATTAATCAGTTAAAAAGAAATGTTAAATTTTAACTACCAATTCCGTAAAAATAAATGATTTTTTATTTATTTGCAATTGTTTCCGGTTTTAGTAGTATTGTTTGTTTTTAATCTACAACATACATACTGGCACAGTCTATAGACACATTTTGTGTGAATAGCTTTATGTGTGTATGTGAGTGTGTGTGTTTATGAAATTCTTGTAATTCGAATTTAAATAATTTTTTACATACACAATTTAAATGAAAAGCTAAATTGGATTTCTTTTTTTTTTTTAATTTATAGTAAATGCTTAAGCAGGAAAATTCGATCCAACAAAATTTATGAGTATGATTTAGCTGAGCTTCTGCAATGTTTTTAAAAAAATATTTGAAAATGACAAACAGAAAAATAAAGAGCCAAATGAATTTAAACGTGTATTTTGATTGCGACAACCAATAAATTCGGTTAGCATAAACATATTGAAATGTGATTGTGTTAACCGAATTTTATTGTGGAAACTAATATTCAATTGTATCAACCGATTTTAGTCGTAGAAACCGAATTTAAGTTGGAAACTGAAAAAATTTTTCTCTGTATTCAGGTAGAAGAAAATGAAGTCACAAATCTCATATTTAAAATTTTAAAACTATTTCCACAGCAGACATTAAAAATATAGATGTTACAAGAATGAGTGTGTGCATAGGTACGTTGGATAGTAGTAAATGGGAAATTGTAAATTTAAAATATATATTTTAAATGCATAAATGGACGGACAGATAAATAAAATGAAAGTTAAGAAAAAAACATTTTCATTATAAACCATATATAAGTTTAACAATCTACTTACGCACACACGAACATACACAAATGCCTATATAAACATGTATATAGATAATGTTTATACCTATACATATAAAAAAAAAATATTTGTATAAACAAACATATTGTTATGTTGATATAAAATTTACATAAAAATAAAAAATATTTATATTTGGCACATATACACACTCTTACTTTTCTACATACATACCCTCATATATGAATAAAAATAAAACAACAAAATAGCACAGACAAAAATACATCTTTATAAAAACGAAATATGGAGAAAAAAATAAATGAATATAATAAAAGTACATACTACATATTTACATATGCATACATTTTAAATTTATTTAAAAAAAAAAAAAAAAAAAGAACACTTTAGCACCTACTTCAACATATTTCATAGATATAAAATAAGTCAATACAATAAATATGTTTATCAAAGGACGAATCTTTTGGGTCCTATACATATAACAAACACATTTTATTTACATTTGATAAAAGATATAAAAGTAAAATATATTAAAATTAAAGATTTTTTTTAATTAAAATCCAGGAGTTTAATTAAAAAGGAGTTAAATTAAAATCCAGGAGTTAAATTAAAAAGGAATTAAATTAAAATCCGGGAGTAACTACAAATCATTATCTAGTATTGTGATTATGAATCTTCTGATATTTTAAAAAAATTATAAATTAATTATAAATTCATATAAAAAAGTTTATAGAAAACCAAATAAGCTTTCTAAATTTTCACTTTACTGAAAACTACTTTAATATCTAATATAACATTTTTCGATTGCTTTATAGGGTACCTCAATTTCGTTCTTAAATAAAATTGAAAAACATAAAATTTATTATAATGGTAACAAACACTTTTAAAATATATGAAAAAGTATAAAAATAACACAAGATATGCGACAATGATAAAAAATTAAGAAAAGTGTCAAAAGCATACTTCAAAATCATAATAAAAAATATTTTACGCCTGTGTTTTATAGAATACACTCAAAACAAAAAATCATTTATTTATGTGTTTTCAAACTATTTTGCATATCAAATTAAATTTTCCCTACTTCAAAATACTTGAGTTGCCTGAAATTTGTTAACGTACTATTAAAACAGTTTAAGAAAAGTAGTCACAAAATTGACATAAGTTGGTGCAGGTTGAGAATTTCTATGCAAGTATAGAATAACATTAATCACTATAAATTTTAATCTAGATAATGTTATTAATGAGTAAATGATCCCATCAGTTGCACTCTGAATTTTTGCCTTTCCATTTTCGTTTTTCAAACTTATTCTATCACATTTCAAATTACATTAAAAGCAAAGTGTTTGGGTTGGCATACTTTTCTTGGGACTAAAGATTTTAAAAGACCTTTGTAATGAAATTATTTTATCTTAATATTTATATTAATTTCTGAATAATGTTAAGCATTTGATGTCATTGATTAATGAAAATCATTTTCAATTCTATTACCATTAATAATGCAGTTAAATTCAAAATCGTCAAAATGAAGAAAAATCACTAAATAATACAATCAAATCGATAAATATCGCCGAAATCCAGGCTTGTTTCATTCTATTTCAATAGCTGCATTTTAATACCACTTGGTGCAGGTTTCATTCCATTTCATTTCCTTTGTATGTTGCTTAGTTTTTCAATTTCCTCGATTGCCATTCTATTTTATTCGACATGTCTAATGTTTCAATTCCAATCGTTCCCTTTTCCATTCCACTAAGTTCCACTTGGCTATGATTTCAATTAAACTAGTTTTCAGTTCCATTCTATTTCATTTCCCCTGTACAGTATTTTAATTTCACTCGTCTCCCGTTTCATTTAGTTTTGTTTCTCTTATCTAATGTTCCATTTTAACTTGTTCCCCGTTCCATTATTATTAGTTCCCCTTATATAGTATTTCAATTTCACTCGCTTTTAATTTCATTTTATTCCGCTTGTCTAATGTTTCAATTCCAATCGTTCCTCGTTTCATTCCATTCCATTTTGTTCCACTTGGCTAAGGTTTGAATTATAATAGTTTCCCTTTCCATTTTATTTCGTTCCAAGTGTATAATTTTTAATTCAATATATTTTCCGTCCCTTTAATTTCGTTCCTCATGACTAATGTTCCAATTCGACTTGTTTTCTGTTACATTATGATTCGTTCCTCTTATAAAGAATTTCAATTTAACTCATTATTAAAATGTCAGGTTTATAACCTAAACTGCTTGATCAGGCTGGCATTTTCCCCTTTTAAACCCCCTTATCAGTGAATAACATATTTTAAATATCAGGTTTCTTGCCTCGATTTTTTGTACCACGTTTCTAGTAAAAATTCCAAAGAGTACATTATCACTTTATATATAGAGAAGGTATAGTTGGTAATATGTAACTGCTTTGGTTTTTCTTGCGGCAGTATAATTTCTTTGAGTGTACATTTATTAACAATGTTGTAAAATGGTTGGAAAATGATGAAGCTGTTGTTGTTGTTGTTAGCATTATCATTATTATTTTATATTCTGATATTTGAATGTTACCGTCTTATTTGAAAATACTACAAATGTTCTAAGGCGCAAAAATATGTCGTGTTTTCTAATTTAAAAAAAATATATATAAAAATAAGACGCGTGTTTGGTTTTAAAGAAGAAGATGAAATAATATAAAAAAGTTAATTAAACTTAGTAAATAACATATATAGAATATAGAAATAGATCAAATGAATTTTAATATAAGTTTGGTAATTAACTTCCACTAATTGGTTCACTTACAAGGAAGGTCTGCGTTGTAATTTACTCTGATTTGTATTAAATTTTGGGAATCTCATATTATATGTGTGAAAAAGGCGCGGAAAAGGGAGATTTAAGAATTTTCATATTTTTCCCACAGAAACTATAGTATGGGCAATATGAAAACCAACATTTTAATTTTTACCGGTAATTAAAAGTGCTTGCTGAAATTTTTAAATTAAAGAATGAAGATTTGATTATATGTCTATTTACGCCACAATAGTATAATCCTGGAGTAAAGAAAATTATTGCTTTAAATAATCAGCATTTTTATTAACTAATTTTATAATAATTGGTAAATAATCTGTCCAAAAAAAATCAATCTGATTCTAGTAATTTTAATGCTGTAGGCTAAAATAAAGGATTTTCCAATAAGAACTTGACAACTTTTAAAAAAAAAAATACGCAAACCATTTGAGATATTTCCAAAACTTTATGATCGACTTCAGCGCCCCGGTAGGTTAGTTGGTAGCGTGCTAGCTTATCAGTGCAAGGGTCGTGGGTTCGATTGCTAGTGCTCGGTTAGGTATTTAGGATATAATTTATGTATATAGTATATAATTATTTATCTAGATGTTTGTTATTTATATAGTAGCTTTAATTAACCACATAAGGCCCTAAAGACTCGGTTATGTAAATTAAGATTAAAAAAAAAACACAATCAAAACATATATGAATGGAACTCGACTTCGTTCATATGGCGGGCACGCCGGCAGCTGTCGATTCGTTGGAGCCAGTTTTCGATGACTCGGTCACACATTTCGGCCGTAACGGCCGCTATTTCGCGTTCACTGTTGGCTCTGAGTTCTTCCAATATCATCGGCTTGTTGGCATAGACCAATGATTTGACGTATCATCAAAGAAAAAAGTCTAGAGGCGTTAAATCGCACGAACGAGGCGGCCAATTGACTGGTCCATTTCTTAAGATAACTCGCTCACCAATCTTACTCTTCAATAAATCGATTGTAATGTGTACCCCAGCAAAAAAAAAGGCAGTCATTCTGTGACTATAACTTCTTTCATTGCTTCCTAAACTTCAGTTGACATTCTTTTATGATTTTTTGGTGTTATTCTAAGGCACTTCCAAAAGCATTCATGTGTTTATATTTCAAATGCAGTGATCAGGATATAAACCCGATGCATATCTTAAGAAATCACTCTTCATTACTTCTTAAGCATAAGTTATCGTATATAGTATATCGTATATTTTTGAATTAAAACATTTATTCAAGTTGAAAAAATAGTTCTGATGAAATTTTTTAATTTTTTTTATTAAATCATTTTTTATATTTTAGTTTAAAATTTTTTGAGGGTTAGAATTTATGCGGTTTTGCAATTTTTATGTAAGTATTAAAATATCAAAAACACTAATTTTTTTAAACTTTAATTGAAACTAGCTGGCCTGTCATTTGCATTTTTTCAGCCTTAAATATTTTTTTTAAGGATGCAATCTGTGCATTTTTACATTATGTTTATTATTTAACACTACACCATTTCCAGTTTTAATTTATAATTTATCAAAATAATTTTAAAATTGTGTAAAAATTATTTTAAATTTTCCAAAAATGTTTTAAAATTGTGCAAAATTATATAAAATTGTTAAAAAATATTTTAAAATTGTCTAAAAATGTTTCAAAAATGCTTTTTCACTAATGCAGAATTATTTATTTGTTTTAATAAAGAGTATTTGTATATCAATGCATAAATTTCGCTCCTTTGAACTTATTTTTCTGCATTCTTATGAATTAAATTTTCATCAAAGCTTAAATACCACAAAGTATATGAACATTTTTCACTCATGCATCAGAATATGTAATCATTGTATTATCATTGCTTCCTTAGAGTAAAGTATAAGTAATGCTAGTAGCTACATTTGAATACTTCCATCCTATGAAACGCTAATGTTAAATTCATCGATGAAACCATTAGAAAAGAAGTGATGCCTTTGCCATAGTAGTAATGCTTTTATTGCTTCTTTGGCAGCTTCATTTTTGCTGGGTACTGTATGGTTTGTGGCACCGTCCCATTGAAACCACACGTCGTCCAACTCCATGTTTTCCAATCCGGGCCAAAAATAATCGGTAAACATGGCGCGATAACGATCGTTATTGTCGACGAAAAAATATGGCCCAATGACGCCGCCGGCATGCAAACCGCACCAAACTGTTATTTTTTGTGGATGCAGCTGTGATTCATGAAGCACATGTAGATTTTCACCAAACCAATAACGCATATTTTGCTTATTGACGAACCCATTGAGCCAAAAATGAGCTTCGCCACTAAAGATGATTTTGCTCTTAAAGTTGCGGTCACCGACTCCGAATTTCGGTAGTTCATTTTTATAATTTGCATACGTTGTTCGATTGTGTACTTTACCATGATGAAAATGTTGAGTTTACTGAAAGGAAATGTAACAGTTAGATGATCAGTGAAACAGTGCGCTGACAAATTAAATTCACAATTGTCAAGTACCTATTGTAAAACCCTTTATAAAGTATATCTTTATTTAACAACGCGATCTGTTTCAAATTTTATTCGAGGAGTTTTTGTGTACTTTCTATAATCTCCGGGTATTTTAAAAAGGTACATACAGGGTGGCGCAAAAATAACCTTCCGATGTTTTTTGGCTGTAATTTAAAAAAAATGAAAAACTTTGATTCTTCTTGTGGATTATTTTTATTTGGTCTTTTAATTTTTGTTTACATCAAGTCGAGAATATGATGTCATGTAAATGGCCGCCGCCACAGTTGATTGTCATTTGAGCCCTTTTTATGGCATTTTCCATCACTTTGGCCAAAACTTCCGGCGATAGGTCCTCACATTCTTGACGGATATTGTCTTTAAGAGCTGCAAGAGTCTGAGCCTTGTTGACATAAACCCGCGACTTCAAAAAGCCCCACAAAAAGATGTCTGGAGCGGTCAAATCAGGCGATCTTGCTGGCCAGTGCAAATCGCATCCTTCAGCATATCGGTTGTGGCACGTGCAGTGTGTGGCGTTGCACCGTCCTGTTGGAACCACATGTTTTCCAAACCCAATTCATCAAGTTGCGGCAAAAAGAACTCGTTGATCATTGCTCTGTAGCGCTCACCATTCACAGTAACCGTTTGGCCCGCGACGTCTTCGAAGAAAAAAGGTCCGATGACTCCTCCAGCGAAAACAGCACACCATACTGACTTTAATCGGGTGTAATGGCTCTTCGTGGGTTACACGCGGATTTTCAGTGCCCCAGAAGTGTAAATTTTGCTTATTTACGTACCCGCTAAGATGGAAATGGGCCTCATCACTCATGATTATTTTTGATGAAAAATCATCTTCATTATTGCTCAAATAAATAGTCACCAATATTCCGCGTTCTGAAGCAGTGTAGCGTAACATTGTTTATTTACGTGTATTTCGCATGTGTTTACTACACAAATGTCAAAACAGAACTGACATTAGGGGCCAATCGCAAAATTTATAGCATTTTCTGATAGGAGGATTACTTTTGCGCCACCTTGTATAATTCAACTCACTAAATTGAAGGTATAATTGCATTGTAATGCCATACAATCCAATATACTTCTTTAGTATGTATTATAAGTGCAAATATGTGAGTGTCAAATTTTTTTTTTTTTTAAATTTTAAATTAATTTAATTTCGTTTACATTTGTTTTACACAAGTATTCCATACCTTAAATACACAAAATGTAAAATATACTAAGTCGATTACATTGTGTGTAAGTATTTACACAATTTTTTTTAAAGGTATATTTGTTTTTCGGCTTAAGGATATTTTCTACTTCATTATTATTAAATTCCAACAAACAAAATTGACGTTATTATTAATGAATTTTTGGAATATTTTGAAAATTATTATCATAGAGCAAGATAATTTTTTATGCAAATTCAATTATTATCAAAAGAATAAAAATGAAAATAGAAAATACATTAGGAAAAACATATTAATATATATCAACTCAATCAACAAATACATAAATAAATGACATCAACAAATACTCAAATATTTATTAAATAATAACAATAATAATAAATATTTAAAAAAAGGTTGTTATTTTTATTTCTGTTTTTTTTTTTTCTAATAATAAATATCTACTTTCTTTGATGATTCATATGATTTTAGTTTATTTTTTTTGTAAAGTCATATATGATAATAGTAGTAGTGAAATAGGATATACTCATATATTGTATCTACTGGGGTGTTTGCATAAGTGAGGAGGGTTTTCTTTTTTATAGAAAATATTAAGTAAAACTGCTCCAACAACCACTCACTCAAGCATATATGAATTTATTGTTCTGCACTTTCATTTCGACATGAATTGTATTTATTTGCATTTAAATCGGATTTACGTTTATAACGACCTACATATAACTAGTATATAGCAAAACATATACATACGCATTTTGTATACACTTCAAGGAAAATTTCTAAATTTCTTAAAATTTTAAGGATTAAATTGAAGCCAACAACAAATTTTTATTTTTTAGCAGATTTCGGTGATCTATTGTAAAAAGAAGAAAATGTTTTGGTCATAGGCTACAACCCAAAATAGGGATCATGACCAAAATTCACAATTCTTAGCTAGAAATGGACATATTTTTGATAACATGTCATAGCCCCCATGTATATTATTCCCATTTGGAGACTATGAATGAATATTTTCGGTCATAATACCCAACTAACATGATTTTGTTCACACTTCCCAGCTAAAAATTTACGTGTTTCCCATGGATATTAAAACCGTCATTTTAAAAAAACATAATCCCTATTTTACGCATACCAGGCCTACTGCAGGGATTAGGGGTATTCAACTATGTGGTATGTCCGATGTGGGATTCGTTAAGTAAAGTTTTTCTTCGTTGGGAAGAATTGCAAAATTTTTATTTTGTAGTATGTCGAGACAATTTGAGGCTTTACTTAGACACGTTATTTTGTACATCAGTCTTTGTCTAGAAAATGGACCTAATGGTCAACAATTTTTTGACAAATTAACCACAACAAATCAGTCATAATCCCATGAAGATTATGATTATCGATCATTTACCGAAAATTCTCTTTGGAAATTATGTAAAAAAATTCCCTTCGTCATCGCCAAAATATAAATGAGGATTATGACCTGTCCCTTACGTTATGTTAAGCATTTCTTCGTTTAGATTTGAGGCTTCACTTAAGGCTTGCGCTTCGCTCTTAGGCTAGAAATTGGAAATAATGACTACCCATGTAAAAATCGAAATATATATGAACATACATGATCATACATGGGCTTGTATATGATCATACATGGTCATATACGTCCACACATGATCTCATATATGATCATATATCTTCGGATCCGAAATTTGAGGGTATATGGTGATATATGTGCATATCATACATGCTCATATATTATTCATGTATGCTCGTATATGATCATATACGTCCATATACCCTAAAATTTCGGATCCGAAGATATATGATTATATATGAGATCATGTATGGTCATATATTGAACAATGTATGGACGTATATGACCATGTATGATCATATACAGGCCCATGTATGATCATATATGCTCATATATATTTCGATTTTTAGATGGTTAACAATTTTTTTACATATACCCAAAAAAAAAAAAAAATGGTCATAACCCCTACAGGGAGTATGCATTATGCATATGGACATAAGTCATAAATAGGGATTATGAACTGTTCCCATATGAATAATGCCACATGGGCAAAAGAGATAATAATAATCTTAATTAAGTTTTTTAATTAATTACGATTTTTCCCAATTATTTCGTTGTCAAAATATTTTTCTCTAAAATTAATCTATTTCTTGCCACATGTCAAGTTATTGGATTATGCACCTTGGCAAGTCTAACTCTGATAGTAAGGCTGCAGTCATGTCCTAGAAGTCAATTTCTCTGACTATGGTGACGGCCCAATTCTTAAATGAGACACAAAGAGGCACATAAATATGCCGAGGGAACCGATAAACTTGCAGAGCTGGAAAGTACCTTACATATTCCAAGGGAGCAAACATAGTGATTTCTGTGATTACATGGTGTATCTGGCCATCTCGTGATTCGGGGCACACAAAGGCGCTTCTATCTCTATTCATGAGCACTTCCTCTGATTATCTCTGGCGCTGCCGGGGTGTAGGATGCTTTATTTGTGGTCGGCATAATTTCATTGGGGGTTATTTTTTTTTTTTGATGGGATCCTATTTATTATGAAATAAAACTCAGACTTTGTCAATTAATTCATTTTCTCTTTTGGTGATAATTTTGTTCTTTTTTGGGTATTGTTTAATTTTCTCTCTTCGGAATTAACAAAATTTTTTAAACTTTATTTCATTCAGGGACCGGATATAAATATTTTTAAAACGTTTTATTTTGTTTTTTCATCAATAAAAAAAAAACACTGGTGTTCAAAATAATTTATTTTTCAATATGGATTTTTTATTTTAATAAAAATTCAAAATGTTTCTTTTTGTTTTCGAAAACAAAAATTTAAATATCTTTACTGATATTTATCAACAAAGTTGAAAATTATATTTATCATTGATGGAAAAAGTACAAAAAATAAAACAACTAAAACAAATAAAATTAATTATAATATTATATAAAAAAAATATATATAAAAAAGTTAATGCATTAATAAAATTGAGATAAAAAATTAAAAATAAAAAATCCGTTAATCAAAGTTTTTTGATTAAAAAAAAAACGTTTTTTTTGTCAACTTTTTTTTTGAACTTTTTTTGAACTTTGATATTTATCATAGTGGATATTTTAAAATATTTATCATGAGGGATATTTTGAAAACATATTTTCTTTTTGGAATTGTTATAAAAAAAAACTTTTGAAATGAAAAGATATTTATTTTTGATGAAAACAAAAATAAAACGTTTTCAGGTGCCTGATTTCATTGGATGCTATTTCGTAGTGCTACCATATTCAACCAGCTAAATACTCTATAATTGAACTTTTAATTTTCTTTAAATTGTTTTTTTATATTTTCAGTGTATTTAAGACAATTATGCAGTGTATATTATTGTACAATACTTATTTCTTATGACACCCCTTATATTTTATAGAGTTATAAAAGATATAAGGGGACCTGACCTTTATACTTTGGCTCTTGCAGATATTTTAAATAACTAAAGGAGATATATTTGTAGTGAAGATACATTTGTTTTATATAATTTCAAATGTTTTATATTCAATTTTAAATACATATCTACCAATGTGCAGAAGGCTATATTTTTAAGTTATTTCAAAGTAGGCTTTATTTTTTGTTTTCGTATTACCAAAAGGACCCATTGAAGCTTAAACACTAAAAAATGTTTAAGATTATCTGAATCAGCACAATTATTGTAGATGTATGTGTGTGTGTGTGTGTTTGTTTGTAAACTAAAGTGTTGCTTAAGGAATAAGTAGCAAGAATGGAATACTGTATTATAGACTACTTCATATCAACTATATAGTATAGTGGTGATACCTTTATAAATGTATATTTCTACAATTTGGCATAACATTAGCATTTTTTCATTTCATTTCGTTTTATATTTTATTTATTTTTTGCTTCAGCCTTGTTTGTTTTTCTATAAGTGGTCATGACCTTTAGAGGCTTAATATTTGTTGCTTGTTTATTTTTTTTTTGTTGTTGTTTGTTGGCTTTAAGCATGAATTTTATCTATGAAACCCCATACGCTTGGCTGAACTGGACTTTAGTCCTTTATCATTCATTTGCCATAAAATGGACATGACAGTTTGACTTGAATTATAGCACAATACCGTAATTTTTTTTTTTACAATTCTCTTCATGTTACTTGCGGCCATTTTTTGTGGTTGCTACAAATACAGCTGCGGACTATTAGTTAAAGAAAATGTATTAAGATTAAATATAAATAACAAGCAAGTTGAAAAAAGGCAAAGATAATACTGTTTTACATTTAACTATTTTTTTTTAATTTAAATTATGTATGCAAAATCTAAAAATAACTACGAGTACTTTATTGTAATTATAATATTAAAAATAAGTAATTAATATTAATCATACGTCCTGATGACTTAACAAAACCATTTTATTTTTGTTCTTGTTTTTCCTGTTTAACTAAAAAATTGCTGACAAACAACTTTTTTTTTTTGTTAAAGCTAAGTAATCAATTAAAAAAGTTTTCTTTGTATTCTCTTAATAAATGTATGCATGCATGCATGTATACACGAACATAGTGTGTGTTTTACTATATAAAAAATTAACGCAAAACTCATACTTTTACACTCACACACACACACATATGGGATGTTTTATCAAAGAAAAATTACATGCAAAATAAATGAATACAAAAACAAAAAAAAAAAAAAAAACAACAACTTATTACATGTATGTTTTAGTGGTTTGATATATTGAATTAAAAAGAAGACAATGGAGTCAAGTTAAAGCGAACTTTAGCAAGTAATACACACAATGCCCGAGTTACTCTTAAATTGACATACATTCAATTACAAAACCTTTGAAATAATTGTCAAAATTATTATTGACCACAGATATGTAGAACTAATGTGTTTTAGCAAAAAAACAATGAAGCAGAATTATATTCGGACTAGCCGGACCATGAATGTCAAATCTAATGTGGCATTAATAACTCCAATGCTAAATCTAAAAGATATTATATTTTACTGCATTGGTAGAAAATTTTAATAAATACAAATACAAAAAAAAAAAGAAAAGAAAAATATACAAATATGGGAAGGGTATCAAGACATTAAATAAGTTAAAAAAATTTATTTCCAAATGTGCACAGAGGAAACTGATTCATTGTGGCAACCGAATTGTTTGGTTGCAGCAACATAATTTTTTGGTTGTCGCAACTAAATGTTTTTTTTTTTTTTTTTTTTTTTTTTTTTTCAATATCTTTATTTATTACAACTAAGCTTTATGTTTGCTTATCTAGTAACTTATATTTACACAGTTAAATCACGTTTGGTAAGTAAATAACCCAATGGTTATTCCTAAAGGGCATCTAGAAATTATTCATCAATCGCAGATCAGATGGTAATGTTCTTCTTAATCTTCTGTTTGCTATTGGATTACGCAGTATTTCCTGTAGTTCTTCATTGCAGTGTTGTTGTAATCTCACTTCATGTTTAGTTGCTATTTTTTTAATTTCATCTACTATGGTTGGTATTCGCAAGTCTCTGTGAAGGTCATCGTTTCTTACGTACCACGGGCAACAAGTGATACATCTTAGCACTTTGTTCTGGAAGGTTTGTATTTGTTTTAGGTTTGTTTTTTTAGTGCATCCCCAAAGCTGAATTCCATACGTCCACTTAGGCTTAAGGATTTGCTGGTACAGTAAAAGTTTATTTTTCATTGATATATCAGATGCCGAGCTAAAAAGCCAGTACATCTTTTTGAATTTTTTATTAAGCTCTGAGGTTTTCTTCTTTACGTGCTCTTTCCACTTAAGTTTGGCATCAAGTGTAAAACCCAAGTATTTTGCCGTATTAGCGTATGGCACAATAGTGTTATTTATATAAATCGGTAAATGTTCTATTTTCTTATATGTAAAATTAACGTGTGTTGATTTGGATTCATTAAGAAGAACTCTCCATTTTTTGGTCCATTGAAGGATTTTGTTGGTTGCATTTTGAAGCTTTTTTGTAGCTTCATTTATGTTTTTATCAGTTACAAGAATAGCTGTATCATCAGCAAAGGTTGCAATTTTTGCTTCAGGTGGAGTTGGCAAGTCTCTAGTGTACAGTATATAAAGTATGGGCCCCAGTACGCTTCCCTGTGGAACACCAGCATGAATTTTCGTCAATTTGGAGTACTCTCCTTCATGTTTCACTCTAAAATATCTTCCAGAAATATAACATTTGAGCATGTCACTAAACTGGTTCGGCAAATCTCTTTGTAGCTTAAAGGTAAGACCTTCATGCCAAACTTTATCAAAGGCCTGCGCTACATCTAAAAAGACACCGGAGCATATTTCTTTGCAGTTTAAAGTATTTTCTATTGTGTTGGTAACTCTGTGAACTTGTTCAATTGTTGAATGTTTACGACGAAAACCAAATTGGTGTTTGGGAATTAAACATCTTTCTTCAAGTATTGGTTGTAATCTTTTTAATAATATTTTTTCGAACACTTTCGCCATTGTTGGGAGGAGCGATATCGGTCTGTACGATGTTTTGTCATGAAGCTGTTTGCCAGGCTTAGGTATCATAATAACTTCTGCAACTTTCCATTGGCTAGGTACATATTTTAAACGAATCGAAGCATTTATTATATATAAAAATAGTCGCATGCCACTTTCCGGGAGCTCTTTTAACACTTTGCCGGTGATAAGATCATACCCTGGTGCTTTATTGGGTTTAATCTCCAGTTTTACCAAGTTGTTTAGCTCACGAAGGGTTACTTCAGAAATTTCTTTAGAATCAGCTGTATAAAAAATTTCAATATTTTCATCTGATGTTAGTCTATGCAGCGGTTGAAAGGTATCTTCAAGGTGTTTAGCTAAGAGGTCAGCTTTGTCTTGGGGACTTTTTGCCCATGTACCATCACATTTTTTTATAGGTGGAATAATCTTGGGTGTATTTTGAAACTGTTTTGTTATCTTCCATAATGAGTAATCGGTATCTTTTGTAGAAGATAGACTTTTTAGCTGTTCTGTCATGTTGTTATTTTTAATAGTGGAAAGCATTTTTTTTAATCTATTAGAAAGATTGTTGAGAATATTTTTGTTTTCTGGACTTCTTTGTTGTTGCCAGGTTTTTCTTGCTTTACGTTTTTCAGAAAGTAGATTTCTAATTTCTTCAGGATATTTAGGTAAGCTCTTTCTTTGTATATTTGGGCTGCTGTTCCAGGCTGATGCCTGTATGACTTCTATCAAATTGTCTAATTCAGATTCTACTTCATAAGGTGACTTAAGAGACACATTTAGTTTTATATTTGTATTTATGTTAGAGCGAAATTTGTGCCAGTTGGTTTTGTTGTTTACCAGGCATGGTGGTTGTGGAAAATCACTTACAGTTTCATTTACCAGTAACTTGACTGGCGAGTGATCTGATGACAGATCCTCTGCATTTCCAACTTGTATGTAGTTTTTTGCGATACCTCTCGTTATAAAAAAATCAATGAGGTCAGGGATTTTATTTGGATCTGCTGGCCAGTAAGTTGGCTTGCATCCAGAGTGAAAAAAACAATTCATTATCTTACCAGCATGATATAACTCCTTTCCTTTAGTTGTTGTAAGTCGTGAACCCCAATATAAATTTTTTGCATTAAAATCGCCTCCTAAGATAAAACAGGGGCCTAATGTTTTGAAAAGGTCAACATATTCAGGTGATTTTAGGTTATATTTTGGAGGGCAATATATTGCTGCTATGTTAAATTGTTTATTTTTTATTTCTATCTTAACTGCGATGACTTGCATATTTTGTTCTTCTATTTTTTTCTGTTACATAATGTTTAATGCTTTCTTTTATAAATATTGATGCACCTGCTTTTGCTTTATTTAGTGGATGTATTGCATTGTAACATTTATATCCTTTAATTTGAATATACGTTTGTTTCGTGTTATGGCTTTCAGATATAAGACATATATCAACTTTTTGTTCATTTAAGAACAAACTAAGCTCAAGTTGGTGGTTTTGTAAACCATTGGCATTCCACGTAACAATACTTAGATTTTTAGGCATTGTTCTTTTTTAGTTGTGATGTTGTAGTCTAGACTCAAGTGTCTTTAGACTATTGAATAACATTTCATTAATACGACTCTGTTCTTCAAGCCTTTGATTAACCTTGTTGAGAGTTTGGGATATTTCTTGTATAGTTTGCTTATTATCATAAGTTCTATTATTTCCTTCATTAGCTACTTGCGCATAGGTTAACTCTTCATTTTGTTTGGAGCTTATTTGCCTAAGCCTCACATTATTTTCTTTTTGCTGTATTGGATTTGTTTGCGTTTTTTGATTTTTTATTGATTGTTTTCTAATTTTTTGCAACTCTTTTGCAACTTCACACCCCCTGTAGTTTGCAGGGTGGCGACCTTTACAGTTTACACACACTGGAGGAGAGGATTTATTAACTGTGCATAATGCAGACATATGCTTCCCTGCACAGCTGACACATCTTGGTTCTCTTGAACAATATTTTTGAGTATGATTATAACCCTGACATTTCTTGCATTGCGCGATAACTTCTGGATTCTTTTTTAAAGCCTCTATTTTAACTTTAACGTTTAGTATGTATCTTATGTTAAATACTTTATCAACGGACTCTTCGTTTTTAAAGGAGACCATAAATAACGGAAGTTTATTTTTCTTGTTCCCTTCATCAGTTCTGATCTTTTTGACCATATTTACAACATCTAGAACTTCGAATTTTTGATATTGTAGATCTTCCTTAATATCTTCGGGTTTACAAGTTGGATGTAGACCTCTTACCATAACTCTAAGGGGTCTCTCCTGCTTATTTTCATAAGTGTACCACTGTGTACCGTCATCATTAAGCCTCTTTACAAGAGCTCTATATGAATCTGAATCTGGTGTATTTATTTTCCAAATATTGTTGTTTAAAGCAACAATCTTATAGTTCTTATTTGGGATTATTTGCAGTATTTCTCTAATAGCAGAAAACTCTGGTACCCCTATGACATTAATTGGGGGTGGTGGTAGTGGTTTTGCCGAATTTACTTGATTTGGTGCTGGATCAATAAGATCTACATCTCCGCCATTATTTTCTGGTTTGTTTTTACGTTTTGATTTTTCACGTTTTTCTTTATTAAGCTTTTTTAAAATCCAATTTGTTTCTCTTTCGAGTTCTTCTTCATCAGTTTCATATACCTGTTCGTTAGGTTCATTTATCTGGGGTTCTTCCATTAATGATTCTACTTCAGACACCATTTCTTGAAAGTTCATTCCGGTTATACTTTCCAATTTATTTGTATTAAAGTTGGTTATTTCATTTCTCAATAATTTGTTCTCATTCTTTAGTTGGTAAATTTCATTACTCATCTCATTGATTAATTTCCTTAGTTCTGAAAGTTCATGTTTTAATTGTTCATTTTCCCTGGCTATTATGCTGCCTCTATTCCCTCTGACAGGTGTGCCCCCTCCTAAAGGGGGATTAGTAACACTCATTTTTTTTTGTTTTTTTTTTTTCCTTAAAACAACGTGTCTATTTAACTGCCCTTGACTGTATATATTTAACACTGCTACTTGCTACTAGATGGCGCTTGCTGTTGAGTAATTACACACTACTTTCTTAATACAACTGTGTGTTTGTTTAAACAGCTGTGTTTTGTTTATTAAGTTTTTATTTTTTTAGATTGAGTGAATAAAATTGTTTTTTTAACTCCGAAATTTTTTTATTTTTTAATCTAATAAACAGATATTCTTATTTTAATTTCTGTGATAAATGCCAACGAAACCGACGATACAATTATATACGCCTATAACGGACCGTATTAACTTTAAATTTATCACGTTATAAGCAGATAATATACGCTGTTTACTTTAAAAATAATAAAATTTTCGCATGCGACCCAGAACACGACACAAAATGACTTAATTAAAAAAATTATATTCCAACAGAAATTCTGTTATGTTAACCAAATTTCTGTCACTGTAAACAAAAGTATCGAAAGCCACAACCGAACCATTCAGTTGAAAAAAAATCGGTTTTCACAATGAATCTGTTTTCTCTGCACGCAGAGAAAAAACATGGTTGCAACATGATCACTGCTACTATATTGTGCTTGCTGCAATCGGGTATGGTTGTCACAACCATATTATTGGTTGTCTAACCATCAAAATGGTCGCTACCATCATTATTATAGTAAATATTTCATTATTTTATGATTGACACCTTGTATTTTATAACATGATTGGCTGTAACCATACTGTGGTAACAAAAATTCTGACTATGAAAAAAATATGTTAATTATGTAACCATAAAATGCTGTCAACAATCAATGAATTATTATATATCAAATAAAACATGACTTTGACATTTACAGTCCTAATACGAGTATTGTCTTGTTTTCATAAAAACTAAAATGTCTTAAAAAACAATCATATCATGTTTACTAAAACTGGACAGAAAATACCTTGCATGTGGCATTAAAACATTTCATCAATTGACCTATTAAGATCCAGTTTATTTTTTTTTTTTTTACTTTAGAAGATTTTTTAGGGTTTTTTTTTTGAAAATTCCTTATACATGTAATTTATTTTACAATAATCAATTCATTGTCAAAAAATATTGTCTATATAAAGATTTTATATGGATCATATTATGATAATCCAGAAATCATAATATATTTATGGGGACCATAATGTAATAATATTTTGAGCATACTATTTTTCTTTGCGTGTGTATGTGATAATTTGATTTAATTTCGTCTCTTTCAATTATTTGAGATACTTTTTTATACAACACCGATCAAATTGAAGCATCTATTGGCCACGGCAAATTTTCCTTTTTTTGCTGCATTTTTCATAAGTTTTTTAAACATCTTGTGCGGCGTAGCGATGATTTCGGCACAAATGCTTGCCTTAAGCTTGTCACTGGTCTAAAGCTTGTTGAGGTACACTTTGATTTTCACCACAATAGAAGTCCGAAGAGGTGAGATCTGGAAATCTGGGTCCCCTGTCAATGTCGCTTTTTTGGCTTTTTGTTGCAGAATTTGCGTTGTTTGATTCTTAGTGCGGCATGGCGCACCATCTTTTTGAAAATAGTAACCACTCACGTAGTCATAATGTGCCAACATTCACCGATATCATCTCCTATCGACTGTTTCGTCTTCTTGGAAATAAAAATGGACTAATGATTGTTTTGGCGCAAACGCTGGCCTTGGATCTTGTGTGGATTCTCCCCTTTTCTATATATGGCAATATTGCTTGTTACCGCCGCCACAGAGTGTGATACATTATGCGTTTCCTAAGGTATGGGCTAGTTGAATAAAAATAAATATTTTTAAGTGTCAAATTAAAAATTTTGAAAATCGGGGTTAAAATTGAAAAAAAAAATCTGTTAGTTATTTTCACTGTTGTTTTATACAAATATTTTATTTTAAAAATTTCGTTCAAATATTCGTTTATACGAATCCTCAGCTTATGCTTGGTTTGACCTATACGCCAAATAGTTGTAATGTAAAGAAAATTTAGGTTTTTTTAATTTTTATATGTAAAACTACCTGTCAGATCAAAGTTGAAAAAAGGGGTCAGTTGGGAATTGGGACCTGCTTCGTGATAGGTGAAAACTGAACCGGTTCCGAAAATATATATCACAAGATATTTGAAATAAGGACCGGTTCCTAAAGTACCTACTACGTGACCGGTTTAAAAGTTATGACATGTTTTTTTAACACCAGCCCTGTGATACGTCACAGAGGGGAATCGCCTCCCTCCTAGGACAAGCCCATGCCAAAGTGATAGGTACCGTGACCAGTCCCTATCATTATGAACGTGTCACGTGACGTGTCCTGGGATAGGGGTATAATCCATTCCATTCAAAAATGGCCGGTGGGCCAAACAAATATTAAGCTGACGAAATATTATCAATAATTGTTCATTATATATTTTTGAGGAAACTTTATTTTTGTCACAATTTTTTGTTTAAATTTCCTTTAAATTTGCAAATTGTTAACGATTCTACTTCGACTTTGTAAAATCGTTCATTGGCACTCGAGTTTTAACACTGATACGTTTATAAATAATAATTTTTATGTTTTACTTGGTTCTACTGTAGTCTTTTTTTTAGCAAAATAATTTATTTATTTTTTACATTCAAGGATTTTTCACCAAGATTTTTTTTTTTTTTTGTAAAAAAATGAACATTTTATGTATCTATTTCATTTTATTCAAAAACTTATACAACTTTATATCTAAATGTTTGTGTTATTCAAATGAAAGTTATAAAAGTGCAAAAAATAAGAAATATCTTTATATTTAAACATGCATAGTAGGGTGTATCAAATATTATATTCTTAAACTACAAGTAAAAAAAAAAGTAAAATTTATTAGAAGGAAGACTTTGTGATGTCTTGGTGAAACTGCAACATTCTAGGTTTACTTGATCATATACTCATAATAATATATGCCTAAAATATGAAATTATTGTCAAAACAACGAAATCTTTAATAAAATTAAGCATTTTTCGTTTATTTTACAAAAAAAAAAAGAAAACTTGTTTGTTGCATATTTTCGTATTTTTATACCTGGATTATTATAAATGTCTGAGCAATGTTAGAGCAGATATGAAATTTGTTTTTAAAAATTGATGAACCACCCAAATACATATGTTTTATGTTTTATTAAAAATGGTTGCGGTGTTAAAGCTGTTAAAAATGCGGTTACACATATGCTAATAGAAGTTAGTTTTAAAGTGATAAGAATATTTTTTGCAACTTTATTATTTAAAATATTATATTTTTTCCCACAAAATGAATGTTTATTTTCTCTTGGGTAAAATCTGTTAAATATTTTCATTTAAATTTTTATAAAGGCTTTCTTTAAAATATGAGATTTTCTGCATTCTCTGTCAGATCATAAAAAGTTCGTAAATAATAATAATTTTTTTTATTTAGTTTGTATTTATTATATTTTCTTTTTTTTTTTTTGCATATTAAAGACAATTATTTAGCTAATAAATCAATTAAAGCCGAAACAAAAATTATTGTAAATTATTATATAATTATATGGTTATAAATCTCAAAATAAAGTTCAAGCTTACAAAATAAACTAAATCCCTAACTTTTGTCAGTTATTTATGTATACACCCATAGGTTGCAATTCGATAAAAACAATTAACATTTATATGTAAGGATTTTATTATTTTGTATTGACTTAAGCGATTTTTTGATATTTGAATGAAAACATATTAAATTTACATAAATTCATCTCTTAAATTATTGTTAATATGAATATTAATAAAACAATAAATGAAAGAAAAAGGATGAAAAGACTTCTAAAACTCTTGTGGAATGACTTCATTTATTATTTTGTCTAACTTATTTAATATTTATTAATATTATTTTTTGTGTGCTATCCAAAAAATAATCAAAATTTTTTTTAGAAAATGGAATGGTATAAGGGTCAGTCATTAAAGTCTGTCCCACTAATGTGTAATTTACCTGCGAGTCGTATGAGTGATTTGTATTATATATGCAAATATTACGTATACGTATTGATGTAACTTAATACGAATTAAACATATCCCAGCGTAGAATCAATATTGGGATATTATTATTTTTTGAACTGCAATTAATGATCACTCCTTACACTTTAGATTATTTCAAAAATCACATTAATAAATATTAAAAAAGAAAAAAAAAAAAACAGTAGATAAAAGTTTTACAAAGAGTTTTTGAAGTCTTTTCATTAAAATATAATTAAAAAATTGTTTTAATCAATGCAAACTTAAAATTTTAATATCTTTTTAAAACGTCTCAACTCTTAAAATCGTGGTAAGTCACTGAATTCTACGACCCAAAACTATGTTTACATATCCCGGGGCTTTCGTGTGTCATTTTGACTTACTTTCTGTGTTATAGACGGCACTAACAAATTATTAAATTAAAAATTAGCCATCAGCCTTTATAAGTGTTTGTGGTGTACTCTTAATTTCCGTGTTCAAATCCGGGAAAAGGCAAAGATTTAAAAAAGTATTTTTTTTAATTAAATCTTTAAATAGCAAATCTGAATGCCGGAAAAATCTCCAAATTAAATTTTCCGTAAAATAAAATTTTGTGGAACGAAATAATATTTATGTTAAATATAAATTAGACAGGTATTATATTGGTAAAGGGTTTTTTAATTATTTTGGTTATGGTATATCAGCGATATTGATACTTTAGTTATTTAGGTAGAAACATTTTACGGGTAACGGTATTTTAATAATTTCCGTAATGTTATTTTAAGGTAACGATATTTTAAGGGTAATGTTATTTTAGTTATTTCGGTGTCGGTATTTTAAGGATAAAGGTAGTTTCTATACACACCAATACATTTGACCCTTCAGGATCGGGCTTTGGGATGATACGAGGGCGGGTAAATAAGTCCGTTAGCTTTTGAATTTCTCGCCTCTTAACTGTAAGGGCCACACTGATCCTGTTAACAGGCATCTATCAGTAAACTACTGTCAAAATTTGAACAAGCAGACTACCGCTTGATTTGAGGATAAAATGGAAAAAAGTGAATTTCTTATGCTCATTAAGCATTAATTTTTGCGGAAAAACCATCACTCAAACCAAGGCTAAGCTTGATAAATACTATGGGAACTCTGCACCATAAATTTTAATGGTAAAAAATTGGTTTACTGAATTTCGTTGTGGCCGTAAAAGCATGGAAAATTCCGCATGTTCTGGACGCCCAGTTGAGGTCTCTACACCCCAAAAAAATCGAAAAAATTCACGATTATCCGATCGGATATAAAGTGGTTTCAATTTTTGGCTAAATGGTTTTAATTTTTAATGATCACTTGGGTATGATAAAGCTTTCGGCAAGGTGGGTTCCGCGTTTGCTCACAATCGACCAAAAACGTAAACGTATGACAAGCGCAGTTGTCATGGCAAAAGTCCATGAATTAGGCTAAGAATAGCTCCCTCATCCGCCCTATTCTTCGGGTTTAGCCACGGGTGATTATTTCTTGTTTCTTAACCTGAAGAAATGGCTCGACGGAAAAAGATTTGGCTTCAACGATAAAAATCATTTCACAAAGAAATACCTATTTTGATGACCTCGACAAATCTTATTTTTTGAAACAGATAAAAAATTCGAGAAATTTTTGACATAGTGAACCGAGCTCACTGGAGACTATGTTGAATAATAAAATTATTTTTTATCCAAAAACCTGTGTTTCATTTTAAAAGTCACGGATTTATTGGACTGCCTTCGTAGATTGTATATGTACAGCGAATATCTTTTCCGATATTGTTGCTTCACAGCGCCGCCTAGTAGAATTATGGAACACAAATGAAAAAAATTTTCACATAATGCATCCACAAATTGTACGAAATTTTAACTGACAAAAAAAGAAATTACAAAAACTATGTATAGGTTTTGAAAGCCCTGTGTTTAAATTTTTTTCAACTACAATTGGCTTAAGTGAGTTAAGTTTTTTTTTGGAATAAAAATATAAAATTGGATATTTTCCGATTTTTATATATAATGAGCAGAGAAAGCAAAGAAAAACCAAAACTAAATGTATTTAAAGCAAAAAATATTGGCAAAAAGCAAAAAACAAACAAAAGAAAAACTTGTCGAAAAACACTTTTTTAAAAAATAAAAAAACAAAACTAGCAGAAAAAAATTTCTTTTTAATAGAAAAAAGCATTTTGAGATAAAAATTTAAAAAGAGCAATTTAAAGCTCAAACTTTTTAAGAAAAAAGCTACTTTAAAGCCTATAGCAGGGTTATTATTAAGAAAAACCTTATATGTTTCGTGCAAGAAACCACAAAAAAAAATAATATTTTCATTTTCACTCCTCACGTAACCAATTATGACACATTAATAATTGCAAGATTATACACAACACCTACAATGTGTTGTATCTATCATAATGCCACTTGACAAATAAATTAAGAAAAATAGTTTGAAAATATTTTGAAAATTTCGTTAATAATTTTCAAAACATCAACAAACTCAATATTTAAAAATAGAACAAATTCAAAACAGCTGCTAATAGACATCAGACAAACATACATACATACACACACAGACAAAATATAAACAGCCGCCCTGAAACAATATATTATTTCTTTTAATATTGATTAATGATAAAAACTAAACCAGCCCCGTTTCCCCCATTAACAAGAAAAAAAAAAAAATCACACAAACCAAATTGTGTTATTTTTATAGGTTTTAATAAAATTTTTAAAGCTTATTGTTAATAAATACTAGAAAATGAACAAAATCAAAATGAAGAGATTTTCATAACAAAAGTGTGTGGTTTCATTTTGTTAATTTATGACTTCCTCTGAAATCATTAAAAATTTCCGTTTTTTTTAATAAAAAAAAATACAATAGAGAATTTATATTAAAATTATCATTTATGCTTAATAAAAAATTTACAACATATTTAAATTTTATTTAATATTATTTAATTTGAATTGTTATTTTAATTTTTTTTTAATAAAATAAACAAACAGGGAAGAGCATAGTTATGGCATGTTTAATATATAAAATAATCTTAGATATTTAATGTACAAATTTTTGAAAATCAATATCTCTAAAGTTAAATTAAAAATAAATTTAGAGTAAACTGTGTTTTTAAAAAACACTGCTACTTGTATGGCCTTCGCTGTATGTAAAACTCTAATTAGCTTTTCATGTTAAAAAAAAATATATATTGAAAAAAAAACAACAGTAATGTAATTAAAATATTAAAAACCACAAAAAATATACACATACCATATATCGCTGTTAATAAATTGACATCCCTTAACTGAAATTTTATTTGATTTGAGCTAAAAATTTTTAAAAGGCTTTTTCTCCATACAAGATTCATTATAGCAAATTGTTAAAAAATGTCCGTTAGGACGAATCAATTTATAACCATTGATAGGTTATTTTTTATGGTTATTTATTTAAACAAAAAAAAAAAAATAAATAACAAATACAACAACAGACATATTTTTATATTACACCCATATTGTTATAATTTTTTTATATGTAATTGAATTTATGATCAACAAATGTTTGTTAACTAATTTTTAATAAAATTTGCAAACAAAAATCACAACAAATAAATATATAATTAATTGTTGGGTTTTTTACGCAAAAAAAAAATTGTTAAAATGTGTTTATTTTTTTAAAACACCTACGTAAAAAGACATTATATTTTCACTAAACTATGACAATTGCTATACGCGCTGCTGTTCGTTTTATTTTCTCGCTCATTAGTATGAACATCTACATACACAGTTGTACATCGCACTAATGAAAAACAAATTAATTAAATTACAGCCTTGATATTTGAATTTTAAACATTTCTTTCTTTTGCGATTTTTTTTTATTTTCATTTTCATACTACACATTTCATTAACTTTCGCTAATATACAATCAAAGCAGTAAATATAAAATGAAAAATTGTTTTAATTGTACGGCAAAGGTGTGAATGAATGATGCAAATTCATTCTAATATTTGAAAAATTAGTTTTGTTTTAAAAACAATATAAACAAACAATATTTGAAAAACAGAATTGTCAAAGAGGTTTTTAGAAAAATTGTATATAAAATGCCCGGCATTAACCGTGTTTAATTATAAATATTTTTTTTTAATATTTAATAAAACAAATAATTATATTAATTACTCATTTAATTTAAACACATTTTATAATCATGATAATGACATGTTATTACTTTATATATTATTTTGTAATGAGTACTCCTTACCTTCAGCATTATTTTTAAATAAAAAATAATTTATTGCCATAATATGTACTTTTTTATTACTTTAAATTAAAAAAAAAAAAAAATAATAATAATAATAATAATAATAATAATAATAATAATAATAATAATAATAATAATAATAATAATAATAATAATAATAATAATAATAATAATAATAATAATAATAATAATAATAATAATAATAATAATAATAATAATAATAATAATAATAATAATAATAATAATAATAATAATAATAATAATAAGTTACCTGTAATGGCTTACATTTTTTATTATTATAATATAAATAATATTGAATATAAATAATTAATTTTTTAATATATATATTTTTTTTTAATTTATAATTATTTTGAATTAAAGCCTGTATTTAAAATGTTGTTTGAATTTAATTACAGTTTAATAAAACAAATTTTTTATGTAAATGTACAGAAAAAGGGGTACAATTTAATTTAAAATTGTGTCGAATTAATTTCCTTTAACTTGTTTGTGTTGTGACACATCTTTTTTAATAGATTTTGTGATCTAGATCATGAATATGAGAAAAATTTTAAAATTATTTGGGGGCAAAAATAGAGTTTTGACTGTAGTCTCCAAGTATACTTTATATACAAATTTTTAACATCAGAGGAAAAAATCTATTCAAATCTATTCTAATTAAATTGATTAAAAATTACATAAATTTCAATGCGAACAAAAAATGCTCAAAACTAAACGAAAACCTCCTCCTTTTTTAATGTTTAACCACCAATGGCTTCCATATGTCCCAAAATGTATCAGCATTCTGTAAGAAGTGAAATAAACAAATTCCAAACATCTCGATGTTTTCGAAAACTTAAAGGAATGGAGCCCCATACAGAGATTGTTATTAGGTTCATAATCTGCATTTTGCCCCCAACCTTCATAAGGCTTGGAATATGATCGCGGGAATATAAATGACAAATAGTTGCCGTCATCTACAAGGTACTATTCGAAGTTTGACCGAAAAAGACGTTCGAAAAGTTGAGAAAGAGGGAAGGAAAGAGAACGGAGCAACCTCTGCATTTAATTGAAACTCTTTGCATGATACCCTCCTATAGTGTTATCCCGGAGGAAACTAAATATGAATCGATATTAGTCGTTAACGAGACCAAAAGCAATAAGCTCTAGAAACCTTATGTAACTTATGTTAAGTTCGAAATTAAAATATCTCTTTACTACTAGCATTTAATTATTTATTAAAATTTATTCCTCAATTTAAAAATTTACTTTCTATGACATATTTGTACACGTATAATAGTGTTTTGCCAACTTGCCTCAATAATGCCTATAAGGCGCTGAGGCCAATGTGTATGAATTTATATTTTTGTACAATTTTTCAAAAAATAAAAAAAAAACCTAGATTTTTTACAATAAATACAGTAGTAAACAAACTAACAAACATTTGGTTAATTTGTATAAACAAACATGTTAATAAAAAAATTATTTAAATATTTATTCAATGTTTATTTTTACTATATATATGAAATAATTCATATTGGTCATTCCAAGATAGATCTACCAAAATCTAATATTGGTTGGTCTTCCGATTTTAATTAATTTTGACAAATTAAAAATATGCAAAAAAGTATGCATCTTTTCTTTAAGTACAGATTGGTATATAGAAATACAGATTTAGTATATAGAAAATGTTTGTCTCTGATGTCTCTTTAAATGTAAATGTCTTATTTGCTTCAAAGATAAATGTGTATACTGAAATGTTAAAAATTTTATTTTAAATCCATTAAATCCAATTTGGAGAAGATTTAATTTTCGAGAGCATAAAAGTAGAGGACTATGAGATTACAATACAACTTAAAATGTATATGATCCGATAAATATTAAAGAAAATAAGAATTTTAAAACTTAAACATTTTTTTTTTGCTTATTTTATATTTTTTAAAAGAAAAGAAAATCACAAATTTCGGCAAAACCCCAAAAACGGCAAACTTTAATTGGCTCCATGGATCTTCTGGGGTATAAAATGTAAATAGAATAAAAATATTTATGGTTAAATAAATTAAGTTTTTGTAGATTTTTTTTGGAATGGAGGATTTTTTGTTTGTTTTTGAACAATTTCATATTTCATTAACCATGTAAATTAAAATTCTCCACATTAGATAACAAGCGGCATTGAAAAAATTTAATGAAAATAAAATAAGTCAATATTTAAAATTTATATTCCAAAATAAAAAATGACATCAATATAAAATATATTCAAAACAAAATAAAAATAAAATATATAAATCTCAAAAATAGTGATCTGCAAAAATTTTATTCAAGATGTTCTGAGTTCTGTTCAAGATCATGAAATTTTTCTATTTAAATGAATAAAAATTATAATTTTTCTATAATAATGAAGAATACATATAAAAAGTCATTAGACTTGCATTTTAGTTTCTTGTTTACCCTAAACAGAAAACAAAACCATCTCTTTGAATATCAGCTGATATATGATAGAGCATGTGTAATAATGGAGTTTACTAAACACAGCTAGAGTTCCTAAGTATTTCTCAATTTAACTGAGTAGATCAATGTGGATTAGCTCTTATGTAGTATTATGGATTTTAGTTGTGAGTTAAAAAATATATATTTACTGCTAGCATTCCAAAGGGCGGAGAATGTTGATGATGAAAATGCATTAAATTTGATGTGTGTTTAATAACTTTGCCTGTGTGTTATTCATTACTATATAAATCTAATATAATTCATGTTTTTTTTTTTGGTAATACGTTCACGATTTAAATGAAAAACATCTAATTCAAAAAATTTATGACAAACAAAAATTAAAATTATAGAAGGTTTTTTGAATAAATTGTAACTAAAAAATTTGTATAATAAACTTTTTTTTCCAGAAAGAGCAAAAAAAAAAAAATATTTATTAATAGCTATGGACATTGTCGTATCGTATGGACATTGTCGTATCGTATATAAAAATTAAAATAAAATTATCAAATTAGCCATAAGCTTAATTTTGAAATTCTACTGAAGTTCGCTTGAAAACTGTAAAATATAAAATACTACTATAAATAAATTTTGAAGAGAACTGTTGTGCGTTCTCTTCCGACTTTTGATCTTTGGAGTATATTCAGTTTTTAGACATGAATCAGTTGTGAAGAGTAGCTGTACGTTCGATTCCTTTTTTTCATTCTAACCTATAAATACATTAAATTTTATTTATGTTTTTATGAAAAAGAAAACATATTATAAAAAATTAAAGTAAAATTTAATAAACTATTTTTATTAAACATTAATAAATAAAGGCATACACTCACAATATATTTTCCGTTACCGACTGTAGTTTATTTAAAAAGTAATACGCAAAGTTTATTTTTAAATGAAGAATCAATTGAAATTCATAGAAATATATTTTTTAACTATTTGAATCAGTCTTTTAAAAAACAAACTATAAAAATGTGAGTTGATATTTTCAGTTAAATGTAAAATTTTATGTTTTCTGTTTCAAAAAATAGAAATTTATTTAATTCCTTTTTATTTTTTACCAAAATAGTTTGTATTTATACAAAATTATTTCAATAAAAATTACAAGAAATTATTCAAATATACATACACACAAAGCCAATAAAAATATATACATCTGCATGTGTTGTGTTCTGTTTTGTAATAACATACAAATAAAAAAAAACTTTCAATTTGAAAAACAAACCACAAAAGTAGTTTTTTCTAACTTTTTGTCAGTAAAAATTTGTTGGTTATTTTAAACGACTTTCTATTGTTTTTACTTTTATCGATTATTAAACAATGATTGAAAATAAACAACAAAATGGGTTGAATATAATGGAAAATCAGTAGTCCTCTTTTTGATTGAATTTTCGATTAATTTAATATGTATTTTAACGAAATAATATTGTGAGTGTCCAAATTTATTATTTAAACATTTTAAAATAACATAAAACTAAATCAATAAAATCTGTTTTGATTTCTTATGGCACCGATATGACCATTCACACTGGTTGGCGCCCACGCGTCACTCTAGACATTATCCAAACAAAAAAAAAAAAAACCTTCAACTTGTACAAGAAAACTAATAAAAAAGATTGGTAAATTTTGATTTTTAAAACAAGAAATTAAAGTAAAAATTCATTTACCTCATTATTAAAAAAGATAAATAAACATGAACTTGAATTTGAAATAACATTTCAATTATTTTGGAAATTGAGGAAATTTTTATAATATTACTTCCGTTGTAAGTTCTAAGAACTACAGCCTAAGAATCAAATAATTTCCATATGTATTTTACAATCAACTTTTAAAACATAATATACAGTAAAAAAAAAAAACAAACTAAAACCATTAAGAACGCCTACATTAAGTTTTTAATGTTCTACATAAACATATCAAACTAAATTTTATATATTGCGTTTGTTTTCACAAAAAATTGACGTCATTTTTTGTCTTCCACTTGTGTGTATGATCTTTATAGACTTTATTTGCTTTTTTTTTTGTTTTGGTATATTTTAGAATTTACCAAATTTAAAAATTTTTGTTTTGTGTTTTTAAGTTGCTTTCTGATATTGTTTTTGTTTTTATTGGTTTCACTTAGATTTTTGGGAAAAATGGAAAATCTAGACGTGTTTTTGCGTCAGTCGGAAAATTCATTTCGATCGTCAAAGACAAATTAGCAAATAACGCTTTTAAAATTTCCATATACAAATTTTTTTATCCTTAATTACAAATAAAAATGGCTGTAAGTGTGGAATTATTATTTTTTCCTAATAAATTAATAAATTAATAAACTAATAAACTAATAACGAATAACTTTATAAAAAAAAATCACAAATATCCTGTAATTGGTGATGTTTTAAAATTATAACGAAAAATTGAAGTGCAAGCAATAGTGTTTAATAAATTTTTAAATAATATAATATGAACAAATACAATTAATTATTTTCAAATTCTTGTTAACAATTAGACAAACAATATAAAGTAAAATTTATAATTTATGTCATATAGTTAGTCCTTAATTTACATTAAATTGTGTTAGTAACCACAAATTTAATAACATATTTGTAATAATTAATAGTATACGGAATTTAATTTCAAATAATTTGAATCTTTATGTATAGAATTATTCTGCAAAAATAATCACATAAAGTGATATAAAATGTGATTAAGTTATATCTATGGATTCTTGATTTCAAAAATTGTGTCCATATAATTGTATCTAATATTACTCAAATTGTTGCTCAGATATCATCTACTAAAATTATGTAAAATAATGATAAAGATTTATCCGATTTATGACCCGATAAACTCTGATCAGTTTGTATAATAGTATTAGTTATGATTTAAATTGATATGATTATATTTAATTTAGATATAATCGTATTCAGATACAATTGTATCAGATGAAGGAAGTTAGCTTTAAACTGACATAATTGTAACAAGTCAAAATTTGTATGCAAATATATCTGATTTATATATAATCGTATCAATTTTGAACTACACTGATAACATTTATTAAATGTAAGATGATCAAATTGGAACGCAACAATTTTATCTAATTTATATTTTTTTTGTTATATTTTTGCCCACGTACATAGGTGTCCAAAGGTAGAAAATCCTTTACACCCGAACGTTAAAATATCTAAACTAATGCGATTATAGGTAAATGCAAGCTATTGACAACTAAATACAAGTGTACGGGCCCCTTTTTGGATCACATAAAATTATAGTTTTATGACCATATAAAAAATAATTATGTTATTCAAAAGGGTTATGCTAACTGTTGTATTGTTCTATTTAAAATGGACTAGTTAAAATTTTACGTTTTTACCCAAAAGAAAATCGTCATTGAAAAAAAAAAAAAATTTAGCAACTCATGTGAAAATCATATGACATACATAGTATATGATCATACATGGCATTGCATATAATCATTCATGGACATACATTATCATACACGTTCGTGCATAGTTGTGTGTATAATAACATACATTATCTAATACATATCCGAAATTTGATCATATATGGTCATATATGATCATATACGTACACATTCGGCCAAATACCAACAAATTTCAGATCCGAATAAGTATTAAACTATGCATGGACGTATGTGATCATGTATGGTGATATCTACTAGAAAAACAAATTAATAACTATAGGATACGGTACTCCTTGGATATTAAGACCGTAGGAAAGAGCCATATATTTGAATATGTATACCCTACACTACTACATGGTCAGGGTATTACGAGTTTGTGCTGATGTTTGTAGCTATCGAAATTATCGGACATAATATATTATTACTTAAAATCGAGTTCAAGATCCTTTTATAAAAAATAATAATAATGATTATTTATTATTTCTTTTCCTCCAATATTTCGTCACCACATTGGGTGACTTCTTCAGGGAAATTATATAATTTTATAAAAAAAAAAAAAAATAATTTCCCTGAAGAAGTCACCCAATGTGGTGACGAAATATTGGAGGAAAAGAAATAATAAATAATCATTATTATTATTTTTTATAAAAGGATCTTGAACTCGATTTTAAGTAATAATATATTATAATATTGAAGATCGAACAAAGGAGGATAAATATAGAGAAATTATCGGACTTTCTGACAAAGGAAAGTACCCCAACCTAAGCACTCCGATTTTTATGAAATTTTGGTATGTGATAGAAAAAAAATCAATGAACGACCAGCCTGGGGTTTTTGGGTCATCTTGGAATATTTAGGGGTGAAAAGGGGGTTTAAAAATGTATTTTTCCTTTGGTTTAGCTTTTAGAGACACTTAAACTAAAGTAACCATATAGGAGTGTAGTATTGTAGAAAATGGCTTTTAAGTTCTTTTTATTGGTACTCTTTTGATTTTTTGAATTTGCTATTGTAAAAATTAAAAAAATTATGGTTACTTCATATGGAGAAGTATACTGCAATAGATGGAAAATTCATATATTTTATTCCTTATTAACTTTAAGCATGCACGTATTTCATTATTAATTTCATTATTATCAGAGAACTTCTAACTTTCTGTGAAGCAGAAAGTACTTTAGACAACGGTATCCGAGTTTTTTTCACAGTTTCACCTCTACATTACGGATGTTGAGACAGTTTGTTCTTAGATTTCTTTTTTTCTGTCACATATCCAAACTCCATCAAAATCCGGGTTGTTTAGGTAGGGGTACTTTCCTTGTGAGTTGATTTAGCTACGTGTTTCCTTGCAAACTTTGTATTAAAATTAGATGAAATTTGAAAAGGTTATATTGACCAAGGATGAAGTCTATTGGGTTTCATTATTATCTTTTCATATTCAATCGTACCTTCCATTGAAAGGTCCAAACTGAATTTTAGGTTATGAATTTTTAAATAAGACATATTTGGGTTCAGTCTCCATATAAAGCCATCTTTAAAATGTTGGTTTAAATAAGCTTTTTCCATCAATTTCATTCAGATTTATCTCTACATTTTCTGCCCTGATCATAAAATAAAGATAAACATTCTTCCCGAAATTTGGAGTGCTGCCAAAAAATGTATCGAATTATACTTGGTTTGTCATATAGTCGGCGTGTTCGACTTTTTTCTTAGTGTTTTTAAATATTTATATGTTAAAATCTCTAGCCCGCCTCAAAAATTTCTTAGATAAAAAAATAGCTCAGCTCTAAATAAATTCAAACATGGTATATAAGTAATAATCACAAAATTTTATAAATGTTATAGTTATATATAGCCCATCTGAGGGACTTAAAAAGTTTAAATTGTATTATATATTTTTGAATTTTTCCTACTTTGTGTATACAATTTTTGTAATTTTTCTTCTAACCCCATCATATTTTTTTTGCTAACTTGTAATAAATTAATTATGTACTTATATACACTTTCAACGTAATATATTTATATGAAATATTGTTCTCTATTTGTGTTCTTGTTATCATTTTTCAACCCTATAACCACATAAAACTATTTTTGCGGCTTCCAGCATAAAAATGAACCCAGCGAAATTTATAAACTTTTGTTGGCAGATGGACCTATTTACAAATATCTTACAATAATTAATTTTTAAATATAAAATTGTACTTTCAACTTAAAACTCAATCGGCCTTTTCTTTATTTAATTTTTATTATTTTCTTAGAAATCTTCAAGAAGTCGAAGTTTCAAAGTTCTATGTGTTTAATTGCAACGCTCTAAAATAGTCATAAGTTAATCCTTTAAAAATCAAGACTTCCCAGCGCTTAGGTATACCACTTAAGTGATTGTCCGAAAAGCTTTTAAGTTCTCGCAGGTTTTTATTTAAATATTCAATCTATAACTTAATTTACTAGCTCGCATTGTGATAGCTGCTGCTGGGAAATAACGTATTGAAATTAAATTATAATTGAAATACAAATAGGTTCAAACAACAACACCACAATGTTGTTAAAGTAATTCAGTACAAATGTAATAAAATTAAATGTCATTTTGCATAAATTGTAGAGGTAAATATTTTATAAATTACAAGTCATATTTGTTATTGTAATTGTTATTTTTGGTAAATTATACAATAATTTTAATAGGAATGGTAAACCAAAATATTCATTGGAAAAACGATAATAAAAATATTAAAATTGATAGTAATATTTTTTAAATATTTTCCATTATTTTGATATGTTTGAAATGGCACATTATTTGAATTCTAATAAATATAGAGGAAAATGGGGTAATACGGTTATAAACAATTTTTCTAAAGTTAAAAATAATAAAAATTTTAATGGAAGCTGATGTTTATTAGTAAAAAATGTGCAATTGATGTTTCATAAGATTTTTTTTCCCCTTTTCTGCAATTCAGGTTTAATTTTGGGTTTGCTCTTCATAGGTTTACGGTTCTTAGTATTTTTTTTTTTTGAATGGAAAAATACTTCACATTCACACTAAATTCTTTAATTCTATAAAAAAAATTGCTGATGATTAAATTATAATAACCACATTGGCATTATCTATCTTAGCAATGTACAGTAATTTACAGAAATTAATTTGCTATTCCAAAGATTCATAAATTATCTTTTAGCATATTTACCTTATTCAAAATGTAAAGCAATAATATATTTCTTTTTCATAACAAACACGAACACAACAAAAATTTTTTTAAATTAAATTGTTCACTGGCTTTCTAAAATCAAAAGTGAAAGTATCTTATTATGGAAGTAAACATAAATGTTACATTATCTGAAAATGCATAAATGTGAAACAAAATTTGCAGTTACCTACATTATATCCTACAGACGCCATTTTTCCCTATAAAATTTGATAATTTTAAGTGTATGTACAATTTAAAAGTGCTCTGTACTACAAAATGGCTTTAGAGAATGAAGCAAAATCCAAACTAGTAATTGGTTGTGAATACCCCTTCAGCATTTTTTTTTTTGTAAACTACATTCAGAGGATTCATATAAGCCCTTGAATATGTAAATAATTTACACAGTTAAGGAATTCTGAGAAAACTTTTATTTTAGATGCTTATTCTACTAAATGTCAGGCGGGCCAGTGCGGTTGCAGTTCTTTTTTATATATATCTTGAATTGTAAAGATTAGTTCAAATGTATATAACAGAATTTTAGAAAATTTGCCAAAATAATGTCACAATTATGATAAAACATTCATGATTTAATTTCTATACCATTTTAATATTTATTTTCAAATCCATACCATTTTAGTCTGTTTATTTTATTTTATTTCATATTATTAATTTAATATTTAAAAACAAATAATTCCATAAAATTACATAATAATGTAATGTATAATTATAATTATCATGTAATCGTTGGCTATTAGTGCTTTCTAAAGCATACTTACTGCTACATGGCGTATAAAGCATACTGTAATATAAAGCACATAACGGTAGTTGTGAGAATAAAATATACATAAAAATCAGTTCATGGGCCGCAATCTAATAAAATTTGTTTTAGATTAAGTGTTACCTCCTCAACATAAAACAAATTTAACAAAACGAATAATCTTCTCCATGTTAAAACTTCAATATTGAGGCGGGCCACATATATGTTTTTAATTGTAATTTTAAAATTATCTAGTTGGATATCAAGAGTGTTTAAATTTTATAAATCTTATAGCTTTAAAATAGAAATTAAATTAAAAGAGGTATAAAATGCAAAAGGGGTATAAAATGCAAAAATGGCCCGCCTCAAAAAAGTTTCTATTTTAAATATAAAATTATATAGTGACTATATCTTGATTTATTTGCTAAATTTTCTTTATTTGAGGAAAAAAAATATATAAAAAATAAAAATAATTACATAAGCTCAAAACTTTACTTATGATTAAAATTCATTAGGAATTTTTATTAAATTTTACTTAAGTAGAAAATTTAGTTTGGAAATTTTTACTTAAGTAAAATTTATCATCTTTAAATCTTAAAGGCAAATAATATAGATAAAACACATCTATATATTTTAACAGATATTAATTTAAAATAATAATTTTTTTTTTTTAATTAAAATAAAATTTGTAACATCAAATACAACTACTCTTAAACTAACCTTTGAAATGTGACACTTATATTTATAACATTTGTTTCAATTCCTTGTTTAATATTATGAGCCCTTAAACTGTTAAATTAATTACATTTGTTTTGGAATTTACTTCTGGCAACAGCAGGAATTTTGTTGCACTAATTTATATTTAAGCCTTTTGCTTAATAATTAAATACATAAATGTAAACAAGTTAAAACAAATTAAATATAAACTATTTATACATACGAATTTTCATCGGCAAAGTTATAGGGCCACCCTCGTAAACAACAAGCAAAATAAGTACAAATAAATAAGATAAAAATCAATATAGTAACAATAAATAAAACAATTTAATTAAATTGTATAATTGCTAAAATAAACAATAAATTTTTGCTAAAATTGCAGTATGTACATATTTACAGAAAATAAATTTAATGGGTATTAAGGAAAACAAACAAAAATAAAATAAGGAAGTACGAGTTTAATGTTTAATTAAGTAGAATTAAAAATGACCTCTAGGGGTATATATTTGAAACAAACACAATTACAAAAAAATTATAAATGATACACCCTCGAGATTATCAAATCTATAAATTTTCCATTTAGAAGAGAAGTCTGATTGCACGACTTTTAAACCTTTTTCAATTACGTTAAACGTTAAAATTTTTAAAACTAAATATTAAACAGTTTTTTTTTTAAATAAAAATATTTTGTTTATAGTTTAGTTTTTAACACTTAATGCTAATATTTCATGCCAATTTGTATAATCCTTAAATTTTTTTCGTTTCGTTTTGTTTTTTTTTTTATTTAACTATTTTACCAACTTTCGACGCTGATGGCAACCACATCAAATGATTGATGGGTTTTTCTTTCAGCGACAAGTGGTCACAAATACTTGACATTTGTATTTTTCAATGCTATCGAAAGTTTAAAGCGTGATATATATATATTTTTTTTTTTCAAACGAAAAGTACATATAAACAATATGCTGACAGACACACACACACTGCTACTATACATAAAATGTAAAATATATGAGCCACATAAAAGTGAACATTTAAGTTCAAATAGATTTATTTGAAAAAAAAAAAGAAATATAAAATATAACAAAATCCCATTTGAAGCATGTGTTTAATAGTGACGATTGTGATAAACTGTAAAATCATGAAAATAAACTTTATACACTGATATTTAACAAAACGATTTTTAATATACTTATAAAAAAAGTATACAAATTGTTCATATATATAATAATTGTTCATATAATTTCCCTTATTACAACAGCTTTAAATCTCATTCTATAATTATGTTTTGATTTAATTGTGAAAAATTGTATTTAATTGATTAATAAAAAACTTTACAAGAAATGTCCTCTAATGTCCTGAAAAATTTCGAATTTAATAAAATTTGAATTGTGATATAGAAGTATCTCTTCTTTTGGACCAGTTCAGGGATTATATTAATAAAAAGACAATGACAAAAATTTTTTAGTATATTTTTAGTTAATACATATTCTAATATTTTTCTTATGTAAAAAATCCTTAAAGCACTCCAGCACATTTATAACATGTTCATTAAAAAAAATCCAAAAATAATACAGTAAATAAAGTCAATAATTTTTTACCCCATTTCTAGATTGTGAAATTAAATTTGACCAACATTTTGTATTGCATACTATTTTTTTTTGTATTAACTGTTTATTTAAATTCAAAGAAAATTTTATTAGAAAATATTAAGTTTAAAGAATTTTGAGGCGGGCCATATAATCATCGACTAGTAGTACCGTATTTAAAAATTTTCAACTAACTATAAATAATGGCGCAGTCAAAAGTTTATTAGAATTCTTAAAATATTGCTGTTCAGACTTTTGATTGCTACGAGGGCGGATCAATCAGTCCGTGACTTTTCGAACTTCCCTCGTAGTTATATTAAATTCAACACTGCTCCCATCAAGTACCACCTGTTCATAGACTACTATCAAAGTTCCGTCATTTACTTTACGTTAAACAGCAGGATTTTTCGAGATCCATAAAATAGGCATTTGTTTGATCAATACTTTTATCGTTGGAGCTAAATCTCTTTCCACCGAGCCATTTCTTTAGGTTTTGAAATAGGAAATAGGCACTGGGGGCTAAAAATAGGCACTGGGGGCTAAATCCGGAGAATATGGCGGATAAGGTACCAATTCGTAGCCCAATTCATGGAATTTTTCTATTGAGACTACACACGTCACACGATTACGCTTATGATCAATTGAGAGCAAAAGCGGCACCCATCTTGAAGACAGCTTTCTTAAATCCAACTGAATGCCTATGGTATCAACAATCTTACGCACTTTTATTCTTCAATCGGCCAACACCATATTGTGGATTTTTTCCACATTTTCGGGTGTATTGTGCGACCACAACGATAGTCAGTAAACCACTTTTTTACCATTATAATCGATCGTTTGATTGACGGTTTTTTTTCGCAAAAAATAATGTTTAATGGGTACTCGAAATTCACTTTCTTCATTTTTAAAAAAATCCACGAGGTTCGAAAGTTCGAAAAGTCACGGACTTATTGATCCGCCCTTGTATTTAAATTTTTAGTGTTTGGCCTCATCAGAATTTTGTTATTTTTAAACCAAACTCAAAATTATTTATTTGCTTTTTTTAAATGGACATGCATGACCATATAAGTCCATATATGGTTCAACATATGAAAATGCACGATTTCATATATGACCATATATCATCGGATATGATCATATGTATGATCATATATTATCACACATCTTGTATGTGTACCCGAACATTTTGGATCCGAAGATATATGGCCATATATGAGATTATGTATAGTCATATTGAATGCAATCCCGTGTATCA